>CM057387.1:68546167-69173042 GCA_030015415.1 Cynopterus sphinx | reverse complement strand
CATGCAATTTCAGAGGCTGGCAAGTCCGAAATCTGCAGGATGTGTCTGCAGGCTGGAGATCCAGGAAGCAGGACAGTATTATGGTTCAAGTCTGAAGTCTGTCTGCTGGCAAAATTCAATGCTCCTTTCGAAAGGTCAGTCTTTTGTTCTGTTAAGGCCTTCAGCTGACTGGATGAGCCCCATGCACACTGTGGGGGGCAATTCGCTTTACTCAAAGTTCACTGATTTAAATGTTAATCTCATCCCAAAATGCTCTTCCAGAAACCAATCAGAATAATGTTTGACCACATTATTCTGGACATGCTGACATATAAAATTAAGCACTACTAATACACCCCCTATATTAAGCATGCTTGAACATTAGGAAATGACGTGTGCTAAAAGGCAGAGAGAAAAGGGCCTATTTAAAAACTAAAATGAGTCCAGTATGACTACAGATTTGAGTAGGAAAAATGACTGGGAAAGATGAAACTGGAGAAATAAGAAAGACAGTATCAAGCAAGGCAATGAAGGCCTTGATGAGGAGAGAAGCCTTTACATTAAGAGTGACGGAGAGTAATGAAGGGCTTTAAAAAGTCACTTAAGATGTTTGCTCATCTATTTCCTCCTTTCTTTATTCTGTCCCTTCCTTTCAACCAATGTAGTTTGTGTGGAGTTGACCTTGAGTTGGCATAAGTTATCTAATATGTCCAGCCTTCTTGGCAGGTAGCTCAGGAATGAGCCAGTGAGGTATATGACACCATTTGCTGGAGCTACAGTGTCCTCTTTTGCTGGATCTCCTAGTGTTACCCTATGATACTTAGAAACTGCTACAGCCATGTTGTTATTACAGGAGTGGAAAACCTGAAGATAAAGCTGACACAAGGAAGAAAGAACTATGGGATGAAGCTTGGTGACATTATAATCTGAGTCCTAGATCAATCTGTAACCTAAACTAGCTACTCCTAAAGTTTTCAGTTGAGACATTCCTTTTTGACTTAAACCCATATGGTTAGGCTTTCTGTAATTTGCTATGTGAACATATGCAGCACAATCACATCACATTTGATAAAGCTCATTTGTTCTACAGGGATAGTAGATTGGAAGGAGCAAGGCAAGGAGAATTGTTAAGAGGTTGACTAGTAATCTAGCTGAGAGAGGATATAGACTGGTACCAGAGTGGTGGCAGTTGGAGCAGAGAAAAATAATCAATTTAAGAGATATTCAGGATAAATATTTAGGATATTTAGATATTGAAGATGTGGGGAGAAAAATTAAGAATGACTTTGAGGTTTTCTGCCTTCATCCACTGGATTGGTGGTACCATTAACTGAGGTGGAGACAAAATTATATAGGACTTGCTTGTGAACTGTCCACCTGATATGACAAATGAGGTGTTGTGTATATGGGCCTGAAATTTGATAGGACTACACTAATATAGATTTAAGAATCACTAGCATATAGAGTAGATTACGTTACTTAATAAGAAAAACACAATACCAATATTTAAGGACCAGGCAAAGAAAACTGAAAAGGGGAAAGGCAATTTGCAGATATGCATCACTGAAACAAGAAAGATTGGGTTTAAGAAGGCTAGCATGGTCTGCAGTGGTAAATACAGAGGTAAACTGAGATGGAACTGAAACACTTTTTAAAATCTAGGAACATGGAAATCGTTAGAGAATTTAGTAGAATATTAGGTGTAGAATCGATTGCAGAAGGTTGAGAGTGAGGAGTGTGTGCATGTGTGCATGTATGAAAGAGGAATCATCAAATAAAAAAGTTGTTCCAGGAGTTATTCCCTTAGCAGTAAAATTTCTCAAAAATCTAGAGCTGTGTCATTCATCTGCTTTTTGTTGCTAATACTGACATATTTGGTGTTCTTATTCAGACTCATGTCTTTTAAATATCATCAGTAGTCTACAGATTCTCAAATACATATATATTCAGCCTTTTTCCAAGACACCACACTTGACTATTCAGTAGCCTACACAGTATATATACCTGAAAGTTGAATGGGCATTTCATACTCAACATATTCAAAACTCACCTCCTGATCTTTCCCCAAGCCTTTCTGACCTTGGTGATTGATGGCACTCAGCTCTTCCAGGTGCTCAGGTCAAAAACTAGATTCATTTTTGAGCCCTTACTTTCTCTCATGCCCTTTATAAACCGTTAGCAAATCCTGTTGGTTCTACCTTCAAAATATATCCAGAATCTATTCCTTAACCTTCTGCTACCATGGTGAGCTTTTACAAAATTTATCCTAATAGGTCTACATACCTTGACCTTTGCTGCCCCTACAGTTTATTCTCAGCCAAATGATCTTTTGAAAAGATGCAAGAACCTCAAGGATTTGAGATTCCCTCAAATGAGCCCAAGAAATGTACTCTCAACAAGAAAGAGGGAGGAAAAGGTTGAAGTCTCTTTTTGAGAAGACCAAGTGCCTAATCAATCTTAGATAAGGGAGGAAGGGGCTAGAAACTTCATTCTAGATGAGTGCAAAAGTGAGATTTAAAAATTGGAATGCCAAATACTCTGAGCAGCAGCAGCGACAACAGTGAACTCGAGAATAAGATGTGGAGCTAAGATTTAGGAGCGAGCTGGGCATATCAGGGCAGAGCCAATGTCAATGCTTTTGTTTTGTGAGTCTTAGGTTCCTGTGGACCCCTCTGTCCAACTCCTTTGGGTTCTCCACCTTAGCCCATTACACTGTTTCTGACCAGTTAGGCCTGGATATCTAGTTAGGCTTCTGGAAACCTCAGGTCTGGCCTTGGTCTTTAGAGTCACAGGGATGTTAAGCCAGGTTAAAAGTTTTTTTGGTCCAATATGACACTATTTACTCACAGTCCCATATTTAAATCCATGTCTTCCTCTTTCTCTATGTCAGCTCTCCTCATCCCAGCCAAGTGGAAAGGATAGTGACCTCTCTCCCTTAGACAATCCAGACATGAAGTTGTCTATGGACTAGTCCTAGGCCTGACTGTTAGACCAAAACATGGAAGGAAGCCGTCACCACAGTGGGCACAGAAATTCTAGAACCCTAGGGCTGAGGCCTGCATGTGAGGATTTAATGATCACAGTATTAAAGAGCACTGTCTACTGAGAATTCCAGCTTATTCTTTGAAGGTACTGTGAAGAAACCTTATGAAAAGTGCTGACGAAATTCCTTCATGTTACTGTGTGCGGTTATAGTTTGTGAATTTTCATTGCTGTATGATAGTCCATTGTGTTGATGTACATTTCGGTTGTTCTGTTTGTAATAATTATAAACTATGCTACAAAAATCATTTTATATACAATTTTTTTAAAAAAGGATGTCTGGGATGGCACTCTGATTCCCTAGATTAAACTATTACGCTTACACTAGCCCTTGAGGTCCTGTTACTTCTCTGGCCTAATACTTACTATTCTGTCCCTTGGTTATTCTACCCAGCCACACCAGACTCTAGTTCTCATGAAACATGCCAGGCACCCTCCTGAGCCTTCTTCTGGGTGGCTGATTCCAGAACTTTTTAACCAGTAATTTCTCTCCAATCTCATCCCATCCCCAGGAGGAAATGAAGACAGGATGAATGCTGATGTCAACGTGAAAGGTTCATTGGTAGGATCCTGTTGGAACTGATGGTTTGGCAGCTTCTGTTGTGCTCCCCTCTTCACCCCCTCAAAAGTAGAAGAGGTCATTTAATTGTGTTGGTGGTGGTAGTCTTTGAGTTGTGAGAATGGAGGTTGGATATTTTTATTATGGACAATGGAAAATATTAAAAATTGCTTCAATAGTAAAAGGCAGAGAAAGTTCATTATGGAATCATAGAATTAAGTCTAGTTAAGGTCAGTGATGTATAACCATAGTTGTTAGAACCTACTCAGTTATGCATTTTTCTACAGCAGTGTTCAGCAGCCTAAGTGATGGATGATGAAATCTAAGCTAGATGAGGAAAGGTGTAAAGATATAAGGGAACTGATAAGAATAAAATAAGGGTCCTATGGACTATAGCAGAGATTATCAAACTTTAGTAGGTATAAGAATCACCTGGAAAGGGCCAGATTCTGAAATTATTATTCAGTATGTCTGGGTGAAGACCAGAATATATTTCCAAGAAGGATCCTAGTTGATTCTGCTGTTAAGTGAACCATGGACCATTTTTTTGAGAAATAATATATATGAAATTATGTTGAGTTTAAGAAGTAATATATTGAGAGAGGGAGAAAGGGGAGGAGGAAGAGAGAGAGAATATTATAAGATTAAGTGGTTACAGTGTGAGATGACTAATTCCAAAGATGGAACAGCCTGGAATGATAAAAGCTTCAGGGCATGGCCAAGCTAGTGGGTGGCTGAAGTGGAAGTGAATGTCACCAGCTGTGAGAAGGTCAAAGTACAGAAAGCCTCGGTAATCCATGTAGACCTTGAAGCCACCCAGATAATGGCAGTACTTGAACAGAGAAAAATAAATTTGAGTAAAGTTCAAAGCCATGTGTAAATGAAGGGGAAGGACTGCAGGTTGGTAGACAAAGCAAAGATATGAAGTTGAAGGAGGTAAAACTGGTTAAGAATTTTTGCAGTGGCAAAGTAAAACTGGCTAACATTAGTTATGTGTTTGTTTGCCAAGATTTATATATATCAGTCTATTTTATCCTCACACACAACTCACAAACTTCATAAAGTGTAACACTTTTATTGTTTTATGATGAGGAAGCTGAAGCACAGAGGCTAAGCATGAAACATCATCTCACAGTTCTTATCCACAATGCTATATTGACTCATAAAATGGTAATGGAAGATATTTTAATTCATTTCAACTGAAAAAAAAAAATCAGATCTCCTTAATATTGTTATCAAGGGGTTAGGTTCTTTTGAAAGATAAAAATATTTTCTTAAATTTTATTTGTACTCTTTTTTTTTCTTGCAAATCCAGCAAGTGCAGCACTAATAACAACTCCATACTGAAAAGTTAAGTTTGCATTCCTCAAGACGTCTACCTATTCCATGCCTTGAAGATTTCTTCAGCAGCATCTAGTGTACTGTCTTTCTGTAAATAAATGAAATAATCATCATTACATATCAAAATAAATTCAAGATGAAGTAAAGATTTAAATATAAAAAACATATACCAAAGTTAGTTCATCAGGAAGAATCATGTGGTGTTCAGGAAGCAAGTGCTCCTCAACCCCTGATAACTTGAGCCAGGCCCAGATGAGCTGTAGCCTGTCCTTGGCCTCCATGGTGATGACAGAGCCCCAAGACATTTACTTGGGGGCATGCATTCCCAGTGCATTAAGTCACTGGAAGCCTTGCCTAAATTAAACCACACCCTAGTAAGAGCACAGACGAAGACTGGGAAATGGTGTCTGCAACGTTTTCCCTTACTTTGGTGGCTAACTACAGAGATCCCAAGCTCTGTCAAGAGCAAATCAAACAAACTAATTGTTATAATGCTCTCTCCCACTGCTGTCTGGCTGGTAGAGTACATGAGCCGCACAAGAATTCGATATTAGAGAAAATGGAGAAGTGTGACGCCAATCATTACATCATACTGTATTGTAATGTTGGCTGCCAGTTCAGGGCACTTTATTGCTACTATCTTGACACCAGAGAAATCTACAACTTAACCTGCATGGGGCCAAAGAACATCACCAAGACAATGATCGACAAACTGTATATACAGCTCAGATTAAAAAGTTTAACCTGATCCCAGCCAAAACCATGTCCATCAGTGTAGACGCTGTGACTATTCAGAGACACTTGTGGCAGTCCAAGCAGCTTGAAGTGCCAGACAAGACCCAGACTTGTAAAACACTTCAATGTGGGCAGCGTCTGTGCTGACAGGACCAAATACATTATTTTCATCCATTTGCGTACGAAGTGTGCAAAAATCACAAACCTATTTTAAAGAGGCTTCTAGACAATAAAAGAAAACTACTCCCTTAGCTCCCAACACACACAGGATGCCACATGGAGCAAGACTTGAGGCATCAACGCCCTCGTTTTCAATGGCTCACAGCAGCTGTAGTCACTGCTAACTATAGAGGCTTTCAGATGAGGAATGTATAAGCAGCAAGACCTCTAAGTCAGTGGATTCCCTTTACTTGAAATTCTCCTTCACTATGAAGTAAAATCAATTTACTTTGTTTTCTTGCCTTTCACCTCACTCACTTTTGCACATGACCTAACACCCCTCATGTGGGCCAGTTATAATCTGCTGAGATTATAGGAATGAGACTTGATCTTGGGTCAGGGTGTTTGAATGTCTCTAGGAAAGGACTCTGTACTGGGGAAATCATTTTTATTTGACAAATGGTACATTTGTTGGTCATGTCTACTGCCAATGTTTATATTCAATTCTAAGATTTCTGAAAAAATTCTTGTTCTTTGCTGCTCAGAAAATTTTACTGAAAATACCAGTCTACTAAAAGCATTGAAATCTGCAAAATCTGTCTTCTGCTAAAATAACATTTACAAACATGGAAACACACAATCGTGAGTATGGTGAATGGTATTATTGACTGGCATTTGCCTAATTTAAAATAGGCAAGTAGAACAAATTATAGCCATTGCTCATTAAGTTTTGGATAGTACTCTAATAATTTGTTCAGTTTAATAAACATATTTTGGTAAAGCAGAAAAAAATAAAACATAATAGTACAAATGAAAATTTAAGTGAATATCCATCTCAAGTGAAGAGAATTTTTCAAAGTACAAATTCAAAGCAGACCTCCAAAAGGGAAAACAATCAAATAAATGTATCAGTACAGAAACAAGTCAAAGAGTACAAATTTTGATCCCATTCTCAATCTATGAAAGTGTATTATGGAACTTTTCATTTGTTTTGGTTATTTCTAATCTAATAGATAAAATTTTATTGCAGTTTTAATTTTTCACTTCTCTTATTAAGAGTGAGGTGAGCATCCTTTCATACATTTGACAGCTACTGAGAATTTACCCATAACCACTATAAAATGTTCCCTTTTGGCTTATTTTGCCAAAATAAGTGTACTGCCAGTACACTTAACTGTTTCTATTGCTCTAAATAATGGATAGGCTACCTGCTGTCTGTCTATAATATGAAGATGTAGAAGCAGGAACCTTTTTAGGTATCTTCTCTCTACTATTACCTTCATTGTTTTGGGCAACTTTTTCATTTTCTGGAGAATCTGTCAATTTGTTTTGCATTCTCCTAGTTGTTTTAAAATAATTTCCATGAAGAGAATAGGTAAGGACTGTGTTTACCATTTTAAAACTGGAAGTCTTATTTTTAACTTCCATTAGTCCTTATAACTTCAAATCATACCTCTATTCATAGATTCACTGTAAGAGGAGAACACTAATGGCCTTACCGTTTCTTCTACACTGCAGTCAATTAAATGTTGACATTGTTAGTCTGTTGATATTTATACTCTATTCTGGATAAGTCTTTCCTAGTCTATAGGTTGTTTCTAAAAGTTGAAACAGTTTTACGTTCTAACTAAGGTTTACAGATGAGTGTGTTGTTACAGATATTGGCTTGATCTAAGTAAGACTGTTTTCAGTAGCAATCGCATCTTAAAAACAGCAATAATACATTTAGATGTTATTTTAGTACAGATCTACTAGTGATGAATTCTCTCAGCATTCATTTATGAGGGATGTATCTATCGTTTTCAGTTTTAATCGATATTTTCCTCGAGATAGAATTCTAGGCTAATATATTTTTTATTGAAGCACTTTGAAGATGTCATTTCATTGTATTCTGGTGTCTATTGTTTCTAATAAGAAGTTAGGTAACATACACATCCCTTTCCTGTGCATGTGAGGTGCAGTTTTTCTATTGGTGCTTTCAAGATTTTATCATTACCTTTGGTTTACAGTTTATTATGTTTCTAGGTGTGGTTTTCTTTATACGCTGGTGTGGTTCACTAAAATTTTAGATCTGTAAATTGCTTTACAATAAAATCTGGGAAAACTATGCCATTATTTCTTAAAATATTTCTTCTGTTACATTCTTTTTTTAGTATTCCAATTACCTGTATATTATCATTTTATAATGTCTCATAGATCTGAGACTCTTCATTTTTTCAAAAATAACTTTTTCGTTTTTCAGACTGGATAATTTCTATGGATCTGTATTTTGAGTGGGCCATTTTTTCCTGTCATCCTCAATCCTGCATGTGTGAAGCTCCATACTTTCATATCAGATACTGCACCTTTAAGTTCTTGAATTTCCACGTGATTCTTTAATAGTTTTAATCTTGTCACTCATTATGATCATATTTTCCTTTAACTTCTTGAACATACTTATAATCAGCTTTAAAGTCCCAGTCTGCTAATTTCCACATATGGATCACCTTCAGATTTGTTTCTATTTACTGCTTTTTCCCTTTATTAAGGGTCACAATTTCTTGTATTTTCACATCTGATATTTTTTGATTGCATGCTAAACATTGTAATGTCATATGGAAGTCTGATTACATTGTAAAGTCAACACTCTTGTTCTGGTAGGCTGGTAATTTCATAACAGAAAGCCAATATTTAACTGCTGTCCTCTCACATGCCTGTCCATTTCATTCCCCGCTTGGCCAAAATTTCCTTGAGCAGCAAGCTAATATTTAAAAGCTGCACATGAGCACATCATATCTAGCAACAGAAAAAAATGGTGATTTATAAATCAGAAAGGACATTATAAATGTGTTTTTGAGTAGAATGGAGAACTTACTTTAATGAAGCAAAATCGCACAAACTTCTCAAACTGTAACTTAGTCTCTGTGTTACAGAATGCTGAAACTGGAATGGCTGACAGTTTCTAAAAAAAGAAAGGTAAAATAGGAAAACTACTTATAATTCAAATATTAATTTTAGGACCATAAACATGAGAAACAAATAGATACTCCTAAGTATTCACAATGATTTCCAATAGTAAAAACATTTTTAAAATCCTCAAATAGCCACAAGTGAACTATCACGTAACTAAATTACAGGTAACATTATTTAAAGCACATCAGCAGGTTTCCTTCATAATTTAACTATAAAATACAGGACAATATTGCAAAGGTCAATAAATATTACCTTATTTTTAATCATCCATTTCACAAATTTATAGTCATAAGGTTCATTGCTGTTCTTCATATCAGAGAGGTCTGCATCTAAAACAACAATGAAAAATTAGATGGCCTATGTATTATGTCTGAGACAACATGTATTTCATTTAAATCTATCAAGATTCAAAATTTTCTTAGAAGGTAAGTCATCGAATCTACTAGAGTCTCATGCTACATGGTGGAGTGAGAAGTGAGGAATTCACAGATGAGCTTCCCCTATACCCTAAGCTGGTACTCACATATGCATTGGGTTGATCATGATTGTGCATACAGCTCTTAGCATTGGAAGAGTAAGGAAGGGGAAGGAAATACAAATATTGTCTTTCCATCTAGAATCAACATAAGACTGATCGTCATTAAGAAAATTAAAGAGTATTCATCAGTAATAATTTTATTTCCAAACAGTCATTCATTATTAGATTGTTAGCTCTACAAGGGTAAAGTGTCTATATGGCAACCTATCATTACCCCCATTGTCTAGGTCAGTGTCTAGTTTATAAGAGATGAAAAGCATATTCGTTGAATGACTAAATTAATATTATTATTTATACAGGGAAAGTATCTATAGATCTTCCAAGTGATATCCTTATTGTTTGCCTCATTCTTTCCTATATTATGTTTTTTAAAAATCATTAAATTTAGAGAAAATTTTCAAATATAAATTCTTATTCTTATCTTTCGCTCCAATCTTGCTTTAAGAGCTGAGCAAGATATTTCTCTGGCATTCAGTTTCAGCATTTTGTTTCAATTTTATTGACTTCTACTCTGGATCTTTTTGAATTGCTCAAAGCAACTAACATTTATGGTTTCTATAATCAATGAAATTTTACCATTGATTGCTCAAAACAAATTGAGGTAGCCATCTTCTTTTATTCATTCACTAAATATTACTGAATCTCTTCAAATGAATGATGTCAAATCCTTGACATTGATGATTCACCTGTATTTTAAAAAGAATCTTAATATATTTTTACTTAATGATTTTGATTCCATTCTCTTCTGTGCTTTAAGAATGTAAAAATTCCAGATAATAATGCTAATAATACACTAATCTTTATTGAGAACTTCCTATTTGTTAAACATGTTACATAATTCTCTCACTTATTTGTCCTACAATTTTGAGCAGTAGCTATAATCTTCACTTTATAGATGAGAAAGTTAAATTACTATTTCAAGTATTTCATACTATATGTACATATATGTATTTAATTCAGGTTTGACTATCAAAAATGATCACTCTAAAAAGTTAATGTTTATTGTAATTATATGAAAACTGTGTGATAAATACACAATAGTAGTGTATTCAAAGGCAACCCAGAGAAAGAAATGATTAACTTCAGCAGTAGAAGGAAGAACAGGAGGATATTAACTAACTGTAATTGACACTAGCTGTACTACTCATTTATTCCTGTAATGGTTAGAAAAGAGGACTTTATTGCCATGGTGATTAAAAGGAAAGAAAGGAATACAATTCTTAAGATTTTATAGTTAGAAGAGAGTTAGAATCTATTTTTTTCTGAATACTTGAGTCAGAGATCCTCAAAGAAACTAAAAAAATATTTCTTTATTGAAGTTAGAAGTTTGAACCATATTATAATAGTGTTAGGATATTTAATTAACCTATAAAAGTCAAAAATGGTTGTTGCATCCCCATTATCCGTTCCATAAATTTGGACCTTAGTATCTCACTAAACAAATAGTTTGCCTTATTTGTCATTGTGTCTTCTAATCAAATGTTCCCCTTTTAGTTTTAGAATAAAGCTCATTGATCTGGAAAGATGCTTAGTATAGCAGAAAAAAGGCAATTTCCCTGGTTAGAACATGCATCTCTAGATTCAGAGCCCAGCTCTGCTACTTATCAGTTAACTTCAGTAAATTTCATGATTCCCTATCTCATTTTTCTCATCTATCAATCAGACTCCTAGAGCTTTTGTGAGAATATGATATTTGTAAACCTCTTAGCATAATATCTACTATAGCATAAATACTTTAAAGTTTGATTCCAGGAAAGAATTATGTTTGCTAAAAAGTTTCCTTTTATTCAACAGTTATGTAACTAATTCAATTTTTGTTTTTGTCTTTGCTGCCATGACATTCAGTCTCAAGTTAATGCTAATTACAACACTAAACGAAACCAGGTGACTTAAATATTTACTTCTTCCTCCTCCTATGTGACATTGATTTTCTATTATAAATGAACATTTCTGTGTGGATATTAGTGCATAGAAGACTTCTGAGTTAGCTCAAATTCCTTTGGGGAACATGAAGTATAAGTCAATTTCTTTTACACAAAATAATTCATGTTGAAAATTTTGCAATTTATAATTCAAAGGCAAAAATATAAGTGATGACAACTATGCTATTTATTTTTATCATGTCACGAAATAAGTTCCACATTTAGACCCAATATAGAAAAGTGGTTTTCAAACCTCAGAGTATAAAACATTTTAATGGATTTTACATAAAAATAAAGCTTAAGAGCCTGACAAATACGCTCCGGCAATAGGACAACAAGAACCCCTGGTCACCATGGCCTCTATTGCTCTCACAAAAATGAAGAAATAATAATCACTTTTATCATTAAGTCAAAAGTTTCCAGCTTTATAAAATTTGGTAATATAAAAGGCTTTTCAAGTTCAGTGTCATATAGCTTCATTGTAATGAAACCTTAAAACATTTAATTTAGAATGGGTGTAATTTCTGTCAGAATAAATTATGCTTTTAAATTTACTATTACTAACATTATAGTTTTTTTGAAGAAAGTTAAATTATGTATAAAATGTTAGGCTTCTAACTTTAGGTTTATATAGCACGTCAGAATTACAAATAACAATTTCGGGCAATATAAATACCATTGCTTTTTGGAGACAGAACTATTTAGAATCGAACTATTTAGAATCTAAGTCTTTATGTCTTTAAAAACGGCACTAACAGTGTCTATTTCAAAAAGGTATTTGAAAATCCTAGGCATGTAGTAGACCCTCAATAAATATCATTTTCCTTTTTTTACTTCATTTTGATATAGTCTAAAGTGGCCAATAATCCTTGGTGGTATCCACATTCTAGAAACCTTATATTTTCCAAATAAATGGGAAACTAAAATTTTACTCCAAGAGACAGAGGGCATATATATTTTTTCACGTACCTGTTTTAAATTATACACCAGAAGAAGATGATAGTAAATTCTATGTTTAACAGAATAAATAGAACAACTGATTCCATAACCATGTAACAACAATCACATTTAAGGTCAAGTACCTTAAAGTCAAGACTGTAGTAGAAAAACATTGACTTTGCGAAAATCCATTTTTCCATAGATAAAATGTTGATATGGCTTTGACACCAATCTTTTCTTCATAATCTAATAGAATTTTACATGTAAGTTTCAGTATATTTGAAATAATAAAAACCTTTACAAACCTAGCAAAGACACATCAGCAATGATGAAGTATCCTCCATCAGGAACTATGGATTTTAGGCCAACACTTTCAAGTAAACGTACCACCCGATCTCTTTTTACTTCTAACTCTTTTGGCAAAGAATTAAAGTAACACTCTGGGTCACCCATGCGCTTGATGTCAATCCAAAAAGCTTGAGCCAAGGCTTCCTGTATGTTAAGATTAAAAAATGTAGAAAGAAAATATGGTAATGTTATTTATTTGAATTTATTGATATAATAAATAAAGATGGTCTGAGTAATATTACTGGCAAAAAAAAGTCATTCAGAGAATTACAGTTGAATTCCTATAACCTATGTTAAACTCTATAGATTAATTGAGGAATTACTTACAAGCAAATTATTAATTTTAATAATTTAGATGTAATGAAAAGCTAAGAAAGAGCAATGAAAATCAAAGTTGAAAAAGAAGTATTATATAAAAACATTACTTTCGAGATGAGCTGTAGAATGACTTGTTAAATCTAAGTCTGAAAGATAACCAGAGAAATGACAAATTAGCCAGCTTTCCCCCATCACCTTGGAGAGAGTGGCAAAAATGAAAGCTGACCCATTGTGTCATTTATCACAGCGTGCAAATCCCTGTTCTAAACACTCATATCCAAGAATCAGAAACAAGTTTATGGAGTATGTGGAGTGACTTCTCTACCCTTCTTCAGGAAAGTCGGGAAGACACAGGAGTGAAACTGAGCTCAGAGAAAAGCCAATGTTATGAGGTCAGCAACAGGTAAACAAGTCTGAATCAGGGCATATATGAAGAACACTTACCTATTCAAGCAGGATCTATACCAAGAAGGATGCTTGGTAGGCAAGTATAAACTGGGACAACTTTCAAATATTAGTTCTCAGAGCAAACTTGGAATAGTTAACAGATAGAAGGGCAGAGTAGACTGGCTAAATTTTAAGGGAATTAATCACAACCAAGAGATATCAAGAACTAAGAATAAATTCAATTAGTAAATAAATTGAGTACCTATATGAAAACTGACATTGTGATAGATGCTGGAGCTATAATGATAAACAAGATAAACATGGCCCTTGCCTTCACGAAGCTTCCAATTAGTGTACATTGGTGAAAGCAGAGGGGAGGGATAAGACTACATGAACAAAGCTGGATACAATTTGTTCTTTCAGAAGAAGTGAGAGAAATCTAGAGGGGCTGCAGTAGGTAGCAAGAGAGACAGCATGGCAAGAAACGACACTGAGAGACAGAAAACCAAGATCTTAGAGAAGACTGCATGCCAAAAACATTCAGCAGGAAAAAAAATTAATAATAATGATTCTTCAGCACTAAAAAAAAACTTAGATAAGTAAGGATTGGTTGCTTTGCCTGGGCCAGTTTCCAAATATGGTTACCTGGGGGCATGGGGAAAAAACAGGCCACTTAGCTGAAATGGAGAATAACATGGTTCAGAAAAACAGGTTTCAAATTCTTGACTGAATCTTTGTCTCAGCAACCTATTCATTATCTATAGTAGGAGATATTGCCCTAGAAAACGCAAATCCCAGGAGACATAAACAGCTGTCCTAACTGTAGAACTATACCAACTCTCTCTTTCTTATATGCCACATGATCATCAGCAAATACTGCCAGCTGTACTTTCAAAATATATTCAGAACTCAATCACTTTTCACCACTTAATTCATCCCTATATATTGGTTCAGTCCACTGCTATCTCTTTTCTTGATCACTTCAATAGTCTTCCAACTCAACTAAGCAGCCAGAGTCCCTCTGATAACACGAGTTAGATCATAGCACTCCCGTGCTCAGAACTCTCCAGTGGCTTCCTATCTCTCTCAGTCTCTACCAACAGCGACAAACATGCCCCTACTTTATCTGGCTTTCGGCTATCTCTCTGATTTATTTCCTTGTACTCATCCATCCATCCATCCATCCATCCATCCATCCATCCATCCATCATCGATCTATTATCTATCTATCTATCTATCTATCTATCTATCTATCTATCTATCTATCATCTATCTATCTATCTATCTATCTATCTATCTATCTATCTATCTATTTTTTAAGGCAAGGCAATCCTTGGTTAACCTCACAGCTTACAATCCTTTATTTTTTATTTTTTACACCTACAGCACTCGGTCTTCCTAGGTGGTCTCCCATACAAATACTATCGGGCTTGTTCAGGGTAGCATGGCCGTAGACTATTTCCTTGTACTCATGTTCTCTGTGTTTTTCACTGATATAAACATGACAACCAGGTTGCCTTCCCCCGGGCCTTTGCACTTGTTGTTCTTATAGTTTTGAGGGTTCTTCTCTAGGTTACCATGCTACTGCTTAACCTCCTTTAGCTCATAGCTCAAATGTCAGCTTCTCAGTGAGGCTTTCAAAGATTACTCCATTTATTGTATATTCTCTCCCTTAGCACTTCGTATCCTTCCTCTTCACTAATTTATTTTTCTTTATTGCATCTAGCAACTTCTGACATATTATATTATTAAAATATTTATTATCTGTGTCCCCCCTGTAGCCTATAACCTCCATGAAAACAGAAATTTTTGCCTGCTAAATCTCCAATACTCAGTAAATATTTATTGACTAAGTGAATGGATTTATTTTTAGAAGATAAAATGAGTTTAATATATAACAAACCCAAATGTCAGAACTATCCTTTATCAAGATACTACTATAGAGTCATTGGAAAAAGAATTATAAAATAGATCTTTCTCTCATTCATTAAGCATTTTTGACAGAAAGCAAAAAAAATAAGTTTATTGTAGTTAACATATTCCACTCTTTTGGCCTTTTAACTACCTTCCAAAAATAATGTTTTAGTGTTCTGAATTGAAATTTAGAGGATGGTATGTAGATCTTTATTTTTAAATATTAAAAAAAATAGAAACTATATAAAAAGATGCATTATAAAATCTTGCACACCTCTCCCTGCCCCATCCCTATCTAATTTCACCTATTATCCTTATTCCTACAAATAGCCGCTTTTGCTAGTTTCATTATAAAGCCTTTCAGCGATCCTTTAAGAAAGTTTTCCTTCTTATACAAAATACAGCATAAGTAAACATACTGCTCTGTACCTTGCTCTTTTTAACTTTACAATATATTCTGGAAATCTTTCCATCAGTAATTATAGAGCTTCCTTACTCTTTTCCTTTCCCTTTCTTTTCTTATTTTTAAACAGCCATGATGTTTAGACAATAGTGGCCCCCAAAGATGTCCATGTCTTAGCAAAAGGGCTTTAAATTAAGGATCTTGAGATAGAGAGGTTATTTTGGATTATTTGCAGCCTAATGCAATCACGAGGATTCTTATAGGGGAAAGAAGGCAGAAGGACAGTTTAGAGTCATAAACAGAGGTTGGAGTGATGTGACCACAAGCCAAGAATGCAAGCATCCCCTGAAAGCTGGAAAAGAGTGAATGAACCCTCCCTAAGAGCTTATAGAAGGAACAAATCAATGTCATCATCTTGCTTTCAGCCTTGTATAATGCACTTTGACTGCTGACCTCTAGAATTGTAAGATAAAAAAATCTGTGTTGTTTTAAGCCGCTAAGTTTGTGGTAATTTGTTTCCAAGGATAGGAAACTAATAGACATATAATTTTTAAAGGTTAACACAGACTATGGTTTATTTAAACCCACTGTCTGTATATAGATAATGTCTATTCCCTATTTTCTGCAATAAATGGCCATGCACACACAGAGGTTCTTCCATGTACAGATAACAGCTCTAGGGCAAATTCCCAGAAGATAGATTCTGCTTCACAGGGCATGCACATTTGTAATTTGGCTTGATGCTGTCACTGTTCCTCAGAGAATTTGCTATACTTTGTAATTCCATCAGCAATGTATAAGTGTTCAAAGCTAAAATATGATGTATCAAAAAAAAAACCACAAAAACTATAACAATACACTATTCTTAATAGCAATAAATATGTGTCCGCTCCTAAATTCTCAAATTATACTAGAAGCCCCACTCAAAAAGGACATAAAGGGAAGAACTAATAAGCCAATTCAAATGTACAACATAAAAATAACCCCTTCACCAAATGACCATGTCTCAACTCAAAATTACTATTAACATTTACCTGTAAAGGAGTTGCACAGGTATAAACGGTGACCTGCTGAACAGTCTGTAAATGTTTTATCAAATGATAAGGACCAATGGACCAGCCAAGCTAGGAAAAAAAAGATAAAAGCATATTCCAAAAAATGAATCTAATTATATGTACCAAATCTGAGTAGATAAGCTTAATGCAATTATTATATATACACAATTGTAAAATGTTCACACTACGGAAGCAGTGCAGTATTAGAGTCATTGCAATACTTCTTTTTGTGGAAAAGTTTCCAACTGGAGTTAGTAAACTCTGCCTTCAGAAGGTCAACAGTGCATGAAATCATCATTATCTTTCTTTCTTCTAGTTAGCAGCTTTTGAGATTCTGGAGGCCTAAAAAACTATATAAAAGCTTGATCTAGATGTAGATAAAAGTAACTTTGAATGAGAGCGTAAGGGACTCTTCCATAATTGGTTCTGCAGGCCTCGTTTTTGATACTCCCTGCTTGTTAGCCATGTTTATGAGAGGTGAGGTTGGAAGACAACCAAGTTTCAACTGGATAAATGATTATTGTGTCACACAGTGCAGTGCTTAAGTGCATGGATTTGAAAGCTAGATTGCCTGCCCTGGTTTGAATTTATTTACAGTGTAACCTCAGGCAAATTCCTTAACTTCTCTGTATTTTGTTTTATTGTCCAAAATATTAGCTACCATCATTTTCTCCTTTTATATTAACATGAGGTAATCTGACATTAGTGGTTACATATAAAATGAAAGAAACTTTTAAAGAAATGATTAGGTCTCAGAAAGAATAAGGCCAACATCAAAGCTGAATGAGTAAATAATAAGCAAAACATCGGTAAATATAAAAAACCGTGTAAAATGGATGTACATGCATTTAAAACACAAAAAATTCTATAAGAAATAAAGTATACGCCTGTTTTTAAGCAATTAAATTCTTTGTCTAACCTTCCAGCCAGTTACACTGAAAGTCTTTCCAGCACTTCCTATTGTGATTGTTCTCTCCCACATGCCAGGAAAAGTAGCTGAACAGAAAAAAGAAAAGAAAAAAGGTTAAATGCTTTCCAATCAGTCTATATTTGGTTTAATCTAAAATAAATGTATCATAGTATAGTCAGTATAGTTACTTCAATACGATTCTCAAATGATAATGTAACTTTAACCTAAGAACAGCTGAAAATGATACAATGCTTGAAAACACTGTTTTATGGCACCAAAGTAATATGTAATAGATCTAATAATTTTAAGTAACAAAATTATTTCTGGGAACAGGAGTGGTGAGGTGCCAGTAGGCAGTGTACAGGGCTGGTGCAGCGCAGTGATCACACAAGCTCTGGCACCCAGTGCTCAGTGTGAGTTATAGTTGTGTATTCAGAATACACATTCTATGACTGGTTTTGGTTCTGGTCCTGGTTTTGTTCAGCTCACCTCTACTCTGCCCAAGTGCTGAGTCTATTTCTCTAGGATCCATTGGGCACTGATTCTGAAAATGTGGCCCCCATATTTTATCAATTATCACTGGGAAACTCATAAGGCAGGCAAGTTCTTGGACTGCATCACAGACCTACTGAATCAGAAACTCTGGGGGTGGGGCCTGGCAATCTGGGTCTGTGAGCATGCATGTGCGTATGTGTACTTTGCTATCTCTATTGACCTATAAACTCCACTCTATATAATTTATTTAAAGTGTACAATTCAGTGGTTTTAAGTATAGTCACAGAATTGTGCGACAAACACCACAATCAATTTTAAAACTTTTTTCTGCCCCAAAGAATCCTCAAACTCTTCAGGTATCACTCCCAAACATCACCATGGCCAACAGCACTAGGCCCTGTGCCTGAATGGAGCTAGTCTAATGTTACGTATTTTCTCTCTAATGCCCAACCATTTTCCTGCCCAAAAAAACAAAAGATGGCACTTCAGCACTTCTTTAGGGGCCACTTTAAACAGCAAAACCACCATTAAAAGGGTACTTGCTTATAGTATGAGCTGAAACAAGAAGGCAGAGAGTTGCCTTGTAGTTCTCACTGGGAACATGCTTATCAGGTGACAAATTTTTCACTCATCTGCACATGTCTGCGAATGAAGCACTGTAAGTAATGTTTTTGGGGTTACAACTATATTTTAGTGAGTAGGTAGGTATGCGAATATAGACTCCATGAATGATGAAATCTGAGTCTTAAAGGTTTTCAAGTTGACTGATATCATTAAAATTATTCATTTCTTCATTCACTCAACAAACATTTATTAACAACGACCAGGTGCTAGGGAGTAAGCAAGGACTAGAGAAAACAAAGATGAGAAAGACGCAGTTCCTATCTTCAAGGAGCTTAAGGTTTAGTAGGGGTAGGAGATAAGTAAAACAACAACTGTAATACAGTGTGATAAGTGCTATGATAGCAATAGGCATGGAGTACTACTGTGCTAGGATAGAAAGTGTTGGGCGTGGGCCTTTCTGTAGCCAGTAATGCTTCAGCTGAGGCTTAGTAGACCACACAGACCTTTGCCAGGCAGAAAAGGGGGCAGAAAGGTTAAATCTAGGCAAAAGGGATGCAGATAACAAAGTCCTAGAGGTATAAAATTCAAGAGTTTGTGAATTTTGCTGGACAGTGGTAAATTATTTCTTTGGTAATCTGAGAATGCTACCTATGTCATTGCTGTTTGGAGTGCCTCAAATATTTTAGTTGTGAAGTTCTTCATATGCAATCCCACAAGTTTTTTGCTTTTTTAGAGATACGATAGATGCTCTCATATTATTCTAATAGTACTGGTACACATAAAGGGAGAATAAATACCCATTTGCCTGGGCAGAACTTAAGCTGTTTTCTTAATCTTCTCATAAGCAAGTAAAATGCCTACTAATGTAAGGTAGATAAAGAAATTTCCAAAACAGGTGTATGTATAATTTCAGTCTATCACGAAACACCTGCCAGTATTTGTAAAAGTTTTAAAACTATATAAATCAGAAAACTTATAATTGTATTCTCTGGGAAATATAACAAAAACCAAAAGGATAAATGAAGAAAATATTTAAAGGTTTCATTTGAAGAATGAATATTCTAATATTTGATATAATTATATCTCTTCAAGTTTTGAGACATTGCTAGTCTTCTAAAGTATGCCCAAAGAACACCATGACACATGTGCCGCTTTCCTATTTGACCAGAGAAAATCTAAACGATGTATAATGCTGAGTTCACTCTCTTAAAGTACTAATAAATATCCCAAATCCAGAAGGCCTACTAGTAAAAGCAATATTTAGAAATAAAATCTTTGAAAATAAGAATTACCCAGAGAAACTAATACGATCCTAACATGTTTTCCCATAAGTTACATATGAAGGAAATTAAAAAATACTTACATACTAAATGCAGGTTTTGTTCACAAAATATCAAACCTAATTAAAAGAGAGCTAATTTTTTGATGGCTATTTTGGCCATATAAAAGTGGATGTCTTTTTTTTTTTTTTTTCAAGTAAGCCGATCAGCTGAATAGCTTTCAAAAAATGTTATACTGATTTCCCAAATATCAAGAGATTGGTGTATAAATATCAGTGTATTAGTATATCTTTTACAAGAGATTTCTTTTGTTAACTGAAATGTCATTTTACTGAAACCTGGAGATAACATTTGAATCACGAATCTGATCCAGTAAGAACAAAATCTACTATTTCAATAAAAAGAGCCCTAAGTAATTTTAAAACTAGATGTTCATGTCCTCTCAATATCAGAGATCTGGGGAGCCAGAGAAGTTAAACAGATTGGTGGAATGGATGACTACAGCACAGAGAGTGATTGTAGTAACACAGAGGTGAAAAATCTTTGCAGGTCTGATGATTAAAAAAAACTATATCCAATATCAATAAGTTTAGGTTGCAGTTATGTCTGAAAGGCAACTGGTCTTTATATTTCTCATTTATGATCTATGATCCTTAAATTAACCACATCAGCTATAACAGTTATTTATAGGCAACTTAGCATCAATAGAAGTCAGATAAAGATTATAGGCATGATGAAGAGTGCTACACGAGGGAAAATTCCCTGTGACAACATGGAGATGATGCTAATTTCATGTATGTAGCTAGAAAGCCTTCCTGCGTTAAAGAACTACCATCATACTCTGCAAATTGATGGAACAGCCATCCTGCATCTTTCATGTAACAAAGGCCATGGTATTTAATAGAATAAGTTTTTGTGCAACTGAACTGCACTCTCTAAATAATGGAACAGTGAATTCATTTTTTTTTCTTGTCTTCATGGGCACTTATGACTAAAAAAAAACTGGAGTTAAATATGTCTTCAAATTTCTAGCAAATAATATGATCTGTTACATTTATACCATGAAGGGCTTATAATATAAGGTTTAAATGTAATTTAGGTTTAAAAAACAATTTCATGATCATTTAAAGTAATTGTTTAGAAAAAATATTGCTAAACTGAGTTAAGTAAAACTCTAAAGCTTTGAGTAAATCTTGCATGGGCATGAACATGTTTTATGTTGAATAAAGAATTATATTTATTCATCAGATAGATGCCTTTTCCCAAACTCTGCTTAATCAAAAACAAAAACTAATAAGCTTAACAAAATAATTTTATAAGATTTTATTTTAAATATTTAAATATTTAAAATAAATCAAATATATTTAAAATAAAATAATTTTAAATAAAATTAAAAAACAATTTAATAACATTTCTATTAAAAAAAAACCTACCAAGAAAATTTAATTGCCCATATTTGCCTGATTTTCTACTGGGGAATCATTCAAATGACCTAAGACATAGGTCAACAAGATGCGTGATGGTGAACTCATGCAATTTTGACATAGAACCAGTTTGTTGTGTTGAGGTACCACACTTAGCAAATCTCTGGCCTTCTCTGTTTACACATCCTCCCTGGGAAAATTCATTCTCTTCCATGGGTTCCACTGTCAACAAAATTTTGATGGCTGCCAAAAAATGTAACCCTTCATAATTTGATCTTGACCATCAGGCCTATAATTCCACTTATGTCCAGACATCTGCTCCCCTGTATCTCACAGACGCTGAAACTTAGCAAGACTAAAGCATGGAAAGCAGAAATTTCCTTGGCTCAGCTCTTCCCCACAGATCTGCTCTTCCTCCTCTCTACATCTCCGTCTCTGGTTGAGGGCTGCATCACTATTTGAGTGGTCCAGACTAGAGATCTCAGAATCTTATTTGCTTCCCTCCTTCCTATGCTATACCCTGTGCTCTATAGTTTCTCCTTCTAAACAGCTCCCATGAATCATCTTCACTGCCCAGGGCACCTGACTTGCTTAAGACCCTCACCTGTAGCTGGTTCTTACCTATATAAAACAAATCCAATCACATAATCAATTCCCCTGTGTTGTCATACCTTTTGCAGTAGTTCTCAGAGCATACTCATTGGTATTCTGGTGATTGAATTATTGTATAGAGCTTAAAAAAATCAACTTTAAATTTTCCTCCACAAAATTTTCTTAAGCACTTAAGATAAGCGCTACCACTTATGTGATGGTGAAGGCTACCAGAATGAAACAAATGAGCATTTAATAAATCATTATTAATGGCAAAATCAGAAAAACTCAGATATTTCAATAGCTCTTTGCTATAGACAAATACACATAGAATTGTGATTTTTATTGACTTCTAATTATTGTCAGGAAAATTGCTTCTTGTTCTAGGATGAAATGCAATATTTCATGATGTGAACATGGTGGCTTCAAGATGCTCTACCTCTAAAATAAGTTTCAGAACCACTGACCTCCTGTAAATAAAATATAAATGGAGCTACTTTAAAATGGAGCCGGAGGTACCATGCCAGAGGAACTGCCCTGCACATCTTATGCCTTAAATCTTAATGTTAAAAACACCTTGGAATGTTAAAAACAGGACAAAATACCCTTTGAACTGGACCTAGGCAACCTTGTGCCCCAGAGAACTGTTTGCAGAGATAACAAGAAAGCAGTTATTATGACTACTGGCTTGAAAATTGAAAACAGTGTTTAAAATTAACATGTTACATGCACCAATAGAAATGCCTTCCTTCTATTGATGTAATTGTCCCCCACCCCACCGCCCACTTTCTCATAAATACCCATGGCCGTTGTCTCCTCATTGGAACATTATTTGGGCTTTTGCCTAAATTAATAATTCCAGAATAGCTATTCCTATTGATCACAATAAATGCATATTGCTGCTCACTTTGAAAGGCCATTTTATTTTTAAGGTGACACTCCTCAATGAAGTTTAGACTCTACTGTCAGATACAATGTTCTTCAGAATCACCCTACTTTCTCACTCTCATCTGTGCAGGTTACTACAACAAACCCTTATAAACCTCTGACCTTCCTTAAGTTTACCTTGATCTTTCATGTCTTTTTGCCTCAATACATGTTGTTTATCTGACAGGAATTTTCTTTCTACTGCCTAATTCCCTCTTTGCCCACTATTTTCTCTTCTGAGTCCCTACAACAATTTGTAATGTACTATAAAGATGATTAAGAAAAGGACAATTTGCATATAAGTGGACTAATTTTTTTATTTATTGGTTTCTGCCACAGTGATTTTAATTATTTTTCCCTTGTTCTTTTCATACTTCCTATTTATTTACTCAACAACTACTCTTTGATTGTCTACCATGGGCAAGACCCTATTCTGGGAACTGGGGATTTGGAGGAGACCAAAACAAACAAAAGTTCCTCCCTTCTTGCAGGTTAGAAGTAAAATATACAGATCATGATGTCTGCTATAGAAGACCAAAAAAAAAAAAAAAAAAAAGGAATAGAAAAATGACAAAGGAAATGCTGGAAAGAGAGGTGTAACTATCTTACACATGATCATGAAAATAGATATCTGAATAAAGACCTGAAGGAGGGGAGAGACTGAGCCATGTGGATATCTGGGGGAAAAGCATTTCCAGGCTTTGGAAGAGCAAGTGCAAAGACCCAAGGGTTGTAGCCCAGCTTATAATCCTATAGTTGATATAAATGTGGGTCACCACAGAAGATATCATGGCCTTTGTGAGATGGTCCAGTACTAATGATGAAATCCTAGGCAAGGGCCAAGCAGCAAAAGTTTACTGTCCTTGTAATTTTTTGCTGTTGGCCTGGCATTTTGGCAACTTGCTTAGCAGAGATTGTCCAGTTCAGAAGTAAGCAAGCTCCCTGTGTCTGATGTACCAGGTAAGAGCTGGATTCTTGATAAAAATCCAAGGATATAGGCACAGGAATTACTTCTCTGGTTTTGTAGTTTTATAGTATGATGCAAAATTTCTTCCCCTAAGTTTGTACTGTTTGTCTATCAATATGTTCATTAATTCACTCAAGCACCATTCAGTCAAATCCCATTTTTAAGTACTCATACAGACACACCCATTACAAAGACTAATTTGAAGCTGTTTTCGGATCCTTTCCAGCCCAGTTCTATACATGCCCAAATGCATTTAGATTTGTGACTATGTAATAATCAGTACCTATTTTAAAATGCTTGTTTCCAGTATATACAAGCCATTCATAAACCTCATCACTGATGCAGAGTGTGTCATATTGGATGCAAAGGTCAGCAATTACTTGGAGTTCCTCTTTTGTGAACACCTATACATATAAAAGGATATAGAAGAGGAGAGTCAATTATTATTCAAGGTGACAGAAAATGATGGATCAGAAAACTGTATAAAGAGATTAAAGACTCACTCACCTTGCCCATGGGGTTATGTGGAGTATTTAGTAAAATAGCTTTGGTTTTGGAATTAAATTTACTTGCCAGTTCTTCAGGATCCAATGTCCAGTCAGAACTAGACCATTTTTTCCCTTCGACAGGTTTCTAAACATTAAGAATAAAGATGTGATTTAATTCAATTAATTTGTGTTTGCTGTCTTACAAATAAATTACCTAATAAAAAAAAAAGTAGGCAAAGGTATGGCAAATGTAACTGAAAAAAATGACTAACAGAAAACAAACAGAAATAGCTAAACTTTAGTTCTACCTTAAGAGCCCAAGAGGGCCTGAGTCTCATGCTCAGACCTGCTAAATGAAAAAATGTCAAAATTAACAGCTGTTAAAGTGCCAATATTCCTTCAAAGGAGCCAGCTATGACTATGGTTAACGAGTCTGATACTAGAAGGCTAGTAGAAGAGTCTGTGATTTGTATTAGTATATTACCTATTTTGATGAGAATTTTAAAAAGACAATGGTGCTATACTTGATTATATTCCTAAAGGTAACAGCAGAATTTTAAAAAATCACTTCATTCAGAATTCAACAAGCAGTGACTGAGCACCAAGTGTACACCAGACACTGTTAGTTGCTGGGGTGCAGTGCTATAAATAGGAGTCAGAAATGGTCTCTGACCCAGTGGTGCTCAGTTAGTGGGGAAGACACATGACCACAAAAGATAATATTATACACAATGTCGACACTGATACAACTCAGACACACGGCACACATGACAAAGTAATAAAAGTTCCCCTCTTAAAGCTGTTGATTAACTTCAGTCATAGTAGAGACATATAGTAAATCCCAAAATGCAATCAGGGCAGAAACATTACTGGTGACAAAGTAATTGGTATTTTCAAAACTTAAAGGATGTGAATCTTATCAGTGAACTTACAGATCTTAAGGAAATAAAAACAGGTTTTCCTCCAGCCATTCTCACCATGGTCTCATAACAGTCATAGAAAGGCACTATTATGATGACCTGAAATAAAACCAAATAAGAACACATCAATCATGAATTCATTTGACAAATACTGTATAACTACTGCGTGTGAGGCACTACACTACATGCTGAGATGAAGCAGTGAAAAAACCACACCTTGCCTTCCTGGAGCTATATCATCCAAGAGGAAGGACCTTGGGGATAAACTTGTCAGCAGCCTTAACTGGAGTCTTTGATCTCTTAGGGAAATCTACAGAGAGACTTGCAGTAGGGACCCTTCAAATTGTCTGCAAAGTTTTATATGTGCATAGGTAGATTTTGGTGGTGGTGGGTGGGGGAAGGAGCCATAGCTCTCATATTCTCAAAGGGATGTTCTAGCCAAAAACACTGAGTTTTAAATTTCAAGCTAGAAAATAAAATATCAGATGGTGACAGAAGTCAGACAATAAAGAAAAACAACACTGCAATGATCTCTATTATGGAGTACTAATTTCTAAATATTATCCTGAGAATAAAGATGTTTCCCTTTTCTCAGAGCATCCTGAAAAAAAGAGTGGATGCAGGGAGATCATCAGTTAGGATGGTACTGCTATTGTCAGATACCATACTTCCCCTCTAAGTGACTTACATCTGGATTCTGTCTTTTTTTCCTAGTCCCTGCAATATACTCCTTGTCCCTTTTTAAAAAAATATTTTTAAAATCTAGCAATATTTCACAAAAATTTCATATTGAGTTCTAATATTTATTATTTTAACAAATCTTTGTGAGTCTATTGAATGCTAGAATAATTTTCTTATAATTTGCTTGTATAAATAACAATGCTATGTCCATTTGTGAGTATGTATAGTTTCTCTATTTTTTAAAAAAATTTGCTGAATATATTTACATGATTGCTACTGCTATATTAAAGGGTATAAACATCTTTATGGCACTTTCTACATACAGCCAAACTGCTTTTGAAAAATCTGGCAACAGTAATTTATAATTTCACAAGTCTCCACTAAGTTGCTTCATTTAACTTGTCGTTGGTTAAATTAATGGTACCTAATTATTGTTCTAAATTCACACTTTCTACTGTTTGTATTATGATGTAAAATACTTGTTCAAGGCCTTTCTCACTGGTGTCAAAAGAGGCCCTTACATTCTAAAGCCCTTTTGTTTTACTAGTCATTCAACTCACATTGTGTACCTATATACAATGTGCTTATGTTAGGTGTTAGGTATTCTGGAGGACAAAGAAATGAACTAGGAACCAATCTTTCCCTTATGTAGACTGCACGTTTTTAATTAGTCTGTGAAATTCTCAGGGACTAAGATTACCAACTTTTGTAACTCTTGTAAGAAACACAGTGCTTAATATGAAGTGAGAACCCAAAAAAGAAAGAACATTGGGGAGGTAGGGAGGTTGAATTAAAAAAATATACTTGATACTCTTCACTGTAATTTCTTTAATTTTACAATAGGGATAATTCCTTTATTTTTTAAAAGAATATTTATTGAACACTCATTATGTTAGGCACTGGCAATACAGCAATAAACTCGTTCTGGAGCTCACATTGTACTGGGAAAGATTTATAATAAACAAGAAAACAAGGAAATAAATTAAATGATTGAAGATAGTAATAAATGGTATAAAGATAAAATGATAGAAAGTGACATGTGTGGTTTTAAACTTTTAGATAAGGTGATCAGAGAAGGAAGAAGAGAAAAGAAGGTCAAGGGCTAAGCCCTGGGATGCCACAGCAGATCGCAGAGAAGGAAGAAGTGACATCAAAGTGTGAGGTAAGACCTTCGACTATATTATAGGATTGAGATCATGTATTTGAAAGCATGACTACTTCCTTAACATGTTTCCTTAAGTGGCTTATTGTCAGGCATAGTAGACAGAATTAGAGATGTAAAATAATAATATAACACAAAGTATAGTGATATCTTTTATAAAAGTGGTACAGAAAAAATGCTGTGAGAGTTCAAAGAGGAAATAATAATACAGATGAGGACGAATATGTTCATTCTTCAGATCCAGCTTAAGCATTGCCTCCCTGGAGCTTCCTAGACCTATATTAGTACAGTTAATCACTTCTTCCTTTTGTCATCACCATAATTTATACATTCTTGATTACAGACAATCACACTACATTCCTCTTAACTTTTTTACAAGTTTATCTCCTCTACTACACAGGGAACTCCTTCTCTCACTATTGACAATACTGGACACAAAAGGGCAATGAGCAAATACTTGTTATGTTCAGATGAAAGGTTACTGTAGCAGTGAAAACTAAGATTCCTTTTTCCCCATCATGGCTGCTAGTCCCTTCCATCTACCTTTATCTAAAAATGCTGAAAAAATAAGAATAGACTGCATGCAAAAAATGGGTGAATGTCACAGATAAAATGATAAATGAAAGAAGCCAGACTCAAGAATACATCCTATCTGACTCAATTGTATCAAGTTAAAGAGCAGGCAAAAGGAACCTATGGTGTTAGAAGATAGAAGAATGAATACCTTCAGGAGAATATAGACTAGGAAGGGGCAAAGGGAGCCTTCTGGGGTGCTAGAAATGTACTATATCTTCATCTGGTTTGTGGATACATGGAGATACACACACACAAACACATGTAAAAATTCATCGAGCTGTACACTTTAGATTTGTGAACTTTGCTGCTATGCTTCATACTTCAAAAATAATTAAAAATAAAAAAGAGCGTAAAGTAAGTAAAAGATTCAAAGGCAGAACAAATGATAATGATGAATATAGGGAACATGATTAGCGTTAACATACTTACTTCATCTCCCTCGTCAATTAATCCTTGAATGGCATTAAAAAGAGATCCATATGCTCCTACTGTCACAAGGATTTCTTTATATGGATCAATTTGTTTTTGATAAATCTTTCCATATAAGCAGGACAGAGCTTTCACAAGTGATGGATGACCCTGATAAAGAAAAACGAAGAAAAAACCTTGAATTATGGGACCTATTTTGTTGGGGTAATTTTGCTCTGAAGGGTAAGAATTTTTCAAATTTGGGTTTTATAATCATCCAAAGAAAATTTGTAGTTTTAATTGGCAACAAACTAAAATAATTTTTCCTACCTTCAGAGGGTTTCTACATAAATGGTCATGAAGACTCACTAATGATTAAAAACTTCCTATTAAATGATTATTTTTAGAATACAAAATTTCAAAGCATTTGCTTTGAATAAAAATCGACTTCAACACCAAATATATTCTTGATAGTACATTTTGATAGTAATTAGATTAGATTTAAGTACTTTATTTTGACAGCAAGTAAACCACATTGGATACAGTTGGATATTTTTCCCAGTTAAAATCAGCCAAAAACCCTACATTGCCCAAATCTGTCCTAAATCGCTGGATAGAAAGTTCTGCCAACCAATGGACTATGGAAAGAGGGAAAAAGAATTCACCAAAGAAACACACATCAGTGTTGATTCGATAGCAAATGTTAGGAAGAACATTGTTTGGAAAGCGCCGGGGCTCTGGAGGAATAAACTGAGTCAGGATGCAGGAGAAGAGGGATATTGGCTGTATACACCCGAGGTATGTGAGGTTAAAGGGTCTTAGGCTCCTTCTAAGTTGCCCACCCCTGTTCCTGTGAAAAAAGGAGGAAATTTTTGTCAAAGATGCACTTATCTGTCACCTTTTTATTCCTTTCAGAATATTGGCTAGTATTTTCCAGATCCTCACTGAGTTAAACTCAACAAAAACAAAGCTATAGTACATTTATCATATTTTGAATTTAGGAGATAACATATTAGAGAAACTGGCTATAATTAATAAAAGAGGAGGTGATAGAACATAGCCATTAAACTAAAAAATAATAGCAAAAGAAAAAGATCTTGTAAATTCAAGCTTAAAAAATATGCATGAATTGTGGAAGTTGCAAGCAGAGGCTGTCACCACTCCTAGAAATCTAATTTCCTTTGAATTTCATTTTAATACCAGGTCTAACAAATTCTACCAAAGGGTGATCTAAAAGCAATTATAAATGTTAAACATCCTTTCTTAGAATGATATGAGTTTGTGCTTTTAAATTTTTTAACTACAAAGATAAAAATTAAACCAGGCAAAGACATGTAAAGAAAAATTATTTCTCTTCAACACTACTTCCTTCTCATCCCCCTGAGATGACGAATGTCCCCAGCCTGGTGACAGTGCAACACCATTCCCAGTGGCTGTACTGAAAACATACATACATACATACATACATACGTACGTACGTATGTATGTATATGTACACACACACACATACTCACATACATTTACAAAAACTGGAGAATATGCAAATGTATGGGCATGGTTATATTCTAATAAAATTTTACTTACAAAAAAAGGAATGGGTCAGATTTGACCACAGGCCATAACTTAAGAAACTCTGCTATGAATCAATTTAAGGAGAAGTGTCATCTTAACAATATTTAGTGTTCTAATCTATTAATATCATATATCATTCTATTTATTTAGGTATTGTCAAATTTCTTTCAGCAATGTATTATGTTTTTAGTGTACAGAGTTTACATATATTTTAAAAATTCAGATCTAAGTATTTCATGTTTTTTAATGCCATTATAAATTATATTATAAAAAGTCTTACTTTCTGACTGTTCATTTTTAGTATAGAGAAATACAATTGATTTTTGTATAATGGCCATGTGTCTTGCAACCTTGCTCAATTCACTTAGTAGGCTGTGATAGCTTTTTTTTTTTTTTTTGGTAGAATCTAGGAAATCTCTGAATATTCTGGGCTTTTAATTGTAGAAGGATGGAGGTTGGGTTGAGATAGAGTGGAAAGCAACAAGATGGAAATAAGAGGATGTTAATTAAGATGCCAGTGCTAAGGCTGCATATATGTTAATGGGAGAGAAACACATGTCTCAAGAGAATATTCTTCTTCCTTTGTTGCTATAGAATCATTCTGGAACAAGACAGAACTGTGGAAGGGCAGGAAGTACAGGACGGTTCACCGTAGGAGATAAGGGCAAGGGTTATCATGTTGGGACAGTTGGTCCCATAAAGCCAATTACACAGAAATGACAAAAGTATGTTCATGCACAATACAATATGAAATACAAGCTTATTCCCCACATAGTCCTCTTATACTTACGAAGCCACGTGTATACTGATTCAGGCTATCAATTGCTGCAATCTTTGATAATTCTTCCTTGACATATAGAGGAGGGGACATATCTGGAAGGCCTTGGCCAAGATTCACAACAGAGGGTGCTGCAGACAATTTGGTAAATTCAGTCCTTAGATTAAAAAAAATTCTAATATTAATAAGCACAATAATTCCAAAGTTAACTTTATAATTCATAGTCTTATTATAAAACTGAAAAATAAGACCTAGTTTAGTCTAACATTAAGTTCTCAACCAAACTTTTACCATGTACAGACTTCACTAAATAAAATGCTGGCTGAACTAATGAACTTAATGCTTCTTACAAATCTCAATTCCATGATACCCATATTTTAATCATATACATATAGTTTTCTCAATCATATCAGCCACTGCAATGTTCTCTTATTGACTGTTAGATAATAGAGCTAATAAGAAAAGTTCACAAATTAGAAGGTAAGTCCCATAAGGGCATCAACCAAAATTGTCTTTTCTCTGCCTATTTCCAATGCTTAGCAAAGGGTTTGATTCATTTGCTAAATGAATAAATCAGTGTCTGGATCATTAACTTTCTTCTACTCCATTTAATAGATAAATTAAAGTTGATTTATTTATAGACCATTGATAAGGCAAAAATTTCCCAAGTAAGGATAAAAAAATGTATAGAAAAAAAAATTCACCAAATTATTACTGTTCATTTTAAGGTACTTACCACACATTACTATCAAGGCCTTCGATTCGCTTTGCATTTTTAAATTTCAAAGACATTTTCTGAAAGATATAAATAGTAAAAGTTTTTTAGTTTCTCTAATCAAAATTCAAAAATGCCAGATCAAGAGAAACTCTTTTCTCTATTGTTAACCTGGGAAATACATTTTCTTACGAACCTTAGGTGTTTATCTTCTCACATAAGAACCAAGATATCACCCTCGCCTAAGTAATAAATCAATTTAAAGACCTGAAATGTACCAAAGAGAATAATAATGATGTTAATAAAAAGTTTAAAAAATATCTTGAGCCTGAAGATCATTTTAGGTAAGATGTGTTAAGTTTCACAAGTAAGTTTTTCATATGGCACTCAATGAATGGTTTTTAAACTACTTAATAAGGGGTTTCAACTAATAATAAAACTAAAGCTGACATTATTGTGTACTGAGTATATACCAGACAATGTATCAAGTGTTTTACATAATTAACTCATTTATATTCACAACAACCCTATGCAGTGGTTCTATTATTAGCCATAATTTACATATGAGAAAAGTGAGGTTCAGAGAGGATAAGATCACATAACATAACTTCACACAAGCTAGTTACATTTAAACCCAAACATTTGCACCTCAGGATTTGAATCCAGGCAGTCTGATTCCAGAACACATACTCAGGACCATTTCCATGTACTATCTCTTACGTAACAAGACTTTCTAAAAAAATACTAGAATGCTGCCTTTTCAAAAAAGCATAGTAGATATTAGATCAGTTGTATTTAACAGCAAGCAAGCTATGGCTGTCGTGGAAAAATATTAAAAGTTAAAATTATAGTACAGCATACAATTTTTTAGCTATTTAATTTCTAGAATAAAGTTTATACTGTCTCTCAAAATCACTGAATTAGCTTTGAGTTCATTGTTAACAGGCTGCTGGAAATAAAGAAAAAATGATTGGCAGCATATTTGCAAAGATTTTCCTAATAGAATATTAAAGTAATTTTAATTCAATCTGGAAGATAATGATAATGGTTATTAAATAGACCATTGTTCTCATTCTATTCCCAATAATGGAACCAAGGAAAAATACCTTTTATTCTCATATTTTTAATCTTTGAAGCTCCAGTGAAGTAAATCACATGCAAATTCTCCAGAGGTTAATGTGCCTTTCAGAATAGCATTATGATTAAGTACCCACCTGAACATGATGCTATTCTAGAGACTACAATTATAAAACTAAGAAGTCCCAGAATGATAGATAGAAGAGAGTTTAACAACTGTCTTTTGCCATCTCCATAAAATGCTTAAAACTTAATGATTCATTCAACATGTGAATACAAAAACAAAGTACAATTTCACATACAAAAAAGTGAGCTCAGTCTGCATAGATAATTTAGACAAAAAATCCAATTTTACTTATTTACTATTTAGCTAACTGAAGCCAAGCCAAGTACCTTTTCAGATTTAATTTTCTTTAAAATTTGTGGCTTGAACAAACACCCTTCCCTTACTACTCTCCCTGCCTGTTCCTTCCCAACTCTATGCTTCAACCTTTCCACTTCAAATATTCTATGTTCTCTCACTTCTGTGGCTCCATGTGATCATTCCTGTCCTCAAAATTGGTCTTTTTGTACTGTTTCTCAGCCTCTTTTTCATCACTGCCTCCCCCAGAAAGACTTTTTAAGACACATTTGTTCAAAAATCTTCCCTACTCCCCCATTAAATATTAAGGAATAAGATTTTGTCAGATGGAGTTGAGCTTTGCATGGTCACAAAATATTGTAATAGCTAAGGTTTATTTCACTTGCTAGGAACCAATTTTCTCCCTCTTGGGAGCAATAAACTCCCTGCTGAGAATACATGTTCTCTACTCAATCTAATCCCTGGTCCCCACCACCCTGTCTCTGCAATTGGCTCCTATTCCACCTGTCACCTTTGGTTCTCAAGTTAGACTTCGTTTCCTCCAGAGAGCCTTCTCTGATGCCTCAAGTCAAGGTTTGGTGCTCCTCTTACATGGAGTACTTTCCAGCATTTACTACATAACATTGTCATTTTTCTGTTTGTCTGTATCCTTGCTTAGACTGTAAGCTCTGTGAGGACTATTGCCAGCTTGTTCACTGATGTATCTGTATTAATCCGGTTTCTTAGAGAAACAGAACCAATAGGATGTGCGTGTATATATATATATAATAATTTATTTTAAGGAACTGGCTCATGCAATCTTTTTTGGAGGCTAGGAAGTTTGAAATCCGCAGAGCAGTCCAGGCTGGAGACCCAAGGAAGAGGGGATGTTGCAGCTTGAGTCTGAAGATCATCTGGAGACAGAATTCCTTCTTCCTGGGGGTGGTGAGACCTCAGTATTTGTCTCTTAAGGCCTTCAAATGATTGGATCAGGCCTATTACATTATAGAGGGTAATTTGCTTTACTTGGTCTACTGACTTAAATGTTAATCTCATTGGAAAAATACCTTCAGAGACATCTAAATTGGTGTTTGACCAAATGTCTGAGTACCATGGCCTAGCCAATTTGACACATAAAATTAACTGTCACAGCATCCAACACATAGTGCTATGCCTAGCACATAGCAAGTCTTTAACAAATATCTGATGAATGAATGACAAAACCCACATATTAGAAGTGAACATATGGTATAAATTACCTCAATTTAGGTATTTACAGTGTCAGTCAATTTAAGTTAATCTATGCCTCAATAACAAATGATCTCCAAATCTTGGTGACTTAAAAACATAAAGCTTTATTTCTTTTCTTAGTATATATCCACTGAAGGTCATCTCCTACTCTGTTCAATGTCACTGTCACTCTGAGACATAGGTTGATGAAATACCCTCCATGAGGAACACTGCCAGTTTCATAATAGAGGGGGAAAAAATTCTTAGAAGTTTCTGCTTAAGTGTACAAACTTCATTTCTACTCACAATTTATAAGCCAAAGCAATTTTATGACTAACCCTCACACCAACCTGGCAGAAATAAAGTCTGGAGGTCTAATGATAGGTGGTTGTTATGGGTTGAATTGGTCTCTTGCAAAATTCATATGTTGCAGTTTTACCACCCAGTACCTTAGAATATGACTTTATTTAAAATAGGTTCATTGCTGATGTCATAAGTTGAAGTCATTAAGGTGAGCCCTAATCTAATATGACTGGTATCCTTACAAAAAGGGAAATTTGGAGACAGACTGGCATATGGGAAGAATGCCACGTGAAGGTGGAGACCGAGGTGATGCTTCAATAGGTCTAGGAATACCAAGGATTAGCAGCAATCCACTAGAAGCCGGAGGAGAGCCGTGGAACAGATTCTTCCTTACCTTCCTTAGAAAGAACCAACCCTTCCAACACCTTGATCTTGAACTTCTAGTCTCCAAACTATGAGATAATAGATTTTTGTTGTTTAAGCCACTTAAGTCTGCAGTGCTTTGCTAAGGCAGCCTGAAGAAACTAATACAGTGGTGAAAATGTGTGACACCCTACAATATCCAAAGACATCAACATCAAGCAGTAGGTATAAATACTCACAACTTAAGAATTACTTACCAGAGTAGATCCAATATTAGAAAATTAAAATAAATCCCATGAGGAATTAAGAATGAGCATTAGGTGTACAATAGAATATCTACAGAGCCTGTAAAATTTTGGACTGGCTAACTCGATGGGGTAACTTCTGCTTCCAGTGGATTAATACTCGGCATACATATATCGTTCTGCTATTTTATAAATACAAACTACTAGTAAAATAATATGCAACATCTGTTTTTTTGACTTTTTTAGGCTGAAAAATACAGCCCTATAAAATCACCACTAGGTACCACTCTAAGCAGAGATGAGAAAAGCTTATTGTTATTAAGTCTTTAAAATGTTTACTGCAAAGGTGCTGGAACAAGTAAAGTTTGGAAAGAAGAAAAAAAATATTCTCCTAAGGCTTGAGCACACTAGCATCTCAGTTGTGTATATTTTGAGGACGCTGCTTGTAAGACCTATTGCATTTAGGCGGGATAAAACAGGTGTAGAAAGCCTTCCCAAATGGTGGGCTGAAGCTGGGGATATCAAAGCTGCTGACATCTAGAAAGCAAAGCACAGGCTATGAGTCAAGTGCAGAAAAGATAAAGAGTGCAAGAAAATACTGGAAACAGAAATAACAGCTAATGGTTGGAGAGGTGAAGGCAATAACCAGATATGAGAAATAGCTGGACTTCACGACTAGGCTGGAGCATAGCCCACCAGCATGACTGGCACCACTTTAATGTGGTGGTTGGTTGCTAAGAGAGCCAAAACATCTACATCTTTTAGCTCTATGAATTAGGTATTTATAGTGGCAACAGCTTATTTTTAAAATATATTTTGCATTTTCCCTTAACAGTATTATGAATATTTTACAAATTTCCTTAGTCATCATAAAATTTCTATTTTTAATTGGTAATATTTTAGGTTGCTCATGTATCACACTTTGCTTATTCACTTCCCTATTGTTGGGGTATTTGTTATTTCCAGTGTTTTGCAATTATGGGTAGTGTGTATCTACTGTGCATTTAATTATATGGTGCCTGCTCTATTTCCTTTAAAATTTGATATAGAAGGTGAATGACCTATTATAATATAAGTATTATCATAAGAGGAGAAATAGCCTCAATACTATATTCATCTAGTTCAATCTAAACTAACAAAACAATTTTTTATTTACTTTCATAGAAATATATATATATAGTTTGATGTTCCAACAACCACAGTGATGATGGTCAGTATTATTTCCTTCATTCCTTAGCATTTCCTAAATGTCTTTTATGTTTAAATACAGATTTATTAAAAGAAAAAGAAAACTTTCTGCACCCTTCCCTTTGGAAAGGTAACTTAGTGACACAATACTAGTTTGAGTCTGCTAGAAATTTGCTGACTAAATAACCTGACTAAAAAGAAACTTCTGTGCTTTTCTGTCCTACCTTTGAAGATGAGAAACAGATACCTTTAAAGCTCCAAAACTATGTTAACCAGATTTCTTAGTTGCACGGACAGAAACTCAATCTGAAACAGTATGTGAAGAGAGGAATTTATTAGAAAGCTCATGTCACCACGAGAAGCAAAGAGGAGCAGCCAGGTTCAAGTGCAATTGAAACTAGAAACCTGAACCTCACCAGGGTTCTTCTTTCTCTACATTTCTACCCAGTCTCAGTCTGCTGCTTTACTCCACGTGAAACAGAACAGTCATACCTCTTAATTTCATCACCATAAAGGGACTGAGTGTGGCTTTTTCTGGTTTCAAAAATTCTAGGGAAGAGCTCTGAATGGCTTAGCCTTAGCTAATGAACGGTGGCTTTCCCCAACAATTTAACAATTTAAAAATACTATATTAGCATGGCTCCTTAACACTATGATGAAAAGATATTAGAAAAAGTAGTGTATGGCATGATTGTGAGGTGTTCAGATGAAGTGAAATGATGCCTTTTTTTTTTTTGACATCTTTTTGATGTGCTCTCTAACGAATCAAAAAAGGGTGCAGACATGACTCCATAATCCCAGGCTCTTCCAAGTGTGCTCCCCAACCTAGAACCTGTCAGTGCTCCTGGATAATGTTTCTATAAATATACCACATGGTTGAAATCCATGGTTGGAATGGGGAAAAGACCATTTTCCAGAAAAATAGGAGGAAATACTGTCCTTAGAAGGAAGGAGGGGTTTCAGGCCACAGAGTCCTTTTGAATCCGTCGAAATGAGAAAGCTGATGGGAAGAGTGGGGTAGACACCCTGCCTCTACAGCAGAGCTGAAGATTCGGAGCTCCAAGTTCTGTAGCTGGAACAAAGGGCCAGAGGGAAAAGATGACTAGAAACCAAATTCTAAGGCAGGGTAAAATTAAATTTTCTCTTATATGCCAATTCATTGAATGCTAGTGAATGCAATTTCATGTCTCCCTAACATTCTACTATACTTTGATCTACTCATGTAATAAATATTTATTAAATACCTATTACGTACAAGGTATTCTTCTGCTTAGGATATATCAGTGAGCAAAACAGACCAAGGTTTCCTATTCTAATTGAATCCTTCTTTCTATGCCTTAAATACTCTGGGCTTGTTCCCATCTGTCGTAGGTTATATTACTCTACATAATTATTCATCTCTCCTTTTAAGAAGTGACTTTGAGATTGCCCATGTGACGTTCTCTGGTCAATGGAATGTGAGTGAATGGGACACACTACGTCCAGGAGAAGCTTTAAATGCTGTCCATGGTTTGGCTCAGCCTCTAGTTCTTCCCTTCTCTACTATGAGAAGACCACGTCTAGATAAGGGCTAGTCCTGTAGCCTGGATCCTGGAATAAAGACACACAGAGTAGAACTATAGGCTGGAGCACAGCCACAATTGACTTGTAGTTTACATATGAGTGAGAGTGAAATGTTTACTGATATAAGGTAAGATTTTGCAGAGCTGAATGATAGAAGAACCTTTGCTATCTATTACTGTGTCCTCTGCCTGGAATGCACCTTTCCTAGATCTTCACATGGCTGGCTCTTTATGTCATTCCATTCATTATGCTCCCTATTCAAGTAGAACCTCCTCAATGTGGGCTTCTAAAACTATATGCCCTAACATTACCCATCCCCTCCTCCCATCAGAACAACTAAAAATTTTTGCATATTTCTCCATTTAATTTTATTATGACATTCACTATTGTTTAAAATTATTTATTGTTACTTGTTAATTACGTTTCTCCCACTAAAATGGAAAATTCAGAAAACAAAATGTGTCTTGTTCAGTGCTGTACCTCCAGTATCTAAAATGGTGTATGGCAAGCACTGTGTTCAAACATATTTTCTGAACACAGGAAGGAAATCCTACCTCTTTTACATTTCCTCATTTTGAATTACCTCAATGGCATACCGCATCTTGTCCATCATTTGCAGTGCTCCAGAGTTCTGTACTTAAAACACAGATTAGGGTATGCTACTGTCTTGCTCTAAAATCGTCAGTGATTCTCCTCAATCTCTGGAATTAAATTCAAATTCAAGGCCTTAATTTACTTCCAGCTTTCACTCCCACCATGCCCTCCCCTCACATACAGTGATTCAATAGCTTAGGATCACTTATCATTCTCTGATCGCATTCAGTAAGTTTCTGTTTATTACACTTTTTATTCAAGTTCTTTCCTCTGGATATGATCTTTGTAATCCCCACTGTGGCAGGTTCATAAATGACCTCCCCAAAGCCATCATATCCTAATCTTTGGAACTTGTGAATATTACCTTATATAAACATATATACCCTTATAACCTTGCAAATCTGATTAAATTAAGGATCTTGAGACAGGAAGATAATTGTGGACTATCCAGGTGGGCCCTAAATTTAATTGAGGTGTACTTATAAGAGGGAGATTATATGCTCACAGTGAAGGCAATGTGAAGATGGAGCTGAAAGAGAGCTGAAGGTGCTGTGCAAGAAATTAGAGTGAGATGGCCATAAGCCAAGGAATACCAGCAGCTACCAGAAGCTGGAAGAAGCAAGGAATAAATTCTCCCCTTGAGCTTCTGGAAGGAGTGTGGTCCTGCTGATACCTTGATTTTGACCCAGTGATACCAACTTTGGATTCTGGCCTTCAGAATTATAAGAGAATAAATTTCTGATGTATTCAGCCATCAAGTTGGTAGTGATTTGTTACAGCAGCCAAAGAAAAGTAATAGATCCACCTATTTAATATTTAAACACAATCTTCCTGATAAAAAACATCTTAGATTGAATGTATAAGAAATGTTTTCAGATTCCCAGTTATAATTAATCTATTCTGCCCCTATCCTTCTCTAGACCTCTCTCCTGCTCATCACAATCTCTATGGTATATGTATACATGTCTGTTTTCAGGTTTTCTTTTAGAACCTGAAGTTTGTCTCCTTATATCTTTCAAATTGCCTAGGGAAAAAAAAGTATACGTATATCTGTCTGTGTGCCTGTATCTCTATACTCACATATTAGATTCTCAGTAAAACAAATATATTAAATTAACTATAGTTTCGCTTAGGGACATACAGAATACTGATGAAAGACATTAACAGTATGACAAGAGAAATTATTAAACTCTTCCAAAAGTACATTTCCTTATTGGTAAATTGCAGATAAAAATATTACTTACAACATAGGGCAGTTAGAAGGATGAAATATCACATGAAAAAGCACTTGGTGCAGTGGTACATAATGAAGACTCAAAAAATGTTTATTTGTTGACTTAAAAAATCTATAAAATCTATTATGATATTGTAGGAAATCAGTAAAAGCCACCCCAAAAAATGCTATTTTGACATAAGGATTATTTTTAGTTGAAGGAAATTAAGAAGAAACAGATACAAGAAAAGTTCTCGGCCTCTTGCCCCCTCTACCACCAAGAAAGGCAGGATAGTTCTTAGTTTTTGGAGACAATTCTAGATTCTATAAGCAAAGATAGCACCAGAGTAGTCTACATAATAGGCCTTATTAAAACAAGACTTCTCTTCCATTCCTAAACCCCTTAATCTTTGACTTGTCATTTCTCTACAAATTTATTGATCTTTTTTAGGATATCACTAACTATCCCTTTTGAGTTACTTATCATTGTGCTCTCCTGTTAATAGTGAATAGTAGTAGTAAAACTCTGTTTTACCCTTGTTAATCTGTCAGTCTAATTTGCAGGGCCTCAGCCAGAAAACCTGGGGGGGCAGAGGAAAAAGTTGTATGTTTTCCTACACTATATCATTTGGTGGCTCAAATGTCTCTTAAATAGGTGAACCACAGAACAGGAGAGAGTATTTACAAGACCTAGACCTAAAAAAATAATGTTTAGAATATATAAAGAACTTTGGCAACTCAACAAGGCAAACAATCCAGTTACAAATGGGTGAAAGATCTGACAGCCATTTCACAGATGACGAATGGCTAAGAAACACATAAAACATGCTCAACATCATCAGTCACCAGGGAAATGAAAATTAAACCACAATGAGGTAGCACTAGATACCCATCAGGATGGCTAAAATTATGTATACTGAGGGTCGGTAAGGATGTGGGGAGCTAGAACTCTTTCAACCTTGGTGGAAATGTAAAATGCTGCAACTGCCTTAGAAAACTGCTTTGCAGTTACTTAAAAATTAAACATACATCTACCGCACAACCCAGCCATTCCACTATCAGATGAACACCCAGAAGAAATGAAAACCTACGTCCACACAATGGCTTGTACATAAATGTTCATAACAGCTTCATTCACAATAGTCACAAACTGGAAACAATCCAAAAGTCTATCAGTAGGTGAAGGGATAAACTAATAATGGTAGTTATCCATGTAGTGGGATACTACTCAGCAATAAAAAGGAATGAATTACTGAGAGGAAGCTTAAGGCAAAATCATGGAGACAGTAAAAAGATAAGTGGTTTCCCGGGCTTGGGGAGGAGGAATGAACAGGTAGAGGACAAGAGGATTTTAGGGCAGTGAAACTATTTCTGTATGATACTAGAAAGGTGGATTCATATCCATATCCATTTGTCAAAACCCACAGAATGTACAAAACCAGCAGTGAACCCTAACATAAACATGGACACTGGGTGATGAGGATTTGTCAGTGTAAGTCTACTGGTTGTGATAAATGTACCACCGTGGTAGTGGATACTGATAATGGCAAAGGCTCTGCATGGAGGCAGGCAGGCTATATATGTGAACTCTGCAGATCCTGCTCCAATGTGCTATGAACCTAAAAATAGTGTGTTAAAAGCAAAAAATTTTAAAAAGTACTGAAGGTATTCTGAAACATGTTCTCTTTTTCCTTTGGACAAAATGCTCCTCAAGCAAGCAGACTAACAGAATTATCTCAGATTTTAGATGTTTACCAGGGTTTAACTATACGCTCGAAAAAAAGAAAAACAAGAAACAAAACAAAACAAAAAAACAAATTACATGCTTTTGCCACTAGATGGTGCAGAAAAATAACGATGTTCCTGTCATGGTGGAGGAACTGAAACTCCGAAGTGGAATCGCAAAGTAGGAACAGTGACTTATGTAAGACCTGCAAGGGGAAAATCCAATTGTAACGAATTCAAAGGCACACACATTTAACTGGAAATTTTAAGCAACATATATTTAGTTGCTTTATTTTATAATTACTCGTGCCTGATATGTTGTAGCCCTTTGATTGATATTTGTTGACAAAATAAGTAAGTGAAAATGGAATTTGGATCCTCTTTGAGAGAGTATAATGTAGAAAAAAAATTTACTTTAATGGAAACCTACGCAGTGGCTATAGCACACCCTTACAGGTCTGACTCTAGGAGGGCTAGAATTGGTCTGAGATATTTTGCACCTTTGTAAATTGAAGAGAATGGATAAGCCTGCAAACTCTGGTTCTAGAGTTTTGACTGACTTCTCTCCAAACTGAAAAATCAGTTTTGCCTTCATCTGCAATTCAACTCCTTTATTTCACATAAATTTGTGCTTTTTGACTTTTCCTTGGAACTGGATATAATGTCTTCTTTCTTCTCTACATTATATATATAAAATAAAAATCTTTCATACATGTTTATTTTTGTATTTGTATGAGTCATGACTTTGCCTTTTTCTAAAAATTACCTTTCAGCAATACCTTTAGAGAAAGAAGTTTATTGGAAACAAGGGTTTCTTTAACCGTGAGAGCTAACAGAGTAGGTAAACACACAGCTAGAATACTAGGAAATGGAGTTAAGCGGAAGCAGACCGAGTTTGCCACCCCAAAATATGCTTCTCAGATACTGTTTTTCATTATTTTTAATAAAAGACTCAGGAAAAACCTTTGACTTTTCCCTGAAATGCCTAAAAGAAGGTATGAAGAGGACCTCTTCCAAGAAGGGAGATAGCATCATAGAAAACTACAGTTTAATGTGAAGTGTGATAGGAAGGAACTTAGCAAGGCCCCCTTCATCAAAGTCCTGTCTGCATCCCATTGCTAAAGATAGCACCGCAAATATTTATTTATCAGACATTTGCTTTTCCATCTCCCTGTGACAATCAGGTTAAATCAGTCAGGATGACTAATGGAAATGAGTCTCATGCATTTGAGACTGAGAGACAGGTAATGTCTCCTGGGCACTTATACCCAGAAGACACAGTCTCTCACAGGCTAGCCAAGTTCTGTGCCTTGTAATATATGCCTATATTCTAATGAAAATTTCCAACGTTGTTTAATGCAAAGAACTTTCAAGCCAGATCGATCTTAGTTCAAATTTAAATATCAAAACTACTGTGTGACAGTAGGCAGGTTACTTGACCTCTCTGAAACTTTCCTCATTTATTAAAAAGGAAAAGGAATGCCTACTCTGTGCAATTGCTGTGATGATGAAATAAGCTGAATCCATAGTAGAAAAGCACAGTTATTGTTACCTACCAAAGACTCAAAAACTTGCGCTCAGAAAGTAGGAAGGATTCTCTTCAATACAAATAGCACAAGTTAACTTTATATACCACAGCAATAAGGTGAGGTTGGGTATGGACTAACTGTACAGTAAGCGTCCACAGTGAAAAAGCAGGCTGTAATGTCTTTAGTGAAAAACAGACTGAAGGATCAGAGAAAGTTTTTGTCTTATTTGCTATAAAATAAATGTTTTGTGGTTCTCTGATGGGCATGTATGTTTTAGAAGTTCTTTAAAAAAAATAGACTAGTTTTTAGAGCAGTTTTAGATTCACAGCAAAATTGAGAACAAAGTACAGAGTTCCCATATACATACGGCCACTGCCACCAACATCTCCAATCAGAGTGTTAACATTTGTTATTACAATTGATGACCCAACACTGATACATCATTATCAGATGTCCACGGTTTACGTTAGGTTTCACTCTTGGTGTTCTGCTTCCTATGGGGTTTGACAAATGTGTTACGTGTTACATGTATCCATCATCAGGGCACACAGAAGTCCTATTTAGGAAGGCTATTTTGAAGATTAGAAGACAACAGATTATTAATGGAGCGAGTAGAAAACAATGGGCTACAAATAGCAATTTGAATGACTAAACCTTGAATGAAGACTAGACTAACAAAGGGTGATACTCATTAGGCAGTAGGAGTTGGTGCTCCATGAGACCTCTCTAGAACAATCCTCCCTCCCTCTCTTCTTTCTTTCTCTCTCTCCCTTCCTCCCTTCCTCTCTCCCTCCCTCCCTCCCTCCCTCCCTCCCTCCCTCCCTCCCTTCCTTCCTTCCTTCCTTCCTTCCTTCCTTCCTTCCTTCCTTCTTTCCCTTCTTTCCTTCCTTCTTTCTCTCCCTCCCTCCCTCCCTCCCTCCCTCTTTCCCTCCTTCTCACCCATCCATCTCTTTCTGCCACTCGCCCATCTACTAATTCATTCTTTGGCTTTCTGGCACCAGAGGATAATATAAATTTTATCTCCCAGTTTCTTTGCCTTTAAGATGTAGGTGCTAAAACATGGGACAGATAGCAACTCTCATCGTGGGTTTGTCTTGGTTCTTTTCTTGCTGTATAGCAGTAATTGTTTTCCCTTAATATTTAAAATATTATTTAAAAAAATTACAGCAGCAATAAAAATGTGTGTTTTTTGGTCAAAAAAGCAAATGATCCAGATAAAGGGTAGCCCATCCCCCATTACATTCCCTTCCTCACAGGTAATCTTTATATTAAGTTTTCAATGATATTAAGAATGGTGTGGATGAGAAAGATTTTCTAGTGAAAACAGGTTTACAGTAAGTAGTTGGGCTGGTTCTGGTAGGTCTTTCCTGATTTAAACTTATCACTACCACTTATGACACTCATCAGTCTCCTTTATCTATTTGCCCAACAGCAAGAAGAACACATATTTATCTGTGCGACTATTTTAAATTCAAAGGCTCTGAGGAAATGTAGGAAAAGGGTTGATGTCTGTATTTCACATGCTCTGCAAACTTGAATAAAGTACTGCCAGTGGGTGTTACCTGGGATGTACATTAGAATGACCTGGAAAGATTATTCAGAATACACTCCTGATTTACAGATTCTCTCAGGATGGTTCTTGGGCACATACATTCTAATGGCTCCGCAGATAATAGTACTGCACGCACAGCCTTAATTTAGTACCACTGCTTTATCTGGTCACCCTAAGGTAGTCATGGTGGTAACAAAAAGGAGAGAAAACTCAAGACATTTTGTGAGGTAGAAATCATGGTACTTACATGTAGAAGGAGAATTTGATGATGATTTTTATGAAAATATTGAACTTACAAAAAAGTTGAGAGATTACTATTAGGTTGAACAATATAAAACTGCCAATATTTACCCATGTTTGACCCACGAATATGAGAATTTCATGATTCAACATAATATAAAACGCTCATATACATATTACTCCAATTTAATCATTATCTAGATTTTGGCTCATTTGCTTCTTCTTTCCCTCTTTTCATTCTTTATTGCTGAGTAATTTAAAGCAAATCCTAGACCTTAATTCATTTCATCCCTATATATTTGACATATCTCTCTAAAAGATATCGACATTTTCTTATATGGCTTTGTTTTCATTGTCACACCTAACTAACAATAATTCCTCGGTATCACCTAATATCCAATACAGATTCATATTTCTCTGATTGTCTTTAAAAATGTCTTTTTACGTTCTGATTGACTGAATTAACTTCCTAAAAGAGGCCAACACATTGTTTTGGGGGCTGTGGTTCTTAAGCCTCTTTTTATCCCCGGGTAGTACCTCCAACACATTTCTCTTTCCCACTTTTTTCTCATGCCACTGACTGGAAGAAACTGGGTCAGTTATCTATCCCGGGTTAGGATAGTCATGATGGCAACAAAGAAGAGATTTGTTTGCTATTTCATGATGTCACATAACCTGGTCCTCAATCTGCCATATTTCCTAAAATCTTGAAGCCACTGAGCCTGCAATTATAGTCACTATAATATCCTTTCTTGAAGAGACAGAGCCTACCTTTTAGAGTGACAGAGCTAGACAGGGGTGAGTGTGGTATCTTGGTTATGCCACTTATAAGCTGTGTGACCTTGAGCAAGTTACTAAACCTATTTAAGTCCCCACTCCCTCTTTCATTTGTAAGAGAGGAATGTAACAATTCATAACTTGAAAAGTTCTGTAAAGATAAAATGAGATAATAACTACACAATGCCCAGTACTATGCCTGATACATAGACAGGCAAGTAGTTGCTCAGTGAATGTCAGTTCTTGCCACTGATGAGAGGACTTAGCTTATGTAATAGAAATATTCATTCCAATAAAATATTTATAAAGTACCTTAAAATTTGTATTTTTTGATATCACAGAATATGTCACATAATTTATCTGTAAGTGATTAAACAATACCTACAGCAGAAGTGAGGAGTCTGAAGATTTGTGAAGAATAAATCGTCTTCAGGAATTTACTTCTACTGCTAAGGAAACAGAGTCTCCTCTGGGCCAAAAACATGCTACAGAATAAAATAAAAAAATTTTAAGAGCGTGAATATATGATATGTCACATCAGGCAGTTATAGAACATAAGCTGATATAAAATATAAAGTTTTGATAGTTTAGTTTTCTTATGCTATAACTCCTATAACTAGAATCATTCTAATTATTCTGAGAAAATCCTCTTATACAAATTTATACATATTTCATTGTAAACTAAAGATCTGTAAGGAAACCAAGAATTCAAAAAATAAAGCTCTAACTTAGTCAAGAGCATTAAGTAAAAGTTTCATTTCTAGTAGCTATCAAATCCAGAATATTTCAGTCTAAAATTTATTCAGAATTTACTGGTGGATAACAGTCACTAGTAAAAGCACAACATGTAACAGTAAATTAAAGTTGTTAAAAACAGGTTATTTAGAACGTTGTTTGAAAAGGATTATATCAGGTCTTCGATAAATATAAAGAATATATGAGTGACTTTAGGTTATTTTCTCAGATGGTACTTCTCTCAATGATTCCATAGTCAGCTAGCAAGCCATTTCAAGAGATTCCAGTTGTATAACAGGCATGCATTCTGAGTTACTTCTCTCTCTGTAAGGAAATCATCATCAATCATGGGTAAATGTACAGAGATCAAAGCAATACAAAATTCTATTATTATACTGCCACTTAGAAGGAGAAGAAAACTCAGCTTTCTAAGAACATTCGGGCAAAGAGACCTCTCTCATCAGGTTTTACTCTGCACAAGTTGTTATCAGGGGGTGGTATTTTCTTTATCTCTGATCAAACTTTAAAAAAGAGACAGATGCTAAGATTTCAAAGGGACCACTGAAGCTAGCTCTGAATCTCTTCAACTTACCAAATGTTAAGGCTACAGAAAGCTTCAGATATGAAAAATAATATATTGGATGTTTCCTTAAAAATGAACTTTAAAATCCTATATTAATAAAATTTCAGCTTAAATGACAGCCTCTTAGCCATTCCACATCAATCACCCTGTGTGTGTGTGTGTGTGTGTGTGTGTGTGTGTGTGTGTGTGTGTGTGTGTGTGTTTATGTGGCTGGTCACTTATTCACAAATTTATAATGTAGACTTCATGAACGGGGACCTGACAGTTTAGTTCATCACTGTAGTCTCTGGCATATAGTAGGTACTCAATAAATAAAATTGTTAAATAGTGAATGATACATAAATTCACATGATAAATTAATGATTCCAGTGGCCAAATGAGTCCTTTTATGAAATACTGATTCCTCTGTAAAGTAAAAATTACCTCTTATGTTTTATATATTTCAAATCAAAGATTAGGTTTTCTTAAATAAAGGAATGTCTATTCTTCTGTCACTAATGTTTCTGTTCAGGAATATTAGCTGGTTAGGCAGTAAGGACAGTTTTAAGAAAAAATACCAAACAACAGGCACTATACTGAACAATCTTCACTTAGTATATGAAGTTATGTGATTTAGGAGTATACACATATGCATATATATATGTGTTAGTGAATAAATATCCATTGATTTAAATTCAGTTTCATTTCTTTGATAGTAAGCAAAGTATAAGCAAAATATTTTCTTGCAAATACAAAAATGAGAGAAACCTCTTCTACTTTCTTGAGATAAACTGGGGAAAATACACGACTAGGAATCAGAACACCTGGATTCTAATCCTCGTTCTTGATATTTAAAAAAGGTTTCTACCTTCAGATAAGTCACTAGCTCTTGTTGAGCCTAGGTTTCCCATATTTTGAAACAGATGAATTAATGAATCCCTAGTCTGAAGGTAATTTCAGGAGAAACTAAGTCACTGGATGATCATGTGTGTGAGCTTAGATTGCAGCTCTTGGGAAATTTCACCCCAGGATGGATACACCATGTCCTTTGCCACAAGGCCTCAGTATTTAAAGAAGCTGACACTAAATCCACTTGTTTTCATCAGGAAATTCCAAAGTTTAAATTCCAAAACTTCTCCCTTCTACCTGTCTTGGACAACACATAACCTCCACAATGCAATCTACTCCCTGGCAACTGACACAGTTCTTCATTTCTCTTCCACTTTCCAAACTTTCCACTGTATCTTTAGGAATAGCTGCAGCATAATTTGCAAATTTTATTACATCTTTATATTTCTCAGTATTCCCTGTACCTCCTTGCTTTAACTCAAACCTTACTGTTTCTTGAAGATACCATTTCTGTATTCCTCAGAGCTGGCTTTTGTCTTTACACGCCCCACTTACCTCTTGCTTGCTATTTTACTATGTTACTATTACTTCCCTCGTCTGCCTCAAAGATGTTCTCTCTTGACCTGCTGATAACTCCCTATCATACATTAGGATTTTGTCATTTCTCAATTCCAAATCCTGTGATCAACCCAGGTAATTTCAATATTTTCAGAGATAATGCATCAGACAACTGACATTCCCATGTCCAGTGCTCTTCTCTTTCATGCTTCCTTACCCCATTCTCTCCTACAGTTGCACCCTGCCCTTCGCCATTATTTCATCTGGTCTAACTCCAAAATAATTAAAGCATTGTGCTGTTTTCCCACAAACTACCAATCCTTTCAATTCACTTAATCATTCCAACTAGTACTATTCTTTAATATCATCAAGTTCTCTAAGAGGTTGTCTCCCCTTTTCCCCATCAGCCCTCACCTTTCTTTATTCTAGATGCCGGTTCCATCACTTCAATAATGTTCTTGACAACATCCTACCTGCCCCAGTTTTTTTTTTTCTTCCTGTTTATAAATTCCTAGCCCTGGATGAACTCAACTACAGTGTCTTTTTTTTTTTTTTCTTTCTGTGGCCCATGAAGCTGTTAACTGCTGGAGAAAGTCACACAGGATAGAACTGGTTTCATCACAAACTCGTGGTCATCAGTTTCAAGTTAGCCTCCCACATTCTCCAATATTTCTACTATTCTACTGTAGCATTTATACTATATTATAGGTGAAAGACTGCAGATATGCCACCCCAAAATATGCTGCTAAGTATAAGGATTATTCTGAGCTAAAGCCACTTGAAAATAATGAAGGCAAAGATAATCTCAAAAGCAAAACTTTAAACCAGATATCATTGTATTAGCTGTCTCCTTTTCCTCAACCTATACTCTTCAAACAGATAAATCTGCCTTTTGTACTCATTACTCCATAGAGGCAGTTCTTACTCTGGCCAATTTTGACCTTCATATTGTTAAACCCATACTTTGCAATTCTCACTTTCCTTGAGCTCTGTACTTTTAGATACTGCTGGTTGAGCTGTCTCTCAGAAACACCATGTTTCCTTGGCTTTTGACATACAACTATCCTTTATTTTCCTTCTACCTCTCCCCAACCTGCCATTAAATGATGGAATTCCTCAGTATTCAGATCTGGGCTCTCTTTCCTTCTCACTCATCACTCTTTCTCTCACTAAGTAATCTCATTGTGAAAGTAATTGTGAAGGCATCGCTGAAAAAAATGTCTCCAAAAAAATCTAAGTAGGCTGACAGATAACAGATTCAGTACTTCTGAAGCTGTATTTTTCCTGTGCTTCAAATACACACATTCTAAAGCATTTTTCTAAAGCAATTAACATCTCATAGGTGTGTTCACCAATAAGCTAACTGAACAAATTTAAATGTCACTGAAAAGTTGGAAAAAATCAAGATACCTGGCTTTTAATTCTAAACAATATTTTCACTGTATATTTTTTCTAGTTTATCCTTTAAAAACAATTGTGAATTAGGGTGATCTAGTAAACCTGATCAGGGCATATTACACACAAGATAAATTCCCATTCAAATATGCATGACCTAAGAAAACTGAACTATTATCACAGGAACTGACTGTTTAACATGAAGATACAGAAGGTATTTTGTGGCAGATTTGGGGGTGACCTGAAGCTGAGAAGGCTGATGAATTGTTGCGGGGCAGAATCCAGAGCTAAAATGTATGCAAGGCCATCAAAAAGAATTGTGAAACGTTTGAAGCTCCAGACTTAAATCTAAAGGATCAACTTATAGCCAGCCACTCTGCATACAGGGATGAGACGTGGGGAAGAGTTCATTTGACAAAATGCAGAACATTCAGGTTAACTGCAAGCTCAAGGAAGATTTAAAGTGAGGTGGCTGCAAAAAAGGCTAGTGCTAAGAGTCTGACCAAAGGAAAGATTATTTGCACTTCACGCTCCACCTGTTAGTTTTCTGCAATCTCTATAAAATTCAGTGACAAAGCAGAGAGCACGTCGGAGGTAAACAAGGTGCTGGCTGGTTTAGTACGGTGGAAACAGTATGTCTCAAGGCCATGTCATTGGAGCAAGAGTCGAAAAAAATAGCTATATTTAGCCGGCACGGTACTTGAGACATGACTCTGAAATTGCTGAAAAGCTGTCCTGTGAAAACGGGATTGGTGTGATTAGAAAGTCTCGAGGGAAGAAATTCGGCTGACTGGTGTGAGCTGGCAGGAACTGAGTTTTGGCGCAACGCGAGAAAAAAATTTCCAACTGCTGACCTGCAGCGTCGTTGCAGGTGTGGCCGTGAGGGAGCATCGCCACTTTCGGCCTCCGGTGGCAGCGGAGAAGCTCACGCGTGGGGCACAGGAGGAGGAATAATTTTTGCACGGGGTGCGGGCTCGCACGCCTAAGGCCGCTTGCACTCCAAGAGCAACAGGCTGGACTGCTTTTCTCACTGGATTAAAACCTGTAGATTCGCCAAGATTCAATCACGTGGCAGGGTAACGCTCAGTCTTTCTAATTTGTTATTAAAAATCCTGGTTATGGACGAACCGCAGTCGGTGGTACTCCTTCCCACGCTGGTGTCAAAATGCCCGAAACGCAAAATCGAGAGCAAAAGTGGCAGTCGATGACAAGGATCCAAAGAGCACATCTCAGAACCCAGGCACCTCGCTGCCATCGCCTTTCCCTAGAAAACGGTTCATCACAGCGCAGACCCTGCGCAGCCACCCCCGCGGTCCTCCTCCGGGGTGGGATCCAGGCCCAGCCCCGCGCGAGCGACTTGGGCTCGGGAGGGCGAGTCCGCGCCTCGGAGCGAATCCAGCCCCGGCTCTTCCTCCCGGCCCCGCAGGGCGCGCAGCCCGGGCAGGCGCAGCCCCGCCGAGCCCCCTCCTCCGCCCCGCCGAACCCCCCCCCCCGCCCCGCCGGAGCCTCCCCCCGTCCCGCCGAGCCCCCTCCCCCGCCCCGCACCGCCCGCACCGCCCCGCGCCGCCCCGCGCCCTGGGTGCCCTGCCCCGCCGCCCACTCACCTCCCGCAGGCGACAACCTGCCTCCGAAGCTCGAGCCCCACCTGGGATCAGGGGCCTGCGGTTAAGGGATTCGGACGTGGGGCAGCTCCTGGGCGGGACTCACTCCGGGTGACTCCGAGCGAGGATTGGCTGAGCGGCGCGGCCGTGGTCGCCGACTGGGTGACACCGGACTGGGGTGTGCACGGAGGCGGTGACGGGTGCGCGGCCGTAGCTGCACTCGGGGTACGGCCGAGGATTGGCTACGGGGTCTGGACTGAGGGCGCTAGTGGCTGTGAAGACGGCCGGGAGCCGGGCCGGGACCGGCAGGGGGAGGTGCCGGGACCGGCGGGGGAGGCGAGTTTGGGTAAACGAGGGCGATGGGGCGGGGACGTGGGTACGGCCGGGGATTGGGTGTGAGATTTTGACCCAGGACTCTAATTGGGTACGTGTAACGGATTGGTTTGGGGCGGTTATAGGAAGAGGGTTGATCTGGAAGAAAACGCAAGCTCTGGGGTCACAGGGTTTAGGCTAGAGGAGGGGTATAGGTGGAATCGTGTGGAAAGCTGCGTGAGAGAGGGCAAGGCTGAAAAGCTGTGCGAAAAGATGTATGTATCACCTGTGATGGGGGTGAGGGGGAAAAAGCCGACAAGAACTTTCCATTCCTGAACAGTAAAATGAATTCGACCAGAGAACTGAGAACGAGAGATGTGACTGAAGGACAAGTGTAAATGACACTTTAAAAATGAATAAGGCAAGTCGGCTAAGAGAACTAGGAACACTGGGAGTTGTTCCTTTGCGGGGGCAGTGTTAGTGAAAGGAGAGCTTCTGTTAAGAATTCAGTCTCATGATTACATTTTTTTCCTGCTCCTATTTTAAGAAGATGAGAGAATAGACGGAGTGGCAGGGGCAGTGGCAGTGGCATTCAGACCTAGGGGAAGGAACATACAATCTTTGGTTGAAGGAATATATTGTTCGCTTAGATACAAAGACTATGATAAGGTGAATGGAGAGACTGGATACTATAATCTCCCCTTAGATTGTGAGCTGTTGCGAGTGTGACACAAAGTTCATTTATTTAATATACTTTTAGCGGTCACTTCTGAGTACTAAGAGACAGGCAGGTAGAACAACGTCTACCTTTATCTTAGACACTAGAGCAGTACTAAGAAGGACCTGCTCAAGGAGAAAAAAGAAAAGACAATTAAATCTGAGTTTGTAAGTTCCTAAAGTCTTTTCCAACTTAACATTCCTGCTGTAGAATTATGTCCTTGAAAGCTGCTCTTTAGCATTCTTGCCACAGACACATATGCACACAAAAGAGTTACGCATGTTAACTGTGTGAGATGAGGGGTCAATAATCTTGATCTTAGTAATCACCCTACAGTGTAGATGTATATCAAATCATCACCTTGCATACTTTAAATATACACAATTGCATTTGTCAAAAAAGTTATGTTCAGTTTTCAGCCTCATGCAGCTATTTTAAAGGAAAGATTTGTGTGTATATATTATCACAGTAAATTAATGCTTTGCAGCTAGATAAGAATAGCTGTGCAAACATTAAATATTTCAAAAATCATAATAGAAATTATACATTTATCCATAGAAAGACTGCCTAGGAAAACTATGTATCTGTTTATCTGTCTTTCCGGCTGTCTATCTGTCTGCACACACATTTGACTAGATTGTTAATATTAATTTAATATTAGCATTGGTTACTTGAGTCAATGAGAAATTCTTCACAGTCTCCGAAACAATTTTTAAAAAGAGAAAATGTATTTTGACTTTACAAATCAGATCGGTAGGAAAAATTCATTTAAAATATGGCATCCATATGTAAGGTGTGATCATTAAAATGTCCTTGTGAAAACATTGGCAAGTATTGTGCCCTTCAAGACAGGGACTCTGTGTGGCTTCTGGTAAGTATCACTGTGCTAGAACCTGGTAGAAATTGCTCTTCTCAGGAAGGTGTTATGTTTCCTTTTGCAGTGTGACTTTGCCTCTGGAATTCCTGGTCCATATTCATGACGGAGCTCTTAAGCTTTCGGGGGCCTCTCTCTTATAGGTTCTATGTAGGTTTTCAGACCCCGGAGAGTTTCTAAGAAGACTGTTCTTTTTCTCCTTTCCTTTAATTTGTCATAACGTGTAATATCCTTTTGGCACTGCTACCAGTCCAAAGTCAGTTCTACATGCTTTATGCCAGGTAGATCCCCACAGCAATGGCAAGAATATAAATCAACACCAGGTTCTCGGTCTGTAAAGAAGGGATAATGACAAAATCCTTTGTGAGGAGAGAGAGGGAGAAGATTCTACACTTAAGTAGTACAAGAATATAAATAACTATCAAATTCTTATAATATTCAATAAGATATTAAATAATCAAATGTTAAAGTTGCAGGGAGAAGCTTCAGGAATGGAGTTGGGGTGTTTACAAATATTTATTGTATTAATTTACTATGTGCCGGACACCCTTCTAGATAACTGATTCTGTGATGAACAAAATAGACGAGGTTCCTGCCCACGTGGAGGCTTATATCCTCGTCGGGGAAACTGGCAGTAAATATGACCAACCAGCTCAGGTGGTGAGAGGTAGCGGTGAAATACTGTGAGGAGAAATAAAAATATTGGCCACGAGATGGAGCTCGTTGCTTTCTTTATTTCTTTCATTTGTCCACTCAGCTGCTGTGAGCATGATATACTATTAAAAGTTGGATTTGGGGGCCAGGTAATAGGATTTCTCTCTCTTCCTCTCTCTCTCTCCCAACTTGGATTTCTTTTTTTTTCTACTAATTGACTGATAAGGGAAAATGTGGTTAAGACATACTAAGGTGCCATCTGAGGTATTTTGTTGTAGAGGGTTTAGATCAACTTCTTCCTAAATCATAGAAATTCTCTGCCCTTAATTTCTTGGGTATCTAATTTTCTGTATTTATTTGCTTAATCTCTATATTCACCACTAGACTGCTAGCTCCATAAGAGAGAGACTACAACTATGTTCTCATTCCTTGGCAGAGGACCTGGTAGAAACTCAACCAATACCTTTGGAATGAATGGATTCCTGTACCCTAAGCGGTTGCTGATTTTCAGTCTCATCTAACTCCCTAGGGAGTCTGTTTTCAAGTTAGGTTGGGGGAAAATTCTCCCTAGTAAAGCCTGGGTAGTAAATCCTGTCTCGTGTTCTATAAATTTCTCTCTGTCAAAGAATTCTTAGTGGGTAGGAAGGGCAGGATGTGTGTGTGTGTGTGTGTGTGTGGTGGGGGTAGACATGTTAGTTGGCACTCTGAGTTCTGGACCATATTTTTTTCTTTATCTATTTGAATAAAAGCCTAACACACAATGGATATATTTTTAGTGCTCAGTGGAACTTAATGAATGATGGCACATGCTTTTTGTCAGGGCTAATTTTAGAAAGAAGGGCCTTAAACCTTCTTCTCTACAATGAATAGAAGGAAAACCATACAAACTGCAAGGGAGGTGGAATCTAAGGAGATTTATGGATCATGATTTATCTCATAACTTCTTGGTCTTAGAATGGCTTTCAGCTTAGAGATCCTGTGCATGATTTATTAGATTTCTACCTATTTTTGAAAGCTATTATAAGTGCTACTGTTTTTCAAATTTGGGTTTCCTGTTGTTCAGTGCTTTTATCCAGAAATACAGTTGAAAATTAATTTTTGTGTGTTGACCTTGTACCTTACAACCTTGTTAAACTCATTAGTTCCAAAGTTTTGTTTTGTTTTGTTTTGTTTGTAGATTCTCCTGGATTTTCTATGTGATAATCATGTTGTCTGAGAGTAAGGACGGTTTTATTTTATCCTTTCTGATCTACATGCCTTTTCTTTCTCTCTCTCTCTCTCTCTCTCTCTCTCTCTCTCTCTCTCTCTCTTTTCCTTCCTTCCTTCCTTCCTTCCTTCCTTCCTTCCTTCCTTCCTTCCTTCCTTCCTTCCTTCTTTCTCTTTCTTGCTTGCTTTCTCTCTCTCTCTCTCTCTCTCTCTCTCTCTCTCTCTCTCTCTCTCTTCTTTTTGCCGTATTGTACTTAGCCTTTCAGAATGATGTTGAATAGGAGTAGCAAAAACTGGCCATCTTTGCTTTGTTCCTGCATTAGCACATTCAGTTATTCATCATTAAATATTTTAGGTGAAGTGTTTCTGTAGATTCCTGTTATCAGTTTGAAGAAATTCACATTTTCTCCTGGTTTGCTGAGAATTTTATCATGAATAGGTGTCAGATTTTGTCAAGATTTTTTAGTGTTTATATAATTAACTGGTCTTTCTTCTTAAGACTTTTAGTATGGTGAAATACATTAATTGATTTTTGAACTAGCCTTGCATTCAGACTAACACCCATTTAATTGAGATGCATTATTATTATATTTTGCTTGATTCAACTTGCTAATATTTTGTTGAGGATTTTTGCATATATGTTTATGAGAGATAATAATCAGTAGTTTTTCTATTTTGAAGTGTTTTTGTTTGATTACAATATCAGGATAATGCTGCTCTTGTAGAATTAATTGAGAAATGTTTTCTTTTTTGTGGAAGAAATTGCATAGAATTGGTGTTACTTCTCCTTTTAATGGTTGGTAAAATCCACCAGTCAGGAGGGGCCATCTGGATCTGGAGAAGTGTTTTTCAGAATTTTTAAAACAGCTTTATTGAGGAATAATGGATACACAAAGAACCGAACATATTTAATGTGTATGATTCAATGAGTGTGGGTATATGCAAACTCCCATGATACTATCACTACAACGAAGGTAATAGACATATGCATCACCTTCCCAAATCCCTGTCCTCTTCTTATTGGTGGTAAGAACACTATACATGAGATCAACCCTCTTGACACATTTGAAATACACAATATCATGTTTTAAACTATAGGCATTATCTTATACAGCAGATACCAAGAACTTAACCATCTAGCATAACTGAAACTTTATAACCATTAGACAGTAATTCCCCATACTCACCATACCCACCCACCCTGACCCCAAAGGCCTGCCTATCACTATTGTACTCTCTGCTTCTAAGAGTTTGACTATTTTAGACAACTCATACAAGTGAAATCACACACTGGTTGTCCTTTTGTAACTGGCTTATTTCATTTAGCATGTCCTCAAGGTTCATCCATGTCACTGCAAATGGCAGTATTTTCTTCTTTTTGAAGGCTAATATTTCATGATATGTATGCACTTCATTTTTAAAAATCCATTCATCTGTCAGTGGACACTTATATCTATATCTTGGCTAGTTTGAGAAATACTGCAATAGGTATGAGTACAGCTACCTCCTCAAGACTTTGATTTAAGTTCTTTTATTTATATATCCAGAAGTGAGATTGTTGGATTATATGGTAGTTCTATTTCTAATTTTTGGAGGAACTTGCATACTATTTTTTATAATTGCTGCACAGTTTTATATTCCCACTAACAGTGTATAAGCGTTCCAGTTTCTCCAAAACCTCTCCAACACTATCTTTTTAAAAATAATAACCATCTAATAGGTATAAAGTGATATCTCATGGTAGTATTGATTTACATTTCCTGATGATTAGTGCTGTTGAACATGTTATCATATAAGTGTTGGCTATTTGTTTGTCTTCTTTAGAGAAATGTCTGTTCAAGTCCTTAGCCCATTTTAAATCAGCCCATTTATTTATTTATTGTTATTGGGTTGTAATTTCTTATAATTTTGAAAATTAACCCTTTATCGATATATGGTTCAAAAATATTTTGTCTTTTCATAGGTTGCCTTTCCATTCTGTCGATTGTTTCCTTTTCTGTGCAGAAGCTTTTTAGTTTGATATAGTCATACTTGTCTGTTTTTGCTTGTGCTGCCTATATTTTTGAAGTCATGTCCAAGAAATCACCAAGATCAGCATCAAGAGGCTTCTTCCCTGTTTTCTTCTAAATGTTTTATAATTTCAGATATTGTGTTAAAGTCTTTAATCTATTTTGAGTTGATTTTTGTGTATAGTGTAAAATAAGATTCTAATTTCATTGTTTTTTTGCTTATGGATATTCAGTTTTCCAAACACTATTTATTGAAGAGACTATCCTTTCTCCATTGTGTATTCTTGGCATACTTATGAAATGTTATTTGATTATCCCTTGGTGCAGGAAAAATTAAACAGACCCAAATCAATAAACCTGGTATGGCACAGTAACAGAATCAAGGATTAAAATCATATGATCATCTCAATATGCACATAAAGCACTTGACAAAATTCAACATCCTTTCATGATAAAAACAGAAAGAATGAAATTCAGCTTAATACAAACCATATTTGACAAACCTACAGGTAGTATCATAATGATGAAAACTTTTTTTAAGGTCATGAACAAGACAAGGATTCTTGTTCCTCTAAGATTAGGAACAAAACTCATTATCACCACTTCTATTCAATGCAATAATAGAATGCTAGCCAAATAAATTAGACAATAAAAAGAAATTTAAAAAACTCAAATTAGAAAGAAAGGATAAAATGATCTGTTTACAGAAGATATGATTCTATGTGTAGAAAACCTTAAACTGTTAGAACTAATAAAAACTGTTAGAGCTAATAAACCAACTCACCGAAGTTACAGGATGCAAAAGCAACATACAAAAATCACCTGCACTTCTATACACTAACAATGAACAACCTGAAGAGGAAATTAAGAAAATAATCCCATTTACAATATAATCAAATGAAATAAAGTTCTTAGGAATAAACAACCAAGGAGGTGAAAGATTCGTATGCTGAAAACTATAAGAAATTAACGAAGACTCAGATGAATGGAAAAACATTCCAAATCTAATTTCATAGATTGTAAGACTTCATAATGTTTTTAAAATGTTTGTATTACCCAAAACAATCTATAAATTCAATACTGCCCCCCCCAAATTCTAGTGGCATATTATATAGAAATATAATAATATATTATTATAGAAATATATAATAGAAAAAATATTCTAAAATTCTTATGAAACCATAGAAGACCCATAACAGTCAAAGCAATCTTGAGAAAGGAAAAGAAAGTTAAAGCTGGAGCAACACATTTCCTGATTCCAAAATATATTACTAAGCTGCAGTAATTTAAACAGTGTGGTATTGGCATGATGCAGACACATAGACCAATGAAACAGAAATAAACCTATGTATATATGATCAAATGTACTGCTGTGGTCAGAAAAAGATAGTTGTTATGATTTCAATAATCTTAAATTTGTTAAGAAATGTTTTGTGGCTTAATCTATGATCTATTCTGTAGAATGTTCCCTGTTCACTTGAGAAGAATGTGTTTCTAGTGCTGTTGCATGGAATTTTCTAATATATCTGTTAGTTCCATTTGTTCTATAGTGTAATTCAAGTTCACTCTTTCCTTATTGATTTTCTGTCTTAATTTTGCTTAGCTTCAATTTTCTAATTTTTTTAAAATGAAGACACCACCCTGCAAATACATTTTAAAACATGACATTTCTACTTATGACAGGTTTTACACTGCAGAGAATTAGTGAATTCTTTTCCTTGATGCTTTAATTTTTTTTCAATTTGTATTAAAATATAGCTAACATACAATATTATATTAGTTTCAGGTGTATGCTACAATTTTGCAACATTTATATACGTAAGGAAGTGATCACCATGATAAGTCTAGTAACATCTGACTCCGTACAATGCTATTACAAGATTATCGACTATATTCCCCACTCTGTATGTTACATACCCATGACTTATTTCTTTTATAACTGGAAACCTGAACCTGTTATTCCCCTTCACCTTTTTCCTCTCTTAAATTTATTTTCTATTACAGTTATTTTATACTAGTTTCAGGTGTACAGCACACTGGTTAAATGTTCTTGCAATACTACTAACTATATTCCCTATGCTGTACTTCACCTACTGTGACTTTTGTAACTACCAATTTACTTCTTAATTCCCTTCACCTTTTTACCCAGCCCCTCAATGCCCCTTCCATCTGACAACCATCTGTTTGTTCCATGTATCTATGAGTTTGTTTCTGTTTTTGTTTGTTTGTTTGTTTGTTTGTTTTGCTCTTTAGATTCCACATATAGGTGAGATCATATGTCTTTCTCTGTCTGACTTATTTCACTTAGTTTAATACCTTCTAGGTCCATCTATGTTGTTCTATTAATTTTCTTATTTTTAAATAGTTAATAAAGAAACCAAATAAGGCTTTGAAAGCAGTTATTCTTTTCTCCCATGGTTTCTTCAGCTAATAGAAATGTGTTTTATTTACTAGTTTGTGTCAGTTCAACTTGGAAGAGCACATCTACGTAAATACTCCTTCTAATATGCTGTGCCTCTCACCTGGTCCCCTATGAAGTTGCAGTTCAAGTGAAGAAACACTGTTTAGTAGCACATGCTCAACTGCAATGCAGAAGGCAGCATTCACCATCTGATGGAAGGAAGGGGGCTTGATGGAATAAAAGGTCTCAACAAAATCAGAAAAAGTAAATTTATTAATGTGAATTTAGGGACATTAGCTGCTTCTCTCTTTTTCTCTTATGTGATATTTAGAAACACTCCATAAAATTTTCAAGAACCTAACATACACAATCGAATCCATATGTTACTTTAGATGCATGCAACTTTGCCCACTGTTTCTATAAAGCAAGGGTCTGCAAGCGATGGCTTGTGGGTGCCACCTATTTTTGAATATAAAGTTTTACTGGAACACAACTATGACCATTTATTTATTCATTATCTATGACTGCTTTTATACCACGTGGTAGAATTAAGTAGTTGATGGCCCATAAAGCCATAAATAGTTACTGTCTGTTTTTTTACAGAAAAGTTAGCCAACCAATAGTTACAATAAAGACTAAAACCTTATTTTTTGGTAAGAAACTGAAAAAAAAATAAACAACCCCACATCAGAAATGGAAAGCTTAGTGAAGAGTATTTTATTTTCAGCTTGAAAATAATTCTTAATTGCTTTAAGAAACATTAACCACTTACCTATGAGTTTTGACAATTGGGGTAAACTCTACACATACTAAGTAATACAAAGAGCATTATCTTATTGGTTTAAAATGTCAAAAACAATCCATATTTTCTTTGGGAAAATCAGCAGACTTTCAAGTATGACTGTTAAGAATTGGGAGAAAATAGCCTAAGCTTTAAGATTATAAAGAATCTAATAATTAAGTTAGCGCCATTTTCTAACACATTATCTGTCATCATTTAAAGTCCATCTTTGCCAATTGTTTATTGCTACAACAATAAATAATTGCTATCATGTTACTAAGGTTAGTCCAGTAACAGTTATTTAAAGTTATAAAGTGTTCCTTTAAAGTTATGATCTGAGTGAATTGAGCAAGAAGGAAGTTTATTTATGAGGCAGCTCCTACTTATGCTAATGATTTCTTACATCTTCCTATGGAAATTTTGTAGAGAATCTAAATCTCTACATAAAGTGGTTTACTTTAGCTCGGAGCCATCAGTGAGCATTGTGGCTAGGAATCACATCTTAATCAGGGACTGTGCAGTCTGGATACAGTGGAAACCTGTACAGGGTCTTCACTAAGAAGGAACGATGGTTGTTTGTCCCTGATATTGGAACCTATTGTACACTTGGCCAAAATGATGCCCAAATATGACATAAGATTTTTACCTAAGACTTTTTCTCAGTTTCTTTTTGTCTGCTAGTGGTCATCTGACAGAATAAGCTTCTCTTGAGTGGAACCAACTCATGCTACCTCCCGCGTCGGTACAGAGGTAAAATGAATATTTGTTATACAATTTACGATATCGTTAGGAAGATGGACATAATTTCAATTACAGTACTGCATGTCTTTATACATTTTTGGTGTTATAAAAATACAAGACCTAATGATTTATCATAGTGACAATTTCTAAAATTCTAAAACTGCTTGAGCAATCCTTTGGTTACAAAGTGACCAGGAAATCTCTATTCTTTAGGACTTTAGCTTATTATACAAATGCTCTTGGGTTCTTCCATGCTCCTCTTGAGATTCTGTATCTCATTATGAAGTTGTCTGCTCTCCTTTTGGAATCCTTCATTTAGTAATCGGGACTGTTCCTAAAAAGGGACAAATGGAGAGTGAGTAAAGTATAGCAGTAAGGAAACCTGTAACTTCTATCTAATTTCCACACCATTAGATTTTCTAATACTAAATTTCTTCTCAAAATTTTCTCTATCATTAATTTACCTTATACTTTCTCTTGGGCATCCTAGCTCAGTGATTACTTTTTCTGATTACTTTTGCTCTTCCTTTAGCCAAGAAATCTTTTTGGCTTATACATCTTTATGATGAAATGAACCTAAACTACAAATCTTGATCTTTTTTCCTCATTAATTCCACACCGCCTTTGTGGGCAATCTTAATCATATGCTTGTTTTCAAATTTTATCTGTGGAGTTTTTTGTACACACATAGAGAGACTTTTATATACTTTTATACACACACATAACAAACAGAAATAAAGAATTCTCAAAATCAGATGAAGTGTCTGAATCTTAGATCAGGAAATTTGATTTAAGCTCTACAGTTTGGTGGCAGGCATAGCAGAATATAGGTCAGAAAATCAGGGCCCCAGGCTTTCCATACTGGATTTCTGCACGTAATCCCCAACTCAGTATGAACTGAGAGAAGAGCATAGAAAACAGGCGGGAGTGTGACAGAGGCATGAGAGTTAAGGAGTCTTTCTGCTCATAAAGTTTCTCTTAGAGCTAAAGTCATACAAGGTGTGACAGAAAAAAAAAATCATGTGGATTCCTCTAAGGGGCAAAGACAGTTCAGATATCTTATCAAACTGTGTAACCCTATAAAAGCTATTTAATCTTTTATGAACCGCTGTTTTTTCTAAGTAGTAGGGACATAGCCAGTTCTTGCTTTATATGATATTAAGCAAGAGATACAGATAAAACATTTTTTATAATGCTTAGGATAATGGCTATCATTAATTAAAGGATATACTGATAAAGGACTGGATCTAAATGCAAATGAGATCTTTTAATAGCTAGACATAGGCAGGAGCCAGTTCAGACAGGCAGACGGATTGCAAAGTACAAGAGGGCAAGCAAGGTCCTTATGTGCTTCAAGTTTTTAATGCCACACAAAGAGATCAGGGAGAGTGAAGAGAAAACAGGAAAAGAGAAACCTCAAGGTGATGCAATTAAGTACCTGAAGTTTAAGAGCAAGAGTCCTCTCCTGCTCTGCTATTAACTGGGCTCTCTCTGCCTGCATCTTCTCAGTCAATTGTTTCACATGTTCCTCGTGACTCTTTTCTCTCTGTTCCATCATCTGCTGATTCTTTTTTTGCATTTCCTCCAACATTTTCGCAGCAGCCTCTGCAGATTCAGCTTTCGCACGTTGCACTGTCAGGAGGAAAGGAAGAAAAATTTATGAGGGTGACCATGTTGCTTCTTTTTTCTTTGTACACTTATTGGTCATTATTGCTGACTCATGTGCCCTACTCAGAAATGACTTCAACTAGCAAGAGGTATCTTTGCTTATCTTGCTCTAGTATAAGAATCCCAGGTTCCACAGTGGCCAGGACACGGAAGCAACCAAAGTGTCCTACGATAGATGATTGGCTAAAGAAGCTGTGGCACATATATGCAATGGGATATTCCTCAGCCATAAGAAGAGGTGAAATATTGCCATTTGCGATGACATGGATGGACCTCAAGATAATCATGCTAAGCAAAGTAAGCCAGAAAGAAAAGGTTGAAAAATCACATGATATCACTTATATGTGGAATATAAACCTAAAAACAACAACTGAACAGAGACTCAAGGACATGGACAATGGACTATTGGTTACCAGAGGGTAAGGAGTAGGGGAGGAGGTGAGAGGAGGGGTCAAATATATGGGGTGAAGTGGGCAAAGGAGATTAAATATATGGTAGTTGAAGGAAACTGGACTTTGGGTGGTAATCACACAATAGAATAATATATAGATGTCATATTATAATGTACACTTGAAAATTACATAATTAACCAATATTACCCCAATAAACTTAATTTTAAAATAAATTATTAATTATTTGATTCTTGGGGGTGGGGGCGGGGAAAGAATCCCAGGTTCACACAGACAAATTAAACTTTTAAGAATTTGGTTATCTAGTCTCTTAACTTGCTCCTCACCTTCAATATCCTTTTCCTTTTCTGTGAGACTCTGGTCTGTCTGTAGAATTGCATCAGTTACAGACTCCTTGGACATCAAATATGACTGAAGAACTTCATCAGCCTAGGACCCAGAGAAAGTGGAGTTAGTAATCGGAAATGGCTGTACGTGCTTATTTCTATTAGCTCACCATCTTTCCCTCTAGGAATTGTTCCTGTTGGCTCTTGTGTGTCTGGTGGTCAAGATTCCCTGTCATGGGGTGGGGACATGCTCCAAACTGACCAAACATGGCACCCTATGAAGCAGAATTCTTGATAAGAGATTGATATGCTATAGATAGTCTCTGTTCTTTTAGACTGAGAGCCCTAATTCCAAAGCTGTTGGTGCTGTGGCTTCATATGGTTAAGCTTTTTGGATATTAAGACCATTGTAGAGAAAGCAGATCCAAAGAAAGGTGGAGGGAGAATGGGACGGACAGAAGTGTGGTGTTAAAGGGAACAACAGACAGAGAGACAGACGCTAATATTCTTTGAAATCTTGGATACAGTTATCCTTATAGCCACTTTGAAGCCTAAAGTGATGAAGTATCATTTTTGTTTAAGTGACCTGATGATTAAATTTTATAATTCACTTTATAATTCAATTGTTAATTCTTTACACTCTCTTAGGTGTGGATATAGGCTATACATATCTAGTATAACAGACTCCTTATTTATTGAATGAAAACATATTTATTGAATGAAAGAATCAATGCTCTCCATCCTATAATTGCACATCTGTTTGCAATTACTCTTGGTCACATTGGTGTTTCAAGGACAAATGTCAACAAATAAATATTAGTTACCTGTATTCCCTTCCTAGGTTCCTGAAGGTACTTTGTCTTCAGCTCATTCGTCTTTTGAATTAAAAGACGATACCCTCCTGCTTTGGAATAAATCCCCTTCTTTATATCTTCTTCTAGAGGAGTGAATAGATCCTTAAGTAAAGCCAAGCAACGGTCTGATGATGCTTTCATATTCTGTTTATAAAAGTCATCTCGCTTCTTTTCTAGCTGTGCCTTTAATAAGAAATGGGAAGTGAAAAGAATAGAAAGGAGTTAGCCTGACCTCAGAATTTTTGGAAAGACTTCTCGAAAACTAAAGTCTGTGACTCTTAGAAAAACTTACAGGCACCTCAGCAGAACCATATTTTTCCTCCTGATCCTGACATTCCCTGAAATCCCTTTTTTCTTGGAAGTGGAGTTTAGAGCAGAGATTACTAGTTTTATGCTAGTATTTATGCTACCCATCTGCTTGTCTTAGTGGACAATGGCCTTTTGCACTGCGGCCACATTCTCAACCTGAGACAAGGCCAGGATTGCATTCTCTTTGCAGGGTAGATCCCCACTGATGATGGCATCGCCATAGGTCAGCACTAAGTTCTCTAGAACCACAAATACAGCTTTAGAAATAAGCTTTTGCTTTTAAAACTGGACATGTGCTTACATGTGGAATAAATGTGTCTCAACATAAGCCTGCTCAACATAAGTAAGCCTACATATTTCTTTGCTTTTGGCTAAAATATCAAATTAATCTGTTGACAGTGAGCATGTGATTTGATTAGAATTTCTGATTGTTATTTATATGCATTTTATTAAATTATGAGAAAGATTATTAGTTTATTCATGAAATGTTTGTTATAATAAAATTGGTTCTTATAATAATAATAGTGGTTTTACCATATTAAAGTCTAGTAAGAATTCTTTTTCTCATAATAAATGTTCATTTCATTTTCTAGTAGTACTTTGCTCTCAGATACTTTAATCCATATAAACATGAGGAAAAAATTACCGCTAATTCCTTTTGATATAAATGGTCTATATCTTTGAAGGAATTCTTGATGAAGATTTTGATGGCCTCTTTCTCACTGGCCTCGTGCAGTTCCAGAAGCTCCTGGAGGGTGTCAGTGGGCAGCTGTAGCTTCTCACCCATCTGCTGGTCGTAGTGGTTAATGGCCTTTTGCACTGCAGCTGAGTTCTCAATCTGGGCCAAGGCCAGGACTGCGTTCTCCATGCAAGGCAGATCACCACTTCTGATGGCATCAATGTAGGTCAGCACCAAGCTCTCCAGTCCTACAGACAGAGAACAAATGATTTTGTGTGTGTGTATGTGTGTGGGTGGGGTGAGGAAACATTCCATTCTGTGTAATTGTGATTATGTCTATTATCACTTATTTGCCTCTCACAGTATCAGTGTTCTCAGCATCACCTGAAATCTTGCTCGCATTGCAGACTCTCAGCCTTTGCTCCAGTCAACTGAATTAGACCTTCCTCTTGGCGAGATCCTTGGGTGATATGAATACATATCATAGGGTGAGAACATCTGTTCTAGATACCCCAGGCCTGTGTTTGTACATGTACTTTACCCACAAGCACCATTAGGGTTGAAACTATACCTCTCTCATTTATGTCTCTGTCATCAGTTCTGGTCCATGGTAAGTATTTGATCAATATTTGTGCAACAATTAAACAGGAGTCCTCTATTTTTTTTTTTTTTATTCTAGTGCTATTCAATGCGGTGGCCACTAGCCACATGTAGGTTAAGAGCTCTTGAAATATAGTTATATCATCAGAATTTCTCATTTTCTTTAATTTTAATTAATCTACATTTAAATTTAGATAGTTACACTTGTCTAATAGCTACCATATTGGACAGTGTAGGTCCAGTTCACTGGGGAAATTTTAAGCAATAAAATTTCCTATTTTTTCTCACCCAAGCTATCTAACTAATGATATCTATTAGAAATGTTGGTTCCATCTAGAATTTGTCACAATAATAGTGGTAGATAAGCATTTTTCAAAGCTGAAAATAGATGGATGATATTCCACCTTCCTTTAGTCTTAGTAAAGGCTGGAAAAAGGACTCACGAGGTCCATTGACCTTGATGCCTCCTGAAAGAGTTTTAGTTTTGGAATTGTTAAAGATGTAGGAACAGAAGGCTGTAGTTTGTTGATTGAATTCGGGGTCCAGCTCATTATCATTCAGTGTCTCAAGCTGGCCTAGCTTCTTTCGATGAGTCGGCCGATCGAAGATAAAGCATTTCTTGTGTGGGAAGAACTTCCGGATACATAGTCGAGGCAGATTAAAATTTTTATCTTTTTGACTGGTACCTGGAGGAAGATAAAAAAGGAATTTGCTTAATATAGGGGTTTGGAAACTTTTTCTGTAAAGGGCCAAACAGTAAGTATATCAGGCTTTGCAGGCCAGAGGATTTCTTTTCTGCTATTGTAGCATGAAAGCAGCCATGGATAGTCTATAAATGAATAGGCATAGCATTAGTTCATTAAAACCTTGTTTACGAGACAGCTGGCAGGCTGGATTGGCCATCATTTGCCAGTGGGCCATAGTTTGCCAACCATGGGCCTAGTGCACTGTTCATTCTTTAATCTATTTTCTTTAAATAAATGCCCATTCTACTCCATTTTCTTTAGTTAATTACAGCATCACAAGCCCTAAACAGGGAGATAAAATCAATCTGATAACAGCACAGGGAAAGGTGAAAGAAAAAGAAACTTATTCTTAGAACAGGGGAAGAGATAATTTAAAATTGAATCTATTAATTCCGATGTTAAACAAGCATTAATTCTCAGCATTAGCCAGATCAGAAGAAATAGAAAATCATAAATATAATAAAACTGTAATAGAAAAATAAAAAAACAATAGTTTCTAGTGTTTTGTCACTTCTGATAATCAGTTCTAAGCCCCTTTACCTTGCTTAAGTTTAAGTGAATTCTCCAGGTACTCATCTGCTGAGATGGGTTGTCCATCTGCTTCTAACTCTAGGGAAAAATCCCTCAATGTCCACACAAAGTCTGGAAAGAAGCTCACAAAGTCAGCTGAATCATCATCCTCATTTGCATTTGGTGAGGATTTTGCCCTGATTCGATCTGTCAGCTCTGTCACATACCTGAGAAGCAAACTAAGGAAAACTGGTGTAAAAGCACAGTGTTCTTAATGCTATATTAGACCCACATATTCAAAACCTCTGTTTTGCCTTTGTTCCTAAGTCATGTCAATTATTTAGTAAGTGCTTGGGATCTTTCCTTTGACTTTATTTTCATTTAATGTTTTTTTGTGTTTATTTTTTATGTTTTCTCTTTTTTGTCCTTCATTCAATTAGGATTCCTATGTGGGCAGCTGGTTTTCTAATACAGGTCTCCCCTCTGACTTTGATGCTGTTCTAGACCACAAAAAGGATACTGCAGTTGGTCCATTGCCTGCTGGTTGATGGTCCCCATGCTGTTGTACACAAAGGTGCTGCTCAGGAGTACTGCCAGGGCAAAGATCCAGGAGTCATTCTGGTTGTCACCCTGAAAATCAGAACACATTTGGGCTAGGATTAGGTTTGATTTTCATGGCACTTTTCAGATCAGCAGTACTAACAGGATGTTCATTTAATTACAGGGTTTTCTTCCCCCATAGATCAATGACCTATAAAAGGAAACCATTTTGAAACGATAGTGATTGTTAGTAGGGCTTGGACTTAGAATAGTTTTCTACTTAGTGTTTTTGGTGTACACTGATTTTTCACTAGGTCCTCTCAAGATTATCAGCAAATAAATGCAAAGCAAAAAGTCAAGATCGGTGGGTGTTTATGGCCTTGAATATAATTTTAATTTAAAGTTTTTTCTATGTTTTCACACAAAATTGACCTATTAATATTTAATTGTAGCTATTTTATTGAGCAAGTATTATGCACTTAACATTTTTTTATTGCTAAATATTCAAAACAATACTACGAAGCAAATATAGATTATTTACATTTGTTTTACAGATCAGAATACTGGGGTTAAAAGAGGTCAAATAATTTGCTAACGCCACTCTGTTAGTGACAGTTGAAATTTAAACACAACAGTATAGGACTTCTGAACCTAAATACTTAACTAAGGTTCTCTGCAGGATAAGACTCATGACATTGATTTTATTTGTACTCCCTTGGTGCATCTGGGTTAACTAGCTTAGCTTACAGCCTGTTATTAATAATTAAAGCCCTATTTACTGACCATTATGTTATTCTTCTAGGATCCTGCCTTACAAATATTTTCCTGATTCCTGATTGCTAAATTTGATCTCATGGCACATAAGCAGAAATGAAAAAAACAAATTATAATTAAATGCGAGCTCTTATTTTAAGAAAAATTAAAGTATGTAGAGAATATTCAGAAATCAGGGGCTTGTTCCAAAACAGAATCTTTAATACTTACTTTCTCCACATCTCCCAGACCCTCGGTGTCAAGCAGAACTAGGATGTGGTCTGGCTTCTTGGGATGAGGCACACACCACATCCAGATTCCTTTGGTGTGAGACTGCACTGTGGAGCCCAAAGAGAAGCCTGCAAGGGAGAGTAGAGGTAAGAAGGAGTGGAGTTCTAATAGCAGGTAGATCTGGTAATTGAGATAAAAGCATAATCAAGGTTAGGAGAGAGAAACAAAACCACAGCCCCTATTAATCTTACTGACAGAGAACAGGGAAATTAGAATATCCAACACATGAAAAAATCCAATAACTTTTCATAATAAAACAACCAACAGACTAGAAATAAAAAGAAACTAACTTGACAATAATGAAGGCCATCTATGAAAAACCTTCAGCCAACATCATACTCAATGGTCAAAGACAGAAAGCTTTCCTTATATAAAAATTAACCAAAATAGGTCAAAGACCTATATGTAAGAGCTAAAACTATAAAACTCCTAGAAGAAAATGAAGGGGGAAAATTTCATGATGTTGTATTTGACAGTAATTTCTTGGACATGACACCAAAAGCATAAACAATAGGAGAAAAAATAGATAAGTTGGACTTCATGTATCAAAAGACACTATCAACAGAGTAATAGGTAACCCACTGAGTAAAAGAAAATATTTGCTAGTCATGAATCTGATAGGGGACTGATATCTAGAATATATAACAAAGTCCTACAATGCAACCCTATAAAACAAACAACTCAATTTAAAAATAAGCAAAGGACTTGATAGACATTTTTTCCTAAGAAAATATATATAAATGACAAACACATGAAAAGATGCTCAACATCACTAGTAATTAGGGATACTACTTCAAACTCATTAGAATGGCACTATCAAAGAAACAAAATAACAAATGCTGGTGAGGATGTAGAACAATTAGAATGCTTGTGCATTTCTGGTAAGAATGTAAAATGGTATAGTTGCTGTGGAAAATGATATGGTGATTGCCTAAAAAAGTTAAACATAGAATTCTGGGAAAGGAACAATTTATGTTTTTAAAAGGGAAAACGAAAATGAAGTGGGAAGAGAGATTGAGTTGACTCTTCCATATTAGTATGAAGATAAAAGCATAACTGTGTATTGAAAGTTAGCTTTTGATATTCCTTCCAATCTCCAGCTCTCTCTTTGCAACACCATACTCAGTGCTGGGAGTGTGTGTGGGCAGAATGGACTTGGCAGAGCTTTGCTGATGCCCCTCACCTTTTTTTTTCCCAGCCAATTTATTCATCAGGTAGGATTTGCCTGTGCGGTAGAGACCCACAATAGCCACCACGACAAGAGGCTGCGTAATGGCAGACAGAATCTTCAGAGCTTTCGGATTAACTGCCAGTTGATTTTCAGTATTCTCAATGAGGCACACTGGGCCTGCCATCGGGGTCTCTGAGTCCATGTCTGTACTGTCACTTTATCTGCAAGGGAGGAGATGGGATGAGTTAGAATTTCCAGTCTAAGTAGATCAAGAACTTCCACCAGGTTATTTTGCATTCAAAAGATAGGGTCATAAAACTCTTCTACATGGCCAAAAGTTTTGTGTCAACAGTGAGATAGCCGAGGGGAAGATCTGTATCACTTTGGAAAGTTGAAGAAGTATAATTGAAGAAGTACACTGGAAAAAAATATTGGTATGACAGTGACTTATCAACATTTAACCACTTTCATGAACAAAATCTTTAATTTACCATGGATAACTTTCTTTTTGAATTCTCATTAAAAATTTTACACTAGACATGAAATGGAAAATAGAATAGAGTTGAGAGTATTTTACATTCTGGATCTATGTGTGAAATTCAATATCGATTTATTTATTCATTAATTCTTTCTATGAGTAAAGGCTTTCATGAATAAATGTTTTATCATTTGATGTATGCCCTTTGGACAACTTCAAAAGATTGTAAGTGTGTTTTTTCCCCCCAGTTATACTTATTTTACTGGAATGAGGGTCCACAGAACTCTCTTTACCACCACTACAAAAGTGGAACAATATAACTTACTTTTGCAGATTTTATAAAAATATACAACCACGTGAAACACATGGCTAGTGACCCATCCAAAACCTTGGTACAGGCTTGTATAAGCAAGGGCTTCTGATACCTAAATTTTATTAGCTTCATAATAAAGTATTCTCCAACTCACTGAGAGTAGGACTGCACAATTGCAAATTCTGAATGTTGCTAAAAATCATGTTTGTGTATACATGTGCGTGTGTGTAAGGAAAACAAGACTATGAAATATGGGTTCAGAGATCAGGAGAACTAGAGAGGAGGTTGTTCAAGAGAAATATTTTTCCAGCCATAGACTTCTAGGTTTTCTTTTTGTTCTGGGTTTTTGTTTGTTTATTTTCTTTTGTTTTGTTTTTCATTTGGTAGAGGAGAAAGAGAAGCAGGAAGAAGAAAGGGAGCAGAAGAAAGATGGCGAGGGAAAGGGGTGGAGGAACTGAAAGGAAAAAGAGAACTGTCAGACAAATAGGCAATGAATGAAGCTCAGGTCAAGCCAGAGAATTCAGGGGTAGAGTTTCCAGAGGCAAGAATAAAACTGCTCGACAGTACAGAGAAGTCAAAGTAAATAAAACTGTCAGTTTTAGTGGTGCACCACAGTAGATTCTTTAAAGAGGAAGATTTTAGTAAAGTGGTGGGGCCAAATTCTACTTGTGAGGGTTAAAAAGGAATTTAATACTAAGAAATTTAATCTGGTGAACCTGGGCTATTTCATTTTTTGTTTTTTAATCCATTTCCCATTTCCCCTGGGAATACTTGCCGGTGGAGCTTGCAGCTGCAGTGTTCATCCTGAAATAACTCATGGGTTACAGTCCTAAACTTACCCCCAAAGTTTTCCACAAAATATCTCACTTTTATTATTTTTTTCATCGTTTTAGTATATCAATAGTTTTTGGAAACAAATGACATCATTCTACTTATAGCATTCTGATTTTAGAAGTGATATTTCCATTTACAAAATATAGTAATTCTTGATGGCTGAAAATGTCAAATCCTAGAAAACATAGCATTCCTACACGTGATATTGTTCTCAAACAGTTGTTAGACAAAGATTCATTTGATGAATCTGATTTATGTATACATTTATGTTACATTAGGATTAGAGACAAGTTCTGTTAGAAATAACTCCAAGAGCAGTTTTTGCTTTTTATTTTCACATTGAAAAGCAGTCAGATTTGCTTTGGCCTCAAAGAGTGTGTTGATATAAAATTAAATTAATGCTGGCAGCGAGCTGCACTTCTTTTTTTCTAAACTGAAAATGGGTTAATTTAATTTTTTTAATTTTTATTTTTCAATTATAATTGACATTTAGTATTATATTTCTTTCAGGTGAACAGCACAGTGATTAGTCATTTATATAATTTAGGAAGCGATCTTCTCAATGGGTCTAGTATCCACCTGGCACTATACATAGTTGTTACAGTATTATTGACTATATTCCCTACTCTGTACTTTATATCCCACTGATTGTTTTGTAACTGTTAATTTACACTTATCAATTCCTTCACCTTTTTCACTCAGCTCTTAACCCCCCTTCCACCTTGCAATCAGAACCTAAGCTATTTCTGAATGAAGAAATCCACTTTGAAACAAAGTTCACATCTATTATTAAAAAGTATGGTGTTTTCATGAATCTTCATGTTTCACTGGGGGTTTTGGTTTTTCATTTCTTTTTCTTTAACAGTGTCAGGCAGCTATTTACACTGCATCTCTATTTCATGAAAATAACATATTTGTAGCCCTTTCAGTTTCTTAGCTGCAGAAGGTCAGTATTGAGAAAGTTCCATCAAAGACAATGATAATTTCACTGTTTCCCAGTCAATACAGGCAAAGTCAGCAAAGAGAAAGTCCTAATACATTTCCAACTTATTTTAGCCCCATGTCTGCTAGTGCCTAATTCCATACAAGTATAGTAGTGACAATTAGGAATGCGCTGCCACCTGATAATACCAGGATTTCTTTTTGAATTCTCATTAAAATGTCCCAATTAGGCTCAGCTTCAACCTATCTTCATGCTGGTCAGTTTTAGAAAAATAACTGACTCCCAAACCCTCTTATAAATCTCTTCCCACCCCTGTCCCAACTTTATCCTGTGCTCTATTTCTCAGAGTACAGGTCCTTTGGAGCTGGAGAAAAAGCTGCTTTGATTAGAAAATAGAATTCTTACCTGGTTTTTCTCCTCAGTTTTAGTTGGAGTGGTTTCTGTTACTGCTCTGTCTCTCACTGGATGGCTAGACTTTTACCTGGCACTGTAATGGGGCCTTCCGGATTTTTAAAGGAGATTCTTTAGACAGAATGTCAACCACCTCTGTAATGGATTTAGAGTAATGTGAAACTGAAAGCACTGAGCACTAAGCAATGACTTAACAACCATAAATAGAATTTCTGGAAGCTGTAAAAGTAGAAGGGTACATGGATTTAACACGATTTCTCAATCAGTTTAGTTTGACAAAGGTTCTGCTCCTGGTAGATATGACTGACAAGAATGGGGCTCTTCCTTCCCTCATCTTCCAAGCAGGAATAAAGGTATCTCCCTGGAAGGGGCAGGTTACCAGTGTTTCTCACCCCCTCCAAAACTAAGTTGTGGAGACTACATTCCTGGTTAGTGTGCATGGAAGCTGGGGGCTCCCAACTGCCCGCCAGCCCCATTCATAAAGTGAAGGCTCTAGCTCAGGCTGAGATCACCAGGTCTGATTACCCTCAATCTGGCACTTATAGTTTCCAAGCTGAGAGAGGCAAGTAGAGAAGACTAGAGACAACCATTCTTGCCCAGTAGAGGGGACAGTGGCTCAGAGCCTTTTGTCCAGGGGGAGTGGCAGTCCATAAACACAGAGACCTGTGAGGCTATCCTCACAGGTGGGGCAAGTTCAAGCCTAAGGACTTGAAGAAACTTTACTGTTAGCAGATTGACTTTACAAGAAATACTAAAAGGAGTTTTTCAGGCAGGAAGAAAGTGACCCCAGATGGCAATATAAGTCCACCTAAAAAATGAAGAGCACCATAAAGGGAACTATATAATAATAAAAGACAACATAAACACATATTTCTCTTTCTTAATCGATATAAAAAGCAATTATATACAACATTTATGTAATTGTATCACAGGACCTATAACATATAAATGTAACATATTTAATAATGACAGCACAAAGAATGTAGGTGGGTACACAAAGGAGGTAGTTTACTAGAATAAAGATATGACACCAGGTATTAATTTGAACTCCTAAGAATAAAGAGAACTAGAAATTGTAAATTAAAAAGTTAATATAACAAGCTCTATAAATTTATTCTTTCTCCTTCAGCATCTTTAAAAGAATGAAATTATATAAATTAATAATCATCACAATGTATTGTTGGGATTGTAACATATTTAGACATAATATGTTATATATATTTCAGAATAATAGCTCAAAAGGAGGAAGAGGAAATATGGTTATAGGAGTAACAGTTCTGTATCTCACTGGAATTAATTTTAGCATAAATTTAAAGTTTATCCTGAGAAGATATAGGTAGATAGATAGACAGACAGACAGACAGACAGATAGACAGACAGACAGACAGACAGATAGTAAGCCCCTGGATCAACCATTAAGAAAACAACAGATCTCAAATTCATATTCTTTCACCTTGGGACACTGATAAAAGAAGAGCGAACTGAATCCAAAGCAAGCAGAGGGAAAAAAATAAAATGAAATTTTTGTGAATGAATGTTGTAAAATTAATAAAGTAGAAAATGAAAAAAACTGATAGCCAAAGGCAGTTTTTTTAAAAGATCAATAAAAATGACATGCTTTTAGCTAAATTAGCCAAGATAAAAAGATAGAAGACTGAAATTACTAAAATTAGAAATGAAAGGGGATATTACTATTGATGTTACAGAAATAAAAAGGAATATAAGGCAATATTATAAAACACTATGCCAACAAATTAGTTAAAAAAATTCATAGAAGCACTCAAACTACTGAAACATGTTTCAAGAAGAAATAGCTCATCTGAATACATTTACATACCAGCAAATATAGTTTAAAGATGTTTAATGGTCTTTTAAGAGCAGTTCATTGGGCTGCAAGGCCCTGATAGTTGGTTGATTTGGTATTTCCTCAAATGATGAGTCAGCGTATTAAAAGAGGAAGATCAAATTAGGTTCCTCTATCCATGGCTCTGTATTTACAAAAATGAACTGAAACACTCTGGTGCTGTATGTTTCTCCTTTTACCCTCATTATGACAGCCTGATTAATCCTTTTTATAAATTAGAAGTCTCTGGCTCTTCTTTCCTCATTAGTAAGGAATATCTTGTGTCAATTAAGGATAACTTGAAAGGACTTTTATAGAACACATCAGTTGAAAGTGAAAGAACAAGCTCTTAGTTTCTCAGAAATAGACCAGATGGTAGGAAAACAGCTCCTTTCTGTTTAGTACAATGAATTCCTGAAGTTTTTGTGCATTTGTTTTTTTTGTCAAGCTGTGTGAAAATTTTTTTATGGATTTCTTTTAAATGCTGGGTATGAGGAAGCTATTTTTCCTCACTTTCCCATGTACTTGGAGTTGCAGTCTCTAGAATACTTATATTATTCTAAAAGATAGTCACAGATCAAATTAATTTACATGTTAGTATTATTACCTTAGAAAAAATACACACACACACACACACACACACATACACACACTTAGGGCATTCAAATGTTGTCCTGACTCTGAATTCCAGGGGTGGAATGTTTTCATATTAAGCTACTTTTCATATAGAGAACTCCATTTGGCATGTTTTAGGGTACTCAGCAGGAGGAATTTGTGTACTCAGCTGGGGTCACTGAGTCTCAGATACAATGAATGGAGGCAAGACCAGCAAGTTGAAAAACAGTCAGCAATATGTACGTATGTGCATGTAGAGAGAGTGTATGTACCATGTGCACAGCAATATGAGAGCTGTGTGAAGATTAATTAGATATAGTCATTGTCCTAAATATGACTTAGTGTAGTGGGTAAGTTTGACTTGCATCCAAATAAAAGCAAAGAAATGGTTGAGAGGAGGGAGGACTGCTGATTATTGACATACCTAGTCTCAATATCTCATATTGGAACATTTCAAATTTTACTCAAAAGGAGTTGATTTTAATGTCAGTGATAGGAAACAGATTAAATTTTAGTTTTTTTAAAAAATGGCCTGACAGTTGTTCTTATTTATGTTTAAATTTATTTTTCAACCATCTATTCTGTTCTGTTGTTTATCTTAGTAAATTCAGTACCACACTTTAAATGAATTATATTTTGTTTTAATAATACAGTAAATCCTTCTCCAGTGCATTGCTTTGGCTCCTCTTCTCAGTGAAAATTTGGCTCCAATTCTTCTCAATGAAAATTAAGATCACTTTTGAAGCTTCTCCAGCATGGGAGTATATTGAATATAATAGGCAAATATATAGGCAAATATAAACTGACTTAACAGATTTGCTAATTGCTTTAATTTTGGAGTATAGATTATTGTTTGACTTATTTACTTGAAACTAATAATAAAAAAATTTTTAAAAGCTTATGCTTTTCTGATCTCAAAAAAACCCCAACCTTTTTATAGGATTTGATTTATTAAGGATATTATTGCATTACTTTTTCCTATTAATTGCAGTTAAAAAAATAACAAAATTTACCATCTTAACTATTTTTATGTGTGCAGATTAAATATGTTTAAATGTTAATATATTCATGTTATTGTGCAACAGAGCTTTTTTACTTTGCAAAACTGAAACTATACTGATGGAACAACTCATTATTTTTCTGCCCCAGCTCTTGACAAACATTATTTTACTTTCTATTTCTGTGAGTTTAACTACCTTAGATAGCTCATAAGTGGAATCATAAAGTATTTGTCTTTTTATAACTGGATTATTTTACTTAAAATAATGTCATTATGGTTAATCCATGTTGTGGCATGTGACAAGATTTCCATTTTCTTTAAGGCTGAGTACCATTCCATTTTATGTATATACAACATTTTCTTTATTCATCTGTTGATATGGGTTACTCTTACCTCTTGACTACTGTGAATCATGCTGCAGTAAACAAGAGTGTGCAACTATCTCTTCAAGATCCTGCTTTTAGTTCTTTTGGATATATACCCAGTAGTAGAATTTCTGGATCATATGGTAACTCCATTTTTAATTTTTTAAGGAACCATCATACAATTTTTCATAGCAGCTGCAACATTTCTCATTCCCGTTTACATTTCATAACAGTTCCAATTACTCTTTATCCTTGCCAATATTTGTTATTTTCTTTCTTTTTTGATAGTGGCCATCCCAATGGATGTAAGAAGATTTTTCATTGTAGCTATGATTTTCATTTATCTGATGTAGTGATATTGAGTGTCTTTTTATATGCTGGGCAGGCATTTGTATCTGTTCTGGAGAAATGTCTATTCAACTCTTTTGACCATTTTTTAACTGGATTATTTATGTTTGTGGTTTTGAATTGTAGAAGTTTTTTTATATATCTGAATATCCCCCATCAGATACATCATTTAAAAATATTTTCTCTCATTCTTAAATTGCCTTTTTACTCTGTAGGTGGTTTTCTTGGATGCACAGAAGTTTTAAACTTTAATGTAACCTCATTTGTCTATTTTGCTTTTGTTACCTGTCCTTTCGGTTACATATCTAAGATATCATTGCCAAACTCAGTGTCATGAAGTTTTCTGCTATGTTTTCTTCTAGAAGTTTTATAGTTTTTGGTCTTATATTTAGATCTTTAATATATTTTGAATTAATTTTTATACATGGCTTAAAGGTGAAACTTAATTCTTTTATACGTGGATATCCAGTTTTCTCAACACCATTTGTTAAACTGTCTTTTTTTTTTTTTTTAATGCCTACAGCACCTGGTCTGCTTAGATGGTCCCCCATCCAAGTACTAACTAGGCCTGACCCTGCTTAGCTTCCAAAAATCAGATTGTGTGGTCTTGATAAGACCATTTGATCATACACATGAGGCTTTATTTCTGAGGATGGGGAAAGAGCAAGACTATATAGCTATTCAGGAAGAAATAATACCACCCATACAATAAAGTCATCTCAAGAGAAAATACTACAGGACTTGCCACCTGGCACCAGGATCTTCCTCTCAAAGGCCAGAAGTTCTGAGGAATGGACTCTTCTACTTTTACATTTGTAAAAAGCAACTACAGTATGAAGAACAACATCTCTGGGTGGCTCATATCTATACCTAAGTCTCACAATGGTGGATCAGCTTGGCAGAATCTAAATCACTTGCCTTTCCATGGGAGGGTCTGCAAATGAGAGTAGTTGATTTTCTACTTTTAGAAATAAAGGTCATTCAATCTAGATAGAGCATTGGGTCAGGATGTCCACTCTATGTTGGAAATAATATAAAGCTCTTCTTATTAGTATTTTCATGCACATCACATACTCTTTTTCACCTTTTCTCTTTGCAATGGTATCTCAATATTTCAATTGGTTCCTCTACTGGTTTGTAAGTTACACATATTATTAACATTTTTTTTTAGTTATTCAACTTTTAACATTCATACAAGTACGCTCCCATCCCTGTCTAACATGTTATTTTTCCCTGCATTTAACCTTCATCTTATTTTAACTGTTCAAATTTGTCACTTTTTAAAATTTCAAATGCAGTTAATATTTTTTATCTGTCTAAGCAGAAAGCAACTTTATTCTTTCTCAGTAAGAGCCCTTTTAACTCATATTATGGGATCATCCTCTCATGCCACTAGTTTATTAGTAATTTAAGCAAAATGAACAATATCTTTTTCAAATAAATTTCCATCTAATTAAAGCTAAAAACCTTTCTCTCAAATTTGATCCACCACCATGTGTATGCCTTCCCCCCACCCCAATCTCACTCCCATTCAGGTAAGGCCTGACTCACCTTTACAGGCACACAGTGAGAAAGAGGAATGTTTTTTCCTCTCATTCCCCACCCCCGCCCCTTCCCCAGCACACTAGCTTATGTTTATGACACCATCAGTTGTGTTCCTACTGTGCAGGAAACCAGAGAAAAGGAAACCATCTTACATGAAACATTAACAATCTGGTGGTGCCTTAGGGCATTTTCCTTTATGGCATGATTAGTGAATTCTTTGCAGATTCCCCTGTGGGAGTCTCCCTTTAGCAATTTCCAACTGTGGCCCACTTTGACTCCTTTCCTCTAACTCTGTCACCTAGCCATCCACTCATCACATGATGAGTGTTGAGGTCAATGCACCTTGCCATGTAGACATGTTGGGCAGGGTTCCTTTCAAGATGACTCAAATCTAGGGGGTTGACAAAGGTGGTTAAAAGGTACAAATTTTCAGTTATAAGAAAAATAAGTTTTGTGATGTAACACAGCATGGTGAGTGTGGTTAACAATATTGTATTGTATAACTGAAAGTTGACAAAAAATAGATTATAAAAGTTCTCATCACAGGTAACTGAGGTGATGTATGTTGGCCTAAACTAATACATTGTGGTAATTATTTCACAATATATACGTATATCAAATTATTATGTAGTATACCTAAACTAATACATGTTATATGTCAATTATATCATGACAAAACTGGGAGAGAAAAACAGCCAGGGATTTTGAAATACTATTATCTTAGGATATGATCGTGTCACTATTGGGACCTATCAAGTTTCAGTGTCACTTCAACAGCAGAGGGAAAGAAATAAGGATGGAGAAGTGTAGTTAACATTTTCCCTCAGTTCTTCAAGTGCTACATTGAAGAATCACAGGTCATTGAGATTTAATAGCTTTATTTTAGAAAGACAAAGACTGCTCCAAGGAGGCACATGAAGAAAAACAAAGCTCATCCCAAAGAGGCACATGGTCTCAGCACAATAACCAACAAAAAGGGGCCAAAAGGGCCACAAAAGGGCAAAAAAGCCACCAAAAAGAGGACAAAAAGGGCTCGGAAATGGGAATGTCTGCCTTATATTTGGGCTGTGATGATGGATGGTCTCAAAAGCATTTCTAGGTGATTGGCAAGCAAGGTCATTTTGGCTGACACCTGGCTGCTATCTAACTCTTTGCCTAGTGTGCAGTGCATACCCAGCATTCTGCTACCATTGGGGTGTTCTTTGTGTGGTGTCTAGGCTGGGCCCCTATTCCTTTGTTCCCTTGTCACTCATTTCTGACTAGCTACCTAACAATACTAAACAGTGCTTAATCAAAGTCATTGCCAGTACAACACCAATTGCAGACATTAATAAAAATTATATATATAGCTATTCAGTAAGCAGGAGTATATATATATAGACGCTCAAGTTTAGAGAACCCCTAGTGATCTGCCCAGGACATAAATGTATGCATACCTACCTAACCTGGAAGGATAGACTGCTTTCGACTCTAATCCTCTCCCTTTCTCTTGTTGCCACTAACGGTTTCAACCAGCCTCTGACTTTTGGATGTTTTTAGACATAACTCAGGCGCAAATCTTAGCATCCCCAAACTCCAGAAAGCACATGTCAGGTTTCAAGAGGATCTTTGAAGTTCTAATTCTACTTGGCTTATGGATGGGGTGGGCAAGCAATATTCCTCATAATGCTATGGAAAAAAAGGGAGGGGGGGTGGATAGCAACACACCAATAACTCTTTCCAGTGGAATTTTCTACTACTAATCTCCTTTTTTTTATATACCCCAGCATAAGAATTTGGTTTAAGGGATACAAAAAATATTTTCACAGTCTTAGAAGATTAAGTATATTGGCATTGTTCTCTATGCTTTATACTCTTTGGATCCTCCTTCTGTTAAAACTCCAGGAAATGAAAAAAAAAATGCACTTAAAGTCCTATTAAATATGTTTACATGTACCCATATGAATACTACTATGTTTCTTCTTGGTTACTTACTGTACCCCAGGCCTTCCTGCTAGAATCATCTACTTGATCTTGAAGTTTGCCTTTTGAAAGCATTTTTACTGAGAATTTCTTCTTGGAATAACTGCCTTTATTTTATTTGAAAATGTCTTTATTTTACTCTAACAGCTCCATAATTGTTTAGTGTGGGTACGAAATCCAGGCTGACAGTGATTTTTTCCCAAACACTTGAAAGACATTCTTGAAAGAAAACCACCAGAACACGCGGTAATCCGAAATGAGAGAAAACACCAAAACACGCAGTAATCCGAAATGAGAGAAATCACCAAGACGCGCAGTAATCCACAAGGAAGGGAACCACCAGCGCAGGAATCCAAGACGAAAGAAATCACCAGGGCGCACATTGGAGTCCGAGAGGAATTCAATTTATTAAATGGAGGAGCGAGCTTATATAGGGAGGAGGATCGGTTGGGGACGGCTAGTATGTTCGTGTAGGGTATTGATTGGATTGTGGTAGGGGCTAGTGTTGATAGGTCTCTTGGACCTTCACTAAGATGGAGGGGGCTTTTGGCGCGGCGGGAACTTTTCACTAAGATGGAGGGGCTTTTGGGCGCGGTGGGCTTTTCACTAAGATGGAGGGTGAAAGTTAAGGGCCATTTTGTTCAACATTCCCCCTCTTTGTTTTTGGGGAAAGGCGCTGACCGTCTCAAGCTACTTCCTGCTGAAAGAGGCGTAGTTTTAGGGCTGTTTGGGGAGGGAGGGAGTTGCTGGAAAGAAAGTTGGAACAAAAGACCTGTATATAATCCCATGTTAGGCGGAGAAGAAGATAATTTCTGTTGGCGTGAAGTCCTGGAGGGTTCCTACAGCCAGAAATCGTTGATCTGTTCACAAAAAATCTTCCCAGGAAACATCGGGGTGGACGGCCCACAGGTCCGAGTCGAGAGCCTCCAGGCACTGTATCCAGGTCGCCATCAGAATTCCGTGGTATGTTCATTAAAAGAAACAGGAACCTGAGCCAAAGGACGGGAGTTATAATTCCTGAGGAGAAGCTGATTAAAGGTTTGGTTAGAAATTCTCCCAACCTGTGTCTGAAGAAATTTAATTAAGCAGGGAAGGAAGAGACAGCCGAGAAGGATTATAGTGAGTGGCCCTAGAATGGGCCAGAGCCAGGTGAGGAAGGGGTTTTGTAAAGAGATGTCCAGGTGGCGGGTTGGGCATTAGTTTTATAGAATGAGGTGGCTAGGTCCTCAAGTTTTTTATGTTGGTTTCAATAATACCTGATTCATTAACATAGTAGCAGCATTCCTCTTTTAAGAATAAGCAAGTTCCACCTTTTTCTGCAGTTATGAGTCCAGAGCCCTCCTGTTTTGCAAGGCAACCTTTGAGTGATGTTATTTGTCGTTGGAGAGAGCCTAAGGACTCAGCAGTAGATGTAAGAGCACTCTCGAGTTTAGAATTAAGATCGTCTGACCCATAGAGTCGTCCGAGGCTCCCGCCTCCCAATCCAATTCCTGCCACTGATGTTGTAAGAGAGATTCCAATCAAGACTGGGAGGAAAGGCCGCTCTCTTATGTCTAGAAGACCCGGTTGAGGAGGAAGAGTAGTTCAGAGTTAGAATAGAGGGTGAGCTGAACAATGGTGGCGGGAGACAGGGAGTAGTAACGTTGGGAAAGATGACAGTGTAGAGAGTACCGTTGCACCAGAAAAAAAGAACCCGGGGATGCGGTGGGATTAGAAATGATGATGTTATAGTCGCAGTGGAAAGCGATGATAGAGGGGGCAGAGTTTCCTAGGAGGCACAGTCTGGGGATAAGGGTGTGATTGGACTGGTCCTCGGGTTCCCATAAGGGAACATTAGGGAGATGGGGGAGTGTATGTTTGAGGTTTTAGAAGGAAATGAAGTTAAGTTTAGAGGAACAGCAGCCAGAGTGATGCGTCTGAGAGATGCACAAAAGAAAACAGTTTTGGGGAGATATAGAAGGGAGAGTGTGATTAAGAGATGGCGTTTCGGAGGATTTGTAGCCATGTGTAGGTGTTTACAGGTAGTTGACTTTGTCGGAGTCAGTGGACTCTAGGGCTGAAATGAGTTGAGTCTCTTGATGTTTGATGTCAGTAGATACCAGAGAAACCGAGTGGTTAATAGAGATGTATTGGCGGGTGATAGTAAGGCGTCCAAAGAGGCGTGAAGAAGCATAGCCATATTACAATAAAGGCACCAAGAACTACCCCGCCCATCTAGAGTTCCAAGAATCTTGGATGGAGTTTGAAGGAGCCACCTGAGACCTGTAAAATACTGCCACCTACCTTGACCTGTTGGAGATGGGGTCATGGATTTTACAGGCCCAGTAAGGACATCCACCATAAGTTTCCGGCCATCGTTTGCAATAATCCTGTCTTTGGTCAAATAAAAAGCAGACATAGGGACGGGTGGCGTGGGAGATAAACACTTACTGTCTGTCAGGGGTAGTGACTGGCCCGGAACATCCCACTAGGGGCAGTCAGCGGTGGCGGTAAGGCGAGTGAAGTTGGATTTGTTTTCAGTGTAAGTTTCCTGAACCTTGAACCTCCAGACAAACTGACTGGAGGAGAGCCCAGGGTAGGGGAGAGAGACTAAAAAAGAAAAAATAAGAAAAAGGTCATCATAGTTACTCTGGGATAGGCGACAGGCTTCCGCGCGAGTGATTTTGAGTTTAAGGGGTTGGGCGGGTGGAGCAGGCGTAGGTATCGCAGTGGCTGGTGCTCGCTGTCTGACTGGAGGAGAGGTTTTTCGAGGTGTATGCCTTCAACCTGGAAATGTGAATCCAAGAGTTAGATTTTGTCTGGAAGGAGTAATTTGGCGCTGTTGGAGTGGTTAGGACAACTGGGTGAGACCCTCCATTTTGGTTGGAGGTCCTTCTTTCCGTCAGGAGGGGTGTAGAGGACCTGATCGCCAGGTTGTAAGGGGTTAGTATTTCTGACTTACGGGGTGCAGGCAATAGCCAGTCCTGATATTTCCATGTTTCACCTCTTATGTATGACAGGAGGGAATGAGTGAGAGGAAGGAATGACAGAGTTGGAGGAACTATGCCAGGGGGTAAAGGGCTACGCCATACATAATTTCAAAGGGAGAAAGGTTGGTAGGTTTTTGGAAAGAGCCTAATCTTTAGAAGAGCCAGTGGTAGCAACTGAGTCCAGTCGAGATGTAATTCAAGCGTTAATTTGGTAAGGAGTTCCTGTTCTTTCCATATTTGAGCATGAGAAAGGAGAATATGGAAGACATATTTGGAATCGGTATCTAAATTGAGAGTCTTGTCATGGACAGGACACAAAGCCTTAATAGCTGCTGAGCTCCGCCTGTTGGTTGGTTGTGTTGGGGGGAAGTGCATGAGCCTCTATGGTGTTTTGAAGAGAGACTATGGCATATCCAGCTTTAGGAGTATTATGGTGTAAAGTTTCTAAGCAGCTGTGAAGGGGTTGGGAACGTTAGTCTGACGGGAAGGAGGGAGGCTGGGTTTAGAGGCGAACAGGGCTGAAAGGGAAGATTGAGGGATTTTCTAAAAGGCTGTAAGTAAGGAGAGTACTTTCGAGATGGAGGAGACTTTGGAGGCCTTGTAAGTGAGCAGGTCTTTTGAGGCGGTGGGGAGAGAGAATAGTTATGGGAGCACCGAAGTGAGTTTGGAAGCTTCTTGTTGAAGTTTCTGTGCAGCCAGGGCATCGTAGACAAGGGCCCAGCCCCTAATGGTTGGATCTAGTTGCTTAGAAAGATAAGCGACCGAGGCTAGCAGGGAGTCCTGTTTTGTGCTAAGAGGCCTAAGGCCTGTCCTTGGTTTTAAGTGAGAGTATAGTAGGAAGGTTGTGGCCAAATTGGGTAGGTGGAGAGCAGGAGCGGAGAGGAGCTTGTCACGTAAAGAGCAAAAGGGAGTAGCAGAAGAGCGTGGACAGAGGTTCCTGGGGTCTCCCTTGGCTAGTTCATAGAGAGGTTTGGCTAAGAGAGAGGTTTGGGATCCAAGCCTAAATACCCAGCCAGTCCTAGGAAGGACAGGATTTGGACTTAGTTTTAGGAATGGGCCAGGAGGAAAGGGCTTGTTTTCTATCCAAGGTGATAGACTTGTGATGAGGGTCAGGAGTAAAGCCGAGGTAGATGACAGAAGTGGTAGAGACCTGTGCTTTGGGCGGAACCTGCAGTATCCGTGATCTGCGAGAAAGTTGAGGAGGGTAGTGGTGTCCTCTTGGGAGTTCTTCTCGGATGGGCTACAGAGAAGGAGAGATCATCTACATATTGTAGAAGTGTGGATTGAGGACAAAGAGGACGGAAAGATTTTAAGTGGGAGGCTAGGAATTGACAAGATGTGTGGGCTATCCCTGAATCCTTGGGGAGGACTGTCCAAGTATATTGTTCGGATGTCGGGTGTGGATCGGTCCAGGTAAAGGCAAAGATATCTTGGGAGTCAGAATGTAAGGGAATAGAAAAGCGTCCTTAAGATCTAGGACGGAGAGAAATGGGTGGTATCTGAGGGGATAAGGGAGAGGAGGGGTATAGGGATTAGGTACTAAGGGATGTATAGGAACTGGCAATTGATTGATTACAAGTCTTGTACACAAGTCTATAGGCCCCATTAGGCTTTTTTACTGCCAGGATAGGGGTATTAAAGGGGGAGTGTAGGGCGTATATATTGTTTGTGGAGTAGGTCTTTAATGATGGGAGTGAGGCCGAGGAGGCTGCTGTGGTGAGAGGGTAATTGGTTTGATGGATCTAGCTGGAGGGGTCCTATAACACAATTTTGACTGGGGAACAATCTGCTGAGGAGGTGTTATGGATATCCACCACAGGGTTTACAGGGTATGGCAGGGTAGGGTATGAGGTGAGGATTATTGGATTCTTGAGAGTCAGATAAAGTCAGGGCCAGGATGAAGGAACTGGAGGGATCTGAGGAGGATTAAGATGGAAGCTCCAAGCTTAGAAGTATATCTCTTCCTAGCAGAGAACTGGGCATTGTGGGATAACTAAAGGAGTGTGAAAAGGTGAGGGCGTTTTGTAATTGGCAAAATAGGAGGGGGGTTCTATGAGGGAGTATCGTGTTCCCCTACCCGACAATGGGGTTGAACTGGGTGTGGTAGGGCCTCGAAACTCCCTCAAGAGTGAAAAGGTGGCTCCAGTGTCCACTAAATAAATGAGATAGGCTGACCATCTACCACCAGACTAACCCTGGGCTCTGCTTTAGTGATAGTAAGAGTCGGGGACAGGCCCAGGGCCCCCATCAGTCATCGGCCAAAGGCGATATCACAGGAGGGATTGTGGAGAGTGAAGATTGTTCCATCTCCCGGGTGGTGGGACAATCGGATCCCAATGTCCCATCTGTTTGCATTTAGAACACGGCGGGTGGGGGCCGGGGCTGTGGACACGACGCGACCAGTGGCCCTCCTTGCCGCATTTAAAGCACGCTCCGGAGGTGTCCTTGTGGTAGGGTTGGCCTTTGTCTGTTTGGACACTAGTTGAGCCACCATCTGAAAGTCAGCCTGGCATGCCTTATTACGGAGTTTTCTTTTTTCCTCCTCGCGGCGTGAAAGACCTTAAAGGCAGTGGAAAGGATTTAGCTCTGAGGGGTTGCGGGCCATGCTCTAGTTTTTTTTAATTTTGTTCTTATGTCGGGGTAGGATTGGGCTAGAAAAGAGGGTCATTAAGATATGTTTTCCTTAAGTCCGTGTCTGGATCTAAGCTGGTGTACTGTCGGACGGCTTGTGTTAATCTGTCTAGAAAATCAGAGGAGTTTCTTCCTTTCTCTGTATAATGTCTTGGACCTTCTGGAAATTAACTACTTTCCGGGCAGCCTTTTTTTAGGCCCACTACCAGACAAGAGGCGGTCGGTCCGCAGGATTGGACACCTTGAACAGTATTATAGTCCCAGTTAGGATCTCTATCCGGAACTGCCTCGGGTCCAATGGGAAAGGTAGGGTCTGTTCGTCTAGTCTCGTTGGGCGTGTGTTTGGCAGCATCCCATACCCTATGGCGTTCCTCTGATAGGGAGAGTATTGGCCAGAAGCATAAAAATGTCCTGATAAGTAAGGCTGTATGCTTGGAGCACCCATTGGAATTCTTTAATATAGGTGGTGGGGAATTGAGCTAAAGGAGCCTAGCTTTTTTCAATTTGGGAGAGATCAGAAAGAGAAAGGGCACATGGACACGGACTCCCCCTTCTGCGCCTGCCACTTCAAGTGGGGCCATTAAGGTGGGAGGATTGGAAGGGTAGAAAGGGAGGGCGGATGTGGGGAGGGCCACGGATCGTGTGTGGCGGGCTGAATGGAGGAGCGGAAGAGATGAATTGGGGAGGTGTGTTAGAGGCAGGTAGTGGTAGGGGTACAGCCAGATTTTGGGGCGGAGATCGATACGGAGGAGGCTCATCCATGGGATCGAAGGTTTCGTTGGTAGGGCGGGGAGGAGGGAGGAGGAGGTGGGCGGAGATGGCTTTGGGTAGGACGTGCCAAGAGGAGTTGGGAGGGAGAGCATGAGGAGCAGAGAGCAGGGTGTTGAGATAGGGAGACGGAAAGCTTGAGCGTAGGGGATTTCTGCCCATTTGCCCAGGCGCTGGCAGTAATTGAAAAGATCATGGATGAGGTTAGAGTCAAGAGACCCCTCGGAGGCCAAATGGACTGATTATCTAAGGGTATTAGCGGTAATTTTGAGTACAGAGTCTGGTGAGAAGTTTAGGTTTGATATCTCCCTTTCAAGAGAGTGTGGAAAGGTTTCGTAAAAGGCATTGGAGAGGGGAGTCTGCTTGTGGGGAGGAAGAGGAGGCTCCATAATGTTGGAGATACGAGGCAGGAAAAGAAGTCTCGAGCAGCGGGAGAACCTCCGCACAAATATATAGGGCGTCCCTATATAATGTGGGGGTTCGGAGGTTCAGTAGAACGGTTAGGAGACCTCCCAGAGGTCGATCACCCGTGGGAGGTTCAAATTGAGGTCAGGACTCAGGATTGAGAGTGCCGGTTACCGGGCTTTGGGAGGAAGGCAAGGCGTGGAGGAAAAGTATGAGAAGGAGGGAGCCAGCCCTTTCTACCCAGCTGCAGGTGTTGTCCCTATAAATTGGTGTAAGGTAGGACAAGAGTCCACCGTAGTCTTGAAGACTGTGGTGGGGTGTATTCCTCTCCCTCGGTAACGTCCAGGAGGCCACGGATGGTCATGCTGGCTCTTCTGTTGTAGTAACTGGGAGTATCCGTCCCTAGAGGGGTTACTCACGGAATAGCCGGTTGGTCGGGTGGTGACTGTGATGAGCCAGAGCAGGTCAAATGGGCAGGGAATTCCGGACTGGTCGTTCTAGGTGTGAGCAGGGAGACAAGGGGCCTAATGAAGGCACTCCTTGTCCCGGGTTTGCACCAATGAAAAAAAACCACCAGAACAGCGGTAATCCAAATGAGAGAAAAACACCAAAACACGCAGTAATCCGAAATGAGAGAAATCACCAAGACGCAGTAATCCACAAGGAAGGGAACCACCAGGAGGCGCAGGAATCAAGGCGAGAAAGAACTCACCAGGACGCACAGGAGTCCGAGAGGAATTCCAATTTATTAAATGGAGGAGCGAGCTTATATAGGGGGAGGATCCGGTTGGGGACGGCTAGTGTTCGTGTAGGGTATTGATTGGATTGTGGTAGGGGGGCTAGTGTTGATAGGTCTCTTGGACCTTCACTAAGATGGAGGGGGCTTTTGGCGCCGGTGGGCTTTTCACTAAGATGGAGGGGGTGAAAAGTTAAGGGCCATTTTGTTCCAACAATTCTGACCTCACATTGTTGAAAACCTCATTAATGTACGATTCACTCCTTTTTAAGGAATGTGTCATTTCTCTATGGCTGCTTTTAACATCGTATCATTGTCCTTGTTATTACTATAGTGTACCTAAGTATTAATTTATTTTCATTTGTTTTGCTTAGGATTAACATTAAATTTTAAGATGAATATTCATGTAATTCATCAATTCTGGAAAATTCCAGTTATTCTTTGAATACTGTCCCTCTTTCTCTTTGTAATGCAAATTAGATTTTTTGATCCAGTCCCAATGCTTTTTCATGTATAGATCTTTGTCTCTGTGCTATATTCTTGATAATTTACTCAAAACTATCTTTACAATTGCCTTTTCCAGAATTACCTTATTTTCTGATTTAACTGTCAAGGTTAACTGTATTATCAATTTAAGAAAAATTTTACTTCTTTTCCTCCCCCACCCTAAAATCCCCCTAATAGTATTTTATGGCATTTAGGTTTTTTTTTTTTTTTTTTTTTTTGCATTTTTCTATTCTTTCCTGTATTTTTAAACAGTGTTAACATTTTATTTCATAAAATTACAGTGTTTGGAATCCTTATGGATCTTTCTGCTGTTTGTTGCTTTCCATGTCTCTTGCTTATGGGGGATTATGCCCTTTTTTGAGTTTGTGCTTTGGCCCTATGTTTCTTTGGACCATATCTGTGGGAGTCCTCTGAGCCCAAGTTGAAGACAGCCTTACAAAAAGGACTTACTGCTACTATATTCCCTGGAGTCCCATCAACTCCTGCCCAATTTAAGTAGTTTTCTAAACCACATTTGTAATGTAAATTAAATCGAAACGCAGGTAAAGAAAAGTTTTATTTTAAAATTCTGAGGTAGGCCAAACTCAATTTTTCTCTGCTGGAGACAAATATTTATTAGTTTGTCCTTTCCTGGAAGTCCTTAACTATCTCCATTTTATTCTAAGTTTCCAACTAGTAAAACATACCTAACTCAGCCCTAAAACCTCTTCTCAGCAATTATGGCCATTAAGAGTCAAAGATAATAACAGTAAGATTGGCACATGCCCTCAGGGTGGTCACTTACTACCCTGATTTTCTTCTTGTTTTTTATATTTAATTCCTGGGACCTTATTTTCTTGTGAGCTCAGCTATACAATTCAAAATGTTAGTAATACTTCTTTCGGCATTTATAAGTGTTTTGTAGGGGGAAGGTTTCTCCTCATATCTAGCCTGCCATAATTTAAAGTCTGATTATGAAATAGATGCGGACAGAATAATTTGACTAAAAAAAGCAATGAAGGCGATGATTTTTTTTAGCTCCAGCTCTTGGGGTCACTTCATTGTTTTTTATTTTTTTAAGGACTTTATTAAAATTTAGCTAACATACAATATTGTATTAGTTTCAGGTGTACACCATAGTAATTCAACATTTAAACACCTATAGAAGTAATCACCACGATAAGTCCAGCAACCATCTGACACCGTTCAAAACTGTCACAATATTATTGACTATATTTCCTATGACTTAGATGCTTTATACCTGGAAATTTGGACCTCTTATTTGTAAGGTAAACACATGACATGCCGAGAGAAGTTTTAAAAGCAAGCATTTATTGGGAAAGGGTTCCCAGTTGAGGTTCTCTGGTCCCGAGAGGAGAGGGGCCAGAGAACTTGTGCCCTGGGGTGGGAGGGCACAGCTTTTATGGGGTTATGTGGGGTTAGGGGTATAGGGGGGGACCGTTAATCAAATGCTAATTGAGCCTCGGGATTAGGGTGGTGGCGCCTAGGGCTTTAGGGTGGGCCCTATTCAGAAGGTCTGGATTCCAGGTATCAAGCTGGGGAGCCTCCAAGCAGGTATCTGGCTGGCCCTTCCCTTGCTGACCTAACAGTACTCCCCGAGGAAGAAAGTTTCTTGGTTATACCACTGTATAGAAAGTAAGTAATCTCTTAATTCCTTGACTTAAGATATACCAAGAGTAGTATATCTGGTTATGTCAGTACACTCTATTTCTACTAGAAGAAACACAATACTTGCAAGGGTATGCCATGGGTGAATAAAATGTGGGTACTGAAACAATACGTTCCTTTGGCTCAAATACTTCACCATAGAATCTGATTGAATCTACCAGGGACTTCAAGAATGAGACACTGTACAAGCAGGAGTATGCCAATTTGGGAAGATTTTCTATAGTGATGATACTGAGAAGATGATTTTTTGTTCTTCAAAATACATTAAAGACTTGTTGAATATACAAAGGTAAGATGGGAACCTGACTTGAAGTCATGGATTAGTCATCTAGTCACCTAAACTGCTGTACATAAGTGAATGGTAATTGGAAATTAGAGATAGAGACAAAAATGGTCTTAGAGGAGAAAAAAGGAGGTCTCAAAAGATGACTAGGTTGACTAAATCAGCCACCATCGCCAAAATTTTGAGTAAAGTTTAAACTTAAACACAACTGTCCTGTTTAATGGAACACCAGAAAACGAAAACATTAGAACCGTGTACACCCTGGGAAAAGGGGTAAAAGAGGAACAGTGGCATTCAAACAGCAGATGACAACCTGGGTGGGAATGGGATTGTCTTACCTTTTTATATTCAACAAATGCAGGAGACCCAAGCTAACTTGAGAAAAAATTTCTCTCTAATTCTTATACTTTCATTTTGAGTTCCTCTGTTAATAGTTGCTACAAGCGTGGATAAACCTTTCATGGATGTACTGCCAAATACTGATCAACAGGTCGAAATTGCTTTTGCTAGAACTAAGTCCTCATATCTGTGTGGCCATGCCTATTAAAGTGAAGGTTGGGCTAAGAAGTCTTGTAATGCAGTTTAGAAGAGCATATGAATTGCTGATAAAAACATTAAGAGATAAAACTCAGTTTAAAGCCACTGCTAAGGAGTGATTAGTCTATAAGAATATACTGAAAATCTTGCCTGTAGGTATATAGGAGGATGTGGTCAGGGCGAGGAACAATTCTATTCAAACAGGAAACCATACTGAGGAAACCAAGTGAAGACAAGGTTGATCATGAATGCTTTTAGAGATAACTGGACAAATACCCCACACTCACCCGGAAAATAAGCTGGAGGTATATCCTCTATTCTTTAAGAATTTAATCAGGCCTTACAAAGTGGTTATTTGAAGACTCTGGTCTTGATGCGGGACAGGGCAAATCTCCCAGAGTGGGTGAAGACCAAGACCTGCACTGAGAGAAGAGGTTTGTTTGGCAGAGAGTGTAGAAAGAATTCAACACAAACAGCCAAAGTGACGGTCAAAAGTAAAGTTTATTAAAGAGGGGTAAAAGAAAAGACTAGGGAGAGCAAAGACAAAAACCTAAAACAAGGAGGAAAATGCCTCTGAGTGTTCTGGGAATTTGATTTATATATCATTCTTTAGTTCCTATTTCCTTTGATATGGACATATAGTGAGGAACAGGAAGGGGAAGAGAATGTAGCTTGAAAAGGTAAGAGTAAGTAGTGTGAAAGGCCTGCTGGCAATTCCCAGCCTTTAATCCGTAGGTTCCCTATGATTTTAGCCATAGGGAATGAACCATTTTATTTTGTGTAGGGCAACTACTTAAAGACTATTCTTCTTATTTTGTCTTCACAGCTTTGGAAAATGGGTCATTAGCAATCCCAGCAGAAATCTTCCTTTGCTCTGTAGGTGTTCTCCTTGCCTGGCTGCAAGGCTGATGTGCATATTGCAGTCTCTGAATGTAGCTTGATTTAGCATTTTAATTCTCTTGCTTCCCCTCTACATTAGTCTTTCCTTCTCAGTATAAAATAATAAACCCTCCTTCATAGTATAATCTTTGATCGTGAAGTTGAATTTTGACATAGTGAAGAGAAGGATGAAGAAGAAATGTGTAGAGGTATTAATTTCCCCACTTGCTGAAGCAGGAAGTTGACCAAGTGTTCAAAATTACCCATTTTTTTGCCCTCTGCTTTGCCTTGATTTAATTTTAGTCAGACTTCTCCCTTTACGATCCTGAACTCTGTCTCCAGGCCTGAGCAAATACTAAAAACCAAAACATGCCCGCTTATCAGCTTATCTTGAGAGCAGGTTGATTACAGTAGGTTGTTTTCCTGTTAGACTCCATTGTCCTTTGCTTGCCCAAATTCCCTAGATGCCCCTGTAAAGTTCTGCTCACAAAAGGAAAGCTTTTATATGTTTGGTAGTGAGATGGAACATCACTTGTAAAATTCTTAATCTTTTAGCAGAAAATGAAATGGGACATCTCTTGCAGAGTTAATCTTTTTAGTAAACCTAGTTAAGTTTTCTTCCCTCTTTTCTTTGGGAAAGAAAGACCCCCTGCCTCAAATCTTGATAATTGCCCCAGAGACTCAGCTTCTCTAGCTACTTATAGGGGTCATCAGTCCATTAAGCAGAAATGATGTTAAGCTAGGCAGGGCCCTTAGAGTCTGAGGGGGAGGAGCCTTTAAGCCAAAGGTCTTCTTTTCACTCTTTAAGAAACATTCACCAAGCCTGTTTCCCTTTACTCACTTAATAAGCAAACCAATAATATAGAAATTAATAAGTGTACGATTTAAGTAGCGAATTTGTATTTTCTTTTTCTTGTCTAGGAATTGAGGTGGCACTTCAGCAGGAAACCCAAGACCCAACCCTGGCTGAGGCAGAAAGGGAAAGAGCTCCATGAAACCCCAGTAGGCAGGGACTACCTTACGACCCTTCTCAGCGGGAAGCAGATATGAAGACGAGATCTCCTGTCCCTCAATATCCAAACTAATAATAAGGGGGTTTATGGGTCTTAGAAAAGAGGTAGGCAGGAAAATTAGTTGGGGTTTTAGGTCTGTGGGTGAAGACACTGAGTCCTATCTTAGAAGGGGTCCGCCCTAATCTGCCCACAATCAAGCAAGCCAGGAGGCATTTTTTTTTGTACTCACACCAACAAACCAATAGGCAGAGATTTAGGTACCAGATTAAGGCAATCACTTGCACCTGTGCAATGAAGACCCAATGACCTTCAACTCACCTGACTCTCATTATACTATTATTATAATATGATGCACATGCTCAGAAGTTCATTAATATCATTATAACAGACTGAATTCTGGGAACAAACATACACAGAAAGTAAAATGATGAATCACTGAGTCCTGTCAATCTTATTGCCAGTCAACGAAGCCCACTCCTCTAAGCAAAGTAACCACCCACAGCAAAAAAGGGATAAAATAAAGCCTTGAAGTCTTTGCTACCAGGCCTTGTGAGCCATGCTTCTCTTGCTCAGGCCCACTTCCACGTCTGAAGTGTACTTTCCCTTCTAATAAAACTTTTCTTTTCTCCTGTATTTAGGTGTCTTGCTCAATTCTTTGTTCGAGACATGAAGAACCTGGACAACACGCTGGGAGAGGACCCCACTCTCTGATAACAGTACTAACAAACTTGGAAATTCCTGAGATCAAAAAGTTCTCCTGAGTACAACAGTCTTTCATCTGAATTATGGCCCACCTTATCTAAGTTCAGATAGGCTTTTATTAAAATTCATAGATACACATAAAATAACAGATTGCATTTGTTTTATGTACATTTTGGCCAATTTCTTCCTCTGTACTATGGTCCAGAGCTGTTGGTGGCTCCTGGGAGAATATTTCTTTTCATAGAAAATAAAGGAAACTTGAGGGGAAAGAACACCTTTTATTCTTAGTATGTTGAATTACAATGTAACACCTAGAACAACAGCTGTCATTTTGGTAACATGGGGGAGCTGGCCTTGGAAAATAAAAATGAGTTAGTGAATAACATAAAAAGAAACCTGGGTCATATATGAGGCTTTTGGAGCTGCACATTTAACCACTACCTTTAAATTCAGATTTCCTAGAAAACGATCTTCTAAGAAACATTTTCTAAAATGTCCTATTATAGGCCATTTAAGCTGTCTTTTAATTTCATAGCCTAAATGATTATTTTTTGTTTGTGCTTACATCTTCTTTATACTTTGAAAAACCTTTCTAAGATAATGGCTAAGTACATTTTTAAATTCTTATAAAAATTTAAAGGAAGGTGACCTCAGCATGACCAAAAACAAACAAACAAACAAACAAGTGAAAACCACAGTACTGTTTCAAGAGGATGAAAAAATAAACTTTAGATTTGGAGAAAACATTTACAAAAAAATCTGATAAATGACTATTATCCAAAACATAGAAAGAACTCTTAAAATTTAACAAGACAACAAATAACACAATCAAAATTATGCTAATTGGGCAAAAGACCAAACAAACACCACACACCAAAGAAGATATGCAGACAGAAAAGCAGCATACAAAAAGATGTTCAACATCATATTGTTTTGGCTGGAGAATTACTGTTTAAAAATCAATTACTTGCTAGAAATTTCTGTTTGGCTATCACCATAGGAACGTAGGCTACTAACTATGGAAACATAACATTCTAACAAGTTTTCTGCTTCTGTACCCCCGCTTGCACACCTGACCAGTGGGTTGACAGGTAATGAATAGAAGAAAAATAGACCTTTGTGTTCAGACAGAATGAAGAATGGGATTTGAGGCTTAAAAACCCTGCACCTCTACATTTCGGGGCTGCTTAATTTGGGGTCTGCATACCCCTGGCAGACCCAGCTGGCTGAATAAAGAATGTGATTCCTATAACTCACTGAGAGTTCTGGTGGTCTGTGTGTCTTTCGGGGGCTGGCGGCCACAACAATATGCCATCAGGAAATTGCAAATTAAAAGAATAGTGAGATAACACTACATACTTATTAGAATAAAAATCCAAAACATGGACACCACCAAATGACAGTGAGGATGTGGAGTAAGAGAAACTGTCATCCCTTGCTAGTGGGAATGCTAATCCAGCAATCACATCCCTTAGTATTTACTCATAGATGTGTAGTAGGAAGCTTCTTTTAGGAACATTTTGTTAAGGGTGGAAAACTTTCAAGTGAGCCAACTAGCTAAGTCAGCTACAGGGAAGTAATATCTTTAGATACCAATCGTCCTGCCAGCCTCCAGGGTGTGGCATTAGGAGATGTATAAAGATATGCTAAAAACCAATTTCTGCTTCTGTAATCTGCTTGCTTGTTTGATGTGGTTTCAGGCTTTATAAACTGCCTCCTCTGGAAACTTGAGGCTGATTCTCTGACCCTATGTGGTGGAGAGTCAATCACCCACCAGCTAATAAAGGCTCATGATTTACCTTAATTGGCTTCGTGGGTCTTAGATTCAGTCACACCGCAATTTCTGTGGTAGATGGTTTTGCAACACTGGTGAAATTTTTACACGTACAATAGACACAATCCAATTGGTTGAGAAGAGTAAAACCTACTTTACACATGAACATACTTGTCACAGAATTAGTAGAAGTTTGTGTACAATAAACACAAAAATTAGGGTGAATTCTAGTCTGTGACTGTCACTTAAAATGGAATAATATGTAGTAAATTTCCATTTGTCTATATTACATTGTTGAATATTTTTCTGATAGGAAACTTCCATTTTTGACCAAGCATTGATAAAAACTGATTTTTTTATTTAAAAGGTTATCAAATAGATGATTGGAAAATTTTTGCACTGACTAGTTTTGGTTCTTTACATTTCAAACCTTGTTTTGCATCCACTGCTCACACACCACTGGTTCTGGGAACCTTAAAGTGTGGCCCCACGTGTGACCTCTGGCCTGCATTTTCACATGGTGTTACACCATCAGAAGTAGAAAAATCACTACATTGGGGCAGCTAGAAAAGAATGAACTATTTATGAAAGTAATTGTAAACCAGAAAATATATATTTCACCAAACCCCAACTCAATGTATTCTAACCTCAATTGTTCATAGCAAATACCAAAAAATTCCAATAGTCAGTCCAATGTTGTTGTGACCGGAATAACCAGACTCAACCTGAGTGCTCTGATATTAGAGGCAGTTTATTAGCCGGCGGCTGTCCTTCCAAAGGAGCAGCCTCAACCCATTTCAGATGCACAGTTTTATACCTAAAAATCCATTCATCACTATATCCCAATCACAATGGATCTATACATCATCTATTCATTACCTGTCACCAAATGGTGGTCTGATATGATGCGTAAGCGGGGGCACACAAGCAGAAAGCGGAACGTTAAAAGGTCAGATTCCCATACCATGTTTCCCATGAATTCCTCCTCCTCTTTCTTGTGGGAACAGAGTTAAACAATAGCCTACCGATGTAATTGCCAGGTATTCAATCAGGAAATATGGCTGCTGTGGCGGTTGGCATAGAGGCTTCTAGTCTTAACCCCTTCTTGCCTCTTTCTAGGGGCACATCACTACAATGTCAGGTGAAACAAGGTAAAATGGGACAAAGAGGAGCTGAAGTGGAAAGAGGTGGCAATATACATGATTGCAGGTTACATAACCTTCTTACAAAAATTACAGGTTTATTAGGATATAAATCACATACCATAAAATTCACAAACTCAAAAGGTACTACTAATGATTTTTAGTATAGACATAGAGTTCTGCAACCATCCCTGCAATCAGTGATAGAAATTTATATCACCCCAGAAGGAAACCCAGTATCCTTTAGCAGTATTTCTCCTCAACCCCTAGCCCTAGGCAACCCTAATCTGCTTTCGGCCTCTATGGATTTACCTGCTCTGGACATTTAATATTAACAGAATTATGCAGCAATAGGTCTTTTGTGATTGGAGTCATTTCTTAAGGGTATATACCTAAAAATAGAATTGCTGGATTATGGTAACATGTTGGGAGCCAAAAGACCCTCATCCTGACCGCCCAGCCCCCGGGCATAGAACCTGGCCGTTAACAAATCTGTATGCTATCTAAAGAATGCAGGAGCAGATAATGCTCCAGGGAATAGTTAACCACAGAATGTATTAACATACCCGCCGGATAAGGAAGGACCTACTGAATGGCTGTGGACCTGCCCAAGGAGCCCCTCTCCTCCTTGTTCCTCTTTTCACTTCTAACCTTTGTACCCCCTAACCCCATCAACCAAGAACCAATGAAATTGTAACAAGTATCCCCCTGCTTAGTCAGTCCTGCCCCCCTTTGTTCTGTAATAAATATACCCGCTCTGAAATAAAAAATTTGAGGCTTGATCAGAATACTGTCTTGCCTCCGCTCCTTTTTCTCGCCTGCTTTCTTTCAGGCTGGACCCTCTTGAGCCCGCTGAATAACTAGGTCCCGGTCGGGACAAGTGGCGCCCAACGTGGGGCTCAAGCTCGGGTCCTTGCCGGACGGGAGGTTCCGGCCTGAGCCCGGACGACGAATTGAAGGCCTGGCCAGGCACCCAAAGAAGTGAGGACTGCTTTCACCGCTCATGGAAGTCGAACGCCCTGGTGAGTTTCGCCCGTCCTAAGAAACGGGACGCTTTTCGTCGTTGAAAGAGACCCCTTCGGTAGGGGAAGTTCAGGGTAAAAAGGAGTTGAGTAACGAAAGAAAAGTCTCGGTCGTTGAAAGAGACTTGAGCAACCGGGTCGATTGAAAGAGACCGGTGAGTTGTCGCGAGATATTCGGTCGTTGAAAGAGACCTGAGCAAATCCGGTCGCTTGAAAGAGACCGTGAGTCGTCGCAGATATTCGGGTCGTTGAAAGAGACCTGAGCAAATCGGGTCGCTGAAAGAGACCGTGAGTCGTCATGAGATATTCGGTCGTTGAAAGAGACCTGAGCAAATCGGTCGCTGAAAGAGACCGGTGAGTCGTCGCGAGATATTCGGTCCTTGAAAGAGACCTGAGCAAATCAAATCGCTGAAAGAGACCGTGAGTTGTCGCAGATATTCGGGTCGTTGAAAGAGACCTGAGCAAATCGGTCGTTGAAAGAGACCGGTGAGTTATCGCAGATATTCGGTCGTTGAAAGAGACCGTGAGTTGTCATGATATTCGGGTCGCTGAAAGAGACCTCATGAATTGTCATGATAGTCGGGTGGTGCCCAAGGCCATCCTTGTTTTCGCTTTGTCTTTGTTTTATGTTAGTTCTTCAATTAAGACCCTAAAAATTGTAATTCATTCTGCTACTTAACATCCTAATATTAGAAAAATAAAATGGGCAGCGGACTCTCTAAGGAGGCCCTCTTTATTAAGGACCTCAAGGCATCCTCAGGGAAAGAGGGGTTAGAGTCAAAAAGAAAGACCTGATAAAATTCTTTATGTTTATTGATAACGTCTGTCCTTGGTTTATTGTAAATGGGCCAGAAATACACAGGAAAAAATGGCAAGAGGTTAGTAGAGACTTAAATGATAAACTAAATCGGGAAGGCCCGGATAGTGTCCCTGCAGCCGTCTTCTCTTATTGGGGGCTTATCCGTGACATTGTAGAGGCAGCATCTGATGACCCGGATAAACAACAGCTTTGTCAGTTGCGAGTATTGTCTCCGTCCCCTGTCTCGAGCTGGCCTCGTGGTTTCTGTTTCCTCTGATAGGATCCTTCCAAGTCTCCCTCAGTCGTTATAGACATTACAGGGGCCCCGCCAGCCTTTACAGACTACCTCCCTTCAAACTCTCTCTATCCCCTCTCCCTAAAGAAGCCTCTGCCTTTAGAGGCCCCAATGAACTTCCCAATTTTCTCCAAGACCGTAAATAATGACCTTTAGATTCTAGAGATGCAACTGTCCTGGAAAATGAGGCACGCCATCACAACCCCGATTTGCCCTCGCCTCCTCTCAGCGCCCTGCAGAGGCCCCCTCTATGCTCCCCCAAATTTGTACCAGGAATAGAGTAGAAATTGCATTGTGCTTATAGACCACGGAATTCAGGTCAGGAAAAAGGATAAATAGGACTTTTAAGAAAACGTTGACTAAATTCGAATTAGAAATTAGTGAAAACTAGGTAAGCTTCCTTCCCTTAGCTCTTTTAAGAGCACAATGCACCCGCCTACTATCAAAGAAATCAGGTTTGTGTGTTTAGGCTTTTTAAAAAAATTTTGTAACAACTATTGGATAAAGGAATTTAATAACTCACTGTTATTGAGAAATTTGTTTTTCACTTGTAATTTCACGTAAGATAATTGCTGTAAAGTGTTGTTTACTAGTGTACCATATTGTTAAAAGCCAATGATAAATAGGTAATTGTACTTATTATACTTAGAAAAACAGTATATTGAATAGTTGAGAACATTTTTTCAAATGTAAATATTTAGATAAAGTTTTTGTTTCAATATTCATTTACTGCATCAACCATAGTCTCAAATTTTACCTTTTAAACAGCTTAGTTTCAAAATCTGTAAAATGAACTAAGAATCTTGAGTATTAATTCATGCATATAAGACTAATGTGTCCATAAAGCATAGATCTTACTTTGATTGTATAACTTTAAGTAAAGACTGCTGTTTTTATAACAACCACTCTGGCATAATTCGAGATAGTCTAGCCTTAGTAAAACAAAGACCTTTAATATTAGCTTTTCTAGGACTGCTATTTAGGCCATGTATAGTAAATTGCCTTATAAAGTACATTAGCAGAGAGTCCAGGCTGTTAAATTAACAGTATTTTCTACTCAAGTAACAGGGGTATCTCAGTTTCCGCAATTTATAGGACATCCAAGATTTGATATGTGCCTAAAAACCAGTGGGAAATGTGACAGCCTACTAAAATGTGGAAAAGGTAAAAGTTAATTAAAAGTCCCAAAACTAGACAAAAGAAATCTTTACCTGAGCAATTTTTAATTGGGACAAGAATGCCTAGTTCCTAGAACTTTTAACTGCTTAGTGTCTGCTATGAAACTTGTGACAATGAGCTCTCTCATATGCTAAGAGCGCAACATTCCAGGGCACAGATAACAAGAACATCTGCAAGGCCATGTTTAAAACTAGCAAATTCCCTGCCTACATTTATCTTTGTAATGACCAGTTTCTGTTAGCTTTATAAAAGATTAACTTCTGTTCTCTTTTTAACTTCTGTTCCGGATCTCCTAAAACTTGAGTAAGGACTTGCTTGTCCAGGGGCGACCGCTGAGAAGATGTTTCTCAGCCCCAGACACCAAGCAGCCTTGCTCAGGAGGACAGGAGGAAAGAAGTCTCACTTTAACTGTAATCGGGCACGAGTCACCTAAAGCAGCCTCACTGGTGAATAAGACTCATGTTAACATCTGTCTAGATGCCTCAGTTCTGTTCCTGTCTAATTGGGCCCTTGGTTGACTAGCGGAAGGCTGGACGCAGCAATACTTCCCTAGTTCGGTCGGTCTGAGACGTCAGACTCTGACCCTGTACATGTTCTGGTTCTGGTTTCTGATGCGCTAGCGTTTTGTGTTATCTGTAGTTTGTCTTGTCTGTCTTGTGTCTGTCTGTCTGGGCTGGCCGAATGTACTGTTACCCTCCTCTACTTATTTTGATTCCTTCCTTAGGTCTGGCCTCCGTGGCCCCCCCCGACTGGATGCTAGGTGAAAGGCTGATCCTAGCCCTGGCTTAGTTGGCTCTTGTGGGGATTTTCTCTTCTCTTACCTGTTTTCACTAACATGGGTCAGGCTTCCTTCTCAAATCGTCCTATGTTCTTCCCGGTTTCAATACTTTAACCATTTTAAGGATTTCAGGAAACAAGCCCAAGACTACGGAGCTAGAGCGTCAATCCCTTCAACCTTCAAAGATTCTGCCAGCTAAATTAGCCCACGTTTGGAACAGAGTGACCATCAGAGGGGCCACTCGACCTGCAAACAGCCTTTGAGCTGCGAGATATCTTCTGTGGTAATCATAGGTTTCTTTTAAAACAATGCAGAGAATGTGCATTTGTGTTAGAGTTTAGGTCTGAAGAATGGCTAAACATAAAACTGATTAAGTGTTTACAGAGTGTCTGTGGGGCGGAGTCCTGAATAGTCAAGTCTCCCTTCTGGCTAGTTCTTCAGTTTAGGTTGGAATTTATTTTTATTGGAAAATAAATTAATAAAAGATCTCTGCTTTAATTGGTTTAGAAAGAAATAGAAATCTTATCAATTACGTCTTCCTAAAATTGTCAGAAAAATAGAAACTAATTCAAATGTTTGTTTTATCAAATCTACATGATCTGAGATAATCTTTGGTAATAAGAATAGTTTAATATTATAAGTTAAGGAAAAGTAGTTGTGTCTTCTGCTATCAGAAACACAATTTTATTCTACCTGTATTCGCCAGGTCGCATGCGTATGCTAATTCTACTAGTTGTTCAAGATTACAAAATTATAAGATTGGTATATTCATAAATTTGCTAATCTATTAAATACTGATACTTAAAAACAGTCTTAACATTAAGAATGCTAAGGTTTTTTATAGTCATATTTACCTTTGAAATCTTTTATTATTGCATTGGTTAAATAGATAACTAAGTATTGTTTCATAATGACCTGTAATCCTATTTAACCAGGTGATCAAACCTTATAACATAGTGACAAATTTTCCAACAAAATTTAAGTAGAATTTTTGTTTTGAATGCACCAAGGGTAATAAGACATATTACACCGCTAAATTAACAAGATGGGCACCTTATGCCCCTAACACTGGCAACTGGGCCAATACCCTGTCAGCTGTAGGCCCTGGAAGCTTCCCAATAGCCCCTTGTGGTGCATCTAAAGATGTTAGAAAAACAATTTGCTGGCCAACCGATCCTCCGCCTTATGTGTCAGACGGTGATGGTCCTGCTGATGCTCTTCATTATATAAAATTATAACAAAAATTTGAGGAATTCCAAAAGGCTTTACACCCTCCTTCTTATCCCCTAGCTATTCCTAGATCCCGAGGAAATATTGACATAAACACCCAAACCATTAATATCCTAGAGACTACTCTATGGGCCTTAAATAATTCTAGTCCCCAACTTGCTCAAGATTGCTGGCTATGCATGACTATAGGCATCCCTATGCCCAATGCTATCCCAGTCTTCAACTCGTCTATTGACCATAACCTTAATTGCAGTCTCAGCCCTCCTTTTAGAGTTCAGCCTGTAGGTTTCAACTCCTCTACTTGCTACCAAGGTCCGTTTCAAAATAACTCTTTCGACATTGATGTAGGGTTTGTCACCTTTACCAATTGCTCTAGTCTTTTTAATCGCACTGGGCCCTTATGCCCTGCTCCCGGACAAGTGTTCTTATGTGGAAATAATCTCGCATATACTGCCTTACCACAAAATTGGACTGGACTCTGTATATCAGCTAATATTTTTCCAGACATCTCCATTATACTGGGAGACAAACCGGTCCCCCTCCCTAGCCTAGATTACATAGCAGGACGGCACAAACGAGCCATCCAAGCCATCCCCCTCCTTGTCAGTTTAGGTATCGCTGGGGCACTCGCCTCAGGTTCAGCTGGAGTTGGCGTTGCAGTCCACTCCTACAACAAATTGTCCCATCAATTAATTAATGACGTTCAAGCCCTTTCAGGAACCATAAAGCTTACATACAAGATCAAATTGATTCCCTTGCTGAAGTAGTGTTACAGAACCGCAGAGAGGCTTAGACCTTCTTACAGCAGAGCAGGAGGATTTGTTTGGCTTTACAGGAACGCTGCTGCTTCTACGCCAATAGATCTGGAATCGTTCGAGATAAGATCAAGAAACTTCAAGAAGACCTTGTCAAAAGACGCAGAGAGCTCCAAGAGAACCCCTTTCTAACTGGGTTAAATGGGCTCCTTCCTTACCTCCTTCCTATCCTCGGCCTCCTTTCTTGTGTTCTTTTACTTATAACCTTTGGGCCTGGGCTTCAAGATAACTGACCTTATAAGCAACAGGTAGATGCCTTGCTGACCAAACCTGTCCACATTCACTATCACCGCTTATTACCCAGAGCGATGACACCACCGACTATAATAAGGAAAACCCCAAGACCCAAGATCCCCACTGGCCCCTATCTCACCTTTTAAATTTATCGGCTTTAAAATCCCTTTCAGGTTATATACAAAACCCTAACCACTGGTTCCACTGTAAAAGGAGAAATATAACTTTGTTTGGCTCCTCTCTCACGGGACAACATATAGAACAGAGGTATGTCTACCGCCTCATTTAAACTCGAGGGGGGGTATGGGCACCAGATGGGTGCAAGAGCAAAGCATCTGCAAGGGAAGGTCACAATAAAGAGACCCCTCTGTATTTCCCTTGAGAACACACCTGGTTTGCATAGAGGTTGGTATCCAAAACTATTTCAAAACGGCTCTGCCTCTCCTCCCCAAAAGATACCAAGAGCCAAATACTAGGGCGGGCTCACATAGCTCATGGGAGGAACCAGGTCAATGTTCCCCCACTCGGTTAAGGCCCACCTTTTCTAAAACAGAAAGGGAGGATATGTTGGGAGCCAAAAGACCCTCATCCTGACCGCCCAGCCCCCGGGCATAGAACCTGGCCGTTAACAAATCTGTATGCTATCTAAAGAATGCAGGAGCAGATAATGCTCCAGGGAATAGTTAACCACAGAATGTATTAACATACCCGCCGGATAAGGAAGGACCTACTGAATGGCTGTGGACCTGCCCAAGGAGCCCCTCTCCTCCTTGTTCCTCTTTTCACTTCGAACCTTGTACCCCTAACCCCATCAACCAAGAACCAATGAAATTGTAACAAGTATCCCCCTGCTTAGTCAGTCCTGCCCCCCTTTGTTCTGTAATAAATATACCCGCTCTGAAATAAAAAATTTGAGGCTTGATCAGAATACTGTCTTGCCTCCGCTCCTTTTTCTCGCCCGTTTCTCTTTCAGGCTGGACCCTCTTCGAGCCCGCGAATAACTAGGTCCCGCGGGTCGGGACAGTAACTCTAATATTTCAAACTTTTAAACCAGACTGTATTCCAAAGCTGCTGTACTATTATTTCACATTTCCGCCAGCTGTCTATGAGGATTTCAATTTCCTTACATCCTTGCCAACACTTTTTATTATCTGTTTCTATTCATCTTAGTGGGAATCTCATTGTGGTTTTGATTTATATTTCTGTCCTGAGTTTGAGCATCTTTTTATATGTTCTTATTGGATGTTATTCTTTGGAATAACATCTATTCAGATCCTGTGCTCACTTTTTAAATTGGGTTATTTGTATTTTATTAAGCTGTAAGAGTTCTTTATATATTTTTAGATAAAAGTATCAAGGAATATTGGAAAGTTGGAAGTAGAAACAGGGCAGTTATTCTTTGGCAGTTGTGACGTCATATACAGTGGTGGTCTGACACCATGTTTCAGCAGATGTCTCGAGGTTCGCTTTGACACCAGATGGCACTGCATTCAGATTTCTCTACAAGCTACAGCTTTTCTTCCCTCACCAGTGCTTCAGGCTGTTCTGGTTAGTAATTATTTCTTTGTCCTCCCCTCAATCACCTTTTTCCAGAATTTCATCCCCCACCACCCCTTTATAATTAGTCCTATATTCACATAATTCCTACATAACACATACATTTTCTCTGTAATGCTTAGTGGTGATTCTGTTTTCCTGACCAAATCGAGACTAATCACCCAATGTTGTATGAGGATAAAACTCTGAATGAGGATCATTCCAATATTTTCAAAGTATTCACTGCCCCATGCCCTTATACTATTCATATAGTATGAGCATTGGACAAAATCAGATAAGTCATTTGATTAGACTATATGCCTAAAAAGCCATGGGTCTAACAATACTTACTTTAACTATTTTTATTTAACAGATAAGTAAAGCTATACATTACTACAAATTTTGTATCCTGAAACTTAATCAGGAAGAGGAGCATATATTTAAATATCAAGTTGAGAAAATGTCTTTGTTATTTAATCATTAATTAAAAGAGGTATTGATTTTTACATGCTAATGATGACCATAATGATGTGATAAGACTTTTATATACATTATCTCAATTAACTCTCACAAGTCATTATGAATTTGGGTATTAATACGCCATTGAGAAGATGGTGAAATAATGCAGAGAACTTTGAAGCTGATAAGCAGCAGAACAGGGTTGGTACTGCATATGCAGGCAACTCCCTTAGGTGTTTTTTCTCTACATTGCAAATTTAGACATTTGAAAGTGTGGGTAGATTAGATATCCTTTCTTGCTCTCCATTTTGGTCATTAATTCACTTTCTTTAACCCCTCAGTCACTCCTCCTCACCCCCCCAAAGAAACACAAAACAACAAATAATGAAGAAAAAACATATACAATGTCTTTAAAGCATGTATCATTGAACTGTACTGCATATTAACTCTTTATTTCAGGCATTCTAGATCTCTCAATCTCTTCATTCACTCAAGATTTTAGCACCTGGCTGTTCTCTCTTCATCATTACTCTAATTATAAATCTTTGGGCTTTTTTGATGCTGTGCACAAACATCTAATAACTTGACCTATCAGTTTCTTGACCTGCTCATATTCAACCATCTTTTTCCTCATCATTTCTTCTCCGTCTGGACATTTTCCAGTAATTACAACTTTTCCCTAATCTCAATATCAAGGATTCCACACATCCACACCCTCTCATGACCTCTTTCACATTGCTACATCGAATGATAAATTTTCTAGTCCTCGCCTTATTTTATGGTTCAGCAACATTTGACAAAGATAATAATCACTTTTCTTGATGCATCTTATTTGTTTAGCTGCTTTTCTCTCAAACACCTTGTTTTTCTCTATTTCACTGGACATGCTTTTTTAGTTTTCTTTCCTGGGTTCACTCTACTTCTAAACATTGTGGATCTTCTGTTTTGAGCCCTCTCACCCATCCCCTTTAATATAGTCCTTCAGATCCATGGCTGGAGTCAATCTCTAAAAAAGATCCCTGAATTTATATATCCAGCTCTAACTTCCCTCCTGTGTTTCAAGCTTTACTTTTGATTGTCTCCCCTAGTCCTAAATTTAATCCTCATATACTCTCCCCTATCTTGGTGAAGAATAACTACTTTAATTTATCCTGAATTCCTATTTCTCTGTCAGGCTCAAATTCAGTTCAACAGCTAGTCCTGTAAACTCTGAATTTGATGCATACCCAGAGTCAGACAAACTCTCAAATCTCTAGTCCAAATCACCTGAATCCTATACAAGACTCCTGCCTTGCTAACTGTGTTCACACTTACACTCCTAGATCTGATCTAGTACTAGTGATTGTTGTTTTAAAAAAATTAATCAAAATTTTACAAGCATAAAGAGCAATATCCAAATTATAATATATATTATAGTAGATGATTTTTTAAAAGTACACATGTTCTGATGCCACCATGTAAGTCAAGGAAGAAAATTTTACAAGCCTAAAGGTCTTGGGGTGCATAATGGATCACAGAGAACCCATTCTGAGATAGGATGACCACAGTGTCTTTGCATGCAGACCTAGAAACCCCTTAACTAATTTTTCCTGCCAAACTCTTTTCTAAGAGCCATGAACCACCTTATTAGTATGGATATTGAAGGACAGGAGGTCTCTTTCCCTATCTGCTTCCTGCTGAGAAGGGTTGTAAGGTAGTCCCTGCCTACTGGGGTTTCATGGAGCTCTTTCCCTTTCTGCCTCAAAGTGGAGTCTTGAGTTTCCTGCTGAGGTGCAGCCTTAGTCCCTAAACAAGGAAAAAGATTTGAACTGATTATTTAAATCATACATCTATTAATTTGCCTATTAAGCGAGTAAAGGAAAACAGCTTTGGTTATTTCTTAAAAAGTGAAAAAACCTTTACGCCTAAAGTTCCCTCCCACTCAGACTTTAAGTGCTCTGCCCGTTTTAACACAATTTCTGCTTAACAGAGGATCTGAGTTACCAGTTTCCGGCAATTATCAGGATTTGAGGGAAAGGACCTTTTTCTGACAGAGAGGAGGGAAGAAAACCGAACTAGGTTTCCTAAAAAGGTTAACTCTGCAAGAGATGTCTGATTTCATTTCCTCTCTCTATTGATGGGTCTCATATCTGAGACTGCCTTAAGATGAAGCTGATAGCTTTGTTGCCGTAAGAAAATTCTTCCCTTGGTTTAAACATAAGAATAAATAGTTCTTCCATTAAGATTGAGTAATTTGCATACCTTACAGAAGTAGTGGAGCTGCAGTTCAATGTCATTATCTGAGATGTTAAAATATTAACATCTCACTTAGTAAATGTTACACATTTTCTGTTGGTGTTATAGTAGACGCTTTTAAAAAAAAGCATAGCCTATCCTTCCTGAGTTTTGGGTGGGGCCATTTCTATTTGCCTTGTGGGCTGACTTTTAACAGATTGCTGGGAGGTAGTTGGCCTGTTAGTAAGAAACCCTGACATTAACATCGGTTGTCTATGAATGGTTTAGCCTTGGGTTCCCTGCAAACGTGTGCTGTGTGGTAGGCAAGGGGGGCTGATTCCTTCTAGGCTATGTTCTAGCGTCTCAGACAAGGCGCTTTCTGCATAGGACCCTGGTCCTGATGTATGGCAGAGAACTTCATTGCTAATACTGGTCTCACAATGGGAAAGGAAATTTACATTAGGCTGACTGTTTATTCCTGTCACTGTGCAGTTAGCATTGGAGAGAGAGACCTATGGGAAGAGTCAGGACAGAGTAGGCAGCTCTAGTATCTAGTGAAAATTCAGTTTTTCCTTCTTGCCATGTTGAGGGTGACCTGAGGTTCTACTGTTGTGATCCTGGTGGATTTTTCTAGGACTGGAGCTTGTAAGTACTTGGGCCTCTATTGTTGCAGAAGAGAGCAACCCCTTTGTGAGAGGCTTGCTATATGGGGCCAGGGCTTATGAGGTCTACCCCTCCCCGGCTTCCCAGGGCTTGATGAACACTTGCCTTTCGGTGCCCTTCCTTTTGCAGTTTGTACATTGATTATGTCTCAGTCCTGACAATGCCACTGCTGGCCAACCAAGCTTGAGGCCCTTCAGGCCTGCAAGGTTTTTACTGCCTAAAGTCATCTTGAGATGGTCCCTGTATTATGGCAGCTAAAATTGGTGCCCTTTTTTTGCTTCCTTCTCTGCCCAGTCCCAGTTACTGGACACCTTAAAGACTATTGTCACCAAGGCAGTTCTGCAGGGTTTAATATACTTAGTTTTGAGATGGCTAGTGGTTTTCGCACAGCAGTCAATGATAATAAGTTATTCTGGCATTGGTCAGCTGCTTATGTTCTTGACTATTCATTAATGTAATTACGATATGGAAAACTTTTACATTTAAACCTAGCACTCAGAACTGACAGAATTCAGTTGCCTCTCGAAACTTACTGAATCCTTTTTGATATTTGGCTGTGGTTACGGTGTTGATTGTCCACCATACAAATCATTGATTGGCCCTCTACTTCTATTGCGACTGTTCCTAGTCTGATTGTTCTTCGGCCCAGTCTTCTTTGACAACTGGCTCAGGTTGATGTCAAATTCTCTGGCCTTTTTGGACTTACAGTTTCCCTGCAATGAGAGCACTTGTTCTTCCAATGGCAGATCTCTCTACAGAAGGCACATTGGTTATGGTGTAATTTCCTTTTGATTTCTTTCTGCCAAGCGGGAGTAGCCATCTGTTGCATTAGACCTGGGTTCCCTAATTCAGCTGCCAACAGGGACACCTTCTGCTTTCCCCGTTTGTCGGTTACCTCCTGGTGTATCTGTTTTTGACACGTATGTTGACTTCCTAGCAGCAGACTTTTCACGCTATTTTCCCTGTAGTGGGGATCTCACGAGCTCTAACAAAAGGGACACGAATCATTTCAACCCGGCCGTCTTTGTTCCGGGCACTCCACCACTGTTCTTCAGGCTTTTCTATTATCAAGTCGAACTCAAACGAGACGGGAGGCGTGGTGTTGGGCCAGGGGATGGCAAAACACTGATGATAGAGGCCTTTCTGGCAATTGATAGTAAAGTGGCCCCGTGGGGACTGATGGAACTTACTGCGATGTATGGCTGGTTAGAAGATAGAATCTTGCCTAGGGCCCCTGGGAGAATTAATTGTCCTTCTGCCTAGCCAGGCAGGCTGCAAATGTCCTCTTCTGTCCCTGTCTATTTGTGCCGAACTGGACCCAAGGGCACACTAGAGTAGCGGTCTGCAGCCATGTGTCTATGTATGGAACTTGGTCTAGATATCTTGAGGTCTCTGTCACTACCCAATACTGCTCTCACTGTGGGGAGGTTTAAGGTCCCTTCTGAGGACCAACCTACCCCTAAAGTGGGCCATTTGAGCTCACAAAGAATATGAAGTTTTTCTAAGGTCAGCATGACCCTGTACTCCTCAGAGAAACCCTCCTTAAAAATTTCCAATGTACAATCTAAGACAGTTGGCTTAGTGGAACTCCCCCCACCCCCATATTTGCAGGGAGCTTCCTTTGAGAAGTAGGCACAGAGGCCAGTGTTAATATATGCTCTAAAGTCTTAGAAGCCTAGTAAAAGCAACCCAAAACACTAAAATTATTTCAAAGAAATACAGAATCCTAGTTTTCTTCCCAGAAAATCTTTTCAAAACATTTTCATCAGACCAATAGTATAAAGAACATAAAACACAATTCCAGGTTTTTTTGCATTGGCTTGCTCTCGGCATTTAAATTTCCAACCTTGTTTTACTTTATTACATAAAATTTCCCTTCAGAATTTCTTCACAAACCTTCTCCTATACCTTCCCCTCACTAAATTTCCTTTCACAGAACTACTTCTGCAAACCTTCTTTCACACTTTCTTAATTCCTTCAGTTTGCCTCTTTTTACCAGTTCAGTAATAACCACCTCTGAGGCAAATACCTTTCTTGAAATTCTCTAACATATTCTCAAAGACCGTTGCTTTACTCTGACCTGACCCCATGTTTCCTACTGTGTCGGTGGTACCACAAAGACAAACAAAGGGTAGGGTGTCCCTATTCAGAGACCATTCAGATGCCTGCCTGCCCCTGTCTCTCTGGAGACTTTCAGCACTTTTTGGCTAAGGTGTCCTGTATAAACCCCGGGCCTGGTCATTCCCTGGAGGGATGAATCACTGTTAAGCCTTATGACATCTCTGCGGAATGGCACGTTGGGGCCTTCTCAGACCCCATAGTTTTCACCTTGGGGCCACAGACTGGAAACTCAGAGACAGGTCTCTGAGATCCACACGGACACACACACACTCTCAGGGGTTAAAACATTCCCTCCCTGGTGGTCCCTGCCTGAGGGGCGCTTGCCCCTGGGTGTGATTAGTCTCCCCTTCCACCCTTAAGGTGGGCCTGTCTGGGTCTGTGGGGCCCAGGCCTTACCAGTCTGACGTGGATCCGCCGAATCTCCTTATTCTCGCCACTCAGAGTCCGGGGGAAACAACAGAACCGGCTGGCCGAGCACAGCCGGGCCCAGCCAGGCTCAAGACCGCCCAGCTGGGGCGGACTGCACCTTCTAGCTCCTCAGTTGCCTCAGTCGACCAGCGTCTCGGCCTTGCGCCCAAACCGGTGGCTTCAAAGGTTTTCCTGTCAGGGAACGAAAATATTGCGGATTTTGGCCTGTGCACCCAGAGAAACCAAGCAGTACTTGGTGAACTGAAAATCAAAGGAGGTTTATTTACACCAGCAGGCTCAGAGGAGTCACTCTCCAGAGTCTGAGCCTGGAACAAGGCATATTGCACATTGGTTGCTTCCGCATTTTTGTTTCATGCCTGCAGGAAAGATAGTGTTCCAGGGAGAGGAGGCTGGAAAAATTCCTCTGGGACAGGGTAGCCATCTTAGATTTCTTTACTTTTCCCATATCATAGTGACAGGAACGATTTTGATCTTGATAGCGTGCTCTCTGCTGCCTCTCTTTTTCTCCTTCGACTGCTCTTTTTCTTCTCTTTTCTTCCATTCCCTCCCCTTCTCTTTCCTTCCTTCCCTCCTCCCCTGTCTCTCTTCTCTCTCATTCTCTCTCTTTCTCATATGGATAAAGCAAGTTACCACAGTGGAGAGGCTCACATGATAATGAATTGAGGATAGTCTCCAGGAAGAAATCTGTAAGAGACTGAGACCTTCCATCCAACAACCATAATGAAATGAGAATTGCAAACAAACACATTAGTGAATCCTTCCCAACTGAGCCTTGCTGTGATCACACACACAAAGATTGCTAGATAAAGTATTTTTGATTTTAGACCATAGGTTTTCGTCACATTGAATATTTTGTACCAAGCCCTTCTGTCCTGCATCGTTTCTTTTGAGATATCAGCTACCAGTCTTATGGGAGATCCCTTGTGGGTAACTAAGTGCTTTTCTCTTGCTGCTTTTAAGATTCTCTCTTTGCATTTAACATTTGGCATTTTAATTATAATATGTCTTGATGTGGGACTTTCTGAGCTTTCAAATGGGGATGTATGTCTATTTCCTTCACCAGGTTAGAAAAGTTTTCCAACACTATTTCTTCAAATAGCTCTACCACGTCTTGTTTTCCTTCTGGTTCCCCTATGACACAGATATTTTTACACAGAATTGTGCCCCGTAGGCTCCTTAAATTATTATTATATTCTTGGTTACTTTTTTCTTGCTGTTCTGATTGGGTGTCCTTGGCTTCCTCATCCTCTATATCAGTGTTTCAATCCTCTTCTTCCTTCATTCTGTTGATGCCCTCTGATATACTCCTCATCTCAGATAATGCATTCCTCATTTCTGACCAGTTCCCTTTTATAATTTCCATTTTCATTTTTACATTTTTTATCTTTTTGTTAAAGTTCCACTGAATTCTTCTACATTTCTTCTAAGTTCATTGAGCATCTTTATAAGCAGTGTTTTGAACTCTGCATCTGTTAGATTGCTTGACTCCATTATTCCTGTTCTGTTTTCTCATACAGTTCCTGGTTCTTTATCTTCATATTATGGCTGCCTTTATGTGTCTTTTTCTGTGTATTAAGCAAAGTTCCTAAGTCTCCCAGTCCGATTAGCATGGCTTTGTATAGCAGGTGTCCAATGGCACAGTCCTGTGAGGGGTTCAGCTACAGGCCAAGTTTAGCCCCAGAATGTGTCCCTCTGGGGCCACCTGTTAAGATTCAGCAAGCAATCCACAGGTGCTGTGCTTATAGTTGCCATGCCAGAAACTGAGGTCGGCTGCCACCAGTGTGAGTCCTGGAGTTGGCTTAACAAGGAGCACCGAACTCACCTATGACACAATTGAATGTGGCTTGAGTGGGGCCAGAGGAGGGAGATGTGGAGTTTCAGGAAATTTTCTGTATGGAGCAACCTCTGTTATCAAGTTACGTGATATCTCAGATATGACAATGCTGAGTCCACACACTGGGACAGGGGAGGGCTCAACAGAAGAATAATGAATACTGCCAGCACTTCTGCCCAGGAGAGATTCTCACCTCTGGCCCTCACACCAACAACTTGGTGTCCTCTTGTAACTCCCTGGTGCCCCCCGAGCAGCTGACCCAGTGCTGGTGCTCAGAGTGAGCAGGTCCACCACCACAAAAGTTTGCTTGTGGACACGGTCCCTTTAAGAGGCATCTGCAGCTGCTGGCTACAACTGCCATAGTCTCTATCCCACTCAGGCATTTGACAGCAGAAAGCCTCACGTCTTCGCCTCCTCCTACCTCCTCTCATGGCAGGTGGTTTCTTATTTCTCTTCCTAGTTGTAGTCCTTTTGTTCATCTACATTCCATGTGACTTTGCTTGCTGTTCGTTCCGTGTTTCTTTCACAACTTTGATGTGGTTGCAAGAGGGATGAACAAAGCCTCTATTGTTTACGCCACATTTTCTGCCTCCTGCCCTTGTCTTTTTTAGAGTGTCTCTTTGGAACAAGTATGCAAAAGTTCTTTCTCTAATGTTTTGAATGTCAGTATAACTCTACAGGGCTAAACAAAATCATTGGCAGCTTGCAAATCCAGAATTGTCTCCAAATATCTGGGCTTCATTCTTTTAAACACCCAGAAAGCCAGAGGTCTAGGTTCCATGACACCTTGGGAAATTAACCTGGGTTCAGGAAATGGAAAAAGTTTTGATTTTTCTTTCAGATGAAAGCGACTAACCTTAGTTCCCAAGTGAGCATAGGGTAAATTCTATGAAGGAAGGTACAGAAAGTTCAGGATTTAAGACATTATCCTGTCCTGTTATAGGAAAACAGAATACAATTGATACTAAGAAAAATTGTGCAACGTAAAAGATTCTCTCTGCTTAAATGTGTAGATAAAATGAAATTTTATCCTGACTTTCTAGTCACTTTCTTTATATCAGGATATACCTAGTATCAATTATTCAATAATAAAAAAGATTTCTTTTTTTACATTGTAATGGAAGGGAATTTTATTGTTGATAAGACTTTTAATTCACTAATAATATAAAAATATAAATTTCCTGCCTACATTCCAAACTCCTTTCCAAATGAACAAAGTTATTTTCCGTAGATACATTTGGACGTTTTTGCTGAGAATAATTCAATTCATGAAAGGAACAAAATTGTTCTGTTTATGAAGACATTCATATGCCTATAACAAGCAGATGAGAGTCTTGAACATTATGTAATCTGATATCAGCAGCATTTCTAATTCATTAATGTTATTCTATTTATTTTTTATTTTTTACTTTTATTTGTCTAGTGAATATTTTTAGTGATTGTGAGTTATTTTTAAATCCTTAAAAAAAAAATACACAAAAGTAAATTACATTTTCTTACAAAAACAAAAATCATTTGTCAGGAAACATTTTCTGTTGGGTATTGGGTACTGGAATTTATTGTTCATTTCTTAGACAAGCATTTAGTAACCAATATAATACATAAAGTCTGTCATATATGAATGTTCAACTGTGAACAGATGAGTTAATACGTTAAAGTAGGTCAAATGGAAAAGGAGGCTTGAAATAAGGAATTCAACTAGCTTGATTGGTTTAGACAGAAAACAGGGGCAATTGATAAATTTGGAGGGCCCAGTAAAAGTACTTTATGCTGGTAAGCAAATAAGGAGACAAAGCTCAAGAAAATAGCAGTTTGGAACTGGAGAAAATGATTTTATCCAGAAAGGAGTCAATTTGAAAATAATTCAGCATAAACACTGCACTGTGTATGTTTACATGCTGACTCCAATTTATAGTTGTGGGGTAGTTAATAAGCATGTAGTTTGACCAAATCTAGAATAACCCCTTTACATTTGGTGACTTAGTACAGGACACATTCTTTTCTGAATTAACGACAGAGTTTATTAATTGGCATAAGAGCCAATAAAAATAATGAAGTCACTGGGGCTTAAAATATGATTGTTAGGAGAATCAATCAGGACCTGATACTCTGGTATGAAAAAGACACAGGTATGGCAGGCCTAGTAGCTCCTGCCAGCTGTGCATGTTCCAGCGCTTGCACCTGTTGCCTTGCTTCTCCACACACCAGGGAGGATCCAGCTTCTGATATAGAAAGTTGAAGTCCAGAGAATCTACAAATGCTCCTACATCCACTATGGAGTGAACCCTTGTTTTCAGAGAAGGATTTCCTCAGGCTGCAGAGGTTGTGTAAATGGTCTTGCTCAATGTATGCATAACTGGCAGAATTTAACCTGCATCCGAATAGTCCACAAAAGATTAGCTGACATGGTCTTGTCAGTCTTCCTGCTTTGTTAAACTTTTTCTGTACTGTGAGAGAAAATCTCCTCTATTTTTAACAAGTTCTTGCATCTCATCCCCTCTGTAAAAATGAAGAATTTCTGTAATAATACTGTGAGATTATACAATATCAATAACAAGTGGGAGACAACAACACTTGTGAGCACTTGTGAGGCAGGATATAGACAAATCTGAGGAACTAACAAAAAGAATGTAGAAATGTCTAACGTGGCTCCCTTTTTACTCTACCAAAATACTACGTGAAAAAATGGTCGTGAAACTGCCTTCCCCCAAAATTGTTAGAAGGCGTCCTTGTATAGATCTTTGATTCTTTCAATAATTTAACAACTATTTATTAATTTCAAGGATGGCAGAGAATCTAATGCCTAGTGATCTGAGATGATTATGAAGTGTCAATATAGGTTCATCGATGATGACAGTGCTTATTCCCACCAGTGAGATTAGAAAACTTCATGTCATGTGGCCTCAAGAAGAGGACACAGAAGGGTCTTGACTCAGAATTAGAGAATAATTAACCCTAAACTGAGTGCTGTTCAAATCCTGCCTACAATTCTAAAAATCAACCCAAAAAGATCAAACTGTAAGTATTCTCAAGAATAGTTCATAAAAATGTAGCACCCAATAAGGTAAATTAAAAATGTAAGGATTTCATTGACAGAAATAAATCTATGTTTACATGGTTAGTTAACCTACGACAAAGGAGGCAAGAATGTACAATGGGGCAAAGACAGTCCTTCAATAAATGGTGTTAGGAAAACTGGACAGATACATGCAAAAAATGAAACCAGACTACTTATACAAAAATAAACTCAAAATGATTTAATGACAAATGTAGGACCTGGAACCATCAAAATCCTAGAAGAAAACAAAAATGTAAACTCTTTGACATTTCTCTTAGCAATAATGTTTTGAATATGCCTCTTAGGGCAAAGACAAGAAAAGCAAAAATAAACAAATAAACTAAAAAGCTTTTGCAAAGTTAAGGAAACCATCAATGAAACAAAGGTAAACATATTGAATGGTAGAAGCTATTTGCAAATGATGCATTCAATAAATGGTTAATATCTAAAATATATAAAGAACTTATACATCTCAACATCAAAAACACAAACAATTCAATTAAAAAATGGGCAGAAGACCTGATAGACATTTCTTTAAGAGGACATACAGATGGCCAACACACACATGAAAAGATGCTCAACATCACTAATCATAAAGGAAATGCAAATCAGAACTATAATGGGATATCATCTCACATCTGTCAGAATGACTACTATCAAAAAGTCAATAAACAAGAAGTGTTGGCAAGGATGTAGAGGAAAGAAAACTCTCATATACAGTTGTAGGATTGTACAGTGATAGAGCCACTTTGACAAATAGTTTAAAGGTTTCTCAAAATTTAAAAATGGAAATACCATATGACCCAGCAATTTCACTTCTCTCAGTAGACCTGGAGTCAGAACAAACCTCAAAGACTGGCCTCAAAACTATACCATCCTAAAATAGTCGTATCAGACTGTTGATCAATTTATACGTCAGGGTTTATTTGAAAACAAAAGAATAATCAGTTGGACTCTAAGAACTGAGTGTGAAATCAACACAAGAGCACAACTTAGAGAGACAGTCAAAGAGAGCCCTACTGAAACCAGTCATCCCTGGGTGACCGCACGCATGCCTAAGACTGCACACTTTGAGGAGTGAGAAAGATTCTCTCACGGGCCAAACGTTAGTCGGGCTCTCCTGAGCTACCTTTTTGATTAGGCATCTTAACCAATTTTATGTTGTGTGCAATTTATCACAGTAATTTTTTAACCTCTCTGACTAATGTATTGAGATTGAACGAAAGAGGAGCAAACCCAATGACTTTTTGTAACAAAGTGAAATACTCTCTCTGATTTCACTTTGTTCAGGCCTGTGTTGTTCCAATGACCTTCAGGATAATAGCTCTGCTTAGTCTGGCATAAGGACATGCTAACCATTAAAGTAATTCTGTTTGAGGTTTGATTTTTACAAAAACAGCCTTTCTCATTTCCCTTTCCCTTAACATAAAAGATGCCTGAACTCTGAACTCCTTCAGGATGAATTTGAGGAATTACTAGAGCTCCCATCTCCTTAGCTGGAGCCTTCTCAATCAATAGACATTTCCTTACTCCAAACTCTGACATTTTGAGTTTTGGCCTTTAGAAACATCAGGTACATGGACTTTCTACCAGTAACATTTAACCATGAGATCAGCTTTGGCAAAGGGCCACCTGAAGCTTTCTAAAATGTCCACAGCCTGTTGTAGAAAATTTAAAAGAACTGACTGCCTTGTGTTTGCTCCTAAAAACAACAAAAAGATGGTGCTGATACTCTCAAACACATCTCCCCCCACTTGTTTCCTCTAAATTGCATACACTTTCAGATATCATGTTTCAAAAGAGCTTTGTATATAAGTTTTCTTCTAGCCAGGAAAACAGCCTCTTACATCAAGGCTATTTGAGTTTTTCCTTTCATTGTAATTCTGAGTGAAACTAAAAGCAATGGAGTTACTTTTATAATAGGATAATTTCCAGGAAATCTTTCTTTTCTGCTATAGAAAAACGAGTCTTTTTTAAAAATTTAAATCCATAGTAGACTGCATGAAAAACATTTGAGAACTAAACCACTTTTCCTGAAGGCGACTCCAGATCTGACATTCTTCCACTGCGTGCTAAAACCATATCATGGACCAAAATAATTTCATGTCATGTGCAGCTGCTGCTTGGCTGGAATTTCACCTTAACTGTAGATCCCTCAAAATTTAACTAAATTTAATTTAAACTACATTTCTGTCTCCTCATATCATATTTTGCCACAGAATTTCCAAAGCCATGTCTGTGCATTATTTGCAACTCTAACAGTTTTTACATACAGCCTCCTTTTTACTTGCAGCAACTGAAATAATATACAAAAAGGTCAAACAAAGTTTATTATTTTAGTATCTGGCCCCAAAATTCTTCACAGTGAGAGAAATGTATATATGTATACAAATACTTTGAAATGCCCATTGGAGTACAGGGGTGACTCTCAGAATCTAAGCATTATTAAAACCTAAGTAATAAAAAACAACTTAAATTTCTTTGTTAGAGAAATTTTGTTTGATTTTAAAAGCAGTCAGTAGAAGAAAGAAAGCAGAAAACCGGAGAAGAGAGAGGAGAGCCAGCAAGGTAGAAAAAGACTGGGCTAGATCACTGTGGAGTTAGTGGTTTGTGGTTTCTCTTAAAGTTGTGCTAAAAAAAAAAAAAAAAAAAAAAGCTTAAGAAGAAAGGTATCTTCCTCCACCTACATCTTCAGGAAAATCTACTATACTCACAAGTGTTTTGGGATAGTCTCCCATTTTAGCATGTGGGTTATGGGAGGCTTTATATCCAGCCTCCCATTGTTTTACCATCCCCAAATTGAGAAATCACCTTGCCATAATTTCACAAGTCGTGCTGGAAGGAATTCATCAAAGACTCAGTGTGGTCTTAGCTAGCCCTCAAACACCACTCAACTATAATAAGAAAATCATAGAAACTATTTCTTCATCTATTTTCCCTCTATGGAAGACATACAATTCAAATGTCATGTTTCATTCAGTTAGAGCAATGTTTTTGTTTGAATAGGTGGTCATAGCAAAGTAAGTCCAGCAAGAACTAGCACATGAAAGAGAGCTCCAAATGTAAATTACCAGGTAAAGGAACAGAAGCCCATGATAATATACATAGAAAACCCTAAACACAACAAAAAAAAATCTAGTAGAGCTAATAAATGAAATCAATATAGTTGCAGGACACAAAATCAACATACAAAAAATCAGTTGCATTTCTATACGCTAAGAATGAATTATCAGAAAGAGAAATTAAGAAAATGATCCCATTTATAATAGTATCAAAAAAACCCAAACTATTTAGGAATAAATTTAACCAAAAAAGTGAGACACACCGAAAACTATAAAATGTTGATAAAAGAAATTGAAGACACAAAAAAATGGAAAGATGCCCTGTGTTCAAGGATTGAAAGAATTAATGTTGTTAAAATGTCCATACTACCTAAAGGGATCTACAGATTCAATGAATTCCTCTCAAAATTCCCATGTCATTTTTTACAGAAATGGAGCAAACAATCCTAAAATTTGTATTTAACCATAAAATACCACAAAGGTAAAAAGAATCCTGAGAAAGAAAAACAAAGCAGGATGTGTCACACTTCCTGACTTCGAAATATGCTACAAAGCTATGGTAATCAAAACAGTATGGTACTGGCATAAATAGAGACATATCGTCCAACAGAGCACAATAGAGAGCCAAACAATAAACCCCTACAAATATGGTCAACTGATCTTTGAAAGTGTGCTAAAAATAGACAATGGAGGAAAGAATAGGCTTTTCAGCAAATGGTGCTGGGAAAACATGATATCCACAAGTAAAAGAATAAAATTGGACTTTTAACTTACACCACACACAAAAATCAATCAAAAGTAGATTAAATACTTAATGTATGACTTGAATACCAAAACTGCTAGGAGAAAACAGGGGGAAAACTTCTTGCCATTGGCCTTGGCAATGGTTTTTTTAGATCTGATACCAAAAGCACAGGCAACAAAAGCAAAGTAGATAATTAGAGTAACTCAAAATAGAAAGCTTTTCATGCCAAAGGATGCAATCAGCAAAGGAAAATGCAACTAACCAGGTATTGAACAGTATTTTTGATCTGTGGTTGGGCATCTTGGATGTGGAGGGCCGACTTAAGTTATACATGGATTTTCTACTGAGCTGGTGTTTCTAACCACATGTTGTTCAAGGGTTAATTGTAATGTCATTTATTTCATGATTATGGGCAAGCATGATGACAAGGAAACATCATATAACCTTTTTTTCAGGTCCAACTGCCTGGAATATCAGACTCGTTTACAATAGACCTGGTTACTCATGTTCAGCCAGGATTATAAGCTCCCTGAGGGGGTAAACATGTATACAGGCTGGACTTCTTAGTGCCTAACCCAGGTTTTGGCACTTTTAGCATCTAATAAATACTAATAGAGTCAACTTTCCATTTTTCTTTTTTGCACACATGATCTAGAACCAGCTACAACTTCTTTACATAGATTATCCTATTACAAATACTTTTACCTTAGTTTTATGAAGAGATTTAATAATTTGTTTTTTCTATTTTTTATTTTTTAATGAGAGTTGACATTCAATATTATATTATGTTTCAAATATACAGCACAATGGTTACATATATATATATATATATATATATATATATATATATAATTTGTGAAGTGATTCCTTGATTAGTCTAGTACCCACCTGGCACTATACATGGTTATTAGAATATTATTGACTATATTTCCTATACTGTACTTCACATCTCTGTGACTATTTTGCAACTACCAATTTGTACTTCCTAATCCTTTCACTTTTTCATCCAGCCCCCCATTCCCACTTGGTATTCACCAGTTTGTTCTCTATATCAATGAAACTGTTTTCAATTTGTTTGTTTATTTTATTCCTCTGATTTCACATATAAGAAAAATAATATGCTATTTGTTTTTCTCTGACTTATTTCACTTAGCGTAATATCCTCTAGGCCCATCCATGTTGCCGCAAATGTAAAATTTCATTTTTTATGGCTGAGTAATATTCCATTGTACATATGTACACAACTTTTTTTATCCAATAATCTATTGATAGGCACTTAGGTTGCTTTCATAATAACTTGTTAAAATCAAAGAGTTAGTAAGTAAGATTTAAACTGAAAAGTCCTGCTTCAGAACCCATGCTATCAACCACTTCTCTTAATACTTCTGTGTTTGCTAAGTAAACAACAATAATAACAATGTTTTCTATTTATCGATTGCTTTCTAGTTAAACTCTTTACATATTTAATTTAAGACTCATAATATTGCTTTATGATATACAGTAATTATTATTTCCATTGTCCAAGGAGGAAAAAGAGAGAGAAGGTAAGAAATATGTCCATGTAAAGCCATTGAGTTACACAAAGCCAGAAAATCAGTAAGTGGTATTCAGACTTTAAAATCTGTTTGAATAATACCACATATTTATCTGTTTTTCACTGTTTCCAAAGGGAGTGGGGGGAGAGAGAGACAGAGAGAGAGACAGAGAGACAGAGACAGAGAGAGAGCTACTTATATTAATTTTTTATCTTCTTTTCTAATATGTGTGTTTATCTCTTTACACTTTCCTATAAATATTGCTTTCATTGCATCCTGCACAGTTCAAATGTAATGTTTTCATTTTCATTTATTTCAGAAGGTTTTCTATTTCTATTATATATATATATATTTTTTACTTGAACCATGGGTTACTTAGAAATATATTTCTTAACTTAGGGTAGGTTTTTAAATTATCTTGATTTCTAACATTATTTCATCTGGTCAGAGAATGTACTGTTTGACTTCCATACTTTGAATAAGACTTATTTTACTTATTTTAGTCAGGGGTTAGAAATATTCTTTGTGTGTTTTAAAGTATTAATACCTTGCACATGTTGGAGGTAGTATTCTGTGGATATACATTAGTTTGGTTTTGTTAATCATGTTGTTTACAGTTCTTTAAAACTTTTTGGTTTGCTTATTCTAGAAGTTACTGAGATAATTGTGGTCAAATCGCCAACTGTGATTGTGAATTTCACTTCTATTTTCTCAGCTTTTGCTTTATAAATGCCTTTAAATTTAACTCAAATTAAATGTTTTATGTATTTTAAGCAAATTGAAACATTTATTATTATGAAATTACTATCTTTACCTCTAGGAATCCTTTTGGCCTTAAAGTTCATTTTATCTACTATTAATAAAGCAACTTCATCTTTATCTTAGGTAGTATTTAAATGATACATCTTTTTTTATTCCTTTATTTTTTGACACCGTAGAATTTGGTTTTATCTTCTTATCCAAACAATACCAGTATTTTCTGGAGCATTTAGATCAGCACTGTCTAGTAGAAATATAATATAAGACACACATATAATTTTTAAATTTCAAGTAGTTATATTAAGAGAATTAAAAAGACAGGTGAAATAGATTTAAATAACATAATTTATTTAACCCAATATGTTCCGGTATATTATTTCAACATGTAATCAATATAAACAGCTATTACACTTTTTTATTTTACTAAGCCTGCAAAATCTGAAGCATATTCCACACTTACAGTACATCTCAATTTGACTAGTCTCATTTCAAGTCTTCAACAGCCAAATATGGCTAGTGGCCACCAGATTGGATAGTGAAGATTTAGAATATTTATGTTGGATCTAATTTTGTATTTAAATATACTATATTCTTATGTGCTTTGTATTTGTTCTCCCTATTCTGATTCTTCTTTTCTCCTTTGATTTCTCTTTTGGACTTATAATTTTTAATCATTCTACCTACTTCATTCATTATCTGGAAGTTATTCACTTTAGTTCAATTAATCTAGTGGTTACTGGTGGAATTACATTGTTCATATTTTAGATTTATCAAAATTAATCTGTACATTTATCCTCCTCTGAGAGAATGCAGGGTTCTTAGATACTTTGCTTCATTTAACACTCTCTCAGCTTCTATATTCTTGTTGTCCTGCTCTTTAATTCTCTAGATATTTTAAACTCTGTGAATATTATTATTTTAAACATCGAATGTTCCTTTAGTTTTTTTTCAAATTTATGTTTTCATGCATATTTATTCCTTTTTTGTTTTTCTTTCCATTCTGCATCTCAGAGATTCCATCTGGGAATATAGATACAAATAAACATCAATATGATATAAATAACAATAAAAATTATTTTTACCTTAAATGTCTTTAGTTGAAGACATTAGTTGAAGTCTTTAGTTGAAGAGAGTTACAGATAAACTACCATATGAGAGGACTGAAATCAGTGGGAACAAAAAGAGCAAGGGTAAACTAAACAAATTGCAATGCTAGAGCTATGTTGGATGCTCATTTAAAATATTGTCCATTATTCCAAATCTAGTAGCGTGAGGGCCAATCAGAGATTATTTAAAACTGTTGTAGAAAAAAAATGATGACTTTTTAAATAAATGGTCCTCAGTCAATCAGATATGCATAAGAAAAACAAGAAAATGACTCTTACTCTATATCACACACACACACAAAAACAATTTCAGAAGTATCGTAGAATAAAATCTAAAAGGTAAAACAAATCTCCTCTAGAAAATAACATGGAAGAATATTTTCAGGTATTTGAAGATAGGGAAAGAAGAAAGGGCACAAAATGTACCTAACACAATAGTAAAGATTAACAAATTTGACTACACTAAAATTAAGATATTTCATTTTTCATAAGATATTGTTGAGAGAAAAGGTAAGCTACATGTGTGAGCAAACACAAATAAACAATAAATGATCCATATACAGAATATATAAATGACATATAAAAAGATAGAGTGCTCAGTAGAAGAATGGGTAAGGACTTAGACACTTAAAAAAAAAAGATATCCAAATAACCATAAATATTAGAAAGGGGTCTAATATGAATCATAAAAGAAATACAAGTTAACATCACTATGATATTGTAATGCACACCTACCAAAATGGCTTAAATTAACAATACTGATAACTCTAAATGTTGATATTTTACCTATTTAGGTTTGTGTGCATTTTGTGATATTTCATCTACTGTATATATTTGATTTAACCAATTTTCTGTTTCTCTGTTACACATATATTTACATTAATAAAAGACTAGCTAAGGTCTATAATTATAAATATGTTCTCCCCAAAACAAAATTAAAAAATAAACATGTCCTTTGCAGCTACTTCTTCAATGCCATGGTTATCTGATAATATCTTAATTTTTTGTGAAAAATTTAAAAATTTAAAGCCTAATCCAAAATTAAGATTCTTACCTACATTTTTAGAAAAATAGACTCAGATCCTAAAACAACCAGTCAACGTATCAGTAGAAGTTATGATTATTTTAAGTTCTAATCTGAAAGAAATTGGGCAAAGATGTACCAATTCGGCCTGTCTCTCTTTTGCCTTCCCCACCTCAGTCCGTCTGATTAATATTTTGTCAACAATAAATTCTAGGGTTAATCCTCAACTTTTTCATGAATGTAAAATTCTGTCATCCATTTCAGGACAAACTTTGAAGGTTCATTTTCTGTTAATATAAGTGAGACTGAAACTGAAAGTAAGGCAGGGCTACCTTGAAATCAGATTAATGCTGAGAAATCAGCCACTTCTTCTGACCAATAAAGCCTATTGTTTATTTCAAGCAATCAAAAAATAATTCCAGGGATAATTGAATCTTGTGAAGTGTGTATAATATAAGGGTAAATAAAGCTTTTTTCTCTTTATAAGCTGAAGAATACTCCTTTCCCTATCCCCATTTAGAGTATTTCTTTGGAAATGATGAGCCAGTGTCTTTTCCCTAAACTGAATATAAATAAAACTCTCCAGAGAGTAAATAAAACCATTACCAGCTTTACAACCCAGGGATACCTTCAAGTGTTTGGGCTCCATCCATTTTGTAATATAAACACCCAGAAAACTAGAGCTCCAGACTCCCTGACACCTTAAGAACTTAACCAATGTACCTGTCTTCAATGGAATTATTTCTTCTCAAGAAGAAAACTTTTATTATGCTTTCAGATAAGGGCAATTAATTAAACAATATTTACCTCAATTTTTAACTGGGCATAGAGAGAACTTTATGAAGAAAAGTACAGAAAGTTTTGAATGTAACTGCTAATTGTACTTTCCAGTCCTTTTATGAAAAAATAGGACATCAATGATCCAAGGAAACATGTTACATACTGGCTATAAACAGTGCAAAAGAATTTTATCTACTTGGTTACATAATTAGTGCAAAATTTCGTCCTGACTTTCTAATCACTTTTAGTCTACCTGTATACATGAACTTGGTTCTGCTACTCAGTAATAAAATAGTCTTTTTTTTTTCTTTTCTACATTGTTCTAAAGAGGGTGTTCTTTGTTAGGAAAACTTAATTCAACAACAATATGAAACAATTGAATTTGCTTGCTGCCTTCTTCCTTTCCAGATGAACTAAAGTTATTAACCACAGATAAATTTGGTTAAGAATGATTCAATTTATAGTATGCATAAAATTATTCTTTTTATAGAAGACTTATAAATCAAGAATTAGTATATTCTAGTATATAGATGCCTATGTCTATTATCTCACTGATCTTTAAGTGAACCCTAAAATAACCTTGCCCAAGAAATGAATAAACTGAATAGAATGAGAAAAGCTGGTGATGGAGTCCTGAGAAAACTAACATTTTGGGGGTAAGTAGAGGCAGAATGAGACATGAAGTTGATGAGAAGAGTGATTAGAAGAGTTTCTAAGATTTTCAGGACACTGTGGTGTCCCATTAATTCTACAAATACTTATTGAGTACCTACCACATGCTGCACTGTTTGAGGTGCTCAATATCCAGAAGTGAACAAAATGGGTACAGATTTCTGTCTCACGGAACTCTAATCTAGTAGGTCCTGACAGGTAATTAATATAACCAACAAGTAAAGATTTATATGCATGTTAGATGATGGTAAATGATCTCAAGAAAAATAAGCAAGGAATGCAGCATGCAGAGAATGAGATAGTGATAGTTGGGGGTTGAATTATACGTAGGGCATTTTGAGAAAGACAAAATGAAAGTATCAGTGACCATGATAAGAACAGATTTAGTAAAACGGTCAAAACAGGAGGTGGACTGGATGGAGGAGTGATCATGAAAGAAGAGAGGAGAAAGAATGTGGCTTGTCTTAACATGCAAAAACAGACCTTTAGAGTGCTTAAAAATGTTTGGGTCCAGGATTTAACTGGACAAAAGAGGACATTTCTTGTTTATAGTTTTAATGTTTGATGATCTTCCCATATCTGAAAGAATCCCACATCTGAGTGAGGCTCTACTTTCATTGTTTTCATATCAATGAATGGAAAATTTCATAGCCCTGAGTGATAGAGACCAAAGAGAATTCACTGTACCTTTATTCTCTCTAAGACAATGCCGAGCAACATTCATATGTCCCCACATTGCTGCCTGCCCTCTGCCTAAGGTATGATTACTTTGTATAGTCATTCAGGCAGTCCAGGACCCCAAGTGGTAATAGTTCTCATATACGAGGGTGCCCCAAAGTTACTGTTCATAGAGTCATCTGGAGTGATGATTTAAAATGCCCGCAAACCCATATTTTTAATAAATACTGCAGGTTGTTATCTGTGCATGAACCACACATTTAGAAACAGTGCTTGCGGGACAAAGCATATTTAGACCACATATTTTAAACAGTTGATTAACGATAGAGTAGGAAGAGTATATTTGGAATATTTAGATGTGATTAATACAAAAATAATCAGTAGTCCAAATTTTAGATTTAAATTGTCCCTAAGGTAAAGATCATCTCTCTCTCTTTTTCCAATGCCTAGCAGGGTGCCTTTAGGGATTGTGTAAGGAGGAGTGAAGGAAGAGACCTCACACTGCACCTCTCAAGGGGGCTGGGTTTGGTCCCTCAGTCCAAAAAAAAAGATTACCCACAGATGAGGGTACGGTGCATACCTGCTTCTCCCTGCAGCCCGGGTGGGTGCCTGAGAAGGAACACCGCATCCCGGGGACACAGTGTGTGCACTGTCACCTCACAACTGCCTAAACTCCGAACCCAGATACTGAGAGATACCCAGACGCAAAGCACCCTGCGGACCACACACCATCTGGCCGCCTGCTGCCTTGGCCACCTGCCAGTGTAGAGTCTGAGTCTGGGCACTGTTTTTGTCGTCGCTGTTCTTAGTTAAGGAAAACATGCATGGAAGATCATGTTTAAGAGAGACTTTGTGGGGAGGGAGCTGCAGTCAGGGGACAAGTTCTCAGCTGTCCCTGCTTGTTTCTCGCACACTCGCACATTTGGCTCCTCCTGATACAGACTGTTCTTTAGAGTTGGAATTACAGCCAGCAGTTATGGGAGGGATGAGGAGATCCTAAATCGAAAGATCACACTTTCTTTCCCTTCCCTTCCCATCCCTTCCCTCCCCTTCCCTCCCCTTCCCTTCCCTTCCCTTCCCTTCCCTTCCCTTCCCTTCCCTTCCCTTCCCTTCCCTTCCCTTCCTTTCCCTCTCTCTCAGTCTCCCCCTCCCCCCCCCCTTTGTGGCTTTAACGGTTGGGGTTTTGAACTGTTTGTACAGAGATAGTGAAATGAGCTGAGAGAAATGGGATGAGGTGGATGGCAAGGTTCGCAGTACCCACACCCAGCTTTGAAAACCCAGGTCCATCCCTCTCACAGCTGGTTTGGGTTTCCTTGGCCCCACAACAAACACAGAACAGCAGGCATGAATGCGAGTAGAGAGTAACGGCAGACTGAAATATTTCAACAGTCTGTCAGGGGTGCTTTTCAAGAAAAGAGGTTTGAGGTTTTTTGTTTGTTTGAGTTGGTTTGTGAGTTTGAGGGGAATTTTTACTTACTCATTTCTTTTTTTTTTCTTTCTTCTCTCAACATTTTTTTTTTTAAAAAAAAAATGCTCTTGTAGTTAACACGAGTACTTTTTTTCACAACAATGCGAACACATATATGCACGTGCATATAAAAAACTCCTAAATTATAGTCCAGAAACCTAGCATCTTGTTTTAGAAACAGTGGGATTTTTCATACCCAGTGTACTCAACTTTGGAGCCTAGTGAAAATAGACCTGAAGAGTCTCATTTAAAAAAAAATTTTAAATATTAGTTTTAAGTATATAGTACATGGGTTAGACATTGATATAGTTTATGAAGTGATCCCCCCAATTACTCTGGCACCCATCAGGCTCTACACACAGCCATTACAATACTATTAACTATACTCCCTATGCTGTACTCTACATTCCTGTAACTATTTTGTAATTACTAATTTATATTTCTTCACCCCTTCATCTTTTTTAAGGTACAGAAAAAAGACATGAGGGAGCCTCCTTGGTAGGGTAGACAGGCTGGGCATTCCATGGTTCAAAGTTGAATAGCAGTACCTGGAGAACAGAAATAATCCTTGCCTTCACCAGAAACCTTGAACTGAGTCACAAGTAATAGCAACCTATCACTGAGATAGGAACAAGGGAATAAAGAAGGATAGAAACCACGTGACCCAGTGTGCAGGAACCCCTAAAACTGGGAGTGAAACAGCAATACTAAGACCAACCACTGGTGCTCTAGGCTTCATATAAAGAACAATGTAATGCTAGAACTCCACTGGAGAAGTTGGAGGCTGATGGTACCCTGAAGATAGCTAAAGAAAAAACAAATCCCAAACCCAACTAAACAACAATCACATTGTATCAATGTTCACCTCAGACATCTTAACATAAGAGAGGTACACTCATTTCCAAGCATAAACATTATTATCTCAACATCAACTGTTTTTAAGAATTGCCCAGCATTCAGTAGCAGAAATTATAAGACTCACAGAAAAATGAAGTAAAGACTATTCATTGTGAAGAAATAAAACAAGGAACAGACATAGAGATAGACCAAGTGTTGGAACAATCAGACAGTTTGTTCAACCACTAAGATTATTATGTTAAGAGATACAGTGGGAGAGTGAACAACACACACAATCATATGTGGATTTTCAACTACTAATAGAGTCAATTAGAAATGTTATAAACAAAAAGCACAGTATCAGTGATGAAGATGTCCTCCAAGGGGCTTAAGAGAAAACTGAACGAGTACACAGAAGTATAAAAATCAGAAAATTTTAGACGGTTATTTAGAAATCAACCAAACTGAAACTTGAGATTCAAAGAGTGAAAGAAATAACGAAACATCCAATAACTCAGGGCATCTCCTGTTAAAGGGTTTACTATATAGAATATCAATAAAATAAAATAAAATAAAATAAAATGAAAAAAAAAAATGGGATGGAAAGGGAACATGGCTGAGAACCTTCCAAAACTATTGAAAGAACAAACCACAGTACTAGAAGTTCAGAAAACCTCAAGCAGGGCAAACACAAAGTAAAGCACACCAAAGCACACTATAGGTAAAGTAATGAAATCTAAATATAAAGAAAGAAAATGGAAGGCTACTAGAGAAAAACAAACATTACATATAAAGAAACCAAAGTAAGAATGTTAGTGACTTCTTTGTGGAAACTGTGCAAGTTAGAAAGTGGAAAAAACATCTTTAAAGTACTGAATAAAAAATGTCAACCCGAAATGCTCTACTCAGCAAAATAATTTCAAAATGAAGGTAAAGACAGAAATTTTAAAATAAAGTTGGTAGAAATATTTTTTAACGCATTCATTGTAGTCCCAATAAAAATCTAAAACCACTTTAGGGAGTATAAGCTGATTCTAAATTTTATAAAGAAATGCAAAATGTTCAAGAAAGGTCAAAAAACTTTTAAAAAATATTCTAGAAGGATTGGTTGTAGCAGTAATAAAAACATTAATATATTAGTAGGTAGTATGTTGTAATATTTGCACCTGGATAAACAAATAGACCAAAAGAACAGTGGAGAGAACCCCCAAACAGATATACTTACTATTTGTTGACATTTAACTTATGACAGAGTTCTCCATTCATAAAGGTAGGGAAAAGACTATCTTCTGTTAAACTGATGGAGAAATGAGTTCTCCTTCTCCCCAAAAATACTTTGTGCTTGTACTTCACACCACATGGGGAAATCAGTTCTCGGTGGATTAATGACCTAAACGTGAAAGGTAAAATGATAAATATTTTTATACAAAAGAAAGAATTCTTACAGAACACACACACACACACACACACACACACACACACACACACACACACACACCACTCTATGTGTTTAACTGCATTAAAATTACAAACTTCTTTTCATAAAAACACCATAAAAAGAGTTAACAAAGCTAATCACAGAATGGGAAATGACATTTACAAACCATCTACCCAACAAAAAAGCCTATTAAGAAAAAAAATTTATACACACACACACACACATATATACACATATATATATCTTAGAGTTCAAGACAAAGACAATAAAAAAAGACTTCAACAGGCTCTGCACAAAAAAAAAGGAAATAATAAACCAAATAAAGAAGCACATGAAAAGGTGTTCCACCTGATTCATATGAGAAAAGGGCAAATTAATGTCTCAATGAGATACCATTACACAGCCACTGTATTAACAAAAGTTAAAAGTTCTGATCTGAAGAACACTCATATTCTTATTTAGTAGGAAAATTGCTGCAGAAACTTTGAAATTACGTTAAACCTGATCTAGAAAGACTGAAGATACATCCTCTATGACCTAGAAATTCCATTTCTGGGTTTATTACTCAAGGGAATTGTATATATATGTGCACAGGTATTTATGTACAGAAATAGTCTTAATAACATTTCATATAAGATAAACTTAAAATCCAAAGATATATATCAATAATAAAATAAATTGTTTTATCTTCATATAATATATACAGCTTACACCTACACACAAGAAACAAGATGAATTTTATAAATATTTTATTGAACAAGTGAGCTAGATATCAAAGAATATATACAATGTATTTACCTTTGTATAAAGTTTGAAAGAGGGCCAAACTAAATTATATTATTTAGGGACTCATATGTATATGATAAAATTCTAGAAAAGAATTGTGAAAATGGTGATATTGACTGGCTCTAGCAGGCTTGTCAGAGGTTGTAATATGGACCATTAGAGATACTCAAAGTTGGGAATGCTCAATTTTTGTACTTTGTGGTTATTTAGGTATTTATTTTATAATGACAATTTTATGTTTATATTTATCTTTTGTATTTTACATCTTATGCACTCTACTGTATGTGTCATATTTTATAATTTTGAAAAACAGGGAGAAGAGGATGTAATTATAAAATATTGCTTTGAAAAGAAGCAAAAGTTTGTATTCCAACTGATCAAGATATAAGGTCAAGAGATGTTTTCTTTTTCCCTGTCCGTTTTCCTTTTTTCTTTGTTTCTATTTTTCCTTAAATTGGAAATATTCAGTGTTGAAGAGAGGATTTTTTGCTTCTGGAAAGATAAAGTAGAAGTACTTTTCCCTACTTCTTCCACCAAGTAAACTAAAAACCCTGAATATTGTATGTATAACAAACATTAGAAGACTTAAAGATAAAGAGAAGAAGGCAGAACAGACATGGCCCAGTTTTAATGCTGGAAAAGCTGACAACCGAGAAACATCAATAGATTCTGATATAAAAAGCCCAATAAAAGCACTTTTTTTTCTAGTCAAAAGACCAAGAAAGAGGCAACCTAGCAAAATGAAAAAGTTCTGGACAACAAGACCACTTCATTCCATCCAAACAGCACAGTAAAATCTGCAAGCCAACCCCAGCCTCCCACATAACAAGCAATGGCCTAGACTCTTGCCTTCTCCATGTTGTAAAAGGGGCTCTCTCCTGCCCACTGCCTGGATGGCATCAGAGATGGCTTACTAGGAAGCTGGATTCTTATTCCCATTGCATGATCATGAGGCACCCTTCTCTCTTCTTACTGGGGTGGTGTCAGAGGAGGCTTAGTAAGGAAGAGGTAGGACTTTCGAGGGTGAGGAGGCCAGCAAACACTGAGTGTCAGTGAAAAAAATAATAAGGGACTCCTGTCCTCCTCAGCCTGGGCGGTATCAGCAGCAGACTCGTAGGGAATGCAGACCACTAAAATGAAAATTTTAGAGGACTTCCAATTTGTAGAGTGGATACTTAAAAACAAATATAACCTCTTGCTAAATATGGTATCACATATTTATCAACACGAAAAAGACAAAAGGATCTCTTATGTCATTCCCTAAGCAGTGCTGATGTTCGTTCTGTTCCTTGTAAGCATAGATTTAGCTGACTTTGCCTTTTCTCCTCTTCTACCAGTTGTTGAGTATAACTACTTAAAGCCTCATCACTGATGATGACCACAGGCCCTACCTACCTACCTACCTACCACAGGTATGGCCCAGATTCTTGCTATTTCCTTTGCTTGCTCTGACCCATTCCTTCGGAATAGATTTACTGTCAAGAAAGTGAGGCTAATTGGAAAAAGTGTCTTCACTCTTGGTCCCAAGATCCAATCTGTGAAACATAAACAGTAGTGTGATAATTTGATCTCCTCTGTTGTCTGTGACATCTGTTTCCAGATGGTGAAAATTGCATGTGAGTAGATTGTTGTCAACTTGAAAGTGCCATTATAAATTTCCAAAACTTTTCAGGACTAGTTTATTTGAGGTTACGGAATTTTCAGATTTTGACTTTAGCATCATGTCAGTCAAAGACTGCTGTTAAAAGCAATTAGTTTGTATTTAACCTATTTGTCATTATTATAGTTCTAAGGCCCTCAAAACCAGCATTTGTGTTGATAAAATGGAATTAATAAATTTAGCATAATCTAAGTGAAAAAGCTCATTGGGAAACATACAAGGCTCTGAAATCACTGGTTCCAAGTTCCCCCAAGGTCCTAGGACATTCTAGATTCTAGTTGTTAGAAGGGCTTCTAAGAACCATATTATTTTAGGTATGGTAGCCCAAACCTCAAAACCAGGGTTAGGTCACTGATTGGCCAGCTCCCTAGGAAAACTCCTCTAAACTCTGGGGGGCAGTGACCAAACCTGATGGAGAACATCAATTTCTTGTTACTGAGGAGAGATATTATTTTTACAGTGGTACCCACTTTTTGCTGAGATTACATGCCCAGCATATTTCATAGAAGTTTACCAGAATCAGCATCCTTTGCTCCTTTTCCACTCTCTTTTATTTCTTCTGCCTTGTCCTTTTTTCTCTTCCTTTCTCTTTCATCCTGTACTTGAGGTGTTATACAAAGCCTGATGAACTAGAAATATGTGTTTATAACAAAATGTATTCCACAAATTATTTTGCTAGTTTGCAGGAGAATATAATTTCTAAACAGATATAAATGTTTACTTTGAGGCTCAATTATTAAATACACACACACTGTTATAGTCTAAAATCACTACTCCTGAAAAGCTATTTGTGTTTTAGAAATCACTATCATTTTGTGAATGATTTAAAGTGATTTTGGAAAAGTGGAATTATCTGCTAAAATTGAACATAAGTAGCTACTAGTCTGCACATTCACTCTTAATTATACATCCGACAGACATTTATGCACATGTCTACCAATGCATTATAATTGTAACAGTAGTCTCTGTGTACACATGTATATATATATAATGTATACATATATAAAGTTTCTTTACTCTAACCGCATAATTTGAGGCATGCATATGACATGCTGAGTACTTGGGAGTCAACCACTGACAGTGGTGCCCACATGACATGCATCATGATATCCCATAGTTTCTTCACGACCCACGCCTCTTATCCACTAGGACAGCAGGCTGGGTTGTCATTACAGTGATTTACATTTGATTGACAGGAGCTAAGTAGTAACCTCTGGTTCCTTCGTTCTTTGAAAGTCTGTGAGTCTGAGTAATAAGAAATCACTCAATAGTGCAATTGTCTCTATACATACTCAATATTCCAAATGGCAGATCAGTTTCAGTCTTACTTTTTGAATAGTGAGATCCACGACTTTTGCTCTGTAGATATATCAGTGGCGGGTTAAAAATGGCTGCAAATTTATTGCAACTCTTCACTTAGAGAGATAGGGAAGATTCCATCTCTACTTGCTTTGAACCTAGGATGTCCCTATAACCTGTCCTGATCAATAGGATGCAGTAGAAATAGTACCGAGTGTAAGACTGGCTCTTAAGAAATCTTCAGTTTCATTTTCACTACTTGGACCACTATCTTAAAAGTCAGTCACCTGAGAATGCCATGCTGCCAGAGGTCTACATTAGAGAGATAGAGAAATTGTGTGAGGTGGGCCTCAAGGTACTACTTATATGTATGGTCCGGTCTCAAAGCCCAGTCAGCACCTGAAGTGGGTATTGCCCATAGGAAACGTGGCCTCTATGGAAAAGTCATGCAAAATTCAGAGCACAGCAGCCAGAGCCATTATCAAATTATGGTCCCTGCAGCAGGAGATATGACTAAAGCATCTGCAGAGCCACCAGAATAATATATCCACATTTGCAAATCAAAATGGTAAGAAGATAACATCGAAAAGTCTATCAGCAGTCCATCAACCTTTTTAGCACCAGGGATGGGTGCTCCTATGAGAATCTAATGCCTGATGATCTGAGGGGGAGCTGAAGCTGTGATGCTAGTGCTGGGGAGTAGCTGCAAATACAGATGAAGCTTTGTTCACTAGCCCGCTGTTCACCTCCTGCTGTGCATCCCAGTTCCTAACAGGGATTGGGGACTCTTGGTCTAACTGCTGTCCATGCTCACTCTATAGGTCATCATCTTAATTAGATTTGTTTACTTTCTAGTGTTTTTTTTTTTTAATACTAATGGAAACAATAAAAAGTGTTTATAAAGACATTTTTAGGCACAAATATAAAATATTTCTAACATAAAGGTAGAAAAACACTCACTGTATACACTCCTCGTTCTTTACTCAAATGTTTATTATTCAATGGTTTATCCAGTTATTTATAGACAGATCTGTTGGTTGTTCCTAATTTCAATTTCAAATATTGATTCCAGTGAATGACTTTGTATATATTTCACTTCACTTAAGTGTGGAATTATTGGTAGAATAGACATGCAGAAGAATCTGTAATGTGGGTAGAAATAATCAGATTCCCCACTTTCGATGCTGAAACAATTTAGATTTCCCTTAACAACGCAAAACTGTGTTTATTCCCTAATTTTGCCAGTGGAATGTATTCTCAAACTTGTGAACTTTTGCCAAGATAAAAGACTAGAAATGATTTCTCAGTGTACTTTCAATTGCATTTTTCTTATGATTAAAGCAGAGTAACTTTTCATATGTTTAAACATTATTTTATTTCTTTTCTGTGACTTGCTTGGTTATAATCTTTGTCGTTATCCTCGTAAAGTCTTATATAATGGACAGATTACTATTTGTGACATTAGCTATAAGTATTTTTCTCAGTTTGGCATTTTCAAAGAATTTTGGTCATAGTATTTTTTTGGCCGAAAGTAAAGGGTTAAAATTTTTTTTTTATGTAGTCACATTTAACATTATTTTTATTGATTTATGTCATCTGGTTTTGAGTCACATTTAGAAAGGCCTTCCTCTTTATTGGTTAATGAAGAATATACACTTGGTGCCCTCAATTAAATTTTAATAGTTTTTACATTTTGATTTTTTTAAATCAATTTGTTTTTTTCTACTGTATTACGTGAAGTCTGGGTTCAGCTTGACTTTTTCCAAATGATCCTTCATTTGTCTCAACCTGGAAAAAGTCTATTTTTAACCTATATAATTTTCTGCAATCTATTTCTTTGGACTTTCTATTCCATTGATGACCAATTTACTCAAGCATCAATACCGTACTTTCTTCACTTATTTTCTGGAATTTTTCTTTGTCTGCTTTTTTGTGTGAATTCTTTTAGACTGTTTTTAAACTATGCTCTCTGTTTTAATTGCTGTGGCCTTCAACCCTAAATTTTGACATATTTTTCAATATGTTCATTTTCCAAAGTACAACTAGAAAATCACAAGATGATTATGAATGTGGGGGATCTAGTGTCAAAATATCTTCTGTGGCATTGACCTTAGACAATTTATTTAATTCCAAATCTTAATTTTCTTAACTTTGGAATGACAATAGCAACAATAACTTTAGTAATATTAGTAATAAATTATATCAATAACATTGTTAATTCATAATTTTTATAAGCAGTGAATACATTATTAAAGTCCTCATAACTGGCACATAATAGACCCTGAATAACTATTAGCTAGGATTAATAAATTGATAATGTTAATTAATATAGAAGTTATATTAGCTATCTATCGCTGCTATAACAAATTAGGACAAACAATGGCTTAAAACAACTTAAAGTTATTTTACAGTTCTGAAAGTCAGAAATCTCACAGGATTAAAATCAAAGTGTTAGCAGGGCTGACATCCTTGTGGAAGCTCTAGGGGAGGATCTGTTTCCTTGCCTCTTCATCGCATTTAAAACTTAATTAGTTGACCTCACAAAGGAACACTGTAAAGATCAAGAACTGTAGTCTAGCTCTTGGTAGCTCAAGAAACTGTCAATGTTTACCTTAAAGTTTTGTTATTGTTGTTATTGTTGTTGTTGTTGTTGTTGTTGTTGTTGTTGTTTTGTCATTTTGTACCCAACGACCACCTCATATGAAACTCATATGAGATCAAGATATTTTGGGGATGAGTGTGAGCCAGGAATGCTGGCAGGAAAGAATGTGAGCATTGGTTGAAAGTTGCACCTCTGTTCATTCTAAAAGAAGGAGGAAATCCCCCTACCTTTTTTTTTCCCCCTGAAAATAGAAGTATTGGACTAGAAATCAAATGCTTTATAATAATGTCCAAGCTTGGAAACTTATATGAGTGACTTAATTTTGCTTAGTTTCAAATGTTTTTTTTTTTTAATCTCTGTAAAAGAGGAAGTAATTAATATTTAGTTTGAAGATAGTGTTGTTTTTTTCAACCATGACAGTTCCTTGGATGTTAAAATGCATTTTATTTTATCTTTTATTATACAACTTGAAAAGCCAATTATAGACTATTGTTAGGCAAATACTCAGCCATATGTGTTGTGGTTTTTGGTACCTTCTGAAGTTCAGTCCAAGTCTAGAAATAGCGCTGAGCAGCACCAGACCCTATCTAATATGGGAAGTTTGGCATAATTAAAGTCTACGAAAAACAGAAAAAAGAACAGAAGTTAAAATATATTTGCTTTTCTTCTGTAAGTAAATCACATTTTGAGCAACTTGAAAAGTTTAAACTACAATAATATAACCCAACTGAGAAGTTCCTTACATAAATAAACAATTTAAGGAAACAAAATGGAGCTTTGTGTAATGTTTTTATAATTTTTGAAACTTATTTTATTGGAGATAAAACAAAGAAATGAAACACAAATAAAAATATGTAATAAAGTTTATTTTATTTTCAGTCTTAAAATAATTCATAATCTCCTTAGGGAAATTCAGAAGGCTTCCCTAAAGACTTTTAACTATTGAAGAAAATAAAGAGTTATTTTAAAAGTTATAATGGTTATTTATGGTTAAAAATATGTACAAACATATTCACACGATTCATAGTTTTAAAGAAAAATTAATAGGCTTTCCTAAATAATTGTTAGGAATTAAAATTGTTTAACTTTTTAGCACTATAAGCAAGCATAAAATTAAATGAGCCACATCAGATTTTCTGACACATTATCTAGCATTTCTTTTACTATTTATTTATAGACTCTAAAGAATTATAAAGATACAACACACAATTATTAAATCCAATACAAATTACTTAATGATATTAAAATGTCCTATAAGTTGTGCCCTTGGTAAGGGTAGCAAAAATGAAAATGCTTCTTTATCCCTTCGGCCTAGGACACACTTTCCATGCTGGTAGTTCCTTCTATCTTTTGGAACACCTCTCTTTCATTACATTATTATGTTTTTCCAGTTTGGGATCTCTCCAAGCAAATTGTCTGCTGACCATGACCAGGAGTCACAGCCTCCACCCAGGTGGGAACCATACATTGTTTTTACTAAGAAGCTAGGTTAGTTGTCTTTACCATTGGTGAACCCCTCTGATGGCATCCAGCACTCACAACCACTTGTCAGGAGTGATGGTGCCCCCCTGAGTTCAAGACTTTGGTCTCACTTGACTTAGCACATTATGAATCATACCCCCATGTCACTTCTAATCCCCTTCTGAGACAAATATGGAAAATTAGGAGGGTAGCATTAGGGTGCAAGAGAAAGTTTCCCCTGAGAGAGCCAGCCCAATATCTCTTCCAAATAAAAGCAGTGATCAAATGTCCCTTATTACACAACCCATAACCTTTTCAAGGAAGTAATCATCATTTAAACTATTAAAATGTATATTTTACCAATTATGAGCATCATAATTTTATAACAAAAGTTTGATATAAATATTATGCAGTTTATTCAAATGATAATTGTCCCGAGTTCTCTGGCTTCTTGTTCCATTCTGTCTTCAGTGAAAGTGAACACAAAAAAGAAATTCTGATGTTTAGCTTTAGAGTAAGATGCATGTATCATCTGGTGGGGGTACCCTCTGAAGCTGCTGGATCTTGTTCTGAAGACTTCTCTTTTCAGCTTGTATCCTCTCCTCCTGCTTTGCAGCTTCTTCCTAAAGAGTGATAAATAGAACTATAGAGCTTAGCACAAAGTAATGTCCAGATCATTGAAAGGGGCAGGGATAAGCTGAAATCACTGACTTTCCTTACTTATTTTAAGCCATCAGTAACAAAAGACAGTTCCTGAATTCTTTTCTATTCATGTCCATTTTACTTCTCATTCTTGGTTTTCTACTAGAGTGATTCTTCTCCCATATCTCTTTCTATAGGCATAGAAACATCACCATTCTCAATCCCTGAAATATTTGCATCTTAAGAATTACATCCTGAGTTTTCTTCCTCTTTCCTCTTTGAGCGATCTGAGTCACATCTTGACTTCAATTTTTCATTTATACGCAGAATAATGTCAGATCTAGTTCTACGAGGAGAGGCCAATAAGACAACTGATGTATGTATGGGTGGCATGCAAAATCAGGCAAGGAGTGAATACCTGGAGCCGACGTTTCACTTCTCTTTGTTGCTGTGCCAAAAAGTTGGCTCTGTTTATCTCCATTTGTCTCACTTGTTCTTGATGGAGTATCTCCCTCTGCTGCATCATTTGCTCGTTCTGCCTTTGAATCTCCTTCAACCTTTGTGCTTTAGCCTTTGCAGCCTCTGCTTTTATACGTGCTTCTGAGAAGAAAATGACAAACCCCTCTAGAATTAAAGTTCCCTTTTCTTCTGCCCCTTTCTTTTATTTGTTTTTGCTATTTCATCAAGAAAATTCCCTGTGGCCATTTTGCCCTTCCTGCTGACTGTACATGTCCTACTCAGTTAAAGCCTGAGAAGCTAGGAATCATCCTTGCCATTCTTGCTCTCGTCTGATCCCAGGTGAAACAAGCCAAATTAATTAAAAATGAGTAGAAATTTCTATCTTGTACCTATTCCATTTTCTTCTCACCTTCCATCTCCTTTTTCTTTGCTGTGAGAGCCTGGTCTGTCTGTAGAATAGTATTACTAACAGACTCCTTGGATTGTAAATATTTCTGCAGAGTTTCTTCAGCCTAGGAAGCCCAAAAACATGCAATTATAAGTGGGAAATGGTGATTAAAAATGTTGTAAATCTTTTTACTTCCTTTTCTTCCCAGTCATCTTTTCTCCCTGGAAGTGCTCAGCCTGCACTTAATGAAATGGTCAATTAAACCTCTTCTGTAACAGGGGTGGACACAGTCTCTGGGATGGCCAATCAGAGCACCCAAGGCCACTAGATACAAAAAATTTTGGTATAGGTGAGAAAATACTCAACTTGGGTGTTTTAAAGAATGATACTGATTCTGGGGAACACGTGTTCTACTCCTTGAGATTGAGGACAAACGATCTAGTTAAGCTTGGGGGTGTTGGTGTCACCTTTGTTGCTATGTGGGGTGGGCTTGCCTGAGAATGAAGGCAATAGTGAGGAAAATGGAACAGAAAACTAAGTGGAGGTTGGAAGGAAGGAAGGAGGAAATTGATGATATTGTTTAAAATGAACTTAGCTGTAGTTGCAACTAAATTTAAATGTTTCATGTAAGCCAATGAATTATTGTTTTTCCTTAATGTTAGTTTCTATTATTGGAATGCTGTCCTATGTAACCAAAAAAAGTCCCTTTGCTGCAATGAGTATTGATGGCTGCGATAAAAGTTTGGTGATTATGGTGATGGTTCAATTTACTGCCATAGCTATCATTAGAGTATAAGTACTTTCTTCCTATCCTCAATAGATTTTGAAAGAAGGCCTCCCAACAATTTCTTGCAACAAATACATAAAAGTAGGGATACCTGTATTCCTTTCCTGGGCTCCTTATAGTACTTTGCCTTCAGCTCTTCTGTTTTCTGAATAAAGAGACGGTGCCCTCCTGGCTTTGAATAAATTCCCCTCTTCACATCTTCTTCTAGAGGACCAAAAATATTCTGAAGTAAAGTGGAGCAAAAATCTGATGATGCCTCCAAATTCTGTTTCCAAAGATCATCCTGTTTCGCTTTTAGTAGGGTCTTCAGAGGAACAAAGAGCGATAGAAAAGGTGTTAGCAACACTCTAGTATTTCTAAAAATTATTCTCAAAAAGAATCTCAGTATTTTTTCTAGAAATTAGAGAAATACAAACAAGACTATGTCCTCCCTACCAAACCTAGAAAAGTTCCAAGGATGATACATTGTAGAAAAATAACTTTAGTTTTATATTTAAAATCTAACAAAATCTTTTTCTCTTGCTATTTCTGTTTTAGATGTGATCTTCAGACTACCGACCTCTGGCTTCATGCCCTAATTTAAAATGCAACCTACACTTTTATAACCATTCCTGGTTTCAGTATTATTCTGGATCTGGGGTTCCCAATAAGGAGATGAAATGGAATACTTGGCTGAAATGATATGAGTGTATGCTATTAAACCTAGAGACATAATCTTTTAGCAGATCCATTTGGCTATTCTGTATACTTGTTAATATAAAAGAAAAGTTAATATATATTTTATGAATCAACTTTTTAAGGAACTAAATTTGATTTAAAAAAAAATTAGTCCATGGGTGTAGCATGGTTGTGCATGTGTGAAAGTTTCAGAATCTATAGGACCCAGAGTAGCTAGATGTTTTTACTTGTTTGTTTGTTTGTTTGTTTGTTTTCAGAATAACAGTGATATCTTGGTCACATAAGTGATAGTCATTATTGTCCAGTCTAGTAAGAACTGCTCCTTTTAAGTTCTCATCTTGCCTTTCTTTGCCTTTGAATGCCTATAAGGCCCATGAATTAGAGTAAAAAACAAAACAAAACAAAACAATTAATTACCTTCAATTCCATCTGGAACCTTTGGTCTACATCCTTGAAAGAATTCTTCATGAAAACTTCAATGGCCTCTGTCTCAATGGCACTGTGCAGATCCAGGAGCTCCCGGGGGGATTCCACAGGCAGCTGCACCTTCTGGCCCATCTGCTGGTCATAGTGGGCAACAGCTTTTTTGACTGCTGCTAAGTTCTTGGTCTGGGCCAAAGCCAAGACTGAATTCTCCATGCAAGGCAGATCTCCACTGCTGATGGCATTGACATAGGTCAGCACCAGGCTCTCTAGATCTTCACAGGGGAAAAAGGTGCTTATATTATTTGCAGAGAAAGAGGACATGCCCTAAACTGGGTAATTCTAAGAATGTTAATTTAACAATGCATTGCCTGAGCTTTTTCAGTATTCTGCATGGTGTTTAAGTGATCTAAATAAGTTTCTTCAGGAAATTGCATGACCAAGAAGCCAGATCTTTCTTTCTTTAGGGGGAAAAGAAAAAGTGTTCATAGGGGGAAAACTCAAGATCTATGTGATCATTCACATTTCATTTTTTTCTTATTAAGAAACGAGGAAATGGTTATATAAAGTTATGTATATTCATTTGATTAGAATGCTATAGGCCTTTTGCCTCTTTACTCTTTCCCTTCTTTCTCTCTTCCTCGTTTCAATTCCCTTTAGAATTCCCCTTTCTCTTTCATTTCAGTATGCAAACTTGATATGAGTGTTAGTTGGAAAAATATAAAGTGAGAGAAACTTAGACCAGGTCGTTTAACTCTTTGTTGAAACTTTTCCATTTGTCTTCCTTGTCCTTTGCATACTTTTGTTTGTACTCAGCTTCCCTCTAGAGTACAACAATAATTCATAGAGTTCTGAGACAGTCTTTAGGAAAAACTGGACCAAGATATCTCCTTAGATTTCCTTTAGTGTTCTAGACAACTTGTGCCTCTATTTAATATTTGTATCAAGTAAGTTTTATTTTTATGGAGAATGTATATGTCTTCCTCATCTTGTGCCTGTCAAAGGCTGTGACACATAATAAGTATCCACCATATTGGTGGGACAAATGTTGCCAACTCATGTGTCTTTGACAAATGTTGCCAACTCCACTGTCTAGTCTGACAGTGGACCACTATAAGTTTAACTTGACTTTTTCTTCAGATTATATTTCTATTTTATCTTATGTTAGAAGCATTACTGAAAAATCACTAGAAATGTTTTTGGTATCCACTAGAAGTTAAAAAATGTGATTCATGTAATTTTCTATGCAGTTTCAACATTGACAGTGAATGAAGAAACTTAAAACAGTGTCCCCATTCTTCACGTTGAATTGAAAGAAGATTCTTTAAAAAATGTACTCACAAGGTCCATTGACCTCGATGCCTCCTGAAAGAGTTTTTGTCTTAGAATAGTGAAAGATGTAGTAACAGAAATCTGCTACTTGTTGCACAAAATCAGGATCCAGTTCATCATTATTCAGTGTCTCAAGCTGGGTAAGCTTCTTTCGGTGAGTGGGTAAGTCAAAGATAAAGCATTTCTTTATTGGAAAGAATTTCTGTATGCAAAGACGAGGCAAGTTGAAGTTTTGAAGATTTTGATCAGTATCTGGGGAAGGAAAAATAAGATTTATTTAGTATACAATTAGCATTCATTTTAATGTACTTCCCATGAATAAATTTGTCTTTCATCTGATGTTATTTATTTCAGTACATCTCCACCAACTCTAAATAAAAAGTTAAAAGGTAAGCAATTAGAGAAAAGGAGGGAAAAAAAGGAAACTAATTTGCTCCAAGAACAAGGGGTAATACAATTTAACATTGAACCTACTAGTTCACTTTAAATTAATAGTATCAATTATTTATTTGGTAGTTTAGCTATGTGAATAAATATAGGAAACTGAAAATGTAACCACTTACGCACAAGAGATAGTTTTTTGTGTTACTTTTCTCTCTCTAAAGCTGGACCCTCTGTTACCTTGTTTTGGCCTCAGTGAGTTCTCCAGGTAGTCATCTGCTGTGATGAGCTGCCCATCTGCTTGTAAGGATAGGTAGAAATCTCTCAAAGTCCACACTAAGTCTGGATAGAAGCTCACTAAGTCAGCTGCATCTTCACCCTCATCAAGGTCAGGTAAAGATAATGTCCTGAGCAAATTTGACAGTTCTGTTACATAACTGAGATACAATTAAGGAAAACTGGTGGAAATAGAAATGCATATAAGCCCGAAATAAATTTCATGCCTCCTGATACCTTAATGTTCTCTTTGAGTTGTAAGCAATTCCTCATTTTATCTGTAAATATAAGAACTCTTTTTCCTGTACATTAGATGTCTATCATGTTTTTATTTTTGTGTTTGATTCACAAGGACTCATAAACACAGCTAAGGAAGAGGAGTTCTCTCGGGTTTTGGTGCCATCCTGAGCCACAAAAGGATACTACAACAGGTCAATAGCCCTCTGGTCAATTTTGTTCATGGTATTATATACGAAGGTACTACTCAATAGTATTGCCAGTGCAAAGATCTGGGTGTCGTTGTTCTTATCACCCTAGAAGTCACAACAAATTTAAGTCATGTCTCATGGCATTCCTAGATAAGCAATCATTAAAAATAAGCCCGTGACCTACAATGTTAAATGAGACAAACAAAACTAATTATGAGAAACTTATAAATTTAAATAGAATAGTTCTGTCATTAGCATTGATAATTTTATATGGAACCACATACTGTTAACTCACCAGTCCCTCTTACAACCAGTTAGGCATTTGGAAAGTTAGTGGGGGAACCAGAATGCTGAAAACCAAAATTTTCAATAGTGTAAAACAAAGTTGGCCTATTTACATAACACATACATCTATTTTGTTGAATCATTATTATATACAGGGCAGTTTATTTACTCATCTTATCTAATACTCAAAACAACACTGTTGAGATAAACTTATAATTACCTCCATGTTAGAAATGAGGAAGCTAAAAGCACAAATTGAGGTTGACCATTTGAATTTGTGTAAATCAAAAGCAAAACAAAATCTGAAAAACAAGGGATGTTCAAGGGAAAGATCCAGCTGTGTGCTAAAGCTAGTTCACACCAGCCCACAGGAGCTGATCATGTACATCTATTTCAAACCCAGAGTTTAGTGACTTCACTTTGGGAGCTTGGAATCAGCTAAGTTGGGAGCATTTAGAAAATTGGCAAGAGCTACAAATCAAGGCTTTTTCCCCCTAGTGGGCTGTTTGCTAAACACCAGAATAGAGGTTGTAAAAACTCATGTATCTACTATTCAAATGATAATATTACCCATGATAAGACTAAGGGGAAAATAAAAGATTTGAAGAGACTTACTCTTGTTTTTCAAAATCAGAGAGCTACTAGTGCCAAAGCCCTGATTTAAACTAAAGTTCCTTTGACCCATACCCCAGTGTTAATCATCATTCACTGCAGGATCAGACTTGCAGCTGTGATTTTATCTGCACAATCTTTCCGCATTTCTTCTAACCACCTAGCTCCACATTAGTATAATCTCCCCATCATGATTTTGGCTTAGAAATATATGTATATTAAACTTCAGGTTCCAAACTTTGACTATTAAAAATAGAAAGAAGGAAAAAAGGTGTGCTCTGGTCAAGTGGAAGTACAAAAAAAAAAATCCTCTGTTTAAAGAATGTTCAGAGAGGGGAGGTTAATCAAAAAGGAATCCGTGTTCCTTACCTTCTCTACATCTCCCAGTCCCTCAGTGTCAAGCAGAACCAGGGTGTGATTTGTCTTTATAGGATGAGGCACACACCACATCCAGATACCCTTGGTGTGAGACTGCACTGTGGATCCAACAGAGAAGCCTACGAAGGGAGGGGAAGAGGAGCAGTGGAGAAGATGTAATAGAACAAGGGATTTGGAAACCACAGACTTTCTTGGCAGTTGAGCTACGATTTAAGGAAAGCAAGATGAGGAGATGGAAGGAAATATAACCAGTTTTTACAAAAATTACAAAAGAGAAATGGGAAAATAAGAATATCAAGTACCATAGACTGGATGATATTTTTTCACAAGAACATTACGCTACTAAAATATTAATAGTTTATAATTATGTAATTATGTATACAGATGTTATTTCAATGATGGCTTACCCATCACGATTGTGAATGTGATTTAACAGAAAGGACTCAGCAGAGTTTTGCTAGTACCACTCACCCTTGTTCTTCCCCGCCAGTTGGTTCATCAGGTAGGATTTGCCTGTGCGGTAGAGACCCACAATAGCCACCACAACAAGAGGCTGTGTAATGGCAGACAGGATCTTCAGAGCTTCTGGGTTAACCACAAGTTGCCCTTTAGTGTTCTCAATGAGGCACACTGGACCTGGCATCTGGATCTCTGGCTCCATGTCCAGGAGGTGGCCTTGTTTGTAAGGAAGGAGATGGGATGAATTAGAATTTCCAGTCTTTAAGCAAAGAAAGTCATTTTGCTTCCTGAACCTGTGGACATACTACTCCTTAGCATGGCCTAAGTTTCTGAAGAAGTTATTGGGGGGTTGGGGAATGACAGCAAAGCAAGTTTATAGCACAATAAGTCTTTAGCCCTTCAGAAGTCTGCTATAAGCTACTGCACTGGTTTTTTAAATATTTGGTGGGCTTATGGAAAATCGTTTCTTGAGTTTAATCTACTGAGAGTTTGAATCTGACTCTTCTCTCTTGGTTTTTGGTTTGTTATGTTTCTTAGTTTTTATCTCCCTGAATCCCCAGATGGAGTCTTTATGACTACTATTTGTTATATTACAGTTCTTGCTTTTACCTGATACTAACTTGCTTTTGTCTAATTTAGGACGATGTTTAGTCCAAATGTATTACACTAAATCCTGGCGGGTCATACTATAACTTTATTGAATAATCATAGTTGTTTACTTTAAAATAATTTTTATATAGCTATTGCTTACCTTTTTTAAATTAAAACTTTAATGCATGATCATTTTATAAATGAGACAGTGAGTGAAAATACTTTCTTAAATAATATTTAACCATTTATTTTCTAACTTCTGAGTGTCAATTTATGTACCTGAAAGAGTCCCTGATAAAATGTTTTAAAGCTATCTGAGATTGAAGCAAATGTTTGCTTTTTTACCTTGCCTTTTCATAAAGAAGAATTCCTTTCATTTTAGAAGTGATTCTTTTCTACAGAAACTAAAAATCCACCATCTGCTTGACGTTTTCTTTCACTGACATCTTAAAGTGAAAAGGTCTGGATTTCCTTGCTAGCTGTCTGTAAAAGCTGCTTTTTAAAAAATTATAAAAACCCACTCATTCCCCTTCCACAGAGCCAGTTCCCTGGAGATCATCCAGGTGACAGATAAATAAAAACAGAAACTGCTTGGGAGCAGATAATAGGATATCCATTGCAAATGGCATAGCACTAGGGCATGGGAATTGGAAAATGTCCAGTCCAAACCAGACCCAGGAAGAGTAGATTCCAAATGATTTTAGATATTCAAATGTTAAGTTTTTTATTTTATTTTATTTTTTTATTCTAAGTCACTTTCAATGCAATACTGGCACCTTATATTTGTAGAGTTCTGATTGTCTGATTTATATGTAGCAGAGGTCATACGTGTTTTTAGATTAGAAAGACACATGGATCTTGTAGTGATGATCCACAACAATTAACAAGACAAACAGAAGATACATAATTTTGAGGGCTTGTAAGCCCTGGTGATTTGGAATTTTGTGACCACTGGGAAAGGGAACTAACTTATCTGCATTCTCAGATCTCCCAATGAATGACATAAGAGTTGTGTATCTCTATTAACAAAAGTATTGTACACATTGTCACCACATGTTATCTGGGTAACACCTTTAATGGTTTTAGGAGAGCCCAGTCTCCAAAATCTTGGCAAATTAAATGTGTTTTAGCTTCATACTTAACTGTTGCTTGGCTACTCATAACTCATCCTGCAATGTGTGCTCTGAGATGCATTCTCCCAAACACTGTTAGAGCCCCATACCTTTTGCAAATAAAAACAATGTAAGAACACATCAAAACACAGACACACATAAATTGGCTTTAAAATGAGGCAGACCTGATTTCCAGTCCTAGCCTTACAACTGGCTATCTGTGTGACATTGGCATTTTACTCCACACTCTAAGCATGTTTTCAAATAATGGAAGTAAATAAATTAATGTTTGTATCAGTCAAACTGCTAGCTTGAAAGGTAGAGAAACTACTTATAGTAATAGAAAAAAATACATAAAGAAAGAAAATGCCAAGAAATATAAAAGGCTCAGAAATATTAGTAATGGAGTTTCTAGAAGAAAATATCTCTATTAAAGCCATACAATTCTAGTTGGATGTTGTCATTTTTGTTATTGTTGTTTGCTTTTGCTTTGATTTATGTTGTTCTTGGTTTGAGTTTGGAGGAAGAGGAAAAGACTCTTATTAAAGAGAAAAAGAGGAATTGAAAAAGAAGAAGGTACATGAAGGTTGTGTTGTGATAAGACATTCAAAGAGGGAGAAAACTTTTAAGAGTAAACAAAATTGCCAGACAGTATTGAGGGATCAAGTTGGATAACCGTTAAATTAAGTGATAGTAATAGTAGAGGAAATAAGAGTCGAAAAAACAGAATCTGACATAAAAGTCCTTAAAAAGTGGGTGCCAAGAAATCAAAAATCAAAAAATTCATGCTATTTCTAAAGGAAGAAATCCATCTTCAAAGGAGAAGGCTACAACTAAAAATATATAGCAGTTTTCATGAAAGCTCTTTATTATTCACTTTAGGTTTCAACTTTTTTTCTTGTCCTTAATGATGCAAACAAGCAATTTATGTTGAAACTCATTCATTGTTCTTTCTCATGAAAATAGTAGTTAATAGTTTTTGAAATTGTCAGGCCTAAGTTTGAATCAACTTAATCAAGTTTTATCAAAGATAAAAGTAATTTAAGTGGCAATTATGATCCCCACAGATCATAAGTTGTCAAAAGAAGAAAAACATTATTAAGACATGTCAGACTCTCAGTCTCTACACATCCAATTCAGTAGTAAGCAAAGCAGTTGACTTTTAATTTTTTCTGGGTCCTGTCTGACAGCACCACAGTTTAGTTTTTAATAGGTCCGATATTCTACATCAGGCTCAGCCACATCCTATCCTGGATAGAATGTTTTTAAACATCCAGAACCTTACAAACTTTCCCCCACCCTGGCCCCATTCTTACCTTAATTACAAAATCAATTCCAGATAACTTTTTAGAACTGGTAAGAAAGCTGCTTCGATGAGTGTCGTCAGAATTCTGTGTCCCTTAGTTTAGCTGTATTGGTTTCTGATATATTCTTGCCCATCTAATCCTGAAATTTTATTTTTTCTCGACCCCCCCACCCCCACCCCACATACAGAAGGCAGAAAGATTAGAATATAAAATACAACCCAGAACTTGAAAGAGTTTAGAAACTTTACAATAGAAAACTGAAACCGAAAGGAAACTCACCAGCTAAGTGTTCTAAAAATAATTTTCTGAGCGTTGCCCAGTGGATGAGCTAGATATACTTGATCTGATTTCTCAGAAACTACAAATTATTAGTAAAAGAGAACTTAGAGATAGTTTTTTTTTCTATTTCAAACAGTCATCAGTTATTATGTCAGAAGCCATAATAACTCCATAGTTACAGTGAATATAACCCAGAAGCATGTCTGAATTATATATTTTTGCCATTTTTGTTTGTCTTTAAGGAAGCAACAATCCATCTGTTTAGCATTAGAGCATTTGATATAAGTTTCTCGGATAAAATTTGAATTTGACACACACAGAATACATTGCCGTATAATATCACTGAATAAATTAACTTCCTAGATAAATAAAGCAAATGCTGAATAATTTTAAAGAACTTAAAGATAGTCTTTTCAATAAATGATATTAAGAAAACTGGACAAATACGTGCAAAAAAGTAAAACTAGACCACTTTCTTATACCAAATACAAAAATAAATTCAAAATGGATCAAACACTTAAATGTAACACCTAAAACATAAAACACCTAGGAGAAAATTCATAGGCAGTACATTCTTTGACATGAGTCTTAGCAATATTTTTTTTTTGGATATGTCTCCTCAGGTAATGGGCAACAAAAGCAAAAATAAACAAATGAAACTATATCAAACTAAAAAGCTTTTGTACAGTGAAGAAACCATCAAAAAAGTGATAGGCAACCTACTGAATGAGATAAGACATTTGCAGTTAATGTATCTAATTAGGGGTTAATATTCAAAATGAACAAAAAACTCATAGAACTCAACATCAAAAAAAACCTAAAAAAATGAGATTAAAAATGAGCAGAAGACATAGAGACAGCCAACAGACACATAAAAAGACACTCAGCATCCTTAATCATCAAGAAAATACAAATCAAAACCACAATGAGACATCACCTCACACCTGCCAGAAGAGCTATTATAAAAAAGACAACAAATAACAAGTGTTGTAAGGATTTGGATAAAAGGAAACCTTTCTGCACTATTAGTGGGAATATAAATCAGTTCAGCCACTATGGAAAACAATATAAAGCTTTCTCAAAAAGTTTAAAATAGAATTACTATATGATTCAGTAATTCTACTTCTGGTTATATAGCTGAAAAAATAAAATTACTACCTCGAAAAGATATAATGTACTACCATGTTCATTGCAGCATTATTTACAATAGCCAAGATTGTAAGCAACTTAGGTGTGCATCAATAGATAAATAAATAAAGATGTGTGTGTGTGTGTGTATAATCTTTATATGTATACATATGTATACAATGAAATATTACTCAGCCAAAAAAGAATGAAATTTTGACACTTGTGACAGTATAGATGGACCTAGTAGTGAAATAAACTGTATTAAAAAAGACAAGTACCATATGATTCCACTCACGTAAAGAATATAAAAAACAAAACAAATGAACAAACAAAACAAAATAGAAATAGACTTATAGATAAGGGGAACAAACTGATGGTTGCCAGAGGAAAGGGGATGGAGGCATGAGCAAAGAGATGAAGGGGAATAAAAGGTACAAACTTTCAGTTGTAAAACGAGTCACAGAGATGTGATGTGTATAGCATGAGGAGTATAGTTAATAAATAACATTGTAATAACTTTATATGGAGACACATGGTTACTAGAGTTATTGTGGTAATCACTTTGTAAGGTATATAAATGTTGGATCATTGTTTTACACCCAAAACTAATATATAGTATGTCTACTATAATTAAAATAAAATAAATAAATGAGATTTTTTAAATGATCAGTCATTATTATGTCTACAGTGTTTTGTAATTGCATCTTTTATTAGTCAGGCAATTATCCAAACCAAACACTTTGAATACTTGCTCTATATTGCTGTGTTCAAGTAGAAGCAAGAAACAAACAAACAAAAAATCAGTTCGATGAGGAAATTTCAGTGTAGATAAATGCAATCTACTGCCACCCTCACCTCCAGATCCCATTTTCTCAAACATGTAAATGTTTATTTGGTTTGACATCCTTAATTTCAACCATCGTCAAGTAGTGCTGGTGCATTTTCCAGAGTTTCATGATTTAGCTCTACCTGCAACTATCAACTACCCAAGATACTGATATTAGAAATTTCTCTAAATTTTTTTTTATTGACCTATAACATTGTCATATTGACACATAACATTGTATTAGTTTTAGGTGCACAACATAATAATTTGATATATGTATATATTATAAAATGATTACCACAATAAGTTTAGTTAATATCCACCATCATATATAGTTATAATTTTTTTCTTATGATGAGAACTTTTAAGATCTCTTTTAGCAACTTTCAAATATACAATGCAGTATCGTTTACTATAGTCACCATGTTGTAAATTACACTCCCAGGACTTATTTAACTTAAACCTGAAAGTTTGTACCTTTATGAAGAAAATCACAGGCCCAAAATGGCATGACTTGTGCTAAAGCCCATGATCCCAAACCTGGAGTGAATACCTGACATAATTGTTGTTTCAATTTCTCCTAAAAATATAATCTTAACCAACCAGTTCAAATTTTTTTGGCCAAGATCAGTGAGTTATTTGCAATTTGGGTCCTTTTCAACCCCTCCTCATAAAGAAAAGGGAATCTGCATAATAAAAACCCTTTCTGCTTCCCTACCTCTAAAAAAAGACATCCTGATCTGAAAAGAATTTTTTCCTTTCCTTTGTTTATAGCTCTGTTGCTCCTCTCTTCTTCTTTTGAAAACCTTCCTTTTGTACAACTCCTTTGTAGAGCCCGTCTAGCTGCTGGATGGAATGCTGCCTAAAATCAATAAATTAATAAAATTAATAAAGCCAATTAAATCTGCAAATTTACTTGATTGAATTCTGTATTTAACAGTACTTTTTTGACAACCTTTACTCATTTTACCCACCTACATTCCTCACTTTTGGAAACAACTAATGTCTTCTTTATAGCTATAAATTTTGTTTTTGTTATTGTTTCTTTACTTGTTTGTTTTTAGATACCACATACGGTATAAGTAAGATTATACAGTATTTGTCTTTCTCTCTCTGGCTTAGGACATACTTAGCATATTTTCCTTCACTTAGCACAAACCCTCAAGATCCACCCATGTTATTGCAAATGGTAGGATTTTCTTCCTTTTTTTTTTTTTTTTTTAACGCCTACAGCACCTGGTATTCCTAGATGGTCTCCTATCCAAGTACTAACCAGGCTCAACCCCGGTTAGCTTCTGAGATTAGAAGGGATTGGACGTGTTCAGGGTAGCATGGCTGTAGACAATTTTCTTCATTTTTATGGCTGAATAATACTCCATTGTATATGCAAACCTCATTTTCTTTATCCATTCAACCACTGATGGACTTTTACATTATTTCCATGAGTTGACTATTGTAAATAATGCTACAATAGACATGGTGGTGCTATTATCTTTTTGAGATAGTAATTTTGGTTTTTTTGGCTATATACCCAGAAGTAGAATTGCTGAAACTTATGGTAGTTCTATTTTAAATTTTTTGAGGAATCTCCATACTGTTTTCCATAGTGGCTGTACTGATTTACATTCCCACCAATAGTGCAGAAGGATTTCTTTTTATTCAAACCCTCAGGACAGTTGGTATTTGTTGTCTTTTTGACAATAGTCATTCTGGCAGGTGTGAGGTGATGTCTCATTGTGGTTTTGATTCGTATTTTCCTGATGATTCTTGACGTTGAGCACCTTTTCATGTATCTGTTAGAGACTCTTTGTATATCTCCTTTCAAAAATTGTTTCTTTACATCCTCTGCCAGTATTTAAATCAGATATTTTTTTCCAAGATTTTTTGCCCATCACAACCTGAAGGGAAACAAGCCTTCCTCTCCCCTGAAGATTATCCTCTATCTCAATGACTCCACTCTCCTCTTATTCTATTCTGCTTCCTTTTACTTACTACCTTGCCTTTTTTTGGTGGAAACAAAATTAATCTTACAAAGTAATATAGAAGTCTTTTTTTATTATTTAGGTTTCTGCTAGATTTATATCCTTGTATTAGCCTCCTGTCCTTCAATAGACAAGACAATTAATCTTTACAAACATGCATCTTTCCCTCTTTGAAAAAAAACATCAAAATAGAGTCATTATTGTCAAGGGCACAACGTAAACGGAGCTGGGAGACCTCTGGGAAGCTGAGCTAATATATCCCTTCTATGTGAAACTGAACTTTTGAACTGGGCTAAACCAGACTGTTGCATCCTAATATAGTTCTTGGAACTGGCTCTGCATCACTGAGTTCTCTATTAAAAAATAAAATTTTCACCTAGCAATAGACATAAGTAATTAATCATGTATAGCACAGTATTAATCACTTGTCTATACCAATCACACTTTTTTCAAAAAATCTATAAAAACTGTCTTCATAAACTCTGTTCCTTTCTTCCTCTCTTGGATTTCTACTTAAATCTTTGTTTCCTAGATTGTAATTCCTTAAAACTAAAAATGAAATAAAATATTTTTCTTGCAGTTCTTGGTCAAAATTGGTTGACATTACTCTATCAAAACTTTTGGAGTAGGGTGTTAGAATAATAAGCATTTTGTTTTACCTTCTTATAATATATTATCCCAGTAGCTCTACCACTGTAAGAGAGAAGGAGGTTGTATTAAAAATGGTGAAAAATGGTGAACTGTGCACAGACACCTTTGCTTTGGAAACTGTGGGTAAATATACTACTGGAGGACAAAGACATGCAGCTTAAATTGAATTATGTATTTTGAGGGCACTTGAAGGTAATATTCCCTTGAAGTTTGAATCAGAAAACTCTTTTGGTGGTTCCTGAATCGCAAACCATCTCTGAGTATCAGATGGAAAAAAGAAAAAGAATAGTTGGGTATACCGAGATAGAGATTTTGCAGATGCAGGCTAATCAGGCAAATAATGGGTCTTCCACCCCCTTTAAGCTCAGTATTTCCCAACATGCACTACAGTGCTGTGTTTAATGTCCAAATGGCTTTTATTAAGCAAGGGTACCACCTAGTAACTTATCCTTCCTGATGGCCTTTGCATAGTTGTTTGAACTGCCCATGTTACCACCTCATTTGCCTGAAGACGAAAAGTCCATCCAATGCCAGGGAACACGTCCATTGCTGGGTAGCTTGCACAGGGAATGCAGGACCTTGATCAAACTGGAATCTGCTGGATATTTAAACACATGGTAGAGGTGTTTTTTCTAAAAACACAATAATGGCCCTCATATCTACATAACACACTGGAATGGCAGTCCCATATCCACTGTATGTGTTCGTTGAAGTAAAGCACCCCTGGGAGTTATGATTAGGAACTAGTGTGGTCAACTTTCCAAGGCCTGATTAATATGGCTTAGTTTGCCACATTGTATGACCTGGGCTCACTGGCATCAGTCAGAAAACTGTTCTGCATCTTTGGCTTCTGATTCTTCTGGGGCGAGTACTTGTTATCTGGCCTTTTCCCGAATATGAGGTGGGTTGCTGTGTCCAATCCTGTTGTAGACCCAAAGGGCGATCACGGCAATTTGCTGAGCACATGCTAGGTAGTTTGTGAGTTCCATCCGTGCTCCTTTTTAAATGATTCTTTTCATGAGTATCAACATGAGTGATGGATAGATCTCTTTTTTAAGTCCTCAAGCTGCTGCATAGTCCCTGTCCCCGCACAGGGGAACCCTTAATGGTCCAATCATTAATCTGCCAGTTGCTGTCCCATATTTGGAATGGCCCATGGTCTGTAAATGTATAGCAGGGAACCACTGTTGGAGTAACCTGTATAGCCATTACTACTTTACTAAGTTCAGTCCATTGGGGAAAACCATCCTTGTCTGGTCTGAGTCAAAAGATGGCCATCTATGGAGTCAATTACTATGGTTCTGTGGACTCCATCAGCTTTGAGTTTCATGAATCCATCCATAAATCAAGTCATACCATCTGCTAGAATATCTCTGAACCCTAATTTGGCCTCTACTTAGCTTAGGGAGGGGCAGAAGCATCCCCTATATGTTGTTTAGCCCCCTCTAGCAAAGCAGTTATTTATTTTTCATTCCAGTTGTTATCCTCTTCCACTCTGAAATTTCTATTCTATTTTTTTATTTTTGATAATTTCTATCCTGTTATTAATATTTCCATATTATGACCTTTTGTCATCATATGTTGATTCTTTAAATATAGTTACCTTTTAGTTCTTTAAATATACTCATAATAGCTGCCTTCAAGTATTTCTCTGCTCAGTTCAAAATCTGATGCCCACAAGAGATAGTTTCTATTAACTTCTTTTCTTGTGATTTGGTCAATTTTCTAGCTTCTTTGCATGTCTTATGATTTGTATAGAAAAACAGAACATTACAAATATACAATGTTGTAACTTTGGATTCTGATGCCCTGCTCCAGGAATAGTCATTGCATTTGCAGTTTGTTTGTTTGTTTTTGTTTGTTGAATGACTTGCCTACACTAATTCTATACAGTCTGATGAACTTTTGATGTGTGTCTGCTAACGTCTCTTCTCAGTTATACTTTAGAATTTTTATTCTTTTAGTTTTTAAGATTGGCTTCCTAGAGGTCACTCAATCAGCCAAAGATAGGTCAAAGTTTATGCTTAAACACCCTGAGCATAATTATCCTTTGTCAATAGATCTGAGTGGGGTTTCAGAAGGCATTCAAACTTCATGTGTTTTACAACTCTGGCAGGGATTTATTTCTATATAGACATTCAACCAAGAGAATATGTAGCTGAGTGAAAAAGTATTGGCATAAACAAATTCAAGGGCATGTCATTGAGTCACTCTGAACATCTGGGGCTCAATCTTCCTGGGGGTACTATGAGTGAAATTCAACTGGTGTCAAAGAATTACACTGTAGGTCTGAGTTCAGAGAGAGTCATTCAGTATAACGGAGCTTGATGATATGGAAGTTGGGCCACTTGCTAACATACCTTTGTTTTATCCTGTACACCACCTGCTGCTGCACCCAAACAAACATGAGATTTAAAAGATCTGACAGTTGTCATATTATGATGGAAAATTCTGGTACCATAGTGGCTTGATATACAGGAGTCAGGAGCTCAGTCTCTCCTCAGGCCCAACAGCAGCTCAGGAGTAGCTTTTCAAATAGCAAGTAACCTTTGATGCATAAGCTTTGACCTTGTCCTGAAACACTAAGAGTTCTTCTAAAACTCATGTTAGGGTTGCCAGATACATTTCCTTCCTCATGCTTCCTTCCTTCACTACCATCTCTCTTCTGCCTCGATCAAGGTAACCACTACCTTCTTTGGCACTTGGTACAATTGATTTCAGAAAGCTGGATGATACTCAATACAACTGTAGTATCTGGTGTCTTTTACTCAATATTACGCTTGTGAAATCAGCCTATATTTTGTATGTACCTGTAGATCGTTTGTCCTCTATTTTATATAGCATTCCATAGTAAGACTATTCTATAATTTGTTTATCTAGTCATCTATTGAAAGACATTTAAGTAGTTTCCAGTATTTTTTTAACTACTATAGAAAGGGCTGTTATGAACATCTTTTAGTTAACATATCTGCACATTTTTCTTATGTATACATCTAGGAATGAATTGCTATAAATGCATATGTTCAATATCATTAGATTTGACAGGCGATATCAGTTTTATAGTTTTACCAATTTATATTTGCACCAGAAGTGTAGAGCATTCTAGGTGCTGAACAAGCTCATCAAACTACCTTATTGTCTGCCTTCTTTTCCTTTGGCAGATGTGTTGTGGTAACACATTGTAGCTTTAATACAGAAAATTAGGCATCTTTTAAAGCTGTTTTTGGCTATTTGATATCTACTCTGTTATATATATATTGTGAAAATTAATGTCATTTATGTATGTATCTGTTTACAACTTTTTTTCACTAGTTCATTCTTCTGTTTGGAGGTGTGCACATGTGTGTGTATGTGTGTGTGTGTGTTCTTGAATAACAACTTAGAGTGAATATAACATTTATATCTCCCAGTTGAAACACTTTAAGCAGTTTACAATTTTTTATTTTTTTCTGAGACTATTTCTAGTTTTGGTAGCACATCATCTCTAGCTCATAATCCAGGAAACATCTTAGCTTCAAATTCATGCTAAGACCTACTGTGCAGGACACTCTGTCTTGATATATGAGCTACAATAAAAAATATAAGTCAGCCCAGAATATCTGAACAGTACCTCCATTCCTTTTCCTGGCAATCCACTTTCAGAGTTCATTCCGCATACTAGGTCATGATAGATTTATTCACTCTACTAAAAATACCTATGGCACCAAAACTTTATCTCTCTAACTCAAACATATCTCAAACTGTATTCCTTCCCCAAAGGAATATAAGATCCAGGATTGATTGCCTTTATTTACTGTGATATTTGAGTGGTTTTCCAGGGCTCTCTGAGACCATGCTTGATCATTTTTTGATCTTTACAGCACAATTTTTACAGTCATGGTGATGGTGATCTCTGAGCTTTGGGATGTAATTGAATCAGAGATAGAGCTGGATATACAAGACTATCCAAAAATAATTTATAAATGCGATAGAGCTTCCTGAACATGTGGGCTGGAGGTATCTGTTTCCTTAGATATCTTTGCCTATCAATTTTGTGGAAACAACAAGCCTCCCACTCTTCTGAAACCCATCCCCTTTCTACTATGTGAGTCCATCCTCTCTGTCTTCCACCTATTCTATTTTCTTTTCTCTATTCGCTGCCTTGCTTTTAAGAGCAAATAAAATTGTATAACAAAGCAAGTTAGCAGTCATTTTTCATTGTTTAGCTCTCTGCTGAGACTTACAACCTGGTGGTCTCCCCTTCTGCTTCAGTAGATAATTGTAAGTATTTTTATAAACATACACCCTTTCCTCTCTATTAATAACTTGGGGACCTGTTGTGAAAATAATAAACCTTCATTTTACTTTTAATAATATGGTATCCCACTAGTTATTCTTCTATAAGAGAGAAGGAAGCTGTATGTAAAATTTTGAGCATTGCAAATAGTGTACAACCTTGCTTTGGGGATTCTGGGGAAAATTTACCATAGGTAGACAGAGGCATGGAGATGAAATTTAGTAGACATTTTTTGGGCTTTGGGGCTTTGATAAAGTTCTTAGTCAAGCAGTAGCTGCACATGCAATAAAAATTTTCCAGATTGTGAAACACAGGCAATCCCCGTGGAAAAAAAGTGGTGTCTAGTGAGAGACTACAAGGTTATTCTCAAGGGACAGTGGTTTAGTTGTCCTTGATCAATTTTTATGCAGTCAGCTATGAGTTTAGAGCTCTAAAGAATCAGTTATTTTTCTGTAACTGAAAAACAACTGATTTCCAAGAATTGAGTTTATTACATAAATTGTTTTTTATTGTTTTCAAGTTCAATCTGAATTACACTTATAGAAAAATACCATTTCCAGTGGACTTAAATGGCCTAAGAGGTTGTTCTAGCTTCAAAAACTTTAGAGGAGATCATTTTAAAACACAATGACTAGTCAAATTCTTAGAAAAAGAAAGTAGAATGGTGGTTACTAGAGTTTGGAAAGAGGAAGAAATGGGGAATTGTTTAACGGGTGTAGAGTTTCAGTGTTGCAAGACAAAAAAAAAAGCATTCTGGAAATCGGTTGTAAAACAATGTGACTTACTGCAACACAACTGAACTGTAAAATTAAAACTGGTTAAGATGATAAGAAAATACATAATGACTAGAAGTGTAGTAATGACTGCAATTTGCAGAGTAAGAGGAGAAACACGATATTTGGGAGTTACAGTAACTTCTTTTGTCATTTGTCAAGAGCAAGATTATAGCACTTGCCGTTTTAAATCTTTCTACAGTCTGGTCATTTTAGGAAGCTGAAAGTTGACCTATTTTCAGAGCTCATAACCAAGTCAGGGATCATCATTTTTGGCCACATTTGATTCATTCTCCATGCTGTAATCACAGGATTTTTTAAAAGACAAGTAATATCACTTTTCTGCACAGTCTTGAAAGCTTCTTATAGTTAGAATAAAGTTCAGCCTCCATCCATAGCCTGCAAGATTCCTACACAGTCTGGCTCTTGCCTGCTCCTTTCTGACTCTGAGCTATCTCTGCTTCACCACATGGACCATCATTCAGATAACAAATACAGCGATCTCTTCTCAAATAAGGAATTTGGCACAAAGACTTCTGCCTAGAACTCACTTCTCTCCTTTCTTTTCTAATCATGATCTTAGTATAAATTCATCTTACTCTCACTTCCTCAAGAAAAGATCATTGACTGATTAATCTAATTTGGGTTTCCTTTCTACACTTACTCTTGGCACTCTGTACTATGTTTTTACAATAGTTACCAGAAGTTTAAATAGTGTATTTTGTGGTATAACAATTTGGTTAATGTATTATTTCTGAATGGAAAAATACATGAGCACAGTGACCATAGCTGTTTTGCTAGCCACAGAATCCTTAGTGCCTTCCACACTGTCTGGGAGATGTTCAGTGGTCAATACATAGTTATTAAATGACTAAATGAATCATGTTTAGAAGTGCCTACTTTGGTGTTAGGAATACATATGAGTTTGGTTCACAGAATCCTGGTTTTTTGACTTCATAAGACAAAGCACAAAAAATCCATCCTACAATGAATGAATGTAAGCTTGTGTTACCAGTCTATTTGTTGCTGACCTCTTGTTGTCTTTATCATCGTCATCAGCCTCATCTTATCATGTTATCTTTCACTGTGATGAATCATTAATACAAAGAAACTCCTATCTTTACGTCTCAAGAGGCAATAAATCTAGAGGCTTTACTTAGACTTTTAAGAAAATATTTCTAGTCAAAATTTTGAATTTTATTCTGAATTTAGTTACTTCTTAATATACTATAAAAAATAGAAAGGAAAATTACAAGAAACTTCTAGATTTGGCAATCTTTTGAATTGGATATTTTTAATTTTAAAATATCTCACCTCAAAATATTCAAAACATTTAATAAAACTGGATAAACATTTTTAGCTATAATAAAGCAACAAAAAACAGACCAGAGGATTTATGGCATAAACCAGTGGGTTGGATAATGTTACTTCTATATTCTCAACACTAAGTCAGGTAATTTAAACAGATTTTGAGGCAAAAAAGACATCTTCTTTAACCATTGTTAAGGGGCCCCTCCTTCCATACTTTTCTCAGCCTTTACGGCTGCTTAGACCTTGGAACACCTATTATGAGACTTGATGAATAGAGATGGTTTTAATGACTCCACCTCATTTGTTCCCAGTGGTGGTGATTTTGCCCCAATGGTGATTTTTGGCAATGTGTAAAGACATAAATATGTTGTCATAACTGGGTTGGTTAGCAAAACAGGTGCTATTAACATCAGGCGTTTAGTGGCCAGGACAGCTTCTACAGCAAAGAACATCCCAGCACTGAATGTCAAGCGTGCCAAGGTTGAGAAACATTTGTGGAGCAATGAAAGAGAAGGAACTCCTGCTGCATGCAATGAGGATGACTGTCACAAAAGTAACACTGAGCACCGAAGTTGGGCAGAAAAGCACATGAAGTTATGTTATTTGAAGTTCAGAAGTAGACTAATCTTTACTTGATGATAGGAGTCAGAATAGTGTTTTACCAGAATGGGGAAGAAGTTTGGAATTCCAGCAATTTCTACATTTTGATCTAGGTAGAATTTACATGGATGTCATATTGTAAAATTCAACTACCTGAGAAAGAAGTCTTATCGTGTGTGTGAACATCTTATTAATATTAATATTATTGATATTATAATTAATATTATTAATATTTATTAATATTATAATTAATATTATCAATATTCATTAATATTAATATTATTAATATTATAATTTATTAAGTGATCTTAGCAAACACTACTCCAGAAAGACCTGCTATTCTTTTTTTTTTTGACCTTTTTAAAAATGTATTTTTCAATTACAGTTGACATACAATGTTATATTAGTTTCAGGTGTATAACATAATGATTAGACATTTATATACTTTAAGAAGTGATCACTTTGATAAATCTAGTACCATCTGCCACCATACTTAGTTATTACGATATTATTGACTATATCCCCTATGTTATACTTTATATCCCCATGAAAACCTGCTGTTTTATGTATTCTGGCTCTATAAGCACTAAAAACACATATTTATGTTCTGTAGGATGTAGACAAGTACCTAAGGTTCTGAATCTATATTCTGACTTCTTTTTCTGTTTTGTCTCATTTTCTCTAAAAATTAAGTTTTAAGTTTTTGTTGTTATTTGGTTAAATGTAAATGTAATTTGGCAAGACAAATAATAAATGTTATTTCAGCAAAAAATAATTTATTCCATATAGATTATTACAATATGTGCTTTTACTTAGAGAAAAGAGAATAGTTTGTAAAAGTCAACAGAACAGAACCAAGGATTTAGTCTTCAAGGAGCTCTCATGATTTCTGCTTCCTGAATTGAGTGATCATTAGAAACAACATACAAGAAATTTTCAACTCCTTTTTGTTTTTGGAAAAAATTCTGTGGTTAATTCTCATCTACAGCCATACAAAGCAAAGAGTGTTGGCATTCCTTGGTCCTAAACTGTAAATGTATTAATACAGTTTAGGTTTTTCTACAAAAATCCCTGTAGTTTACAAAGTTTAGACAATTTTTTAAGGACTTAAATCTGCATGTTTCTCTATAGTAATTATAGGTAGGAGAGTTAATATATAATGTCTAGACGATATGTAAAAATAGAACCCTGACCTATAACCTGCAGCAATCAGCCCAGAAATTCAAACCACAGCCTACAGGAACCAGTCTAGAGAGTCAAAACTATTTTCTATGGCAGCCAGTCCAGTTAACCAAACAACCACTTCTGACTAGAATTTGATCAATAACTCATAGTTTATTTTCCCCCTGCTTCCAATTTAGGACAAATCAGAGAAAGCTAAATATATTCTCTAACCTATCCCATATGATGCCTACTTCTTGTTAGCCTGCCTTCTGCTTCCCCATGCTAATGGCCTCCAGTCTGGGCATACCTAAAACTTCATTTTTTCCTATTTTAAAGCTTTCCCATTCCCCTGCTTGCCTTTGAGTTTTTGCCAAACACAAGTGATAAAGGCTGACTCTTCCTACAGTAAGCTCAAAAGAGCTTTCACTTATCTTTATTTAGGTGGTCTTTGTTTATTTCTACACCCACTAATAGATTTTTGTATTATTAGTAGTTGAGTCCTCTCGACAAAGATACCTAGTTAAAGTTGTGAAGGCCGAAGTCACTTCACATTCATTGGTTCACATCAATCTTAAATATTCCAAACTTGACATCCCTGTCTATTTTAGATAATATGCAATTGTGATACAACCCTTTTAAATGATGAAGTCACTACTGACATTGATTATTAACAAAAAGGCATTGAAATACAATATCTTCTTACCAGATGACAATGTAGAATTTTTCTTTCTAACTTCATCACAGATAGACACAACTAAAGTAATGAAACAATTCTAATTTAGATTTTCACCGCTATTACATTTTGATAAAATATGCTAGTCGGTCATTTCTCTCAATGCCTTAAACCCTAAATTTCTGTAATTTTTAGGTAGCACTAATCATCCAATAATTTTTCATTGTGTTTTTAGAGTGCTTATTATTATTTTAACTGACATGTAGTTAAGTTTGCTTCTTGAATAATTGAATTATTGAATAATTTCTAAGAATTATAGCACAGTTTTAAAAAAACTAGAATAAGTATACAGTTTATTTCTTTACAAACACTGTAATTAAAGTGAGTAGTTTGAAGCATAACTGATAATGTTTAATTATTTCAAAGACTGTCGAATCTCAGATTCTACAGTTAATCAGAGTTACTTGAAGTCCTCATTAAAACAGTATCTAAGTCTATAAACAAAAAATGAGTATACATTCTTATAACATACTCATGTCAAGTCAATTAGCAGAGAGCAGATATGAAGAGGTGCCAAGAGCATAAACACTGAAAGTGTCGACAGGAGGAATTAAGAAACCAGTATTATTTTAAAATATCAGAAGTGCACAAGTACATTAGATATAAAAAGAATATCTGTAATAGGAATAATCCCCCAATAGAGAGTAACTCTTTATGTTTATAAATTGGCATAAAGACGTCTGCAGCAACTTTATTGCTGTCTCCTCTTTTATTTAAGATATTGACCTCAGTGTCAAATGGAAGAAAACACACCTTAGTGATAGGAGGGCATGGAAGACAGGGCATGTTTCTAAAACAGGAACTCTGAAACAAGAACTCTGAAAAAAGAAGCTCAGATGTGAGACCTAGAGCACCTAGGGGGATAGCAAAAACCAGTGGCACTGAATATGTGGGTCCTGGAAAGCTGAGATACCTCTGACATGAGGCAGGAAGATTCTGAGAATAGTAATGTAGTCAAACTTTCCAGGGTGGACAGAATGGCCCAAAGGAGAATGCTCTGTGGTAGGGAGTAGATGCTGCTCTTTCTAGAATTGGTACAATGTTATAGAACCAGTAGGGTCACGCTGCCCAATTTCAGTATTCTAGGGAAAGGAGGTGCATCTTGAAGTTGAAGGACATGTTGAGACAAAAGCACAGTTTTATGTGTCACTGAAGTCAGAACCAGTCAAGAGCACACACATGCTGGAGATACTGGAACCCTCACAACTGTTACTTCAGTCAGACTCTGAGAGGGCCAAGGAGTTCTTCCTACAGGAACCTGTCAATTTTCCTTGCTTCCTCTGGAGCAGCGATCACCAACATTTTGGCACCAGAGACCAGTGCTCTTTTGAGGATCTAATGTCTGATGATGTGAGGTGGAGCCGAGGCAGTGATGTTAGCGCTGGAAAGTGGCTGCAAACACAGATGAAACTTAGCTAGCTCTCCTGTCACTCACCTCCTTCTGTACAGCCCAGTTCCTAACAGGCCACAGACTGGTACCTGTCCGCAGCACAGAGCTTGGCTCGATTTAATCCCTATTCTGGGTATTTGTGGATTTCTTCGAACCCATGAATAAGTTTATGGCTTCCCAGAACTGAGGCATGTATTTTGAAAGTAAATTAAATGAGGTATTCTATAGCTCTTCCTTAATGGTGAAAAAGGAGCAGCAAGAGGCAGGCTACAGGCCTAAAGATGCTGCTTTATATCAGGAATTGCCGAAATAAAACATATGAAATTCTTATTGCTCCAAAAATTACAAAATTGCAAGCAAGAGTGGTTGTGAAATTCCCATTAGTTTATATTTGTGGGAAAAGAATTTGTGAAAAACTTTTTATTTCTTTAATGAATTTAACAGTTACCTATATATAGTTCCTGTTCTGTGCTTGATATTTATTCTAGGCACCAGAGCCCTCAACTAGAAGGTATGAACCTGAACACCACTGCTGGCAAAGATGTATTGTGAGGAATAAACTTCAGCAAACACATCAGAAGGTGAAATTTTATGGAATCATCTTACTCTCTTTTCTATGATTATTTATCCCATTCCTGAGCTCTTCATTATTTCCTATCAACTATTTTTCATAGGCCATATCATCTCTTGTTCAATTCAGACAGCTGTCAATATGTTTAGCTAGCAGGTCTCTTAATATTTGTAGTATTTTCTGATCAAAGTACCTTTTGAATTATATGGAGGCTCATGTCTTAGGAGATAAGTGGGGGTAACTTAATGGAACATGAGAGACTGGCCTTTGACCTTTCCATAAGATGAGCCACCTGAGCTGTGCCATGACCACCTAGTTGGTTGCACTCCTCTGGGTGTCACCAGTCGAGGAGGTGAGCCTGCATGACCTCTTAACTTAATGGCTTTTGTTGAGGACATTTAGCAGGTGTCCTGTTTTGCTATCTTCTCAAGGAACAGAACTGAGCCCTCATTGTGATTTTCTTCTTATTTTCTATGAGCTCTCTACTCATGCCATGCCCATTTTTATGGAGATGTGATTATTTCTGCTATATGAATTAGTTCTTCATCTGTGATACAAGTTAAGAATGTCTTTTCAAACATTTTTGCTTTCTGAATTTCTTTATGGTATTTTTATCTCAATATTTTTTTTTGTGAATTTATGTAGTTTTGTCTGTGTTTCTAAGTCCTGGGTTTTTATTTCATTAGAATAAAACCTGAAATTCCGAGTTTATTTTTTAAAATTATATGACATTTATTATTTCTGTGGTTTATTTTTTTATGTTCAAATCTAACATCCTTCTGGAATTTCCTTGTGTAGGTAGAATAGATACCTATCAGTTATCTGATACTAGTTTTTGAACAGTTCATATTTCTCACTGATTTGAAATGATACCTTTAACACTGACTGTTTTCCTGTATGCATTCGATCCTATATTCTAGTGGGTCCTATTGCTTTGTTTCTAAATGTATGCCCCAGTGACATACTGTTCTAACTATTGTCTTGGATGTAAGACTGTCAACTTGGATCTATAAAAAGGAAGTAGGCTAATAAAAGTTAAACTACTTAAAATCCTCATTCTTTTACGATTAAGATGGTAAAATTGTATTTTTCTTTTAAAAGTGCCCTCTCTCATTATATCATAAGAAGATACTTGAAGAAGAGAATATTTTCTGATTTGGGCTTGGAAAGTGAGAGGAAGGATAGTACAACCTTTTTAACATTCACCCATCACTAGGGTATTGATTGGGTACTATGTTGGGTAAGAGGACAATTTCTGATGCTCTAGCCAGTTAGGCTACTAGAAAACTTTTAGTTTGCATAACACTAATTCTCACCCATATGTTAGAAGAAAAATGAGAATTTCTAATCTAAATTCTCCCATGAGAGAAAAGAGAATTCTCCCTATGTTGTGTCATGATTCAGTCATGCTATCATCACTTGGAGAAATCTGCATTATTTCTACGTCTGTGCATATCTGCTGGTTTTAGATCAGCATGGGTCTATCTCAGGGTTTTTGGGTTGTCATAGGGTTCCTGATAATTGGCAGTGACCTTGGTAAAGCAATCCAGTTTCTGCTTACATTAGATACACTTGATTAGAATGTCTATTTGCTATCCTAGAAACTTCATTTAATAGATTCTAGAAATCTCCCAAGACAGCAGCAGAAACCAAGGAGATGTTATCTCTAATGCTTTCACATTTTTGTACTTGCAGCTTTGCTGCCTGGGGCTCTTTGCCACAGGTAAGATTTCAACCTGGCTAACATATGCAAATACTACAAAATTTACATTTCACTCCTTTTCCAGGTTTCCTAGGAAATCTACTACTCTCCCCTGCTATTGCTGGATGTGTAAAATTAGGCAATTTATTTATCCCGCATGTGCCTTACAGTTCAGATCTCATAAATTATTTGGACAATTAAATTAGAAAACTTATAGGAAGTATTTAACAGTATATTTGTCACATAGGCAATACTTGTTCAAAGTAAGATACTTGTAATATTATTATTACTTCTATTACCACCATCTGTGCAGACCAGTTTTATAAGCCTCATCACTCTATATTGAATTGTCTATTTATGTGTTCATTTCCTGAGATGAAAAGATGTATAAACTATAGCTCTCACTCTTTTTTTAAATTAAGTTTATTGGGGTAACACTGGTTAATACAATTATATACTTTTCAGATGTACATTATAATTTGACATCTGTAAATTCTATTGTGTGTTTACCAACCCAAATCCAGTTTCCTTCAGCTACCATATATTTGATCCCCTTTACCTGCTTCACTCTCTCCTGTATATTTGACCCCCCTTTACGCTGTCTACCTTCCCTTTCTCCCCCATCTCCTACCTCTGGTAACAACTAGTCTATAGTCCATGTCCATGAGTCTCTATTTGTTTGTTCTGTTCATTTGTTGCTTTTAGGTTTATATCCCACATGTAAGTGATATCATGTGATTTTCAACTTTTTCTGTCTGGCTTATTTTGCTTATCATGATTATCTCAAGGTCCATTCATATTGTCACAAATGGTAGTATTTCATCTCTTCTTATGTATATATGTATATATGTACCATGGCTTCTTTAGTCAAACATCTATCATAAGACACCAGTTGCTTCCATGTCCTGGCTACCGTGAATAATGCTGCTATAAACATTGGTGGGCAAATATTTTTCAGATATGGGTTTTCAAGTAGAGGGATTGCTGGATCATATGAATGAACATGAAAACTCAACAAAATACACCCAAAATGCACACCAGCATGTCTGATCATGGGATCTGCACATAAGAACCACAAGCCAGAACCCAGGATGTCGGGTGGTGGAGTGGAAAAATAAAGAAACTGTATTTAGAATTTGGGAGGTAATTAGTAATGAGGGTGGGAATCTCATGAATCTGAGACCTCCCTTCACCCTTTCCACCTTATGATGCCACACCAAGAGAGCAATCCTTTGTAAAACAGGAAGAGGGCCCTTACCAAGAACCCACCAATGCTGGCATACTAACCTTGGAATAACAGCCTCCCGATCTGGGAGAAAGAAAAGTTTACTGGCTAAGCCTGTGATAACTTGATATCGCGGCTGAGCAGACTTGGAAAAACCATGATGCTCATTACTTTCACTGTGTGTACTTGGCTTCTGATGTTTAAGTGCCAACACCTGGCCTCCATGTGTCAGGGTTTATCATCCACAACACTATCAGGGCATCTGGTCCTGCAATGGCACATGTCCCTTCTACATTTGCCTATAGCAGAGAGGCCACCATTGCACTTTTAAGGGTGATAAGATTCCTCTCACCAGTGCATATCCTTATTTTTGGCAATTTGCTTCTAATAACTTTAAAGTATAATTCAAAAATAGGAAGTAGAGGGTATACTAGCTGAGATTTCAGTGAACAACAGTAAAGTTTATGTCCTAGTTTCGAAGCAGATACAAAGGTTTAAGTAGTCTAAACTGAAAACAAGATTAAGATACAAATTTTATGCTTTCTTTTTTGTACTCTAATCTTAGTCTTAGAGCTCTCATTGTGCAGGTTGATACATTACTAGAAGCAATGAGCAATTTCATCACCTAATAGCCACTTACACATTCTTTTTATTAGTAGTAGTATACTTTACATTTTGTTATTTATTTATAAAACAATAATACAACCTTTCCTTACAAGATTCATAAGCAAAAGTATATAATAAAAAGCATGTGACTCTTTCAATGCGGATCCTACCCAGTCCTCCTGAGAAGGAAACAATGTTACTAAATGTTTAAGTGTGTGTGTTTGTTTCAGTGTGTGCATGACTTTAAATATGCATATTTCCTAAAAGTAAACATGCTATATCAAAATGATGTGCATTTAGTTTATCTAATGTGGGACAGGCATTGATATCCTTAGTAGGTACTTTTTATATTTAAAACTTGGCTGAATGAAATTTTTAAAAAAACACACCAAAAATAGACCACAGCCTATTTCACCATCTGTAATTTGATCAAGAAGAGAATTATTTATTTGTAAATAGTGAGGCCATGCCTCTCAGAACACCATCAACAAGTTTAGCAGGAGCAAACACTACTGAAGTTATCTCACTGCCGATTCTCTCTAAGATGCGTGCAATCCAGGGAGTATCATTATTTTTAGTAGTTTCAATCATATTTTTCAAATGATTTATCTCTGCTTTCATTTCTTCAGCTTTCCTTTGAAATCCACTATTAAACATATCTTCTTGGACCTTAAAGAAAGCCAAGGAAGTAAAATTCTTAAAATCTCCATTTTTTTTGATAATTACATTTTGTTTTTAAGAACTTGGTCAAGTAATCTTTTACTCCTAAATCTGTTCTCTCTTACATAATCAGGGAGAATTTTGCAACAAAGAATATTTTCTGTCCTGTGCCTGAGTACTGAAAGAAAGCATAGTTTACAGCCTTACTAATATTCACATACCATTAGGGTTTGCTGGGATGCTAAGCTGGACATCAGGGAAAACCTAATATGTTCCAGTCAAATAATGCTTGAGGTGGCCTTGGTATGCAGGCACTAATTCACAGTCCCTGTTGGATTAATATGGACAACAAAATTGTACAAATAATGGAATCTCACACACTGTTCTAGAACCCTGTCTTAAACAGATCCAGACAGACAATCAGAGATTTCTTCCTGTCACATAACTTGGGTGAACCAGCCATACCTGGGGACAAAAGGCGAGTTTAGAAGCTGTCGTTTCCTTAGCTTTTTAAGTCGGGATGTTTCTGACAGTTTTATGTCAGCATATGTTTACTTCAGGGTTTTCTGGTACCAATAGGGTGCCTGATAATTGCCAGTGCTTTTGGTAAAGCAAACCATTTTCCAGTTGTAATTAATACATGTGTTTAGAATACCTTTTAAATCAGGCATTGCCAGGTCATTTTAAAATCCCCCAAAACAGCTCAAATACTCCAAGGTACTGTGCTATTCCTATTCACTCCAAAATTTTCATATGGAGAAGAAATCAAAGGCTTCTTTAAAAATAGGGGGAAGAAGAGAAGGAGAAAGAGAATAAGTTGTTAAAGGATTCAGGGTTTTGATAAATCACAAGCAGAACATAGCAATGGTGCTGCCTTCCACGCTGTTGACTAACCTTCACCCATCCCACCTGAGGGACCCGGACAACGACCATCGGACAGTGCTGAGGCCATGGCCAGACGTACCTTCAGTTTATGTTCCAACATCATATTCTGCTCTCTCCTCAGGTTTTCTCTTTCCTTCTCCAGCTTCTCTGTCAGTTGCACTATGTTCTCCTGGAGAGTCCTCTTCTGCGCCTCCATCTCTTGCTGCTGCTCCTGCAGTCGCTGTCTCAGCAGCTCCTGCTCCTTCTCAGCTGCCTCCTTCCGGGCCCGCTCCGCTGTCCAGGAAGGTTTCGCAGAGGGAAGGAAAGAAGTGAGGACTTACCTGACCGCCCTGAAGGAGAAGGAGACGGAATCAATTGCAAGGGCAAGTGGGGAATCCCTGAATGCCCTTGGGCCGCACCATTGAGAGGCCCGGCCCGGCCCGGCCAGGCTGGTGGGCAACTCCGACAGCCCTTGTCGTTTTCAGATTCAGCAGAATCTATTCCATGCAAGAGGGGAAGTGCCTCGTTTCGGGCACGTTTTGCTCTCACATCTGTCAAAGGGCACTGCGGGCACCCAACCGCCCCTGGTGAACCCGGCCCTGCCCCTCACCTGCCCTGGCCTTCTCCCCGTCGCTGAGCGCTTTGTCTGACTGCAGGATGGATTTCTCTATCACCCACTGCGACTGCAGGAAGCTCTGGAGGACCTCGCTCGCCTGAGGAAGCAGGAAAGAGCAAAGAGCTTCAGTTTCCGCTGGGTAGAGCACAACGGCACCAACAAGAACGCCCGTGGAATTTTTCCTTTGTGTTCCAAATCCTACAGCGGCTCCATGCAAAGTGTCCGAGCTCCTCGGACCCACCCGAGTCCCTCCACGTCTTCTGCTTCCTGACTCCTTGCAGTCTCTCTCCCAGTGCTACTTCTTCGCCCACTCTAGTGGGCTAGGTCCCAGCCACTCAGAACCACGTTCTGTCGTACAAACCCACAATATTGGGTGCTTTTTAAATAATCACCCCACTAGTGTGAAATGTCTTTAATAAGTGCTGCTCCTCTCCTCTGTCACTTGTTGGCTATGACTTTAGGCAAGCCACCTTAACTCATCTCTACGTCTCAGTTCAGATGTGTAAAACGTTGACAGTAAGTGTAGATGCTTCTTAATGCTCTTTGAAGAATTAAATTAAAATGTCTAGGCAGAAACAGCCTGACATTGTGCCTATAACAATAACAGTTATGCCTTTAACAATAATGATTCAATACATATTAGTAGCATTATCATCATTTTTATTTTTAAATTTTCTTATAGGTTACCACCACCTCTGTAGCCCATTTCTCAGGTTCACGAGTGTTGTAACTCTACATGCGGCTAAGTAGTGGACTGGCATAGACTCTGACTTTAACCAGTGACTTGTCAACACCTGGCACACTGAATATCATGTTGTTGAAAGAAGAAATGAATAACTTGGGAGCTGTCCTTTGTGGATTTCAGAAATCCAACTCATTTTTGATATTGTGCACTTCTACTCCTCAGAAATGAAGAGCAAACAGTGGGCCTTAAAAGCTAAATGTGTCATGATATCGCCACACTCACCTATTACCCACAGCTGGTGCTTTGTTCTCAGATTTTTCAGGAGAGTCCCCCGACCCTTTGATTTTATTCTGTAAAATACCCCCATGATTTCTTATCCTCACCTTCACTCCTTTTCCGGGCACTTGCCTATAGTCCTGTTCAATCTTTTCCTTTGTTTCCAAGTAGAGCTTATGACCTCCAGGAACAGAGAAAGTTCCTGCTGAAATTCTTTCCATCAGGGTTGCAGAAAGCCGATCAAGTTCAGCCTGGCAGTATTTAACAGACGCCTCTTCATTCTGCAGTAAGAAATCCTCCTTCTTATCCTTTAGGATCTTCTGCAAGGGAAAAGTAGAGGGATGTCACCAGAAGAAAGGAAGCTGGAAGATAAAATTCCAAAGTATCTGGTGGAAGGAAGTCTAAGTGTGGTCCTCGTGAGAAAAGCATACTGTTGGAGAAATACACGGAATAAAATAGGAATCGCAAGATTTGATTTACTCACAAACATGAAAGCTTTCTGTCATGCAGAGAAAAGTTTCTTAATCTCCCTGGGTCTCAGGTTCCTTATCTGAAAATTTGGAATTGAATTACCTAACCTCTATGGCTCCTTGCAGCTGCAGCATTCAGAGATTTTATCTTCTGTGACACAACAAACAGTAATGGAAATTGAAAACAACAACAACAAAAAAAAACAAACAGCATGGGGATATGTTAAAACAAAAACAAAAACAAAAAACAAAAACCTTGGTTCCTGGGAATGGGAGAGTGCTTTTTAAAAAAATGAGCTGCTCACCACTGACTTTGGGGTGTTATGGACAGGCTTCAAATACTAGAAGTATTCCTTTCCCGAGGATCTTTATACTGATTATTAGAGACCAGAGAGATTTCTGGATAAAATAGCTGAGGTATGGGGAGGGAGAGAGAAGAAAATGTAGTCTTTTGAAACTCTCTCCTTCGTGAGATCCAGACTACTCGATCATTGAGAGAAACGGGAGACATGAGGCCAATAAGGCACTTCTGGGCTTCATTCTCCAAGGGGAAGGGTCACAGAGATAAAGAAATGCCAAGACAAAGTACCACAAGCTGCTTCTGGAACTCCTGGTTTTCATCCTTGAAAGAGTTCTCCATGAAGATCTCAATGGCTTCCCTCTCACAGGCTGCGTGCAGGTCCAGCAGGTCCTGCAGCGTGTCCGTGGGGAACCTCACTCGCTGGACCATCTGCTCAGCGTAGTGGTCGGCTGCCTTCTGCACGGCCACTGAGTTCTCCAGCTGGGCCAGAGTTGTCACTGCGTTCTCCAGACAAGGCACTGCTCCACTGTTGATGGTATCCACGTAAGTCACCACAAGGGTCCTCAGCCCTAATATGCCGGGATATTTAGGGGATGAATATTAAGTTGTCATTAAATAGAATTCAAGAGTACTTTTAAGAATCTTTCTTTCGGTCTTTGTCTGTCTGTCTGTCTGTCTGTCACTCTCTCCCCATCTTTTTCCCCATTTCCCCATGTCCCTGTCTCCCTCCCGTCTCTCTTCCGTCTCCCTCCCCTCCCCTCCTCTTCTCTCCTCTCCTCTCCTCTCCTCTCCTCTCCTCTCCTCTCCTCTCCTCTCCTCTCCTCTCATCTCTTTCTCTTCATACCAAAATTGTTTACATAGGTACACAGACGAAGCAGGGCAAATGAGATTATATTTATTTGTAATTCTGAAGCTTCTGTGGATTTTCTGAGATATATGAGCTAAAATTTATTATTGGACTGCTTTCAACTCCCCAAAAACCTTTGAATTCTCCTTACAAATCACACTGATTATAAAAGACTTCTCTTGAGAAGATACAATATTCTGTTTTATACTGTTAGTGACTTTTCAGTAGAAGATTTTTTCAGGTATATGGAAGCTGCAAATGTTACTGATAGAGTTTATAATTTTGGAGAATTATAAATGCCCTAAAGTGTAATATGCAATTTTCTTCATTGAGTATGAATATCTGTAGACCCACAATTCTATTTAGAATCAACAAAAATCCTGGAAAACACATTATATAATATATTAATATATATTAGGTCCCAAAGATGTGTGAAAAGGAGACTCACGTTTCCCAGTGACCATGATTCCCTCTCGGAGGGTCTTGGTCCTCGCTTGAGTATAGATGTAAGAACAAAAATTCTTCATTTGTTCCTGAAATTTAGGTTCCAGTTGGTTTTCTGGCACATTCTCGATAGTGGCTAGGATGTTTTTGTCATTAGTTGGCCGGTCAAAGACAAAACACTTCCGTTTTGGAAAGAAATGCCGGATACACTCTCTGGGGAGATTGGATAGTTGGACTCTGGGATTCCTGCCTGAAGGATTGAAAAGAACAACAACAACAACAACAACAACAACAACAACAACAACAGAGATTTGAGTAGCAACAGTTCAAGGGCAAGGAACCTAAAGACTTTCATGACAGGAATTTTTGTATTTTTTACATCTTCTATGTTTATAATATAGTCCTTTAGCATAGACATCCAATGCTTCTTTAAACATGAGACTTACCAACAACACAATTCTGGGGAGAAATTTGGGTAGAGATCTAAGGCTGGTTAAAAAATAACCAAAAAACAAAAAATTTATTGCTGGTATTCTTAGACCTAAACACAGTAGAATATAATCTGTATTGTTTACAGGTTTGCTGAATGAAAGGCTCACAAAGAAAAAACATCAGATGTAAATTTTTGTCTACTTGATCCCATGTAGAATTTGAGCTTTGGGACCAAAAGGAAGGGCTACAAACAAAAGATAATGGAGCAATATTAGGAATCTTACACTGATTAATGAATGAAGACTATTTTGATGCAAAACGTAATATGTACAGTGTTTGCTTTTGTTTTTAGCAAAAACCTCTGGAGAGAATATGTGACATAAATGTAATTTTAACATGTCATCACTAATCTACAACTCTTTAATATAAAGAACTATATTTGATTGGACAGTGTTGCTCTTCTGCCTAATCAGTTTCTCATTAAGTGTTTTGAGACAGCACAGATAAAAACATGAAATAAGAATGAACAAGTCCGAATTGGTATTCCTCTCAAGGTATCATCAAATATACACCCACATAAATAACTCATTAAAATGATTTACTAGTTTGAATTTATGGCATGGGAGAATATGGAAATTTAACAAAAGCTATGATATAGAAAGTAAATAAATGTCCTGATAATTATCATAAATACCACAACAGCATATATTGAAAAGACTATACTTTTTCAGGTTTTTGAAAACTTAAAGTCACTTTTGTAGATGATGTATTTCTACAGTCAATAGAAAGTTATATCCTTACTTCAAAGGAATAATAGCTAATTGTGTGAAAGATCTTTTTTTTTCATTAGATAAGTTTTTTTTTTCATTATACTTTCATGTGTAACAATATCCAGTCAGTTGTTTCTCTCAAAACAAGAAAGCAGAAGCCAAAATAGGGAACACAAGGTCTGCTATCTATAACATTTTAGCACTACTGTATTCAGTATTAACAAGTGGGTGCTGAAGGATGATGTGGAAAGAACAAATTGGTTTTGAATAACTGCACTCTACTTGAAGCTCTACTTTTCTTGAGTGAATTAGAACTTTTCAACCCATCTCCCAGTTACCATTTTTCTACAGACTTAATCTGGTCTAAAATACAAACACGATCCCAGAGATGATGAACAGTGTTTAGTATCTCCCACCCCTATTGAACCATCCACTGCCCAGGTCACGTCCGATACCTGGAACCAGCTTCAAGGCATTCTCCAGGTACTCATCTTCCGTGATAGGGTGACCATTTAACATCAGCTCCAGGGTGAAATCTCGGACAGTCCAGATAAAATCTGGAAAGAAACTCACAAACTCCATGGAATCTTCTACTTCATCTGGTGTATGGGAGGACTTTGCCCTTATCAGTTCTGTCAGCTCTGTCACATAACTAGAACTTGGTTAAGGAAAAAGAACGTCCTATCCACAATCCCCACATTCCTCTAAAAAGATTATTATAAACTTCTCTTTTGCCCTGGGTCCTTCTGCTCCACCAAAAGCAACAAAATGACAGTGAAGGAGAAACTGACTGGCTCTCCTTCCCCATAGACTCAATGACAGGTGGTGGTTTGGTCCCTGAAGGATACTGCAGCTGCTCCAGGGCCTGGTGGTTGATGGTGCTCATACTGTTGTAGACAAAGCTGCTACACAGAAGCACAGCCAGGGCAAAGATCCACGAGTCATTCTTAGGGTCGCCCTGGAAAGCACATTTGAGTAAGACTTTTAGCAGTTTTCCTTGGAGAAATTCCTTTAGACACTAAGTCTATCAGTCTTTCATTCATTATTTCACAGCTCACTCACCTTGCAAAGTATCAAGTTTGAAGACAGACATAAATACATATACCAGCTTTGACAATTAAAAGATATTTCTTATGATCGGGATTTATATATATATATATATATATATATATATATATATATATATATATAAATTGTAATCTTCACAAGGCTTTCCTTTTATTCAATTTGAATGAATAAAATAACAGAAAAATGTAGCACAGTACCTGTTGTGCAATTAGGTTCATTGAAAGGTGTTAGCACACATTCATTCTACACATATTTGTTGGTCATATAATTATATAATGTTATATAATTATATAAAATATAATGTTGATTATGTAACTGGGGATGTAGTCAGCAAATTTTTATAGGAAGCTACTGAATGTTTTCTACTGTTCTTAAATTAAAAAGCAGTTTAAAGTGACATATGTTACTTTCAAGTTGACTATTGCAAAGTTGTGACAAATATACATAACAATGAATGCAGCAAAGATGACAGTATCTGTAAGAAACTTACATATTACTAATGTATATAAGCAGGAAATTGTAGTGAGAATATTAAATTAAATTCAAAAGTCCATTGAGGAAGAACAGAGCTCTGAAAGTTGGAAAAGAGTCCATGACATGAAGTCTTCAAAGCCTTGAGCTGAGTGTTAAAGCATTAGTAGAATGTGGACTTGAAAAAATAGAGGTCATCCTGTAGGTAGAAAGACCCACAGAAGCAAAAGTGGACATGGCAGAACACTTTGCAATCAAAGTGGAATTATTTGATGTTACCTAAGCAGAGGATAGGTCAAGAAATTAAGGCTGAAGAGTGAGCCTAGTGCAAACAGATGAAGGACCTTAAAGGCTGGGCTAACCTGTTTGTATAAATTACAGCTGTGTCTAAAAATCCAGAATTATTTCTCTTATAAAGGATATGTAAAGCTGATTCCTGGAACAAATATAAAAAAAATTGGGATTTTTGACTAGAAGACTCAATAAGAAAGTTTGGAGGGAAATGCCAATCCATTAATTTAGCTTCCCAAATCTCAATTTTTAAAAAATAATGAATTAGGATATGAAAAAGTGGTATTGGGACAAACAATACATTGTTTAGACAGCAAGACTTATCATGGTTTGATATACGTCTTTAAAAATAAACGCAATGTGGGTAGAAAGACAGAGCTATAGAAATGTAGGTACTCTTTACAAATAATTAGTCTCAAAGTAAGGCAGAAAAACAAGAAATTCATTACACCCACTTGCAAAAAAAACCCCGAAAATATCAAAACTCCATCTTAAAATGTTGTGGTAGGACAAACACATGCTTTTATAGAAACGGCTCATTCAAAGCTCTCACAAAGCCCTCCAGAACGCTCCGTGGGTACTTGATGAACTTCCCCACAGGATGCAGATTCTCTGAGGGCAGCACCTTCACTTTGGTCACTAATATTTACAGTGCTAACTCGGAGACCACGTGCTCGGTGATTATTTATCACACTGAATTGAATCATTCATTTAGTACCAAAAATAAAAGAAAAATTTACTCATGACTCCTTACGTAGAAGTGAGATTCAAAAAACCAAAATTTGCCTCATATATATATACTTGGACCTCTAGATGTGACAAATAGATCATGCCATTAAGATAAAGCGCATTGTGAAGAAAATATCTAGATTAAAGAGGATTTATCTGTGACCCTCTGCCTTACCTTTTCCACATCACCCAGGCCCTCAGTGTCCAGAAGGACCAGGGTGTGGTTAGGCTTAGAGGGGTGAGGCACACACCACATCCAGATGCCCTTGGTTTCAGACTGCACTGTAGAGCCCAGAGGGAAACCTACAAAGCAAGGGGAGACAAAACATAGAGCGATGGCAGATAATCTAAGCAGCAAAGGCGCTACAAAGTCAGATTGTTGCAATATAAATATGCAGGCGTACACAATAGTGCTTTCTCTTTCTTTGTGAGAAGGCCCTTCTTTGTGTGTCATTTTTTGATGCGTGAAAGGAAGTTAACTGTTAGAATGATACCCGCAAGTGCTCAAGATGGAGACAAGAGGCATGAATGAACCAGACATAAAGGAGTTCACTGATAACCATAATACAAGTATTTTGAAAGAATGTGAAGTACAAAGCCAGATAGAAGTGGATAGAAGAGAGACATTTAAAGAAAAAAAATTTTAAAAATAATAAAAAATAAAACAGTATTTTCTTTCCAATCAATGCGGAAAAAAAAGAGGGTGACAATTAATAGTCACAGTGGGATGTGAACTCACAAAAAAATTTTAAGATGAAGATACGTATTCAATCATCTTTATAAGTTGATTGGAATATTTCATAGAGAAAGCAAAATATGAGAAAGAGGAGACACAATTGCCTAGCGCTTGCACAGGTAAGAGAAAGTTAAGAATCTGAGCATTAGTAGGAAAGATTTTCCTTAACGAGAGTAAAACAAGGAGTATGGTAACAGATTACAGCAAAGCGGTTAATTTAGTAGTGAGAATTAGAACGAGAAGTTTGGTTTATTGAAAGGAGAGTGGTTCTCCCTTCACATGACTAGGGAAGAAAACTAAGCAGCTGTGGTATAGCTAGAATCAAAGAACTGGGTCCTGCTGGAGACGACACTCACCGTGGTTCTGTCCTGCAAGACGGTTCATCAGGTAGGACTTGCCTGTACGATACAGTCCTACGATGGCCACAACCATCACCGGCTGAGAAATCTCATCAAGAATCTGTAGTGCTTGCAGGTTCACTGATAGCCGCTGATTGGTGTTTTTCACCAGACAAATGGGGGCCATCATGTTGGGTCCAAATGCCATGGTATCCAGCCAACCTAGAAGAACCTGCTCGTAGAAATAAGATTATGATGTTATCCTCTGACTCAGAGTTTTCCAGAGCACCCATCATCTTAGGACAGTGTGAGTTTCCTGCTTTGTTTCTGTCACAGCACGCATAGGCTAATTCCTGCAATGAAAAATTCGTTTAATTTTGGTTCTGCCATTACAATGAATCTCTACAAGAGCCAAAGTGCTCTCCACACTGTAAGGATCTCAGATTGGATGTTACTGCCGACATGGGGCAGCCACGTCTTATAATGCAGTACAGTGGCTCTACCTGATGTGGACTGAGAAGCAAGCTGTCCCCTCGCATCGTGTCCTCTCCCAAGGTCTAAGGCTTAACCAGCTCTTAAGAGATCAGGGAGGCTGATGCTGAGGGAGGACCTGGGACTAGAAGGACCTTGAGAACACAAGCCATGATTTCATGTATTTCTTCTGTCTTAGTTGTTGAGAACAGCAATAGTAGTAGTGGTAAGTATGTTGAGTATTCACCAAAATCTGAGTTTTTAAACCATTTCAGTTTGACATATGACAGATGAATGAAATGTAATATCCCTTAGACCATTTATGATATGAGAAGGACTGAGGGAGTTTTGGGTTCCAGAATGGAAACAGAATTAGATTTTTCTCCAGTTTTTGTAAGTCATCAAAATAAAATATAAGAACCATCTCTTTTGAAGGAAAACTGAGTGGCCAGGAGATCAATTTTGTTTTCTAAAATATAAATGTGCACCCAAATCAAGATATGAATGTATGTTTTAAGGCCATAGAAAGTGTAAAACAATAAAATTCAATGAAGAATGATAAAAAGACCTCCCAATTTCTGAATCCTCCATTTTAATGTTCAAAAATATCCATGTTGCCACTATTTGCAGATGACGTACTATACACAGAAAACCCTAAAGATTCCACAAAAAACTATTAGCACTAATAAATGAATTCAATAAAGTAGCATGATACAAAATAAGTATCATAAATCGGTTTCATCCTTATACATCAATAATGAGCTGTTAGAAAGAGAAACTGAGGAAACAATTCCTTTTATAATTGCATCAGAAAGAATAAAATAACTAGAAATAAATTTAACCAAAGAAGTGAAAAACCTGTACCTTGACCACTATGACATTAATGATGACAGGTTTGAAGATACAAATAAATGAAAGAATACACAGTACTCGTGAACTGGAAAAATTAATATCATTAAAATGTCTATAGGACCAAAGCAATATACAGATTCAATGCAATCCCTATCAAAATACCAATGGCCTTTATCACCAAACTAGAGCAAATATTCCTAAAATTATATGGGACCTCATAAGACCCTGAGCAGCCGAAGCAATCTTGAGAAAGAAAAACAAAGTTGGAGGGATCGTGCTACTTGATTTCAAACTGTACTGCAACAAGGCTTTGGTCCTAAAAGTAGTATAGTACCAGTACAAAGACAAATACACAGATCGCTGTAACAAAAGAGAGCCCAGAAATAAACCAACACTTGTACCATCAATTAATTTATGACAAAGATGCAAGAGTATACAATGAAGAAAGCTTTTTCATTAAATGGTATTGGGAAGACTGGACAGATAAATGCAGAAAAGAAATAAAACTAGACCACTTTCTTACACCATATATAAAAATAAACTCAAAATGGGCTAAAGACTTAAATGTAAGTTTTGAACCCATAAAACTTCTAGAAGAAAACATAGGCAATACACTCTCTGACAAAGCTCTTCACAATATCTTTCTGCTATGTCACTTTGGGCAAGGGAAACAAGAAAAAATAAACAAATGGGACTACATTGAACTAAAAAGCTTTACACAGTGAAAAAAAGAAAAAGGCAATGTACTAAGTGGAAGGAGGTGTTTGCAAATGATACATCTGATATGGGTTTATATTCCAAAATATATAAAAAACTCGTTCAACTCAAAATCAAAAAACAAAACAAAACAAAACAGAAAAAAACAAAAAAACCCACAATCTGTTATTAAAAACACAACAAAGGATGAGTGTTGGCAAGCAGGCAGAGAAAAAGGAACCCTTGTGCTTTGTTGGTGTGATTGTAAACGAGCACAGCCACTACAGAAAACAGTATGGAGATTCCGAAAAAAATTAAAAAGAGAACTAATGTATGATCCAGCAATCTTGCTTCTGGGTTTTGATCGGAAGTCGAAAACACAGATTCAAAAAGATACATGCACCCTTATGAGCACTGAAGCATATTTACAATAGCCAGCATATATATATATATATATATATAAACAACTTAGGCATTCATCAGTAGAGGAATGGATAAAGAAAATATGGCAAATACAGACAATAGAATATTAGCATATCCCACAGCCATAAAAAAAGAATGAAATCTTGCCATTCCTGAAAACATGGATGGACCTAGAGGGTATTGTGCTCAGCAAAATAAGTCAAACAGAGACAAATACCATACCATTTCACTTATGTGTGGAATCTAAAAACCAAAGTAAATGAACAAAACAAAACAGAAACAAAGTCGTAGATACAGAGAGCAAACTGTTGAGTGCCAGATGGGAGTAGGTGAGAGGATGTGTGAAAAGGGGGAAGGGGATTAAAAAGTATGAATGTCCAAACTTCCAGTTATAAAAGCAGTCACAGGCATGTAAAAGTACAGCATAAGAATAAAGTCATTGATATTGTAATGACTATGTATGGTACCAGATGGGTACTAGGCTTGTGGTGCAGCTGACACTAATGGAACATTGTACGTTATTACATACAAACTCGCCCTCAGGTGGGCCTGCTTAACTCCTGAAGTCTGCCATGGGCCTGCATTAGGGAGAAGAAAGTATTACCTGTAAGGTAAATAAATGCGTGACAGGCTGAGAGAAAAGTTTTAAAAGCAAGCATTTGTTGGGAGAGGTTCTCTGGTCCCGAGAGGAGAGGGGTCAGAGAACTCGCCGCCTAGGGTGGGAGGGCGCCGCTTTTATGGGGTTATGTGGGGGTAGGGGTATAGGGTGGGGAACATTAATCAAATGCTAATTGAGCCTCGGGATTAGGGTGGTGGCCCCTAGGGCTTTAGGGTAGGCCCTATTCAGAAGGTCTGGATTCCGGGTTTCAAACTGGGGAGCCTCCAGGCAGGCATCTGGCTGGCCCTTCCCCCGCTGACCTAACATTACCTAGTTCCAGGAAGTGCTGAGCTGCTCTTTCCCAATTTCTGCAACATACCAAGAAAGAAGCTGCCCACTTGAGCAGTGATTTACAGCCAAGGCCCAGAGATAGTAGTTTCTCAGCTACTAAGGGTGGAACTGTGAGTGGCAGTGAGGCCACAATCTTTAGGCACCCCATTTGTTTCTCCCCTATCCTTCCCGCCCCCCTCCCCTCCCCTCCCCCTCGCCCTCCCCCTCCACTATCCCCTCTGTCTGAGCCAAGTCTGCTCTGGTTTAAAAAAATTTTTTTAAGTGTAGGAGCTGAATCTAATTTAATGTGAAGTCAGGGCTGAGAATCAGTGATAAATCCATTCTAATGCATATTACAACGAGGAACACTGAGCTCATGGATGAAGAAACTGCTTCACTACGCGCTTGGAAGAGCCAGGAGAAGACTCTACTCTCTCATGCCTTCATGCACGTGTCTTTTCCACTCCACTTGCTGCCGCCCTGGTTATGTGACATGCTATGAGGCTGTCACCTCACAGCTACCACTGTTCCAATGGAGAAGCTGAGCGTTCCTCGAACTGAAGTCAGCAACTGAACCTTGCGGTCCAGACCATCAGGCTGCACGTTCCCTTACTTCCCCTTATTCAGAGACCAGTTTGAATCAGAAATTGAGAGTTTTAAGATCAAGACTACATTGCATGCAAAAGAAAGTTGATGAATTAGCATTTCTGCCCCACAGCTTCGCAGGTCACTGGGTCCAAGAGCAAGCTCCCAGTTCTATCTCCTTTCTGGTTCACTTTTCAGCTCCCGCTTTTCGGTTGCTATTTTATATGAGTTAAAAACGAAGAGGATTTTTTTTTTCATTTCCACAAAAGAAACTGAGCAGAAAACCGAACCTGAACACAAAAGTAATTTATGTCATTTTGTGGGGCTTAGGCACCAGACGCTTGGAAACAAAACAGTGAAATGGTGCTAGCTAAAAAACAAAAAAAAAAAAAAAAAAAAAAAAGGCTCATTTAGACCATCTAGTTATTATTAACGACTAATGAGAATGGAAATGAATTGTTTCATATAAATATTATGGAATACTTAATATGGTTAATGTAAGAAAGGATGTTTTAATATTTAAATTGAATGTTGAAAGCCAGCTTTCCTCTCAGTGTCTGCAATGTCCAACTGAGAAACGTTTGGGGCAGGGAGGGAGGGAGATGGAGGCAGAGAGCCACCCCCCTGCGCCAGCGCCTCTGCGAGGGGTCCTGGTTTGGCCCCTCAGTCAGAGAAAGGACTTCAGCCCCTTCAAACAGGTGATGCAGGACGCACTCCTTGTTCTCCCACGCAGGGGTCTTTGTGCAGCCCTGGGAGGGTGCCCGAGGAGGAGCAGCGCACCCCGGGGACGCCTTGCGCCCGCTGTCAACCGGCAGCGCCCTAGGATCCAGACGCTGAGCGCCCCGGAGCACAGCATCCTGGGGCCGCACCCCGTGGCCCCCCGACACCTTCTGCCGCTGCCTCCGCGCGCCTACCAGATCCGAGCCTGCGCCTCCGGCGAGGGATGCTTGGGCAGGTGTTGTCGTTAGTTTAGGGGGCCGGGGAGGGGGGACACGTGAATGGAAGACAACGTTTAGGGACGAACTTACGTGGTGCGGGTGCCGCAGCCAGGGGACCAAGTTCTCAGTGTCCCCGCTCGTCCCTCGCGCTGCTCCTGCGTCTGGCTCTCTGGGTTCCCACTGTTCAGAAGCTGAACAACCTGGCCGGACGTTACGACCACCAAGCTGTTAGTGGGGCTGGATGAATAGAGCCGAAATCGAAAGGTCGGGCACTGCTCCCAGACGAACTGTTAAGTTTTTACCTTTTGAGCGGAGCCTGGAGGCCTGAGTGTGCTGGCGAAACAACGTGGACCATGCGGCTTTTCCACGCCCAGTTCGGAATCCCGGGCTGGTCCCTCCTCCGTTCTCTGGACTCAGCGAAGAACTCAGCAGGGAACCGAGCTGACGTGGGCCAGTAGAAGCCCGACAGAGGTCAAAGCCTGTCTGTCTCCCAGGGGTACTTTTGGGAAGACGGGAGAGGCTGTTCGTTTTGGTTTCTTTTCACTTTTGGCTCAGGCTCTCTTCATTTCTCCCTCTCTTCTTTTTAACTCTTGTAGTGAACATCAGTCCTTTTTCATTAACAAAGTCTGTGTGTACAACTCCTACATTTTCAGTCAGGAGAGAATCACTGTTATTTTGTGGCATATGCTTCCACTTATTTTTTGTGGAGGATCTATGGTTTTAATAGTCCTGAGTTTCTATATTTTGAGGGTCTGCTTTAAATAATAGAAAAATGCAAACTCAAAGTGAATATTTATTCAAAATGAGCCAAGGAGTCAAAACCATTTAGAAAGCTGGCAAATGCCACAAATACTTTGTTTTCTGCTTTTATTTTCTATTCAGGTCCTTCCCCTCATATTTGAATTTTAGTATGAGCAATAATTCAGAAACAAAACATATGTAATTGTACAGGATTCAACTGTCTTAAACAACAAGAACAAAAATTGTGTAATCAAATTAGTCTTTTGCTACATCTGTTGCCTTTTGGATGATTATAAGTAGGGGCTATGTTATTGGTACAATTTTGGGTTAGGTTCTTTACCTATTTTTCTCTGCCTAGAATAGTCTGAGTTGGCTGCAATGACATTAAACGTGTTAATTCTACTTTTACCAATATGTTTGGTTGAGGCTGACTCTGACAACATGGTAAAAACTAAGAAACAGGGGTAAGTATTAAAGATTTACTGTTATGGCATTATCAAAAATAGATTACTAAAAAGACAGACTTGTTCCAAGAGCTGTTACACTAAATATGGTATCAGAAAGTACATTGAAAATTTAAAAACTGAAATCCCTTCATTTCCTTTGATATATGTGGTAAATCTACTAATCATGTTTTTATTGGAAAGTAGGGGTTTTAATATGACTTTATTTCCCAGACTTTCTCTGTTTTCTGTTTTTATTTTCTGTTCAGGTCCTTTAGGAAAGGTTACAGATGGCTTTACGGAGAAGGTCGCATTTCTGTTGGATCTTATAGAAAGGCTTACTTTTGAAAAAAGAGTGATCAGATGAAAGAGATTTTAAAGCAAAGAAAGAGAATGAGCAAATCTACAAAAGTAGGGGCTAGATGCTTGTACTCAGCCAGGTCCAATGTAGCAAGATTCACTGAGAATGAATTTAGAAGATAATTGGGACCTAGATCTTGGTCTATGTCCCATAGGCAGGCAGAGACTTTGAAGGTGACTAGGCATGCTCGGAGCCATGTTTGAAATTTTTCTCTGATGGCTGGGGGAGAGAGAGTTAAACTGAAGACATTGTAGACTAAGGTCATTTAGTAGGCTGGTACTACAGCTTCGAAGGCATATTGGTCCCATACTCTAGCTTCCACAGAGTCATTCAGGGACTCAGGTTTCTTCCATTCTGTTTTCTAAACCACCCAAGCATTGCACACATCTGCAAAGCAAAGGCTGACACATCTGATATCCAGACAGTGAGATGGGAAAGAATGACTGGTGGAGAATAGGCTGAAAGGTCTCTGGCCTAGACCCACAGGTAACATCCATATAATTCTGCTCTGATTCCGTGTGCACATGGTCACAGCTAGATAGATGCAAGAGCAGCTAGAAAGATGTAATTTCAACCTGGGTTGTCGTGAGTTCATCTCATAAAACAGAATCATATGCTGAAAATTAGAGCTGAAAATTCTGTCATAGCTCTAAAAGCATATGCACCAATATAATGACAGACTTTTAAAAAGACCTGAAATTCAATTTGGCAATTTCCAGAGTGGAACATAAGCTGGATTAGTATGTGACCCTGTATTTACTGAGACACAGAGACATGCAGGGTAAAGTCTGGGCACTGACCCGAGCCCAAAGAAAGACCCCTCGCTCATTAATTAGATCAAAGAAATCTGCCCTCCTCTTTTCCTTCCCTTTTTCTTCCTTGTTATTGTTTTTTCTTTTGTCCCATGAGAGTTCAGTATAAAAACGTGAGGTTAGAGATGGAGAATATAAGGATAGATAGTTCTTTTAGCCTTTTAGTTAATATTTTATTATTGTTATTACTTTCATATTTTAATGTTTAATTCATTTTAAATTTATTACTATTATTATTGAAGAAAAATACCTTCAAGTCTTTCTCCCAGCTTCCATGCTGGGAAATTACTGAAAAATATAAATTAAAAAATATATTCTAGAAGTCTAAGCTGGCAAAGTGTAATATTGGTAAAGAAAGAATTGTTAAAATGATTTTCTAAACTGATGGAGCCTAATCAGACTTGATTTAACAGAAATGATTTTTTTTTCACGGTTGATTTCATGGAAACTACAGAAAAGATGACCTAGCATCTTGTTGTGGAAAGTGTGTTTATTTGGCACCAACTATAGTCAGCTTTGGGAACTAATGGAAATTCTTAGACAGGAAGAGTTTCATTTGGACATGCTATACACAGAGCTTGGTGGAAGACCATAAAGATGCAGATATACCAACCCTTCTAAGAGAAGCACAAACTGAAAGCAGTTTGGGCTCAAAATTATGTTGAGTGCATTTCTCCAACTGAGAAAAATGTAGGTACAAAGGAATAATGGCCCCTAAAATACAGGATTCATAGACTTGGGGAATTCTAGAATGGGAGAGAACAACCCACTGTGACAAAACAGTAAAAACAAAGCAAAATTTAAAGCACCTTGGATATTGCAAAGGATTGAAATAGACACAGTAAAGGCCAGGCTTTCAGAATTATACGAAATGTAAACAACAGCACTTGGCAAGTTGGTTGGCCTTTGTAAATTTATGGCTTTGCTCCCAAATCGGAGCAAGATTACATTGCTAGAGGAAAAGTACGCCCTCGTTAGTTCTTATGAGAAACTGAGAATACAGAGAATTTAAATAGTAGGATGAATATCTGGGGGTAGACAGAGCCTCTGGTAAGACTTCCTAGACATTGGAGTGCTAGGATCACAAATGGCTTTATGAAAATCTAATTTCTCTTATGTCACTTTCTAAGAGGCTCTGGCAGGCCCATTGCACCCCTTCTCCAGTCACGTTCAACTCATGCTGCCTCCCTTTGCTTATTCACTCCTACATGAGGTGAGACTTAGCCTTGTGCCATATCACTGAGGTGAGACTTAGCCTTGTGGCAACCACAAGCAGTCCCTGGTCACTCTTCTCTCAGGGAAACCTTGAAAGGAACTCTTCTTACTCTCCTAGAGAACAATTCAGTAAATGTGTCCAGTGCGAAAAGGCACCTCATCCTTGTCCCAGAGACATAATTTACAAGACGACTTCCCAAGAGTCATCTGGAGTGCTCCCCTACCCCCATCAATTTTGATACCTACTGCATCAATTTTGGTGTGAAGACACATGTAAGCGCACTGTTGTTGAGCCACACCTCAAGATGGAACCCCTTTACACATTTTGCAACATTTGTCTTGGCTAGTTTGTTCAAGTTACATATAGGATATTTAGAAGAAATTGAAATTTTGACTTGAGTTCCAGGTTTCATGGTTACATAGGGCTCATTCTAAAGCTCTTCAGATCTTATTATAATGAGGAAAATGTTATTCCCGGCTCAATGCTTCCTTTCTACTGTTTCCTGGGTATCAGATTTTTCACATAATCAAAGTTGAGGGACTTTGAAATTTGAAGGGATGTGTGGAGGTGTTGTCCTTTTGAGCTCTCCCTCAAGGATTTCTGACTGAATACTATCTAAAAGTTTAATAGACATGTAATTAGAATAACAGAAGTAGAAGAGGGAAAGAAAAAGCAAAGGGCGACAATTTTTCAAAAATGAATGAGAGTCAAGAAAGCACATATTCAGAAGTTTAAAGAGGCCATGTGTAATAGGTAACGGAAAAAAGTACACATAAGCACGCCATGGCCAAATTAATAAAATCCACTTATTAAGACAAAATCTGGAAGATGATCTACACAAGGCTTCTTCCTGCCAACTATGCAAGTTACAACAAAGTGTAATAACATGTCTAACGTACTGAATGAAAAAGAATGCCAAACCAGAATTCTCTCCCTTGTTAAACTGTTTCTAAAAATGTGTAAAATAGTTTTTCAAAGTAAAGCCGATTGAATTTTTTGTAACAAGACCTCTCTTAAAGATTGTTAAAGGAAGTTGGTCTCATTCCTACACACACACACACACACACACACACACACACACACACACAGAAATCCCTGAAGTAGTTAATAAAAGTCTCAGTAAATATAAATAAAATAGAATGCATAAATAAGTCTATGTAAGGACTTAAAAAATCAGACTATTTATTATTGAAACCCTGAAAACAGTAAAATTATAAGAAGGTATGAAGAATTTTATATAATTTAAAAGTTGATTAACATAAACAAATTATGAGAACTGTAAATTACCATAACTGACTCAAGGAAGAAATAACCCCCTCGAACCTTCTAATAACTATTTTCAAAATAGAATCAATAAGAAGTCTTTTTATAAAGATGTCTGAAGATTTAGATATCTTTATAGTGATTTCTATTTTCACATAAAAATAATTTCAGTTTTATACAAATAGTGAGCACAAAAAAAATTGGTAACATTGCCTAATTCATTACTTCATCAGTGGGGATCCTTTATACCAAAATAGAACCACAGGCTACACAAACACTAAAAAAGCTTATATCACTTGTGTACAAAGGCAAATATTCTAAACCAAGTAGTAAATAAAATTCAGTCATAAAAAAATCAAAGAAAATATCATGACCTAGTTCAATATATCTTCAGAACACAACTCTGGTTAAACTTTTAAATAATCACGTTAAATAATGTGATTAAAAGGAAGTAAATTATATGATCATCTTAACAGATGCAAGATTGAAGTGAGATCAATCTTAACATCCAATCGTGGTATAAAATTTTATCAAACTGGAGATAAAAGGAAGCTTCTTTAATCTAACAGAAAAGATACCTATGTATTTAGACGCTAAATTATACTTTTGCAACTAGAAAAAAGACAGCAGTGTCATTGTTTATTACTATTATTCTTCATTTCTGGAGGGTCTATCCTTTGCAGAGTGTAAATAATATGAAGAAAACATTTATAATTGAAAAGAATGAAATAAATTGTCTTTATTCGGAATTTATTATTGTGGTGGTGGTGGTAGTGGTGATGGCAGTGTGTATGTGTGTGTATGTTCTATAAGAGTTTTTCTCTCATCCAAGGTCATTTGTTATATACCTATGCTATTTTCTAGAATATTTATAATTTTACCTTTAGATCTATAGTCCATTGAGAATGGATATTTTCATTTGCATCAAAAGTGTATTCTTGGAGGTGGGTACCAATTTACCCAATACAATTTAATCAAAAAGATGAGGTTGGGGAGAACTATCAACATATGGAAATAAGGCCATGACTTGATTCTAAAAAAATAAACCTTATAGACCACACACATACACACTCACATAAACACCCATCTCTATCACCATCTGCATGAGGTAAAAATTGGTTAAGTTTAACTAGTTCAAAACCAAATAGGTCTTTCATGAAAAACACTATTGAAAGTGTTAAAGGGTAGTCACAGAACAGATAACATTTGTAAATTATCTACTCAAAAAAACCTCACATCCAGAATACATATAAGAAATCGCTGACAAATCAGAATGAATGAGAGACAACTCTGGAGAAAAAATGGTATTTATTTACAGGGATTTCACAGGAAAAGAGCAAGGAAACATGTGAAAAGGCATGCTATCTCCTTTGTAGTGAAAAAATGCAAATTAATGTCCCAATGATATATCACCAGCACTTGGCAGATTATAGAATTAAAGATGCTGACATCGAGAACAATAATAATCTGCAGGTTAATGTGTCACAGCAACTTCGAAATGCTGTTTAACCTTATCTAGAAAGACCGAAGATGCACATACCTTATGACTCAGGAATTCTACTCTTGGTACATTTCACAAAGAGGTCTGATGTATATGTGCACTAGTATATATGTTCAAAAAGTTTGGTAACATTGTTCATAATAGATAAAAACCAAAAACCCAGATATATCTCAATAGTAGAATAAACAGTGTTATGTCTTCATACAATAGAACATACAAGCTTACAAATGCAAAAAAAAAGAAAGAAAGAAAAGAAATGGGTGAGTCTTATCAATATCTATAAACAAAAGAAGTAAGGTACAAAAAATACATAAGATATAATTTCATTTATGTAAAGTATGAAAGCAGTCCAAACTAAATCATATTACTTGGGGATGTACTTATAATTCTTAAAATCCCCCCCCCAAAATTGTCAAAGTTGTGGTAATCATTGGTTCTAAAAGCTTTGTCAAGGCCATTTTAAGTGTTAAGATGATCTGGTGTACCCTAAGGAAAACTGCTGGGAATCATCTACTTAAACTGAACTTGAGTTCTCTATGACGGGGCTATTTTGCTCCTTAGTGTAAGCCTGACAAAAATGTGAATAACATGTGCATAAAAACAGATAGAGAAAGATTATAGCACCGATGTGTATAACAGCTCCAAACTGAATTTCACCCAAATGTCCATCCACAGGAAAAGAGCGAAATTAACTCAGGTACATTGCACCATGGAATATCTAATAGTAATGAAAATCAACTACACTTAAACCCAACAACATGGATCAATCTCACTGTCATGATGGTGAGTGAGTAAAATAAACTGGACAAAATAGAACGCATGCTATTCAATTCACAAACAAGCAAACTCAGATGAGAAAGGTAATAAGAATGGCTTTCTTAGAACAGGATGGAGGCGTTATTGGGTAGAAGGGGCATGAGAAAATATCTGGGATTTGAGAGTTTCTCCTTTTCTTTCCCACAAAGTAACAATTACAGAGATGGGTTCATTTTGTGTATTTAACCAATTGTACATTTTTATCTGAGTACATTCTTGTTTCTATGTTATGCTTTAATTTAAAAGGTTCAAAATTATGGCAAAAGTTTTTATCCTAATAAAAAGACAGCTTAGGACATTTAATTGTAAATGCTCTGTGTCAAAAACAGATTAAAAACAAAAATGGAAAAGAAAAACTGTTGACTATTTTATGTCACGTTAGCAACCAGAATATGGACATTTGTGGAAATCTGGGACAATTAAAACCTGATTTAAAATGCAGTTCTTACTCAAGCTCTCAGAAATATACACTCACCTGCAAAAATGACTAGTACGTACAGAGGCTGTATGCAGCTGTCATCTGAGAGATATAGGAAAAGAACTCACCAATTCTGCCTTTCTCTAACTTTCTATCTGGTTAATATTTTGTATATGGCAAAGTCTAAAATTTATCCTTGTCTTACGCCGAATGTAAAATTCGGTGTCAATTTCAGGACAAAATTTGACACTTTACTTTCTATAAATACAAGCGAGAATGAAAGTAGAGCAGGCTACTTTGAAATTGGACTGATGCTAAGAAGTCAGCTGATTTTCTGCTGTCCAATAAAGTCTTCGTTTATTTCTGGAATTCAAAAGCTCTCCAGGGCAACTGAATGATTCTGTGATCTTTGTAAACTGAGATTCTCATCAATCTTTCCCAGTCCTTTCCAGGTGAACCAAAGTTATTTACTGCATGCACAAATACCTGGAAATGTTGGTAATAATCGCTTAATTTGTGAGATGTAGAGTAGGAGTCTGTTCACAAAAAATTATAAAGCAATAAGGTGCCTAAGAACACCTAGAAAAACACTTATGCTGAAATGAGCAGTATCTCTAGGTCACTAAATAAATTAAATAAAGGTATTTTTATCATTTTGTGTGCTTCATGAATTTATTTTCAATGAAAGTTATTTACATTTTAACCATAGAAGTACACAGATGATAATAAAATATTTTTCATTTGGGAACAAAATTATTTATTTCAAGTACTTTTCTCACTGATATCTATGTCAAAAGTACTGCAAGTGATCAGTTAAATCAGTATTGAATAAGCACTAACTCCACCCAAAACTCTGTCACACACTGGGGCCCATCTGAGTATATGTACATGATTTATGTTAAGGTAGGTCAGATAGGAAAGGCAGCTTGGAATGAGGGGTTGTCCTGGCCCCCATGATTTGGATGGAGGCTGGGCATTTGCTGGAGTTGCAGAGCCCAAAAATGTTGTTTTATACTGGTGAGCAAATAAGGAGGCAAAGCTTTATGATGATAGCAGGTTGGAACTGAGACAAATTATTATGTTACCCATGTCAAAATCCACAGTTTTTGCATCTTTTTTTTTCACTTTGCAATATATCTTGGGGTTTTTTCATATTCATAAAACTAGGATTTCCCTCTTTATTTCAGTGACCGTAGAGTGTTTCTTTATTTTTACAACCCATGATTTAGATTACTAGGACCTGACAGATGGACTTGAGAGTTATCTCCACCTTTTGCCATTACAATAATGCTGCAACTAATATTCTAGTATATATGTCATTTTCCCTAGGTCACAAATACTTATAAGATAGATTCCTATGTGTGGACACTCTAGGCCAGAGGTGTTTGTGCATTTAAAATTATGCTATATAATTGTACCAATTTGCACTGTCACTAGCAAATGTGAGGGATTGCCTGTTTCTCCAAACCCTTGCCCCAAACCCAGTGTCCTAGCAAATGTGTTCTTTCTTGCTACTTTTAGAAGTGAAACAGATAACTCGTAGTTTTAATTTATGGGTCTCCTTGTTACCAGCAAATGTAAACATCTTTCTTTTCTTTTCTTTTTTTTTTTTTTTGCCCATTTCTTACATGGGTTCATTGCTCTTTTTCTCACTGATATATAAAGGGCTCCATAGAACATGAAGGAATTTTACTCCTGGCCTGATATAAATGGCAAATATTTTCTTTACCTGTCATTTGTCTCATTGTTTTGCTTAGATGTAATTTTAATGAATAACTTTATTATTTTATGTAGGTGAATTTATTAATTTTTTATTTTATGTGTTTCTTGTCACTTAAAAGGGGCTTCTTTACTACAATACTATTTTTTAAAGTGCAGGTATATTATGTAAGTTTTTAGTTCAATGTTTCACATTCCACTTGATCCATCTGTAATTTATTTTGGTAAAAAGTATGAGAGAGTCTCCAACTTGACCTTTTTTCCTATGGGTACCTGTCGTCCAAAGATTATTTACTGAATATTCTATAATTCTTCATTAATGCAAAAGAAACACCAAGTCCATCTTATACTGAATTTCCATATAAAGATGAGTCGTCTTCTAAACTGCCACGTCTGTTTTCTTGCTGTATAATATTTCGGTGTTGGTGCCACTGTGCTAATTGTTGGAATGTTTTATCATATGAATACAGTGCGTACCCCACATTTGACATCTTTGTTTTAAAATTGCACTAAATTGCTTTTTAGTTTTTACCTATCTACTTTAAAATAAATATTTCTTCTTCCAAAGAAATCTTTGGCCCTCTTTACTTAGTCATATTAAATGAATCTATTCACTCATAAGAATCAACATTTTTATTTCTATTTGTTTTTAGAAAGTTTTACTTCTTTCAATAATACTTTAACATTTCTTTATGTAAAGTTTACCTATTTCTTGATAATTTTATTCTAAAACATTTTATTTGTTTTGATAATGTTGCAAATGTGGCCTTTCTTCCATTATATTTTCTATTTGTTTCCCATTTTTTAAATTAATTATTTTAATTAACATGCAATTTATTTTTCGTATTATAGTTCTTGATAAGGTTTTTTGTTTGTTTGTTTGTTTGTTTTTGCTTTTAAAAACCTCATTTAACAAGAGTTAGGATTTTGTATTTAATGTCAGTAGCTAAATATTTTCTCAGCACCTTAGAGTACCCCTTGGTGGGGTCATGCAATGATCTGAAACTTCCTAAGATTCCCCATCATCTTCTCACTGGAGGTGAGAAGAGGTTGTTATGGGTGAGGCGTGTAAACTAACCCTATTGTGTGTCAAATGGTGCTCTTTGAGAGATAATGTAGGTTTGAAACTAATTCTCAATTCCGATTGAGTTTGGATAGCCACTACATCAAAAAATAATGGAAAGCCATCCCTGTATTAAGCTCCATGTTGGGTCAAAGAAAGAATCTTCTGTGCTTTATAGAGCGACACAGGCTGCTCTAGAAATAAACGCAGCAAAATGTAGAGCATTCAACATTGGGTATTTCATATCAGGTCAAATCTGATACTTTCAAAATTGGTGGATCTATTTCAGATATCTCTGATAGTTGTAGCAAGAATCCTATTAAATTCTTATTTAATATTTGTAGATCTCAGAGGAGCAAGGCTCTCTTCAGTTGGGGCACGATGAGACCATCCTAATCACTACCACTCGTTCTTCTTTTTCCAAAAGGATGCTTTTGCCATGTTTCAGTTAGGATCATTTTAGAAAATCCCATTTTGAGGGCCTACTGAACTCAAGAGTCCTCAAGACCACCCTTTCACTGTTCACAGTTCAGTGATTCACTAGGACACTCAGAACCTAGAAAAGCTTTATGCATGAAGTTACAGTTCATTACAGTGAAAGGCTATAGATTAAAATGAGCAAAAGCAAAAGGCACATGGGCTGGAGTTGAGGAGAGACCAAGCACAGACTTTCCATTGTCTTCTCCCAGGAGAATTCTACAGACAGCAACTAATTCTTCCAGAAACAATGTGTGACCACATGTATGGGATATTGCCAGTCAGGGCAGTTCACCCCAGCTCTGATATCCGTTATTGTATTGGAGGCAGTCATGTAGGCATGGGGAGGTCACGTGGCAGATCATAGTTACTTAGACTCCAATGGCTTTGGAGGTCAAACTGATACAATGTATCAAGACCTTCACCATAAATCACATTATCGGTATAAATTTTCCAGTATGGCCATAGGCCTCCATGTATACAAAACATTCTGATTAGGCAGGATGTTCCAAGGGCTTAGAGATTTTCTTCCAGGAGCCAGTCAAGGGCCAGACCTTTCCTTGGAATATGACAGAACTTCAAACCTACTGAGTTAACCTTCATTGGAAAGGCTGTAAGAACGCAGAAGGTGATGTCTTGAAGTTGTAAAACAAAGGATTTGGTCATCTTACTGGCAGGTATGTCAATATTTTCTTCTTGGCCTCTTAAAATATAAATATTCTTTTTCTGAAATCTTGGCACTAGTAAAATACGCTGTGTGATTTTTTTTTTAATTAAGTCGCTTTATTTCATTGTGAATTTTTTGCTTGGCAACTTTCAATCTGATTAGCTATTTTTCTCAATATAGAGTGAAAGGAGCGTTTGTTAATGAAGCTAAGTAGTGAGCCTTGAGAAATAATAACACTGATTGTGAGCTGAACATTATTTTTCATGGGACAAATTGGTCTGAGATCATTTGGTCCAACTTAGAGGCTAAATTTCCTTATCGAGCTTAAATTTTAGTTGCTGGAAGTTTTCAGGTAATAGTAATAACCCATGAAAATGAATTACCAATCACTTCTCAACCATCAACAATCACCATTAGTATGGGCTTCAATCCACCTCAAATAAAAATTGACATCAAGTGCTGAATCCCTCCTACTGAAACTTCCACCACCCAGGCCATGATCTGATTGATACCTGGACTTAGTTTCAAGGCGTCCTCCAAGATCTCATCTTTGATGATGAGGTATTCCTCTACCTTCAAGTTTATTATGAAATCTCACAGTCCAATAGTTTTGTAAAATAAATAAATAAATAAATAAATAAATAAATAAATAAATAAATAAATAAAACAGAGAACGAAAAGAGAGAAAAAAAAGAAAAACCTTAGCTTTTTTATAAATCAACTTTAGCTAGAAAACATCAGTAGTAGTCTGTATTTTAAAAGCCTCTTTTTTCCCCCTTCAGTTTCTATAGAGACTATTTTGCTTTGCTCCTGGGTGTTAACATTTAAAAGACATGATAAGACTTACAACCTCAAGAAACAGTAAGAATGCAAGTTTCCTCCTAGGAGAAATGTATTTAAAATTTTCCTTTGCATTAGGGGTCCAAGAGCATTAGGCACTTGACCAGTCTCACTGTCAATCACTCTAGCATTCTCCCTTTTGCTCTCCTCCCTTTCCCAGCGATTCCACCTCTTGGTGTCCCAATCAGACTTCGTCACCAGCCCTCATACCTTAATCCAAAGCAGTTTGTGCCCTTCTAGCTTTGCAAAACTGCATGTGAAGTTGCTCCCTCACCTTGTCGGCCAGCCTCCAAAACAAAACAGATGAACAAACGAAACAGAAACAGGCTTAAACATATACAGAATAAGCTGATGGTTGCCAAAGGCAGTGGGGTGGCTGGATGGGGAAAAAAATTTTTTTTCTTAGGTGAGTGATAACTGTAAATGTGTGTAAAATATTTAATGCACGTCTTAGAACAGAGTAGGTGCACAACAAGTGGCCCCAAAGTAAACAACAGCACGTCCTTCTCCAGTCTTAGCTGTTTTTCCAACTTTCTACACTGAGTTTCAACCTTGAGTTGGCATAGGTGCCCAACAGAACTGCCCACATAGAAGCAGCCATTTGTTTTACTGCTTCACCACAGTGTTTTGTGCACAAACAAGAGCATTAAAGCAGCCAGCAGGAATTTCCCAGGTGTAATCTGTGCATTTCCATACATAGGAAGCACAGGAACAAATAGAGGGAAAAGCAGACCACTCCAGATGGGAAGGTGGCTGGTTTAATAAACAAGAGAAGTGATTTAAGAGGCTTGTTTTCGGTGCTGCAAAACAAATAGATTTCCGCACTCACCTCCCAACAGAGGTTTTAACTGGAGTCAGTTAAAACTTAACAGAGTTCAATCATGCCATGTACCCAGACCAGATACTCTCTTCAACCACAGCACTATCTCAAGGCTATGTGCCGGGGCAGATTCAAGCAGAGGGCACATTCCAAGGACAGGAAAGGGAGTGGGGAGCCTCTGGTGGCCTGGGTCCAGCTTGCGGGTCAAACCCATATCACTTCTTGACGGCCTTCTATAGCAAAATTGTAGCTACTTCAGAGCCTGGTGGTTGAAGGTGCTCATATGTAGTGAGTAACAGTGCTGCTCAGAAGCACAGTCAGTCAGCACAGAGATACATGAGACATTATTAGAGTCAACCTAGAAACCATAGGGCAAGGGATTAAGGTGCGTACACTCATTCATTCGTTAGTTCATTCACTGTCTCAGCTGTAGTACGTACAGCTAAATAGTAGGGCAAAAAACACAAGCTTTGAAGACAATCCTGTGGTCAAACCTCAGTTTTCACATTTACATGAACTCCTCTCGGGGCCTCAATTCCTTTCACTATTAAAATAAGCAAATGATTGTTACTCAGCATTGAAAAGGAATAAAATCTTGCCATATGTGACAACACGAATGGACCTAGACGGTATTATGCTAAGGGAACTAAGTCAAACAGAGAAAGACAAAAACCATATGGGTTCACTTTTATGTGGAATCAAAAACAAAACGAAACAAGAAGAAAAAAACAAAATAAACAGAAACAGGCTGATAGATATAGAGAACAATCTGATGGTTGCCAAAGGAATGGGGGTTAAGGTGATGGGAATAAAAATTTAAAAACATAAGAAGTGAGTGGTACAGTAAATGTGTGTCAAAATTTTCACACAGTGCTTAGAACAGTGCTTAGAACAGGTTCACAGTAAGTGGCCAAGTTTTCCTTCAGCAAATCTTTATCAGCCCTGGGCTACGTTAGGGACACAAATGTGATCAATTAAATCCAACAAGTATTCATTGGGCATCTACTAAATGTCAGGTACTGCATTTGTTGAATTCCTCCACACCCTTTCTTACCTCTTATGGCTGGACTAATAATAAAACAATATAATTAACACAAGACCAGATTAACAGGAGAAAAAACAATTTAAAATGTGTATGAGAGAATTTCAAAGTGAGGCTCAGATCATAAATGAAGCTCAAAAAAGTTATCAAACGAGGCATATTTTTATACTTTTTAGACAAAGAATACATTTGTGAGAAATGAACTGTGCAAAGAAAGTTAGTGTTTATTAGAAAGGACTCTAAGAAGGTTTGAGTATTTGTTAGTGAGGAATCTAAACAAGTAGTAAATTAGGAAAGAGGCCATAAGAATGATTATACAGAATTTTTGGTTCTGAGCTGTTTAATCTTAACAATAGGGGGTGTCTTTCAGGTGTGGAGAGGATACCTTTCACACGGAAGATTTATTTTCTGCATCCAAAGAGACAAGAGAAGGTCAAGGTGCCCTTCTGGCTCTGGCTGCTTGTCAAGTAACTTTAACTCAAAGTAATCAATATGTCAAGGTGGGATATTTGGGGGCAGCCTATCTTGGGCCCCAACAAGCAAAGTTCAATATAACAGTCCTTACTTCCAAGAAGATGATTTTCCGGAGGGGAGATAAACATGTAAAAATATAAATGCAACAAAGATGATAATCTCTGCTAGAAGTAGAACCAAAAACTATAATGTGAAAGAAAATGTGATGAGTCCAATAAATGGGAACAAATATTCTGCAAGATCAGAGCCAAGAGATACCACTTCCCATTGTGAAAAATGGCAGTAGGTTAAAAATACTCGGTCTCTAAAGAAGCTATGGAATGTGGACACATGTAGATGAAGGGATCACATACCTGACCTCTTTGAGAGTTACAGGAAGTCTGCCAGTAAGGGCATATTATACCTGCTTTGCAAATGCTGTAGATGAAGTTCAGAAAAATGGAGGACTTTCTTCAAAGATATATAGTGAATAAGTGTTAGACCCAGAATTTGAAAGCTGAGTGACCTGTTTCACTATGCCATGCTCTGCAACCACTAAATGGCAGAATAATGCTTTAAAACAATGATTACCCCAGGTATTTCTTGATCAATAAACTACAGACTTTCTGTTGATTCTCCTATACCAGCCACATGCTCTCTAAGCCATAGTGAGACCATATGGACTCCTTTTATTTCTGCAGATTCAAGCCGTGGTCTCACAAACTCGGCAGATCAGGCTCTTTTGTTGCATGGCAAGTTCTATCTACATCAGGAGATCCAGTTCACCTCATATTGTCTAAAAGTATTCTTTTCATGTTTCTATGTCTTAATACAAGACTTCAACCATACCAAGTGTATTCTCTCTTGCCTTCTTAAATTCCACTTCAGGCCTTCTAATTAAAAAATTCATTTCTAAATCGGATACATAAAGAAAAAATATGGAATTACACTCATACAGTAGGTGATTTTTTAAAAGTAGGAATGCCCATTACCATAACCAGGGTCAAGTAATTGATTATTATTAAATACCCCAAGAAGCTTGAAAAGCATTGAAATGTCACATCCATGATAAGGTTACAAAAGACTGATTTTCATATTACTAGTTTCTCTCTCTCTCTCTCTCTCTCTCTCTCTCTCTCTCTCTCTCTCTCTCTGTCACCCTTCTTAGATGAAGCAAGCCATCTTGGTCAAAAGGCCCAAACAGTAAGAAATTGAGGTTGGTCTCCAGGCAACAGCCAGCATGGAACTGAGTCCTTCACTCCTGCAATCCATGATGAAATGGATCTTACTAAGAATCATGAAAATGAACTTGGGAAGTAGATTTTTCCCCAGCCGAGCACGGAGGTGACTAGTCTCAATCAGCACCCTGACAGCAGCCTGTGCAAGACCATGAAGCAGATGGCCCAGCTAAATCACACCTAGATTCCTGGCCTACAGCATCTCAGATGTTAAATGTTGTTTTGGGGAAATTTGGTGTGTAGTGATAGATAACAAATTCAGAAACTTTTATCTGATTTCTAGCCATAGATTACTATTGCCTGTTTTGTGTCTTTATGTAAATTAAATTACACAGGATGTTTGTTTATGTTGCTTTCTTTTACTTCAATTTGTGATTTTTAATTCGTTTAAGTTGTTGGTTTCATTAATAATTTATACATATTTCTGTATAGTACTCTTTTTTATTAATATACCACAAATGTGTAATCCATTCTACTGTTGATGAGGACCTGGGATGTCATTTATGACACCAGCACATATGTTAGTATTTCAGTTGGGCGTATATCTGGGACTGAAATTAGTTGCTCTGATGGTATAGAGTTGTTCATTTTATGGTTGAGAACATCCAGTAATTTTCTGATATGAATGTCCCAATCTATACCAGCAACGTATAAAATTTCCACTGCTTCATAGTTTCACCACCATGTAGAAATGCTTGACTTTAAATTTTTAGTTATTTTTGGTGAGTGTTTAGTTTTAATTGCAGATTTAATTTACTTTTCTTTGATAGGGATAAATTGGGAGGTGAAAATCCTTTCAAGTCTATCGCTTACGTGAATAGCCTCTTTTCCTCCAGCAAGACTCTTGGATATATTTCTAATGGGGTTCTATCTTTTTTCTTCTTGACTTACGAGTGCTTTATAGATTCTAAGGCTGAGTTCGTGTGTGTGAATGTACATACATATACGCATGTATAAACCCATGTATTTGAAATACATGGGTTCATATATGTATACTGGTAATCTTGGTTTCCCTTTTCATTTTTTATAGTATCTTTTGATGAACAGAAGCTTTTAATTTTATGTAGTTAAAATTTTCAATTTTTTATCTATGGTTAGTGTTTTGTGTAATGTTTCCAAATCCCAAAGATGTTAAAATAATCTCTGATGTTTTCACAAAATTTTATTGCTTATTCTTTCACAAATACAAGTATACTTGATGTGGATAGTGAAAGAAGGAGTCAAGTTTTTGCATTTCTTTAATATAGATATAACTAGCACCGTTGTTTTTTTAATATAGGTATAACTAGCATCTACCTAGCACCATTTATTGAAAAGACTATATTGCGGATTTGGTTCTAGACCACTACACTAAAGCAAATATCACAATAAAACAAGTCACATGAAATTTTTGGTTTCCAGTGCATATGAAAATTTTATACTGTTGTGTAGTCTATTAAGTGTACAAATCGCATTATGTCTAAAAAAAATGTACATACCTTAATTAAAAGTAATTTATTGCTCCACTCTGGCAGTCACCAGAAGGGCTGAAGAAGTACAGATTAGTAGTTAAAAAATAGGCACAGGGACCTAGAGTACAGTATAGGTAATGTAGTCAATAGTATTACAGTGATTGTGTATAAAGCCGGATGGGTGATAAGAATAATCGGAAATTGAGTCCTTCACTATAAACTATATAAATGTCCAAGCAATGTATTACATAACTGTAACTAATAAAAAATAACGATAATTTCTTTCTAAAAGTTGCTAATGATCAGTGAGTCTTCAGCAGGTTGCAATCTTTTTGCTTGTGAAGAATCTTTCCTTGATGTTGATGAAAATGTGATATCTACAAGTCACAATAAAGCGAAGCACAATCAAATAAGGTATGCCAGTTGTTCTAGAGCTGACACATATCAACTCTTAATATATGTGTCAGTCCATTTCTGAGCTCTCTAATTGTTGCATTTGTATATTCTTTCATGTGTGCCCCTTTACCACACTACCTTAATCACCCCAACTTTATAAGTTTTGATTTCTGATAAAGCAGCTTCTCTCATTTCATTCTTATTCAAAAGTATCTTGCCCATCCTTGGCTTTTTGCATTTCCATATAAATTTTAGCATAAGCTTATAATTTTATACAAATATACACTTAGGGATTTTGTTTGGGGTTACATTGAATATATAGATAAATTTGGGAACAAATGGCATTTTTAAAATAATGAGTCTTCCATTCCATGGCCTTTTAATGTTTCTCCTTTTATCAGGCCTCTTTAAATCTCTCAGCAATATTCTATATTTTCCAATGTATAGTCCTTGCATAAGTTTGTTAAGTTTATAGCCAGATATGTTTGAGGTAAACTTCTTTGAGAATAAACATGCATGCAAAGAAGTGTACACCTCATAAATGTATAACTGTGAATTTTCAGAACTGAACCCATCACTGTTGCCAGCATCCACATGCAAAACTCAGATCATGACAGGTCACCCAAGTTATTCCTCATGCTCCCATTCCGGCTTTACCAACTTCCACCTCTGCCAATCAAAGATGACCACTATCTTACTTTAGTAGTTTAACTGAAATCGTGAATTCTATGTATACAGTGTATTTTCTCAATATTATACTTTTAGATTAGTCCATAGTTATGTGTATAGCTGTAAATCATGTATTCTTATTGCTATGTAATATTTTATTCTACAAAAACAGCATTATTTATCCATACAAGTGTTGATGGACAATTGAGCATTGTCTAGTATTTAGACAGTTACGAAATTCTTGTTAGTTCTTCTTGTGCATATATATAGAAAAGGATTGCTGTAAAGATATATGTTCAGCATTAGCAGATACTGTCAGCTTCATAGTTGTATTAATTTACCTTTTCTCTAGCAGTGTGAAGCATTCCAGGTGCTCCACAAGCTCACAAACTTTTATATTATCCACCTGTTTTTTGTTTGGTGTATGTGTAGTGGTGACACATTGTGATTTTAATGACTCATTTAATTGAGCATCTTTCTATATGTTTATTGGCCATTTGACATCCCCTTTTATTATTTCATTATAAAAATGATGTCAAGTGATATGCAGCTTTTATTTTTTTTATTTTTTCTATCATTTCTTTTTTCACATAATCTTTTCTTTTGAGATCTGTATATGGACGTGTGTGTTCTTGAATAGCTGTGTTTATGGATATGGATATAGATATAACATTTGGATTTGCCCACCAAAACACATTTAAACTGCTTTCATGTTTTCAATATTTCTAAGATCCCCAGTTTTCAGCAGCACAGAATCTGTAGCTCAGCCTCCAGTTCTTATCTCAGATCCAAACTCATGTTGGAAACTCAGTCTTGAACACATGAGACATTGTAAAGAACTTAGAACAGTCCAACAATATGTGATTGGACCTCCAGCCCCTTCCTCAGGAATCCACTCTGAGAGCTCTATTTTATTTGTTCACGATGGACTTTCACACTCTGCTTGGACTTTCACACTCTGCTTAGGTCATTGAAAAAAAAAACCCCACTATCTCAAATTACATGGCCTCCCATAAGGGAAAGCACATCAAAGAGTAATTCCCATTATTTCTTGTGACATTTGAGTGGTTTCAAGGGCTACCTGAGTCCATGTTGTGTCATTTGATTCCTTGCAGCGTGACTTTTGCAGTCATGGTAAAGATGACCTCACCTTCTACATGGTTATCCAATCGGAGACAGAGTTGCATATAGCACTCCCTACAACCCTACTGCTAAATGCAAAACTATCCAGAAAGCTTATGTGAGTGCAATAGATTTTACTGAAAATGGGGTAGGACATCTTTTTCCCTAAGATTTCTTTGCCCATCACAGCTTTGAAGGGAACCATGAGCTTTTCACTCCACAAAGCCCAGCTGTTTACCTTGCCGGCTCCTCTCTCCTTTTCCTATTCTATTCTGTCCTTTACTCACTAATTTGTTTTTAGGAGCAATGAAACTTTCTCTAAAAAAGCAATAGAGCATCATTTTTTAATGCTTTGATTTTTCTGACACATCCCCGTAGTCTTTCCCTCTGCTCCAAGAGGCACATTAATGATTTTTTACAAATATGCACATTTCCCTATCAAGAATTGAGGGTCATATATTAAAATAATAAATCTTTTAAATCTCTTTACAATACGTTATCTCAACATCTATTCTGCTATTAAGAAAAAACGGAAGCCGTGTGTGAAAAATTCCGAGTTCACAGAGTGCCCAGACACCTCTGCTTTGGCAACTCTCTGGCAAAATGTAGGAAGACAGAGGCATGCAGCTTAAATTAAATTCCTTATTTTGAATTATACCACTCTGGAGTTTTAGCGAAGTTCCCAGGCAAGCAGCCAGCTGCACATTCCATAAATTTTTTTGGCCCCTGGAATACAGGTGACCCCAAGTAGAAGAATGTGGTGTTTAAAGAGAATGCACCGACATGTTAGGGAAGTGGTTTAATTGTCGGAACACTTTTTACACATTCTGCTAATCTGGATTCTCAAAACCAGACTCCTGTACTGCTCCTACGGGAAAGTAGCTGATTTTCCAGAAATGAGGCCTGTGATAAAAACAGCTCTTTGCTGCTTTCAGTTTCGATCTGAATTTGTGTTTCCAGGAAATGCCATTCAAGTGGCCATGACTCATCCAAGGAATTGTTTTCCTAGCTGGAAAATCTTCCTACCAGATAATTTTAAAAACTTAATTACTATTCGCCTGAAACTTACTGAATGTTATATATATGTCAATTATATCTCACTAAAGGTGTAAAAAAACAGTAATGACTGGGAGTGCATGTAGTTTGGAAGAAGCAAGGAGGAAAGCATTACATTTAAGACTTCTAGCACCTCTCATTGCTTTTCAGCAGCAAGTAGATCACATTTACCATTTAAAATTTTTACAAACTGACTGGTCACTTTAAGAAGCCACTGGTTAGCCCATCTTTAGGGCTGATGGCATGGCCAAGAATAATCATTATGAGCAGTAGTACTTCATGTTTATGCAGTAGTCGTGGTAAATTTTTAAAACAAAAATCAAGCCATGTCACCTTTTTCTACACAAAAGTCTTAAAAGCTTTTATTTCTTGTACTACGGCTGCAAGATCTCACATAATCTGGCTTCTGCAGCCTCCTCTCCTCATCACGTTATCTCAGCTTCAACACATGGACCTTCATTCAGAAACCAAAAACACCCAACTTTTCTCCAGTCAGGAATCTCCTACACAAACTCTTCACTGCATGGAACTCACTTCTCTCATTTCATACCCAATTGTGCTCATACTAAAAATTTATCTTAAATCTCATTTCATTGGGAAAAAAATTGCTGACTAGTCTGAATTCTGTCTCCTTTCTACGCTTACTCATAGCATCCTGTACTGCTCCTTTACAATGCTTACCAGAAGTTCAATATTACATTTGTTCGTATAACTTGTTTTAATGTCTTATTTCTGAAGTAAAAAAAAAAAAAAAATGCATGAGCACAGAGACCATAGCTGTATGCTAACCGCAGAATCCTCAGTGCCTTCCCAATGCTAATGCTTCTCCAGTGCCCACCCCATGTCAATGGTCAATGTGTATTTACTGAATAATAAAATGTGGTAACGTTTAGAAGTACCCACTTTGATGGTAACCAGGAATGTAGGGTTTTTGTTCTCTGTATTGTAATGTTTAAAAAATATGGAAAATCTATTGACGATACACAGATCATGAATTGATGAATATGTGCTCTTGTTAGTATTCTATTTGTTACTGCTTTCATCACCATCACTATCTGCTAGAGGTTTGCCATTGATGGTTCTGTGACTCAAAAGATGCACTGTCTCTAAGAGATCAATGTATTATACAAAACCAACGAAGTTTATGAAGTTTGCTTAGATTTGTTTTGTAGTAATACTGAGAGTTTTGGATTTTATTCTGTTCTCAATTATTTTCTCTCTCTCTTTTTTAAGTTTATTGGGGTAGCATTGGTTAATACAATTATATCATTTTCAGGTGCACATTGTCATTTGACATCTGTATATTCTATTGTGTGATTACAACCCAAAGTCCAGTTTTCTTCAGCTACCACATATTTGATTTCCTTTACCTACTTCACCATCTCCATACCTTCCTCTATTTGACCCAGTTTACCTTCTCTCTTCTCCCCTCCTCCCCCCACTCCACTACTAACAACTACTCTGTAGTCCTCTGGTAACCACTAGTCTATAGTTTATGTCCATGAGTCTCTGTTTGTTTGTCCTGTTCATTTATTGCTTTTAGGTTTATATCCTACATATATGTCAAATGATGTGATTTTCAGCTTTTCCTGTCTGGCTGATTTTGCTTAGGATGATTATCTTCAAGTTCATCCATGTTGTCACAAATGGCAGTATTTCATCTCTTCTTATGGCTGAGTAATATCCCATTGTATATATGTACCACAGCTTCTTTAGCCAGTCATCTATTGTAGAACACTTCATTTGCTTCCATGTCCTGGCCACTGTGAATAATGCTGCTATGAACATTAGTGTGCAAATGTCTTTTTGGATATGGGTTTTCAAGTCTTTGGGATAAATACCCAGTAGAGGGATTGCTGGATCACAGGGTAGATCAATTCTTAGTTTTTTGAGGAACCTCCATACTGTTTTCCATAGTGGCTATTTGTTGGGAGCCGGTAGTCTGATGGCTGCCCTTGGGGCAGATAAGGGATTGTTTACTCAACAGGATATCTGCATAGCTGGCAAATACTTTGTTAATCTTATAGTCTGAAAAGCACCTTTGTGGCTCCAGGGAGTGAGCTGAATGTTTTAAGGAGGAAGACAGGATTAGCAACAGGTTTCTTATGCAAATATCAGCAATTGTTTGTGTATACTTGGGATTTTCGGATTAAGGATTTTCAGATTTTCTCGGGATTTTGGCATTCCTGCATAGTCATGATGTATAAATATGGTGTGCTGAATAAACTCAGGACTGCAGTATTGACTTTCAGTCCTCCCAACTCTTTCTCTTCTTCTGTCTTTTTTCCTTAATCCTCACTCCCCCTCTCAAGACTGTTCCATCTTTGCCAGTGGGCTCCGGCAGCTGTACCAATTTGCAGTCCCACCAGTAGTTTATAAGGGTTCCTTTTTCTCTGCATCTTCTGCAACATTTGTTATTAATAGTCCTGTTGATTATAGCTATTCTTACAGGTGTGAAATAGTATCTCATTGTGGTTTTGATTTGTATTTTCCTAATAGGTAGAGATGTTGAGCATCTTTTCATATAGTTGTTGGCCATTTGTATGTCCTCTGGGGAGAAGTGTCTGTTCAGGTCCTCTGCCCATTTTTTGATTGGATCATTTGTGGTTTTTTTTTTTGTTGTTATTGAGTCATATGAGTTCTTTGTATGTGTTGGATAGTAGGCCCATATAGGAAGCATTGCTTGAAAATGTATTTTCCCATCATATGACTCTCTTTACCTTGTTGATGATTTCTTTTGCTGAGCAGAAGCTTTTTAGTTTACTATATTCTATTCATTCATTTTAGCCTTTACTTCCCTTGCTTTTGCGGTCAAATTCATAAACTCCTTTTTAAGTCCAAGGTCCGTGAGTTTAGTTCCTATGTTTTTTTCTATGCATTTTATTGTTTAAGGTCTTATATTTAGGTCCTTAGTTCATTCTGAGTTAATTTTGTGTGGTGGTAGATGACAGTCTGGTTTCATTCTTTTGCAGGTGGTTTATTTATTTTATTTTTTTCATTTAACTAATATTTATTGAGTAGTTATTACAGACTTGGAGCACACTGAGCTAAAGCCTGAGAGTAAGAGAAGGCACATCAAGGGAAAATCCTGCTTTCAAAATTAGCAATATTCTATTTCTTCAATGATTTATTTAATTATATCTGGTATATACAAAGTATCACTCCCTATGTGACCACTTTGTCAGACTTGACAAAATATTACTTATTATGCTCGGAAACATGGCAGAGTGAGAGATGTTCCCAGATCTCTCCCCTTGAAACAACAATAAGTTGAACATCTAAAATGCAACAACAAAACAACTAAACTGCATAGCAGCATGTCTGAGCTGGTGGGATCTGTGCATAAGAGCTACCACAGGTCAGAATCCCGGGTGTCAGGTGGTGGCCTGGGAGTGATAAACAGGCTGCCTCTTGCAGCCGCTGGAGTTCCATGTAGGGGGAGTGGGAGGGGAGAAATGCAGCAAAATTCCTGAACAACACTTCCTGGAAGTGCCAAGGCTTGTACAATGCCTAGTCATCAGGGCAGAAAGCAGAGAGGAAGGGTGGGACCGCAGAAAAACAGCAGCTGATTTTTATTGCCTCTGTTGCAAAACCTAGGCTAGCTGCAGCCCTCAACTCCCAACCCAGAGAGGCCCTCCCTGCATACCTCTGAGACTGATCACCAAGAACCTTCAGGGGAATCTGAGCAAACACTACCTGAAAGTGCTGGGGATCCTAGAGGCTTAGACGCCACCTACTGAAAACCAAAAGAAGAGCACCTTCTTTGCAGCAGACTAAAGAGAAACCTTTAATCAATCTTCTTCCTGGAAAAACAGCAGAATACATTTCTATTAATGCCTGGGTGGAGAAATAGTCCATTAAACACCATGAGCAACCAAGGTGACAAGGCATCTCAGAAAGAAAGAGAAAATTTTCCAGAAAATAAGCTTACAGTCATGAAAATATGCAACCTAAATGACAGAGACTTCAGGATGGGACTTCTGAAAAAACTCAATGAGACCCAAAACAAATCATATCAACAATTTCAAAAATTATAAAAACAACTAGATGATCAGAGCAAGGAGACTGAAACCCTCAAGAAGAACAGAATAGATATTCTGGAAATGAAGAACACACTGCAAGAGTTGAAAAATGAAAGAGCAAGCTTGGGAAATAGAGTTGACCAAATAGAAAAGGATCAGTGATATCAAAGACAGAAATCTATAAATAAATCAGAAGGAAGAAGAGAGAAACAAAAGAATGAAAAATAATGAAAGAGAAATTTAAGAAATAGCTGATACCACAGTAGAGGAAATATAAGAACAAAGGGCATTATCAAAGGTGAGGAAAAGAATCAGGGACTAGAAAGCATTTTCAGACAAATAGTGGATCAGAATTTTCCAAATCTAAGGAATGCACTGGAGCTTGGAATTCAAGAAGTCAACAGAACACCCAATTATCTCAACCCAAAAAGGCCTTCGCCAAGACATATTGTATTAAAGTTATCAAAAATCAACAACAAAGATAGAATTCTCAAGGCAGCCAGGGAGAAGAAAACAATAACGTATAAAGAAAAATCCATTAGATTATCGTCAGACTCCTCAGCACAGACCTTACAAGCCAGAAAGGAATAGAACCAAATATTTAAACTATTAAGTGAAAGGAACTACCAGCTAAGCTCTCCTTTAGATATGAAGGAGAAATCAAGACCTTTCCAGACACAAAAACTGAGGGAATTCTCTACTACGAGGTCTGCACTACAGGCAATCCTGAAAGGTGTCAGTTCACCTAAAACAAAATAACAATAACAATAAAAATACATAATTAGAAGTAAAGTGACTTTCAGGCAAATAGAAGCAGAGGAGTGCAACCCTTATTAAGAGCAGGACATTATAGTTTAAATAATAAGAAGTGAATTGTTTTAACAAGATGATAATGAACGTTCAGTATACAGAGGGACAAATTGAGAAAACAATGATTGAAAAGGGGAGAATTTGAAGATCCAAATTTGCAAAGGGGAATGGAGATAAATCACGTGCAAAAAAAATAGATGACTGAATACATATAATTATCCTTTACATATTTGTAATGGTAACCACACACCAAAGATTCTGAACTGAAATATATAACATGAAACAAGAAGAACCAGAGGAAAAAACCCACAAAAGCCAACCAAAATAAAGAAAACACACATAAACAAGGAAGCCATGAAAACACCGAGCTACCAAAAAGCAAAAGATAAAACGGCTATAAGAAGACCTCATATTTCAATAGTCGCCCTAAATGTAAATGGACTAAACTCACCAATAAAAAGACACAGAGTTGCAGAATGGATCAAAAAACAAAACCCAACCATATGCTGCCTCCAGGAGACACATCACAGCTCTAAAGATAAATATAGACTCAAAGTGAAAGGGTGAAAAATGATATTTTAAGCAAATGGCATTCACAGGAAAGCAGAAACAGCAGTGCTAATATCGGACGAAATAAGCTGATATTTCAAAATAAAAAACGTAAAGAAAGATACTGAGGGAAACTTCCAAATGATAAAGGGAATCATGCACCAAGAAGAAATAACACTTATTAATATCTATGCTCCCAGTCTGGGAGCTGGCTCCGAAATACGAAAAGCAATTACTAACAAAACTAAAGAGAGAGAACAAAACACTATCATAGTAGAGGACCTATATACCCTACTGTTGGATATAGACAGATCATCCAAATAGAAAATCAAGAAGGAAATAACATCCTTAAATAACACATTAGTCCAACGGGACCTAATTGACATTTACAGAGCCTTCCATTCCAAAACAGCTGCTAATAGATTCTTCTTTACATACTGGGACACGGAGATAGCCTCAACAAATATAATAGGATTGAATCGTACCAACCATATTCTCTGATCATAATGCTTTGAAGCTAGAGATTAACTGCAAAAAGAAAGCAGAAAGAACCACAAATATATGGAGATTAAACAACATGCAACTGAAGAATACCTGGATCAGAGAAAAAATAAAAGAGAGATCAAGAGATACGTAGAAACAAATGATAATGATAGTACAACATATCGAAACTTTTGGAACATGGCAAAAGCGGTCATAAGAGGAAAGTTTATATCATTACAGACCTCTCATTAAAAATAAGAACAAGCCCTGAATAAACAACCTAATGCTTCATCTCAGAAAACTAGAAAAGGAAGAACAAATTAAACCTAAAGTCAGCAGAACGAAAGAAATAATCAAAATTAGAACAGAAATAATGAAATTGAAAACAGAAAAAAATGATAGAAAAAATAAATGCAACAAATAGCTGATTCTTCAAGAAGGTTAATAAAACTGATAAACTCTTGGCTAGACTCACTAAATAAAAAAGAGAAAGAATGCAAATAAACAACATTGGGGATGAAAGAGGAGAAATTATGACTGATATCGCAAAAATACAAAGGATCACACAAGAATACTATGAAAAAGTATATAACACCAAATTTAATAACCTAGAAGAAATGGACCAGTACTTAGAGAAATACAACCTTTTATAGACTGAATCAAGAACTGGAAAATCTAAATAGACAAATCAGCAGTATGGAAATTGAAACAATCATCAAAAACCTAAAAGTAAAAGTCCAGGACCAGATAGCTTCACCAGTGAATTCTACCAAACATTTAAAGATTTAAATCCCATTCTCTTCAAACTCTTCCAAAAAATCGAAAAGGAGGAAAGACGTGCCAACTCATTTTATGAGCACAATATTACTGTGATACCAAAACCAGGTAAAGATAACACAAAAAAAGAAATCTACAGATCAGCATGACCCAAGAACACAGAGGCAAAAATCCTAAATAGGATACTAGCGTACCGAATACAGCAACATATTAAAAAGATTATACATCACGTTCAAGTTGGCTTCATCCCAGAGGCACAGGAATGGTTCAATATATGCAAATCAATTAATGTGATACACCATATAAACCAATTAAAAAATAAGAATCATATGATCATACCAATAGATGCAGAGAAAGCCTTCAATATGATACAGCATCCATTTATGATCAAAACACTTCACAAAATTGCTATAGAAGGAAAGTACCTTAACATAATAAACACCGACTATGACAAACCCTCAGCCAACATTATACTTGATGGTGAAAAACCAAAAACTTTCCCTTTAAGATCAGGAACAAGGCAAAGCTGTTCACTATCGCCACTCTTATTCAATATAACATTGGAGGTCTTCGCGAGTGCAATCAGACAGGAGGAAGACATAAAAGGCATCCAAATAGAAAACAAAGAAGTCAAACTGTCACTATTTGCAGATGACATGATTCTCTACATAGAATACCCTAAAGACTCCACAGGAACACTACTAGAAACAACAAGCAAATACAGAAAAGTGTCTGGATACAAAATCAACATTCAAAAGTCCATAGCCTTCCTATACTCTAATAATAAAGCATCAGAAAAAGAAGTGGAAAAAATAATTCCTTTTGCAATCGCAACAAAAAGAATAAAATACCTAGGAATAAATTTAAACAAAACGTGTGAAGGATTTATATAATGAAAACTACAAGACTCTATTAAAAGAAACCAAAGAAGATACAAAGAAATGGAGAGATATTCTGTGTTTCTGGACTGGAAGAATTAACATTGTTAAAATGACCTTATTACCTAAAGCATTATACAGATTTAATGCAATCCCCATCAAAATCTCATTGGCATTTTTTAAAGAAATAGAACAAAAAATGATCAGATTTGTGTGGAACCACAAAAGACCCTGAATTGTCAAAGCCATCCTAAGACAAGATAACGAGGCTGGAGGAGGCATCACTCTGTCTGACTTCAAATTATACTACAAAGAGACAGTAATCAAATGGCATGGTATTGGCAGGAAAACAGACACATGGACCAGTGGAACAGAATCGAGAGTCCAGAAATAAACCTATATTATTGGGCACTGCGGCTTAGCCTTGGTTTTGCAGCCGGGGCTAGTACAAATCAACTGTTGTTTCTCTGCAGTCCCGTCCCTCTTCTATGTCTTCTACCCTGATGACCAGGTTTATCCGCCAGCGCAGGTTGCTCACAGCGGTCCCAGGCAGGGCTGTCCAGGGAAGGTCCCACTCCTTCACCCCTTCGCCTTCTCCTGCAGGAAGATCCAGTGGTTGTGAGTGGCAACTTCTTTATTTCTCCCAGTCCACCACCGGCCCCCCGGGGTTCTGACCTGTGGTAGCTCTTATGCAGAGATCCCACCAGCTCAGACGTGCTGGTGTGCAGTTTGGGTGTTTTGTGTTGTGTTTTAGATGTTCAGCTTATTGTTGTTTCAAGGGGAGAGATCTGGGGACGTCTCTCACTCGGCCATGTTTCCGTGCTCAATTATTCTCTTAAAATCAATCTGAGTAAAAATAACTAAAAAATAATGATTGAAAAAATTAATATAATAAGTTCTAATTTCTTAGCAATTGATAAAGAAAAAAATTGAAAGAGAGACCTGAGGAAGTACAGCATGAGTCAGTGGGCTGGATCTTGTTACTTTTATTTTCTCCACTGATAGGCAATTTAAACATATTTGAAGGCAGAGAAGATGTCTTCCTTAGACATCAATACGGGGCCCTTTCTTCCCTGCTTTTTTTCTAGGTCTCTTGGCTATTTGGACCCTGAAACACCTATCATGAGATTGGGCTATGATTGAATAGATTTGGTTTTAATCTTTTCAGCACTGTATCACCTAAAGGTGGTGATTTTGCCCCCAAGTTCCATTAGCCAAAGTCTGGATACACATTTGGTTGTAACAACTAGGTTGGTTAGCCCTCTTCTCTGGAGAATTTCCGTTGTCTGAATGGGAGCTGCTCTTCCCAAGACCATGGCCCCGCAACAGTAGCCAACATGAGGTACAGATTCCAGTCCCTTTGCTTCAAGAAGGGATCAACTCTGCTGCTGTTTGTGCTACAGAGATCCCATGGGACCAGCCTGAAGCCAATTTTTATTTTCAATTTTTATTGTCGTACCTTTTCCTGCTTCCCACAGGCCCCGTCTACTGAAAGCATTCTCTCAATAAATCACATGAATCCATCTCTGAGATTTTGCTTCTCGGGAATCTGACCTACGACCTTACTATTCCTGCTTTGTGGTTTAGTATATGTAAACTTCATTGGAGGTTTCAAGTGTGCTTTAAAAAGATCATTATCCTACTATTGTTTGGTGTAGGGTTCTATATGAATGCTTTAGGCAAATTTTCTTCATCATGTTTTTAAAATATATTCTAACTTTACTGACATTTTCGGTCTGTTTCCTTTTCTGACTTACTGAGATGTGTTAAAATTATTTTTACATTCTTCTAGAATGGTAATTTAAAAATTTCTCTGTTCTATAATTGTTTACATTATAAATGACAATATTTAGACCTAAACCATGCAACTCAAAATTACCTTTCAAAAAATTTCAAAGACTTTAGAACTCTTGATCTACATTTCCCATTGTTCTCAAATTATTTTATGTTAATTCTATCTTCTCTTTTTAAGTCCCAGAGTACATTATTATAATTGTTTCATGCTCTCAATATTTATTGATTGTTTCTAATATCTACTCCTGTGTTGCATCTTCATTTGCTTTGTATTTTAGACTTCCTATTTGGGATCTTCTTACTTCTGTCTAAAGTAAAATATTTAGAAGATTTTCAGAGTCAATCTGCTTGTGGTAGACTCTCCTCCAAAATTAAAATTTGCACACATTTTTAGAAATTTTTTTGTGCATGCATCTAGTTTAACAATTATTTCTTCACCCACACTTTCTCTTGACTACTGCTGATTCTACCTAGAAGTCAGCTTTCAGTACGCCTTGCTTTGAAGTAAGTATACTCTTGCTCTGTAGATGTTTTTAAGACACTTTCATTTGAACAACATAGTTTTGCTGTGATTATCCAGAAGCAGATTTACATTTTTGTTTGTTTGTTTAACTTTCTTTAAAGCTTACATCTGCACATGGATAATTTTCAAGTTCCAGAAAATTTCCTGACATTTGTATCTTCAGATATTGCCTCTGTCCCATTTCTCTTTCCTTAGCTACTACTTCTGATTACGTATTAGCTAGACCACCTAGTTCTATCTTCTCTATTACTAACATTTTACCTTAATCACTTTTTCTGATGTGTAGTCCAGCTCAATCTCTCTTCACTTGGTCTAATCTACTAAACCTATGCTTTGAGGTTTTCATTTAATTATTTGAATTCTTAAAAATTATTTATTTAAATTAGTTTCAAATATACAGTACATTGGTTAGACATCTGTATGGTTCATAGAACGATCTCCCCAATTGCTCCCTTCCTCCCCTGATCCTCCACCTAGCCACCATATTAAAGCTAACTGCATTTCCTATGTGGTGCTCACCATCCCCCTAATTATGTGAATTTTTGTTTTTAGAAGATTAATAGGCTTGTTTTCAAATATATTTTGTAATCTTGTAATTTACTTTTTCTGCAGATAATTTCAGGTTTGTCTTTGATTTCTCTAAACATAGAGAAATTAGGTATTTTTCACATGCTTTTGATAATTCTATGTCTAAAGACTTGGAAGGACACCACCTGCTCTCTTTTGTTTTTACTTCTGCCTGTTCACGGTGCATATTTGTATTGTGTATTTAGCATGTTAACAGTGAGCTACCTTTTATCATTTTAGAGGGATACTGGAATGAAGTTTTCAAGATCACTAATTCAGATGCTGAGATCTCTCTTGTTCCTCTAAAACCCAATCTCCTGCAACCCATCCTGCAGTGCCTCCACATTCCCCTCTCCATTCTCCCTTTTCCTTCTCCTCTCAGAATGCTCTGGTGCTCTTTGGTTTCCCTTGATGACTAAATTTGTTGGATCTTCCCTTTCTGTAAATGATGCTCCAGTCACTCCCACCACTTCATCCCAATCAAGACTAAACTGAAAAGTAACACATAAACTTTGGTCTTGGTTCAAATCCATAGGCAAAGATTTACCTGGTTCCCGAATAGAAAAAAAGAAATTTATTGAACATTTCATGATGTCTTGGATGGTTGGTCTCTGAGATTCCCTAACTTATACAAATTATCCACTTATTTGTGGGACTGGGAGATGGCTCTTTTTGATTTAAGAAAGTTAAATGATCTATTGACTTGAAAGACCTTAAGGGATCTCAAACCACTGCTGAGTCCAGTCAGAGTGCAAGAGTTACAGAAAAACTTTTAGAAAGCACTTCAGAGTTTATATTATTAAAACTGATCAATCATATATTCAAAATTGTAAACAACTAAAAGATAAAACTGTAGCAAATTGTTGCCACAGATTAGAAACTATTTGGAAAGAGCACTCATGGCTTAAATTTAATTCCCAAATAGCCTGTGCTCTAACCACAAACTTTTTGAGCCGTCTAAGTCTTGAGCTTAATGACACTACAAAAGAAAGTTTGCAGGTAAAATGGTGAGATGTCTGAACTTCAGACATTAGCCCAGTACTATTAGGGTAGCATTTCTAATATAACAGAAATCTTACAACCCAAGCTCATGGCTTGACAATTAAAACTAATAGAAATGCTTAAATAAAGTCAGGACCCAAAATATAGGCCTCCATTGACCCAGATACTTGCTAGTATTGTAAAGAAAAAGAGTATCAAGTTTGGGAATGTCCAGTCTTCAAAAGGAGGAAAAAACCCAAATACCCTCTTCATAGGAGATATACTAGCTCTCCTCTGAGGTAGCAGGTGTTCTATGTTCTTAATTCCCACTAAATTCAAAAAGCGATATTATTCGGATTAGTTGAAGGACATCCTACCACATTTCTCATCAATATTGAAGTGATACGGTCTACCCTTAATGCAGCTTCGTTTTTCACCTTCTTCTTCAGACTCACCAAAAATTGTCAGTGGTGGGGTTTGACAATTCTCTTGATCATTTTCCTTTCAGTCCTCCAATATCTCTATAGAATTCCTTAAAGCTCAACATAATTTCATTTTTAGCCCAACTACCCCAGTAACCTCATAAATGAAGGTACTGAAATTTGCCAAGCTCCTGAAGAACTCCTTCCACAAGTCTCCTTATACATTTCCCTTACACCTCTGTTTCCTAATGGCTTTCTCTGACTTCCCTAAGTTCACTGTCCTCCTCAACCTAGCATCCATCTTACTGAAAACTGAAGCCAACTAGTGAACAGGATTCCTTTTCTTTGTGGGCAAGAAATTTAGCTGCTATCAAGCATTAATGAGATATAGAATCCATAATAGAATATCACAATATAAATTTTTCAATATAATTTAAAATCAGGGAAACTTGAGTGAGTCTGCTCAGTATTTCCAGCATTACTAGATAAGGAACTCCCTTTTCCCACTTCTAACTCATGAACACTTTTGTTCTGGCAGTTAAAAACTCAAATGGAAAGAGGTACTGGCTAGACCAAGACCTGGGGTTATCAATATGTCTCCCTTCAAAATTACCAGGTATTCCATTCCTCATTCCATCTTCATCAGATTTGTCCTTTCCCACATCAGCCCCCTAACTCTGTATAGTCACTTAGCTTTAGGCCTCATCCCCTCATTTGAAGGCTCTTGAGGATCAGAATCTCCCAAAACAACTACCTGAAGCTAAAAAGATTAAATGGAAACAGCATACATATTTTCTCCACTCAGATGAGTTTTTAAAACACCCAGAGAGCCACTCAGTGTTTCCTTAATCCCTCTCTCCATATTTAGTTCACAGCCTTCATAAAATGACATATCAGAGCAAAAGTAAATCTTACAAGTCTTTACAATGACTAAGGTATGCTTTATGTCCCAAAATGTGGTCTCTCTTGATGAATGTTACATGTGAACTTGAGAAGAATGTGTTCTGCTATTTTTGGTGAGGTATTCTACAAAGGTTAATTACATCTTATTAGTTCAAAATACAAAAATCGATCAATGTAATATACCACATTAACAGAAAAAAGGCGAAAAAACAAACATGGTTATCCAAATGAAGCACAAAAAGGCTTTGAAAAAAAAATTAACATTATTAAAATAAAAACCAGTCAACAAACAAGAAATAAAAGAAAATTTCCTCAACATAATAAAGACCATGCATAAAAAATTCATAGCTATATCAAACTTGGTGATGAAAGATTGAACCTTTTCCCCTCAACTCAGGAACAAGACAACAAATCCCACTTTTGTCACCTCTATTTAACATCATATTGGAAGTTCTTGCCAGTGTAAAAAGGCAAGAAAAATATATAAAAGTATTCAGATTTTGAAAGAAATAAAAGTCTCTCTGTGAACAGATGACATGATTTTATATGTAGACATCCCTAGGATTCCACACACACAAAATTCTATTAGAATAAATAAAATCAGCAAAACGACAAGATAAAAAATCAACACCCAAAGGTCAGCTGCATTTTTACATAATGACATGGCCATCCTCAAAGGAAATTAAGCAAAATAATCTCATTTACAAGAGGAAGAAAAAGAATTAAATACTTAAAAATAAAATAAACCAAGAAGGTGAAATTCTTGCACACTGAAAACCTCAAACATTGCTGAAAGACATTAAAGAAGACATAAATAAATGAAGAGACATTTGTGTTCATAATATGAAGTTTTGATATTGTTACAATGTCAACACTACCCAAAGTAATCCACAGATTCAGTGCAATCCCTATCAAAATACCAACAATGTGTTTTGGAGGAATAGAAAAACTCATCCTGAAGTCCACATGGAATTTCATGGGATCCCAACAAGATCAAAACAAAGAAACAAAGAAACAAACAAACAAACAAAACCTTTAAAAAAGTGGAACAAATTTGGAAATATCACACTTTCTGACTGCAAAACTTACTATTAAGATACAGTGTGGTAGTAGCATAAAGACAGATATATTGATCAATAGAATAGACTAAAATAGAGTTTAGAAGTAAACATTTTCATATATGGTCAAATGATTTTTGATAAGAATGACAAGACCATTTAAAGGGCGAAAGCACAGTCTTCTCAATAAATGGTGCTGGGAAAACTTGATATTCACATGTCAAAGAATGAAGTTGGACCCTTCTACCACATTCAAGAATAAACTGGCTATGGCCATGCTACCCTGAATAAGTCCAATCCCATCTGATCTTGGAAGCTAAGCAAGGTCGGTTCTGGTTAGTACTTGGATGGGAGACCACCTAGGAAGACCAGGTGCTGTAGGTGTAAAAATAAAAAAAAAAAAAAATAAGGGATTGTAAAATGACAAGGTCCTTGCAATTTGTGAGGTCAACCAAAAATTGCCTCGCCTTAAAAAAAAAAGTTTAACTAAAATTTGATTGAAGACTTAAATATAAAAGATAAAACTATATAAACTCTTAAAAGACAATATAAGGATAAAGCTTCATTCTATTGGACTTGGCAATGATTTCTTGGACATGAAATCAAAAGTGTGAGCAACACTTTTTTAATTGTTTTTAAATTTTTTATCAAAATTAAAAATTTTGTGCATCAGAAGACATCAGCAACAGAGTAAAAAGACAACTCAAAGAATGGGAGAAAATATTTGTAAATCAAAAATTTGATAAGATATTATGATTAAGATTATATTTAAAAACTCCTACAACTCAACATGGACAACTAAAAACAAAACCCAACTTAAAAGTGTGCAAGGACTTGCATAGACTTTCTCCAAATCTGTATACAAGTCTTTAAAAAACACATGAAAAGATGCTTAATGCCATTAATCATTAGGAAAATGCATATCAAAACCATAATGGGATAACTTTTATCCCATTAAGATGCCTACTATTAAAAAAAACAAAAACAAAAAGAGAAAGCAAGTTTTGGTGAGGAGGTGGAAAACTTGAAACTCTTGTACATTGCTGTTGGGAATATAAAGTGGCACAGCTACTGTGGAAAATAATATGGCAGTTCCTCAGAAAATTAAATATAACATTACCATTGAATCCAGCAATTCTAATTCTAGTTATATATCAAAAAAGTTGAAAGCAGGAACTCGAACATATATTTGTTCAGCAGTGTTCATATCCGCATTATTCATAATAGCCAAAAAGTAGAAGCAACCCAATTGTCTATCAACAGATGAATAAAAATTTGTTCAACATTTTTAATCATTAACATAAATGCAGTGTAATATGTGCCATTGAATAATATTTGGCCTCAAAAAGGAAGAAAATTCTGACACATCTTGGAACATAAAAAAACCTGAGAACATTATACTAAGTAAAATAACAAGTCAATGACAAAGGAATACTGTATAGTGCCAGTTATGTTATCTAGAGTAGTTAAATTCATAGAAACATAAAATTAACTAGTGATTACCAGGGACTTAGTAATTGAGAGAAAAATAGGGACTTATTGTTTAACAGCTACAAAGTTTCAGTTTGAGATGATTAAAAAGTTTGGAGTTGGATGGTGATAATGGTTGCACAGCAATGTAAATATATTTAATTTCACTAAATTGTATGCTTTAAAAAAATCCAAATGGTAAATTTTATGTTGTGTATATTTCACCACAAGAAAAAGTTTTAAGTATTATAATGGAAGGAAAACAGTCTTGATAGTCTCTGAATCTTATAAATTAACGGATACTCAGTAGAAATAAAGAGAGACTGGAGCCTCTCCTAGTCAAAGAATATCAGGGAAGGGATTCATTAATTCATGTTTTCCAGGGACTTTCCTGGACCAATCAGTTGGGCAGAGAGTGGGCACCATATTCAGTCCAAAATGGGACAAGTGGGCTCAGAAAAGATGGTGAGGGGATAGGATCCAATTGGCTGAAGTAAGGATTCCATCCATTCCAATAGCTGTTGAGTAGGGAAGACACACTTCCATAAAAGAGCTACTTAAGAAAGAAGGTTTCAGAGTTGATATATCAGTCATGGTACAGTCATGGAAACAGAATCCACTTTAGTTTGTTGACACATAATTCATGTGTACAGTTGATAGAGGAACTGAGACCAACAGCAGGGGTTCATGAAGCTAAGGGCTAAGTCACTGGATGAAGGATTAGGTCACTGTATGAAGAAGCAACAACCTAAGGCTGGAGCAATAAATGACAAGTGATGACAGAAAAGTGCAGAGGTCTGGGCTTCACAGCAGAAAGTGATATCACTCGGGCCTATCTTTTCAGAGATCAAACAATGAAGGTGTTGAACCTGTTCCCAGATACAATGTGAGGTGTATGAGAAGGGGAAATCACAAATTGCCCTTTCCTTCCCACTGGCAATTTTCATCCGGTGTCTCCTATATTTGCTGAACCCATCAGGAGGCCAACTGGACAGAGAGGTGGGATATGGTGCTGCAGATACCATTTCCACTGCAATGGGGAGCAGCAGGAAAAGGAACAGAAGAGATCTCAGAGCAAACCAGGCGAAGACCAGCAATGATGTCCACGTCAGATATGGGTATGATGGAAACAAAGAAAAGCATCTGTGAGAAAAAGGGCTGAGAAAATCTCATGAACTTATTTTTAACAAGTTTATTTACTTCTGATAATCACTCAGACCTAGGATGGAAAAATCACTTAGATCATCTACTTAAGGTCAGAAACCTTTGCACTAGCCTCACTCTGGGACTCTGGGGTTCAGAGCTATAAAGCCCAAGCCCTGCTATGTGAGAGAGCTTGTACATTGTATTTGCTTCCTCCGATCCAGTTGTTGAAAGCCTAGCATCAGTCTATTAAGATAATCCTTTTACCAAGGAATTTGTCTCTGTTTTAGTCCCATCGCTCCCGAGACACACATTTGCTGCAAAAGTCTTTATTTTTTTGACTGAGTAATTGGATTATCAAGGTTAGGGATTGTGACATTTTATTGTGTCACCTCTCAGCCTCCTGATAACATCTAGATTCCATTGTTTTCTCCCCATCCCTTTTCATCCTACAAAGTCCCTGTTGCAGTCACCATCTTCAGAATTCTTTCTGATCAGGCCCAGCTGGCTGACTCCAACCATGTTATGAATCGAATGTTATGTTCCCTTAAAATTCATTTTATGAAACCCTAACCCCTGATGTCTCAATGTGATGATATTTAGAATTGGGGCTTTGGGAGGTACTTAGTAATGAGGGTGGGGCCCTCATGAATCTGATTGGTGCCCTTATAACAAAGAGTCATGAGACTTCCCCTCACCTTTTCCACCTTGTGAGGCCCAAGCAAGAAAGTAAGAAAGCCCTCTGTAAAGCAGGAAGAGGTCCCTTTCCAAGAACTCACCAATGCTGGCATACTGACCTTGAAATAACAGCCTTCAGACCTGGGAGAAACAAAGTTTATTGTCGAAGCCACCCAATCTATGGAAACTTATTATAGTGGCTAAGCAGACTAGGAAAAACCATGATGCTCATTACTAGCACTGTGGCTTCTGATATTTAAATGCCAACACCTGGCCTCCATGTGTCAGGGTTTATCATCCACAACACTATCAGGGCATCCAGTCCTGCAATGGCACATGTCCCTTCTACATTTGCCTGTAGCAGAGAGGCCACCATTGCACTTTTAAGGGTATATCCTTAATGCTTAGTAATTTGCTTCTAATACCTTAAAAGTATAATTCGAAGATAAGAAGTAGAGGCTACTCTTCTAAGATTTCAAAGGGCAATGTGAAAGTTTACATCTTAATTTTAAGCCAATAGAAGAGATGAAAAACCAAGACCAGGATGTAATGAAAAAGAGACCAGGGTGTAAATCTTATGCTTTCTATACTCTAACCTCAGTCTTCGACGCCCCCACCATTGTGCAGGCTGATGCCATTTCTAGAAGCAGTGAGCAATTTCCACCCCCAATAGCCAGTTTCACATTCCTTTTAGTAGTAGCTTTATACTTTATTTTTGTTATTTATTTATGAAATAGTAATACAAGTTTTATTTATAAGATTAGGTGATAGAGTATATAATAAAAAGCATGTTTCTCTTTCACTCTGAAGCCACACAGTTCTTTCCAGAAGTAACCAAAGACACTAGCTTCTACGGAATCATTCCAGAGTTAATCTATGTGTGCATATGTATGTTTGTATACAATATTTGTAAATATAGAGCTCCACTCTCAATCAGTTACTGGCTCCATAGTATTCCAGTATATATACATGCTAAATTATATTACCAATTTATATTGATGAATATTTCAGCAGTTTCCAATCTTTTGTCATTTATAGTAATGCCTCAATGGATTTCTTGTACATATATATACACATATCTATGTGTGTATATATTATCTTGCATATGTATGTCCCCAAAATGAGCATGCTATATCCAAGTGCATGTGCACTTATCATATCTAATGTGGTCCAGGCATTGATATCCTCTATCAGGCACTTTTTATGTTTAGAATTTGGCTGAATGAAAGCAAAAGGCATGCAACAAAATAAGAAAGAAAATATATCTACATTCTATAATTTATTTAAAAGAAGAACTATTTCTTAAGTAGTGAGCTTATACCTGTTATAACATTATGAAAAAGTTTAGCAGGAACAGATAGTATTGAAGTGACCTCACGACTAATTTTGTCTATGGTTCGTGCAATCCAGGGAGTTTCATCATTTTTAGTAGTTTCAATCATATTTCTCAACTGATTTATCTCGGTGTTCATCTTTTCAGCTTTCTCTGTAAATCTTTCATTAAGCAGATCTTTTTGAACCTAATAAAAGAGAGAAGAGAGAAATTAAACTTTTAAAATAATCAATTTTCTAAGAATTATATTTCGTATTTAAGAACTTGGACTATTTTTGCTTTGCTGCTAAAATTGTTCTCTGTTACATGACTCAATGAAGGAGAGTTTTGGAAAAAGGATTATGTCTTGGCCAGAATCTGAACGTTGAGAGAAAGCATAGTTTACAGACTTACCAATATTCACATACCATTAGGGATTTGCTAGGATACTAAACCTGACATTAGGACAAATGCAATGGGTTCCAGCCATATAACACCCGTTGAGAGGTCGTCTCTGTATGCTGGCTCTAATTCTCAGTCTCACTTGGGATAATACAATCAGCCAAATTGTAGAAATATGCAGACTTATTAGACAAGCTGTGCTAATATCTGTTATAAACATGTCCACATAGACAATCAGAGAGTCCCCCCTATGCCATATGATAACTTGGGTAGACTAGCCACACCTGGGGACAAAAAGTAAGTTTAGAAGCTGTCACTGCTCTGTGTTTTGAAGTCTGAACATTTCCAATGGTTTAATGGTAGCATAGCTCTATCTCCGGGACTTTGGATCATAGCATGATTGCTAATAACTGGCAGTGCTCTTGGTAAAGCAAACCAGTTGCTGCCCATATAAAACACACACGATTGGAATATCTCTTTAATCAGGTCTTGTGAGATCAATTTAAAATCCCTCAAACAGCAGCTCAAACTATATTTAGAATCTACAAGTACTTGAAGGGACCATGCTTGTCCTCCAGAGTCTACATAAACAGCAGAATTTAAAAGCTTAGAAGAAGACAATGAACAAGTTGGTGGGAGGGGAGGGGAAGGGGGAAGGAGGACTAGGAGGAGGAGGGGAAGGAGGAAGAAGAGGAGTTAAAGGATTCAGGATTTCGATAAATCACAAGCAGAACATAGCAATGGTGCTGCCTTCCACGATGTTGACTAACCTTCACCCATCCCACCTGAGGGACCTGGACAACGACCATCGGGCAGCGCTGAGGCCACGGCCAGACGTACCTTCAGTTTATGTTCCAACATCATATTCTGCTCTCTCCGCAGGTTTTTTCTTTCCCTCTCCAGCTTCTCTGTCAGTTGCACTATGTTCTCCTGGAGAGTCCTCTTCTGCGCCTCCATCTCTTGCTGCTGCTCCTGCAGTCGCTGTCTCAGCAGCTCCTGCTCCTTCTCAGCTGCCTCCTTCCGGGCCCGCTCCGCTGTCCAGGAAGGTTTCGCAGAGGGAAGGAAAGAAGTGAGGACTTACCTGACCGCCCTGAAGGAGAAGGAGACGGAATCAATTGCAAGGGCAAGTGGGGAATCCCTGAATGCCCTTGGGCCGCACCATTGAGAGGCCCGGCCCGGCCCGGCCAGGCTGGTGGGCAACTCCGACAGCCCTTGTCGTTTTCAGATTCAGCAGAATCTGTTCCATGCAAGAGGGGCAGTGCCTCGTTTCGGGCACGTTTTGCTCTCACATCTGTCAAAGGGCACTGCGGGCACCCAACCGCCCCTGGTGAACCCGGCCCTGCCCCTCACCTGCCCTGGCCTTCTCCCCGTCGCTGAGCGCTTTGTCTGTCTGCAGGATGGATTTCTCTATCGCCCACTGCGACTGCAGGAAGCTCTGGAGGACCTCATTTGCCTGAGGAAGCAGGAAAGAGCAAAGAGCTTCAGTTTCCGCTGGGTAGAGCACAACGGCCCCAACAAGAACGCCCGTGGAATTTTTCCTTTGTGTTCCAAATCCTACAGCGGCTCCATGCAAAGTGTCCGAGCTCCTCGGACAGACCAGAGTCCCCCCACGTCTTCTGCTTCCTGACTTCCTGCAGTCAAAGGCCTAAAGCAACCAAGCAAACTTCTAACCTGGAAAAAGACACATTCAAAATGTTAAGAAATTCTGTGGTGGTTAGTCTTGTCCTACCCCCACACTCTCCCCATTATGTTAGTCTTTGTCTATAGGAGGTGGCAACTCAGCCGCCACTTTCCTCCCTTGATCCAGAGGGAAGAGCACAGACCTATTTTCAATGCTCTAATCTGTTTGGGAGCTACCTCTTCAGGTCCACCTGATGTGGATTTCAAAAGGGCAGGGGAGGAGGAGGTAGTGACAAAACTTTCATCTCAGGTAGAAGGAAACAGTGGGCGTTGCTCAGGAAAACTGCAGATAGACTGGTCTATCTGTAAAAGGTGACAAGTGAAAACATAAAATAGACCATCTAAGGCAACAGCTCAGTTCTTGATTCCTCCCTTCAAATTGAATAGAGCAGGGAAGAATTTACTTAGCATGTTCTAACCTGGCAGGGGCTGCCTAAGAGACTTGTCTCTCTTTTGCCTAATATGGACCTCAGAGAGAAACATGGGCATTGCTTGGGAAAGTTACAGGGACACTGACCTGAGTTACCTCCAACAAGACATGGGTGTATGATATTGTGATTTATAATAAAAAAAATGTATGTATTTGTTCTTCTTTCTTGTTGCTGGCACATAGCTCCTAACACCCTTGTAATTTTCTAAGTGAAGATAGTGATGGGAGTATATTTCGTTATAATATTTGGTCTTTTTGATCTCAGATCCTGAAATGGCTCCAGGGAGATAAAGGTGAAAGGAGACTCTTGTTATTTATGACAAGCCCCTTCCAGCCACACCTAGTTTATGTGAAGGAGGTGACTTTGGATAATCACAGATAATGATAGCTCCTAGATAATTATAGAATGGAGGCTGCTTTCTAGGGGAAACAACCACATGATTAGAGTTGAACTTCAGCCTTACTTTCCTCCTCAACCTCTGGGGAAGGAAGAGGGGCTGGAGGTTGATTCACTCACCAATGACAAATGATTTAATCAATCATATCTAATGAAGCCTCCACAAAAACCCCAACTGAAGGCATTCAGAGAGCTTCTGGGTTGGTAAACAATGGAGGTGCTCAGATGATGATGGCATTCCCAGAGAGACCATGGAAGTTCCATACCCCTTCCCTTACACCTTGCCTTATGTATCCTTTCTATTTTGCTGTTGCTAAATTTTATCCTTTTAAAAAATAAAAAATAAAATAAACCAGTAATCTAATGAGTAAACTTTTTCTGACTTCTGTCATCCATTATATTAAATTATTAAACTTGCCTGATCCCATCTGATCTTGGAAGTTAAGCAAGGTCAGGCCTGGTTAGTACTTGGATGGGAGACCACCTAGAAAGATCGGGTGCTGGAGGCATAAAAAATAACAGATTTCTAAGTAGAGTCTCTGGAGACTTTTGTTAGTGAAGAGCTCTTAACATTTTTAGTATGTTCTCTAATATATATTTATTAAACAGGTGTCTTTTATAATAAAATCATTAGAAAATAACAATAAGATAAAAATGACTGACCATTAATTGCTTTATCTAGAGATGCTCGCTATTGACATTTGGCTCAGCATTTATTCTTATACTTCCCCAGCACATAGACTCTCTCCTAACACAGGTATCTCCCTTCCTATAGAAATTTACTAATGCTTCCAGTTCCAAAGAAATTCATTCAGTCAGATAGGAAAGTGACTGGGTGTGCATGTTTGTTTGTGGGAAAGAAAAGAGCAAATTTATAATAGGAAAATGAGAGGTTGAGTAAGGAGATGCCTGAGGAAGCTGGTCTGTGTGAGGATGAAGGGAATTCTTCTTCCTCCTCTTCTTCACCATGTACCTCATCATCCTCCTTACCTATGGACACTTTTTCATAAGAGGCCAGATAGTAAATATTTTAGAATTTACAGGCCATAAGGTCTCTGTCACAACCATTCAGAGATAACATCATAGACAATAGGTAAACAAAAGGAGTGGCTGTGTTCCAATAAAACTTTATTTACAAAAGTAGGGAATAAGATAAATTTGGTCTGTGGGCCATAGTTTGGTCACCCCTAATTTAGATCAATGTGCTACATGCTGGGGGTTATCATGCAATGATCACCCCAGGTATCATGGGCTTACTGGTCAGCAGTTTGATTCCAGAATCTCAATCTGTGTCTGCTTCTAGGGACATTTGGGTCCCTACATTCAAAATTTCTTAATGTTTTAGAGCAGAGATATGGGGGGGAAATGTATTTACTCCATCTGTCTGAGCATCATCCACGTGAGTTCCTGCCCAGGTGCCTGGGCCATGCATCCACAAGTCTGGACAACTAATCGTCTACCTGCCAGCTCCTAGCACTGCCAGTAGCTCTTAGATGGGCCAAAGAGAAACAGGTGGTGATAAAATATTGTCAGTAATAATGAGAAAGAGGCTGATTTGGGGGAGAAAGGGGGAGACACCTTCCCAGTTTTGCAGGCCTTTGTGAGTGAGCGTGGAAGCTTAACATATGGGTACATGTCAAAGTGACTTCAGCTAGCCTGAGTGGGCTGGGCACTGGTGAAGGTTATACAGACTTTTCAGGGGCATTTTCTAGATATGGCCTGTTCATCCCAAGCACACGATAGGATCAACACACTCCCGTGGATGCAGCACAAGACCATATCTAAGATATAAAGGCTTGCAGGCACTGCCATCATGTGGCAACTCAAAATCATAATTTATCCAGTAATATATGAATGAGCAAATTTTCCTATGAAAAGTGCTTTACTGATATCAATTTATAAAAATTTGATTAAAATAGAATAGAAATCCACATGTACAAATACATGCTTGTAATGATAATTTTGCCTCTATGTTTCCTAACATAAATACTGGCTTTAATTGTTAAGTTCTTTAAAGGTTAACTGAAATTATGAGAGAAGTAGTAAGGTCTTGAGCTCCTATGGAGAGAATGTTTTCACTGGGATTCTGACTCCAGAAAAAGAGATATAGATGCATATAACTTATTTGGCAAGTAATGACAGGAAGCCAGAAGAAGGAAGAAGAGGAAAAGGGAGTGTAAGAGAGGAAAAGAAAAAGTCAAAAAGGTGAATTATCTAGCAGGTTACCATTGTGGGAAACGGGACATTAATCCCAGTGTGGATATGCTGAAGAACTAGAAAGAATGCATTTCGGGCTTACTTGGGGATTTATCCCACAACCTATGTTTCCCATTGATGGAGAGTTGCCACAGGGATCTTTCACCCCATGATTGTAGGCTCTTCTGCAAAATAGACTGCCTTTCACAGCTTAAGGAAAAGCCTGAGGGAGAATAGGAGAAAAACACTTGAGATAGGACATAGCATTATGCTGATGGGTACTCTGACTGCACTACTACAATGGGTTTGAGAGTAGAGGTGAGAGACAGAATGAGAAGACAATAAGTACCAGAAATAGATGAAGCCTGGGTACTGGGAAACTTATCATATTTAAAATTTTGGATTAAGAATAAGTTTTATCTCTTTCAAAGCAATAAAAAAATTGCAAACTAGTAATGAATGACATTACTGGGCCATATTCCAAGGGAAAGTGAGAACATAATGATTTAGGTAGAGCTTTAAAGCTAATATTTTTTAGTCACATTTTCAAACAAGGAAACGTATTGTTAGTTTTGAGATGAGGAGCCAGAGTTTAAAAGCTAGATATTGCTCAAAGTAAAGAGTCTTTAGGGATGTAATACATAGCATGGTGATCATAGCTAATAGTATTAACTCTATTGTATATTTGAAAGTTGTTAAGAGACTAGATCTTAAAAATCCTCATCATAAGAAAAAAATTATAACTGTGTGAGGGGGTGGATGTTAATTAAACTATTGTGGTGATCATTTCGCAATATATACATATATCAAATCATTATATTATACACCTGAAACTAATATATCTCAATTTAAAAAATTAGCACAAAAAACCATGCATCAAATTAACAAAATAATATGATTCTGGATCAAAAATTGGTAGTCTATTGCTAGCAATAAGAAAAAATAAAAGGTGGAGAACTTGGTTTCAATAACACGATATCAAACAATTGTGAGAAGTAAAGTCAGTGTGAATGAGATGGAGAATTCTACATTCTTTTATCCCAAGAGTACTAAGAACTAATGAGATGACAACACAGATTCACTTGATTCCAAACAAAAGGTGATGAAACTTCAATAAAAAAGTAAAAGTGTCTTTATAAGCAGGGTTGGGCCTGGTTAGTACTTGGCTGGGAGACCACCTAGGAAGACCGGGTGCTCTGGGCATTAAAAAAAATGTATTTATTAACGAAGAAATAAGTTTTGTTGAATGTTAAAAATTCTAAGCTTATAATTCTCCATACTAGAGCCCTAGCAAAGTAATTTTTTTGCTATTTTAGGGCTTATACTTCTGTTTCAAGAACTTGTCACAAAAAAAAACCTAATTACAACTAATTGAGATAAATAAGTAGTTGTCCTATTTTTTTAAGCTTTGCAGAGAACACTGTTTCATCCTTCTAAACATTATCCATTGTCTCACAACTCCTAATAGAACTCCTGTCTCGTTTAATAATAAAACTACAATGTTATATATAAAAACTGTAACAGTATAATATATATTAATCATCTATCATATTCCAGGCATTGTGCTAAACACATTCAATGTTAGCATATTTAGCACATTCACCACCACACCTCCAGTGATTCTCGGTGTGATTGTGCTATTTATCAATTCATTGCCTTCCAACTCTAAATCTACTCTTCGTTCCCTGTGCCTAATAAATAATAGAGATGAACCTTTTAAATATTTTTCTTTGGCAAAATGTCCAAAGGTTAAACTTTGTCAGTAGAGAATGTTGGGAGGCAAAAAGACAAGAGTCTAGTAAGACACCTCTTTTAGATGTTAAAAGACTAAATCAGTCATTCTTAAAATTTGCTGTATATAAACACCAACTGGAGTGATCTTAAAAAATGCTCATACTTGAATTATGAATCCATCACAAAGACTCTGGTCTAACAGGTCTGGACGTGGATCTGAGCATGAGTGTTTTTAAAGATGCCTCATCAGGCGATTCTAATTGCAGTCAAGGATGCAGACCACTGGAGTAAACCATCAAAGAAAGTGTGAACTACAAGTAAACCTGCCATCCCTCACTTCCAATGAATTATGCCCAAGGTTGGTTTGGTGCAATTTGGAAAAAAGAAAAAGTAAAAGGCAAGACAAGATCCCTGAGGAACTATAATGACAAACCGGCTATCACATATTTTTGCAGCCCGGGGTTTGTTCTAAAATACAGTTTTTATTATTATTCAAATATGATGAAGCCAAGAGATCAGAAGACTATTGCCATGGAAAAGATTGTTCGTTACTCTCAGTTTCCCAGAGGAGGAGGTATGCCTCTCCACGCAGGCTCACACAGGGAAGCATGAGGATGAGTCAGGAGGCAGGCGGAGCAAGAGATTTGGTTGTTATTTCTATAAGAACGGATGGGTGAGGCTGGTAAACGTGGTTAGGATTGGCTAGTTTGAATAATTTCAGTAGGCTCTAGGGCATAGAGGATATCTACCTTTGTCTGATTTCTGACCCTCAGATGATTGATTAGGGCAGCTGGATCGTGGCTGAGAGTGTGAGAGCTGATAGAGGAGGTGATTTGGGTGTGGACTAAGGATTGGTTGGTTTATATATGAAAAGCACAGTTTAGGGGAATTAATATGGAAATAGAAACCACAATTTACATACCTGTGCTATGATTCACAAAGTAGATAAACTGTACCAAACCATAACATGCAAAACAAACTAAGGTCAAACTCTTTTGATGCCAGCTCATGTCCGTCCATAGTTTTTGGAAGATAGTCCTACTGATCTAATGGTGATTCATCAGGGCCCCATATGTTCTACAGATAAAATGACAAACTATATCAACAACTTACCTACTTTATAAATTCAAAGTAACCCCTGCTGAGACCATCTTACACACAGTTCCAACACACTCCAACCCTCCTTAATGCCCCATTTTGGGGATGCCCCATGATTCTCTATTGTGTGTATTTTCCCTTGCTGCCATAAGCTAAATAAACCTAAATTTTCCTTGTTTTGTTTTTTTTTTTAAGTTGGTGAGAGTTTAAAGTAAAAGTATAAAATAAAGGAAGTTAAAAAAATCTTTATAAATTTGAATTAAAAGTTAAAAATTATATATGTATATAATAGTTTAGCCCACTAAAAAGTCCTTGAAGTAGTAGCACTCTCATAATAATGACCAAATCTGGCACCCAGATATTTGTTTTAAAATAATTTTTGCTCACTTTAAGAAAAATAAAAAAGAGCACAGTGCTCCTTGTGAAATTACAGATTTCAAATGTAGGGGGAAAAACACAAAATGTGGCTACTTCTATGCCAGAAAGCAAGAGCACACTAAGGTTGACGGGGTCATGTCAAAAAGAATAAAGAAGCTAACTTAACTGGGCATCCGGTAGGCAAATTGGGGACCACTTTAACATTGAAAACAATTATGACTATAAGTGATTATAATCATATAATCTAAGTAAGTATGTATATCTCACCCCCAGTGTTAGAACACATGAGGGAAAGAAAAACAAGGTAAACACCATGAGGAAAGGAGCAAACAGATTAATGGGGTATTTTGTATGAAAACTAATCCAATTCCTTCAAAAAGTCATTAAAATAAATAACAAACTAAAAACATGGGATGACTCTTCTAGACTGTATCTAAATAGATAGAAAAATAAATATTAGCCATGAAACTTGGTTTGATTCTGGTTTAAAAATATAAATAAATAAAACAGCTATGAAAGTATTTTACAGACAATTGGGGAAATTTGAATATAGGCTAACTAGAGAATAATAATTAGAGAATTATTAATTATTTTTAATTTTCCTTGGTGTGCTAATAGCATTGTGCTCATTTAATAGATTGTTCTTATTCTTAGAAGATGCATGCTGAAGTGTTTAGGAGTGAAGTATCATGAAGTCTGCAACTTATTTGTAAATGATTCTCAAAAAAGTATTGCAAAAAGAGAGCGAAAGAAAATAAACGTGGCAAAATATTAACCAATTTTTAATCTTCATGAAACGTATGTAGTTGGGTACTTAACACACTATTCTTTCTACTTTTCTGTATGTTTAAAATGCTTCCATTTCTGGGAAGCGTGGCCAGAAAGGGGGCTGCCCCCTCGCCTGTCACTCACCACATGTTCTTGGGGAAGCTGGTGCTAAACCATTTGTAGATGACCTACCTGCTTCTGGGTTGGGGTTCTGAACGTAGCAGAGCAGCTCCCTCGCTGCAATCTATTGAAAGACAGCCCTCGACAAAAGGGTTTGTCAAAAAAAAAAAAAAAAAAAAAGGCAGAAAAAGAAAAAAAGGTAGAAAAAAGTAAAATGCTTCAAATTGATTTTCAGAAGGAGAAAAGAACTGTCCAAGTGCACAAAAACTTATTATAGTGCTGTAAAAACATATTAAAACACAGGGTACAATCTAAATATTCTGCAATAAGAAACCCCTTAAATGCATTTGGTAGTCAGTCCAGCCATAGAAAGAATTCAGTTAGTTGACAAATATTACCTGAGCAAATTCTTCACATCAAATACCACTCTAAGCTTTGAGGATAGAGTGATAAAGAAGACTAGTGTAGCCTACATTCTACTAAAGAAAAAAAAAACACAAAAAACAAGCAAATAAATGAGCCAGATCATTTCACATACGAGTGACACGTGGCATGAAGGAAATGATAAATGACAGAGGAAACTCACTATGTAGAGGGGTTAGAGAAGGTCACATCAGGATGGCAATATTTGAGCTGAGGCTTGAATGACGAGGAGCCAGCCAGGGGGTCACCTCCTAAATCTCATTGTCCTCATAAAGGAAAGCCCAGTGCAAAGGCAGTAATGCGGGCATGAGAAAGGCTACACGGCGTGAAAAGGTGGCTAACTTATGTATCGTAGAGATAAAAAAAACTTTGCAATGTGCTGTTGTGTTAAGAGAGTGCTATAAAACCACTTCTATAATGAAATACAATTTTTAAGAGATAAATGTACAAATAGGATGACGCAATGCAAACTGTCAAGAGCATGGGAGTATGTTGACATTCAAAGGTGACTTTTATTGTCATTGTTTCACTATCTGCTTTTCCTAAAGAATGTATAAATAAATAAATAAATGTGCTGACACACACACACACATTATATATATACACATACATATATATAGCAGCAGAAGCAGCCAACAGCAATTCTCCAGTGCCAGAATGGTAAGTCTGCACACCAGAGAAGGACCAATCTGATCCCTCCTGATAACAAACAAGTGTTAGGCTGCCCTGTCCAAAGCGAGAAGTCAGTCTCCTCAGGAGACAGCTTCATATATTTTAATAAGGAAATGCTTTTGCTTTCTTCCTCCACTCCAAGCCTTGGGACTGAGACAGGAAAATAGGAGAAACTACTTTTATGCTATCAGCAACAGGAAACTAGCTGAGTCAATCAAATTAAATCAAAGACTAGTGTAGCTGTGACTGTGGGTCGGTGTCCTGGCTTCCGCCAGAAAGGGAAGCAACCTACAAGGAGTACTGGGATCCAGGTGGTCACCCCACCATTCTCTTAACCATTTTTCCAATTTCATTAGCTTTGAGGAGCATTCCTGCTAGTCAGCAGACATCCACAAGAGGGCAGCTAAGGGTTGTGTGTGGGGTTTTAGTTTTTCAGGCTTGCAGCACCCTTTATAGAACTCATGAGAGGCAGAGGACAGAGGACAGAGGACAGAAAAAGGGGAAAGGGGGAAGGAGATTTTTAAATAAATTTTATAAAAAAGCAAGTTTGTAATAAAAACTTTTTCTAAAGTTTGTAAAAGTTTATAGGAAGAGATTTAGGGCAAATAAGCCCAGGATGGTAGAGAGAAGAAGTAGGAAATCGAATCCACCAGACCTGCTATTAGTAAAGCAAAAACAAACAAATAAACAAACAAACAAAAATGAGACAAAGTCAAGAATAAGAAGAAATCAACGTTTTGTGAGATAGCAGGCAAATATTCCAGGTTATTGTGTTCAGGTGTAGTTTTATATTCACTTGGAGGCAATTGAAAATAAAGTGGCCTCTGAAGGGTCCCTTAAGTCCTATCTGTCTATAACTATCTCCCCTTTCAAGCACCCAAAGTCTTATTTCTTTATGATATTAAGGTTATTTGGTATTAGATCTCCTATAAATACATATATATTTTTTAAAAATACATTTTAAACCTTTAATTTATGAGTTTCTTTTTTTCTCTCTATAGGTTCTCCTTTTCTCTCCCTCTTTCAAACAAGTAGCTGGCTCTATGTTTTGTTGTTTTTAGAGAGGTCCATAGCACAGCCCAAAGCAACAATTTCCAAGTTTTTCACAAAGAGTGAACTCATAGAAAAATTTAGATTTGTAGTGGAGAGAAAAGGGGATAGAGAAATAACAAGCAGAATGTCTTGGAGAAGCAAGCAGGACAGAGGGGCTTTTCCCAGCCCAGAGAAAGGGCTTCTTCACCCTCAGAGGAGGGTGAGGGGTGGGGCTAAGAGAAGATGTGAGTCCTTGAAGCCTGGGGGACAGGGAGGAGCCAAGGCCCCTGAAAGCAATGATTGTTCTACTTCAGACAACTGAGAGCAAGGCCAAAGCTGCCAAAGGCCTGGCTGAGCCCACCATGTAGGTCCATGTCAGGCCCAGAACAACTGTTTCTGGCCGACAAGTGCAAAGGCATGGGTACATCTTTACAGTGTCCAAGTGGGGCTCGTCCACAACTCCCCCAGTAGTCGACCACACTCATCCCACAACTGCAGAGTGGCTATGCTCAGAGACCATCACCAGCTGCAGGCTGGGATGAACACAGGAGTGAAGGAGGTAGAGAATAATATCCTTCTGCCATCATGTCTGATTCTGCCTTTGTCACCAGAGGTTTTCATCCAGGTATGAGCCACATAGGCCCTTTGCTTTCCACTTCAAACTCCATTCAGCCATTTCTCTGATCACAGGAGCGGAGGTGGAAGGAAAGAAGACAGGAGCACCTACGGGAAAAGAAGTGAAGTATTATGGTGAAAGTAAATTTGGTATGTTGTCTACATGTTTTTTTATTCCCATTCCATTCTTATTGCTTAATGACAATGAAGTATGGAAATCTGCCTGCATCTTACTGAAAGTCTGGTTTAAAAAAGACCATTTGCTACTGCTTTCTGGACTGCCATAGGCCCAGGAAGTCTAGCAGGCCCCACAGTCTAAATATCCACTGGCATAGACCCATCTCTTCTGACCTCTTAAGCATTCTAATTCCTCCTTTTTTTTAAGTACCTCCTCTTTTCTTTGCCTGCAGGCCACAGACTCGCACACCCCCATTTCCACTCTCCATGCTGTCCTTAATCATGGATCCATTGCTAGGTGATACTTTGTCTGATCAACTAATCTATGGCTTTATGTTTTTCACTCTCTGGTTTTTAAGCAAGAAAGTGACTGGCTATAAGTTAGAACCCCCCCCCCTCTTTTTTTCCCCCAATGAATTTGCGTCTACACATTCTTCCACACTGAGGGGCCTCATAGTGTAGCCAGATTATGAAGTCGTTCCCTGGCATTATCCCATCTGACGTTATCCCACCATTTAACAAACATTAATTAAGCATTTATTATGTGTTAGGCATTGTGATGCATGTTAGGGAGTCAACAGAAGTAAGCCATTATCTCTATCGTTAAGGTGCTCCAGGTAACCAGGAAGCAACAAAGCAGAAGCTATCCACCTCCACATTTAACTTTCTGAAATTTTAACCATAAGCAAGCAATGTATGTCCAAAAACTCTGGTGCAAATCTTTTTTCTCTTGATCCATGGTTGAAGAATGCATTCTTGTCAGTCAAGGCATTTTTGAAATGGTCGACTGTGTCCCCAACACACAGGCATTTGTACAGCCTTGCTGATCATTTTGCCCTGCTTAATCCACGGGCAGCCTCAACAGCAGGGTTTTGGAAAACACACGTCAGGGTTTTGGAAATCCTGAGCTGAACTCAGTGTGACCCCTTGCTTCTTTTTTCTCAGTGGCTCTTTCTAACCCCAACACGGCTTTGGAAAGTTCAGTTCACATTTGGCAGAAACTAGGTGCTGACTAATTGTTGACCTAAGCTTTTTCACAAAGCTCATAAATTGAATCATGCTGAGTAAAATTCAACCAAAACAACCATCATATTCCTTACAGTTGAACTGCTATAGTAGTCAAGGAATAGTTCTTCTGAACTTACTGATTTAGCTGGAAGGAGCCTCTTCTCTGACTGGTTGCTTTTCAGAAAGGCTGACAAAAACCATATTTTCCTTTTCCTTTTATAGGCAGTTGTAATTACCTAGGACAAATCCCAGGACATGACCCTTGGAATTCCCATGTCTTAGAAGGGCTTTGGGCCAGCAAGGCCAAGATGTGCTCTGGTGTTTCACGCAGCCTTCCTGGATCTCTCCTTTGTGCTCAGACACCTCCTCACTCTCCTGAGGAAGGCTCGGAAGAAAGGAGAGTGGAGCAGGGTGACAGCCTTCACACCCTTCACTGAGTCTCACAGCAAAGCTAGCTTATTGGGGCTGAAGAAACAGGACAGCTATTATACTGAGTTTTGTAGTCACTAGAGGTAGGTTGGTAAGAATAAAAACTGATGGCAAGTAGAGCCCGCAAAATGTTTTTGTTTTTGCTGGCATCCTTTCCTTAGTTCTAAAGCTGAGACTGCATAAATGGAATGTGAATTATTATAGGGGCTTCAGAAGAGACCACTGCCCACTTCACCTACTCATATCTTTAGTTTTAGACTGAGATTTCTGCTCTAACGCATATATTGTTGGGAGGGCAAGTCATTACGCCTTATGGATCATTTACCCCTTGATCTGAATGAGTTTTAGATTCTTCCTGAGAGCCAGTTGACAAAGGCAGGAAAGAATAAGAACCTTAGGAGTGGGAGAGTGAGCAGCTAAGTGGGAAATGGACACAGATATATACAAAGAAAAGAGAGAGAGAGAGAGAGAGAGAGAGAGAGAGAGAGAGAGAATGCTGAAGTAAGATGGAGCTACTGCAAAATTGGATGCCAAGGCAACTCTACTTAGAATAGAATAGAACTTCTGGCTGGCACTTTTCCATGGTAGCATTACTTTTCAGAATATTAGTTCCTAGAGATAGAGACCTGCTTTGCAAGGTAACTAGAGAACTTGTGGACCATGGTAATAAAGAATTGTGCCTCTCAAGTGAAATAAATGTTCAGAGAACTATAGATACACAACCCCAAAAATATACATTTAATCCCTTGCTCCAGAATTATGGCTTTGGACTAAAAACGAACGCATCAGAAAGAACTTGATAGCCCACAGGGCTCACGTTGTGTAGAAAGGTCCAGTAACCATGAAATCTCTGAAGCTGGAAGACTCTGCAGCTGCATATGTACATGAAAGAACTTCATGAAGTGCTATAATTTTATGATTATAGAAGCAGTTTCGTAACACTGCACCTTTTGCTATAATTACAGGTTAAGCAAAAAGCTTCGGTTTGTATTTCAAAGATAATTCCCAGGCCCCACACATACATGCACTAGTTATCCCTAAATAATTTATAGTAAATGCTGAAAATAGTTCTCTAGTATATATGGACATTGCTCTTAATATCTCATTTAGGGCCAAGAACCAAAGATTACATGTGTCATTTTCATTAAATTTCCACCGAAATTTCAACAGCAAATTTAGGTTATAGAAAAATAAAAGTTCATGAATACCAAAAATTGTTTTTTAAATATGGAAAAGAGAACTCTGTCTATTTGAAATTAAGGTGTACTTCATATCCATGGTAATTTTTAAACATACATAGTACTCTTGTAGGAACAAATAGATCAATAGAATTAAATATTGAGTTCAAAAAGAGGTCCATGGGCATATGGAAACTTGCCATATGATAGGCACAGGATTATAGATGTGTGGGGGAAAGGATGTGTTGCATGTCAGATGGCTTTAAGAAAACCGGTCATTAAATGAGAAATAATTAAGTTGGATTTGTACCTCATACCATACACAAAGGTAAGCTTAGAAGGATTAAGAAACTAAAACCATAAAGGAATATATAAAGCTAATAGAAAAAAAAAATACAGAAGAGCATCTTTGTTATCTTGAGGTGGAAAGTAAATTTTTAATAAGACCCCCAAATCATATGCCATAAAGAAGGAAATTGTTGAGTTCCTTTTTATCACACAACCCACCCCCCAAACTTAAAGTACTGGTAATTGGGTAAAGATAGATACAGCATCTATAACTGATATGATATCTATATCTGAATAGATCTAAAAAACATATCATAAATAAAGTTAAGAAAAGGATGAAGATTTGGACAAGGAATTTGAAATACCTAACCCCAACAAAGAAGTAGCTTCTAGAACATTCAAGGGACACCAATAAATTAACAAATAACAACAAAAAGCTAGTTAAGCCAAAATACAAAAAACAAAAAGTATATATATATATATAAGCCATATATGTATAATTTGTATCCATAAAATGAAGAAACCTTAAAAACAGCAAATATATAAGCTATACTTAACTCGATTAGTGCTCAAAGAAATTAATAAATGATAGCACTTTGTTCCCATCAGATGGCAAAAATCAGAGTCAGAAAATACCAAGCATTGACAGAAAGAGTAGTGAACAGGACAATATGTTTTGCTGATGGAATAAAAAGTGCTGTAGCCTGTTTAGAGAGCCATCTGTCAATACTTATCCCCTGTCCCTTCTTCCAACTGTTCTGTGTATATCCCAGAAAAATGCTTGCACAAGTCAACGAAGGTGCGTGTAAAGGGATATTCATCTCCAGCAGGAGGTAGATGCCCGTCACCGCAGAGTGTTTAGCATATGCTGAGATGGACAAATCTTGAACAGTGCAACCGTGAGTGAAAATAATGAAAGAAATAGACCCACTCTAGGATCAATCTGTAACATTAAACTAAAAACATATACATGTATTACACAATAGTGTGCATCTTTAAAGAATATTTTGGAATCCAAAGACACATAGCAAGCATATTTAGAGAGAAGACAATGAGAAAATGGAAGTGAGAACCAGAGGAAAAAAGATGAGTATTAAAATTTAACTGTATTCAAATTAAACAAAAAGGATACCTCTCACAGACTAATAGTGAGGAGTATAATGAACTTAAATGCATGCAAAGTCTGATTTAAAAAAAAAATAAAATGGGGAAATTTGCCTGATCTCTAAACCTAATCTCTAAATGATCTCAGGTCCTAATCTCTAAAACCTCAGAATCTTTTCTTAATATGCAAAAGGGACTGAGCAGATGGGACCTACTCAAGGACCTTGAGATGGAAAGATTATTCAGGTGGGTGCAATGTAATCACAAGGGTACTTAAAAGAAGGACACTGGATGAGTCAGAGAGCAGAGTGGGAGATGGATAACAGAAGTGAGATAGGATTGAGGCCAGGATGAGGCCATGAGGCAGGGAATACAGGCAGCCTCCAGAAGCTGAAAAAGGCAAGGAAGTGGATTCTCCTGTGAACGTCCAGGAACAAACGTCTTGATTTTAGCCCCAAAAGACCCATTCTCGACTTCTGACCTCCAGAACTATAAGAAAATAAATTCGTGTTGTTTCAAGCCATTAAGTTTGTGGTAATTTGTTACAGCAGCCATCGGTAACTAATACAATTAGAAATATTTCGGACTCACTTCAAGATCTTTAGAGCTGTCAGAGAGGTGGTAAATGTTTTTAACAAGTAGTTAGCACCAAATGTGGGACTGGAATCTGTATCTCTCGATGCCTTGGTGCTGGGCTATTTCCACTACATCTTTCAGTCGACACTGCATCTTTCAGTGCAGGTCCCTGGAGTTAATAGCAATGGGGAATTTGAAATCAAATAAAATGTAGACAAGGGAAAGGTTTAAACACCAGGCACAGACCAAATAATCCCCGTGGTTCTGTTACAGAGAATAGTATAGAAAGAGAAACGTCTGTGCTTAACATTCTGAACCTGGCTATTTGTGAAACAGAATTACTGCTTTAACAATGCTATCTACACAAACTAAGGGATTTTTAACAAAAATCACTTCACATGGAAAGGACACGTCCAAATAATGCTATTATAGAGGTCACTGTAGTACTGTTTTGTTTTTGTTTTTGTTTTTAAACAAACAAACAAACAAAAGAACTACTGGAGTTGACATCAGATTTTGGTTCAACTTCCAACTCTGCCTTTAGCTCTGTCACCTGGGTAAGTCAGTTTGCCTCTCTGGGTCTCAGACTTCTCACCCATGTAATGGCCTTACATGCTAGACTAAGTCATTCAGTGGTCTCTAAGGGGACAGTGTTGTCCTAACACTGCACCAGGCTTGGGAGTCCAAGGGCCTTCTGAGAGCCTGGAGCTGTGTTTGCGCTAGTCTCTCTGGTATATCAACTAAAGCTCACGGTTCCACAGGTCAAGTTATGATCCATATTTTACAGCAAAGGAGACAGATACTCGAAGTTCGACTGACACACCCAAGTTCATTCAGCACGTGTCAGTGAGAACCAGTCCCATCTGACTTGAAATGTGGTTTACAGCCCTTGCCATCTCCCCTTTCCTCCCCAAAAGTTAAATAACATAACTAACACACACACTTTTCAGGTTATAGATACTTCCATACCCATTAGTTTATTCAATGCTATCAGCAACCCCCTGACAAAATGAAGGCACAGGAGGAAACTGGTTCAGATATATGTGTCCAAGGTCACAGAGCTAGAAAATGGCAGAGGTGGTAAAACTTAAATTTGAGTTTCTGACACTTTGCCCTTTCCCCTATGCCCAAGTACCATACTCTGCCACCACTAAAGCGACCTTGGGTAAGTCACTTAATGTCTCCAATCTTCAGTTCCTTCTGTTGCAAGGTCTTTATAATACCTGCTCCAAAGCCATCCTGAAGATTAGATAAGAAAATGTTTCTGCAAGCTTTTAAAAGTACACAAATGACAGAAGTTTTCAGTGCCCTTGAGTAATGACCATTTGTGTGACCTAACTTGGTTCCTTTTTTGAAATGTTAGGACTGTCATAGCATGTCAGGAACTGAATACCTCTATGAAATATAATTCTATAATGCCTGGCACAGGCTGGGGGCTCCATAAATATGTGTTTGCTATCATTGGGAGAAGAGCATTTAATCAGTAGCTGTTCAGAAAGATGAGCCAGCAAATGCTCCAATCATCAATAACAGCATCCAGGGCTGCCCATTAACTGGTATGAAACCACAAATCCATATTCCTGAATTTCAGTGCTAGGAAAGAACCCATTTGCCAAGAATGAACTTCGGGATAATACTGAGCCTGCTATGGGAGGCTCATGAAACCAAATTAACATAAAAATTGTTGTATGAGGACAAGTCTTACAAAGTGGTTTCTCCTGCCATTTTGGTAATTGAAGATATAATGTGGTAGCAGACATAGTGTCAACCACAAAGAAAGAGCTGTGTCATGGCAAGCCAGTTCTATCAGCAAGTTCCTACTACATGAATGCACCTATCATGAGCTCATATGGGATAAACCTGGTATTTGTTTTCCATGAGATTGAGCTGGTTCTTATAAGTCATTACATTTACTTCAGAGCAATTGTATTAATATTTTTGAAAGAGGCAACTTCTTTTGGCTTGTCTTAAGCAATATATGTATAGTATGTAGAGGAAAACAAGATAGGGAATGAAAAAAGAAGCAGGAGGAGAGAAGATAGGACAAGATAAAAGAAAGGAGATAAAGAGGGTCATTTCACAATGGTAAATGTTTTAATTCATGAGAAAGATATATTTCTAAAATTTTACACATATAATAACAGAGCCTCAGAATCAATTCTCAATGAATTCAAAGGGTTGAAATCACTATAGATTGTATATTTGGCCACAAGAAATTAAACTGGTAATCAAAAATAAAAATTAACTATAAAAATAGCCATATATTTTAAATAATCTGTGAATCAGAGAGAAGTGACAATGAGAATTAGAAAATATTTTGAGCCCTTCTTTGTAATGACAAATGATATGTGCTTTCTTAATGTGAGTGACAGTTTCTGGATTTACTTTTTGCTATCTAAAATGCAGGGCATATTTTTTTTCTCAGCTGGAAAATCCAGTATGGTACTTTCACACAGAATGTAATTCCCTGCTTTGTGAAAACACATTCTGAGAATCAGGATTGAATCTCCATTTGCTTCATGTTAGTAACCTCCCACTCTTGTCTCAAGTTAGTTCTTCTTGGCTAGAAGTCAGGTTTACATTTTTAAATAAAAATGGAAGAAAAATTAGATCCACTTACTTTATTTCAGCTTTGTACCGAAGCTATCAATTGCTGAAGGGAAAAAAGGGGCTCATACTGTGATTTTCTGTATGCCTAATTACATGAGTTTATGAGTAACGACAATATGTTAGTTAAAATAATTTTTCAAACTGATATATTACTAGCTTGCTATAATTGAATAATTTTAATTTAAAAATATTATTAATAACTAAAGAATAACTTTTTAAAATTCTTTAATGATGGATTTATCTGTTGATAAATTACTTTGCCTAACATTGTAGTTCATTTTGATTATGAATTAATAACATATTTAAAACAAACCACAGATCCACCATGAAAAGTTACTAAAAAACCACTGAAAAATCACATTTTAAAAGAATGTTACCAAAATATTTTGATTAAAAATTTTGAAATTTATAGCCATTTCAGATTATTCAAAGTAATAGGAATCTGGAATAATTTAAATCCATATACAAAAGCTGCTTCTTCTATCAAACCTTTTATCATTACACAGATTCTAAAGGTTAAAGGTACTTAAATCTTAGCTCTGCCACTCACTAGCTGCATGGCTAAACTCTGATCATGTTTCTGTCTGTCACATGGCATAATAATGACACCTCAAGGGTTTATCATGATTGAATTCTGTAATAACTATGAAAATGTTTTATAAATAATAAATGTTAATTAATATCAAATATTAATAAATAACAAGACATTTATTTATTCAAGTTTACTATAAGTTATTAGCTTTGGAAGACAAAGAGAATACTCACATTTTAAGTTCTTCCTTATCCTACTACGATATTGAGAAAGCAAAAAAGGTATTTAAAACACTCAGCAAATAAAAAGCATGATTTGACCTGGGTATAAGTGAATTTGTGGAATACTGAGGAGCTCTAAAAGTTGTCTCCAGGTTATTTCTCAAGCTGGCTCTACAAGAAAGCTGTTACTATATAACTCAATAAAAAATTATATGACTACCCCCTCCTACATGGGGGTGATAAATAGTGGTGTATGTTATGGAGACTAGAAAGATAAATAAGTTCAAATCCTTGCCTTCAAAAACAAAGAATAATGAATAGTCCTTAGTTGAGATAATTGTTTCCAAAATTATTTCCCCCATGTTTATCTATCTCTCCCCCCCCCCTCTTTCTGTCTTATCGTGTATCTGTACACATTTCAACACATATATTGGTATATGACTATATATGCACAATTGAGTATATACTCATATACGACCTTAATAGCATCTGGGATTATTTCTTTCCCATAAAAATACTTATTCTCCTACAATAAAATACTTATCCCAAAACATATTCTCATCTGTCTTTCCCAGTTCATTAAATGGCATCGTAATTCACCTGGCTGCTCAAATAACAGGGAGCCTTGAAAAATAAAAGTGAAAATAAACATTATTTTGTAAATGAACTTGCTATCATAACAGAAGATATGATAATAGTTAATTATGATAGAAGGCTTATATATCAAATATGAACCATCTCATTAAATTCTCAGAACTATAGTTTCAAATAGATATTTCTGTCATTCCAATTTGCAGATGAAAAACCTGATAATCATAGAGTTCTAGTAGATTGCCCAAGGCCATATAGGTAATGTGTGATAAAAGCTGGGATTGACACTTTAGATCTGCCTTACTGTAGAAACCATTTTTGTGTGTGTGTCTATATTTGTGTCTATATATGTACATGTGCAGGTGTGTGTGATGTTCATGAAAGTATGTGTAGTTATTACAAAAAATGTAACAAGAAAGGCATACATAAACATCTAATTTATAATGTGAAAAGTACAAAAACTCCTGTACATATTAATGATAATCAGATAAAGATTTTAACAGGTCAGATTCCATAAAAGGACACATTTTAGGGGAATAAACTAATTCCTTTTTAGAAATAAAGGAACTCATCAAAGAGATATTTTAATGGACTGGTGTTGATATAGTAAATTGTTTTGAAAGATGCCTACCATCCTCTCACCTCTGGATATCCACGCTATTTCCTCTGTAGAGGTGGAACCTATTTATCTTCCCTTTCAATCTGGGCTGTCTCTGTGACTTGTTTTGTCAAAAAGTATATGGCAGAAGCGACTATTTGACAGTTGCGGGCCTATGCCTTAAGAAACATCACAGTCCCTGTTTTTATTCTGCTGGAAGGTAGCAGCCATATAAAGAAATTCAACTATCATTTAGAGAGAGCAGCCGCTTGCATAAATGAATGGGTGGCTGGATGAGAGTGGATGGATGGATGGATAGATGGATGAATGGATGGATGATAGATGATAGATAGATAGATAGATAGATAGATAGATAGATAGATAGATAGGCAGATAACCATGTGTATAGAGAGAAGCCATAAATAATAAGAGATTTCGAGGGAAAAGAGAGAAGCTTAGTCAGCCCCCAGTTGATCCAGTCACCCCAGGTGAGGCATCAGATATGTAAGTGCAGCTTGTAGATCTTCCAGCTCCAAGTGACCCAATCCATCCAATACCATAAAGAGCAAAGACAAGCCATCCCCACCAAGCCCTGCCCAAATTACTGAATCATGAGAAAAAAATAGTTATTGCCTCTTGTTTTAGTTACTTTTGCTCTGTAATAAGCCACCTCAAATCCTAAGTGACATGCAACTGAAACACCTAGAAAAGTGGTTCATTTAGATTTTACATTGACAACAGAACAAAAGCCATGAATGTATAATGACTTGCTACAATTTTTAATCAAGCTAAAGCTAAATAAATTTTTATTACTTACAGCTTAGTGGTGACTATAAATCTTTTGCTAATAAAATGCCAGTAGTAACTTATTTTTGTTGTTCAAATTTGGAAATTGCAGGGCCCTGGGCAAATACTTCATTTATCTCTCAAAGGCAATAGAACCAGATTTTTGGAAGGTTAAGATAAAAAATCTGGATCTTTTGAGAGATATAATTAAGAACTTGGGATACCTAAAAAATTATTCCTCCCTAAGCCTTTTTCAGTTTATTTAAGTTAAAACATCATAAATTACATTTATCTAAGCTAGAGAAGTTGAAGTGAAAAAAATAATAAAAAAAATAATAATAATAAATCATTTTCCAATAGCTGCTGGCAGGGTGAGGTTACTTTTTTTTTTTTTTTTAATTACTGCCAATATAGAAAAAATGTAGATGGATGAGCTCTAGAACCAACCTGCATCCTCAGACCAGGCATTACTTTCAAGTTTCTGCTCCACTCAAGTTCAATAAGAACTATTTAAAGACAGCAGTATTTCTTTGAATTGGATTTCAGATCCCAATCTGCCTTCCCTGAACATCCAGTAGAATTGAAATACCCAGGACAGAGAAAAATACAAAGGCTAGGAAAAGTTGTTCGATAATTAAAAAATATTTTACATGAGTGAAAAATTCACTCAGAAAAACTCTACATAAATTCTGGAGGTATAGGCCATCTGGCTGCCAGATATGTCACTCCATTTATCACCAAGGTTGATAGTTGAATGAGGTGATTGAGAGTCCTTCCCCACTTCACTAAGTCTCATGTATCCCTAGCAATGCAGCAAGGTCACTCATGGACATGGGCAGTAGTAGACTTGTGGTTACCAGAGGGGAATGAGGGAGAGGTAGATGGGCTAAAAAGGGTCAAATATGGTGACAGAAATCTAACTATGAGCAGTGAAGTTACAATGCAATATATATATGACTTACTGTTGAATTGTACACTTGAAACCTATTGGATTTTGTTACTCAATGTCACCATAGTAAATTTAAAAAATAAAAATAAAATAAAGAAAAAAATGCTGCAGGTCAGCCCAGGAGGACAGTATTCCTCACCAAGGATACTTGAGTTGCTGTGCTTCCCTGCTGGATGCTCTTAAAAAGATCTCTATTTGTAGCAGAGTACTCAGAAAACTTTTCTAAATTATATTAAACAACAAGGAGCCTCACATTCCAGAAATCTCTAGCATTTTGACCCGTCCTAATCTAACTATATAATAATCTAACAAGCCCAAACTATATAATAACTTAAATAATCAATATATGCTATAAGCTCTGAGCAAGAGTATAAATAATCAAAGTAAGGACTTTCTAATAAGTAAATAAAAGCAACAGTTAACTCACAAATTATTAAAACCTCTATAAAATTGTTTAGATCAGGCTCTCAATCTTGATCATTACTACTGGCACAAAAAGTGTTTTTGCTAAGCCAAGTTCTCTTTTACAAAATGAAATAACAAGACTTTATATTTTACTTAAATTCTGTTCATTTTATTTTTAATAGTTAAAATGTTCATAGGGCTCAAAATTAAATTGGCATAATATTAAAAGTCAAATTCTTATCCTGTCTCCCCACCAACCCAGTTCCCCTGCCTTGAGTTTTTTGTGCATTCTTCTAAAGATATTTCGTGCCTTCACAGGCATGTCTTTCTCCTTCCCACATGTTTTAAAAATATAAATGGCCACCTTATATTTGTATATCATTCTACGCTGCACGTTAAGATAAATTATGTTCCTAAGTCTCAAAATTCCATGAGATAGGCATGTATTCTAATTTTACAAAGGAAGATATTGAGAAAACATTTAAATAACACTTGCCCAAGGCAGAGACAGCACATAAACCTGTCTCTTCTTATTCCAATCCATGTTCCTTTTAAGGAACTGCAGCATCCATATTTATTCATTCATTACTCCATTTATTTAGCAAATATATATTAAACTGTTATTATGTTCAATGGAGTCTATATATTTGGAGTCTATATATTTTGATGAGAAACAATTTCTTCTTCCCACGAGCTTAAATTGCATAGTGGAGATAAAATTAATTTAGGTAAAATAGAATGTCACGGTGTAATTTTATAGCTGTACAATTAACATGGAGGTCAAAAAGAGGTTGCAACTATTTTGCCTTGAGATATCAAAACACAGCCTTTGTGTCAAGCCTTGAACTATAAATAGAATAGAAATAATTCAAACATATCTGTGCAATTAAAATACATTTATTTACCAAGAATTATAAGCATGACAGAAACATCTAGTTAAGTAAATAAAGAAATTTTCATAGGAATCAAATATGAAACTCCCTAACATATATTAACTTGTTTATTAGGCTTCTCTTACTTGAAATCAGAATTGCACGTTTAGTTTTAAAGATGTCTCACTTTATGAAGAGCATACTATTTTTGGACACTCAACAAAAGAGTAAAGCATGCTGTTCCAGCCTTCCACTTCCAGCAATGACAAAGTAATCAGACCAGTCCTCTCACTGAGAACAACTAGAAGAGGTAGAAAAATATATGTAGACATGTCTCAAAGCATCAGAGCACTAAAAAAAAATAGAGAAAGATTAGGTGGCCAAATTCTGAGAGAAAAAAACCCAGAGTGTTAAAGTAGACAGTTGGGGCTGCTTTACCTTAGGGATATCTGCCAGTTCCAGTAGAGACAAGTGAGAAGCTGAGAAACTGAGCCAGGATGCAAATAAACTCACATGGTTAATGGGATAAAACTGGGGTTGAAGATTCCAATAGTTCATAGACCTTTTGTTGGAATCCAAAGAATCCTACAATGGGAGTAAAGTAATGTTAGAAAGTGGCAGGCCTTTCAGGGCCTGCTTTGAATACCTCAATTCCTGATTAGATATCTGGGTTTGCAAACAACAGCCCTCTCTAGAAGAATATGACATCAGTCTCAGCCTCTCATAATCTCTATAATTTTCTAACACAATTTCCAATGTCAATACTCAATGAAAAGGAACAAGCCATATCATGAGGCAAGACAAACACCAAAAAAAAAAAATTGACCCACAGGAGACAGAGATAATGAACAGTCAAGTAAGTACTTCTTAAAAGTTATGATTAATATGGTTAAGGAAATTTTTTAAAAGATTGATGAGAAGGTTTGCAGAGACCTATAAAACTTTTTTTTAAGGAGCTCTAAAACTGAAGGAAATTTTAACACATGATACGTGGTTGAACCCTGAAGACATTATGCTGAATGAAATAAGGCAGTCACAAAATGACAAATACTGTATAATTTCACTTTTATAAGGTACTAAAGTAATCAAAATCAGATGCAGGAAGTAGAATGGTTGTTGCCAGGGACTCGGGGAAGGAGGAATAAGGGAGTCATATTTTAACGGGTATGAAGTTTCAGTTTGGGACTGTGAAAAAATCCTGGAGATGGATGATGGTTGCACAAAAATGTAAATGTACTTAATACCATTGAACTGTACCACAAAAAATAGTTAAAGTGGTAAATTGTATGTTATGTATAATGGGAATTTTAGCATGCCTCTATTATTAGACCAGTAAGTCTAGAAAAGTTTTGAACAATACAATAATAACTTAATTGATACATGAAACACTGCACCAAACAACTACAGTTTGCCTTCTTTTGAACAATTGCTGGGCTGTAAAACAAGTCACAAATTTCAAAAATTGCCATCATACCAAGCATATTATCTCACTACAAAGGAACTAAACTAGAAATCAAATACTGCAAAGATAAAGTGAAATGTGCATATTGCGCCTTTCCCCTCTGCTTATGCACACGCTCATTATCACCTCAGACATCAATTACAAAGCTTAGGCTTCAAGATAAAATTAAGAACTTCAAGACAGCAACAGCAGAGTATTCATCAAGTGCAGAGTTCTTATTACTACACAGTCCTGTGCAACATTATAAGTTGTGTGCTATGAAGCCAGCCCTGCCCAGCAGGTCCACTCCTAGGGTCGCAGCCCACAGAACTGCATGCATACGTGCACCACAAGACATGCTCAAAGACATTTATAGCATCATCATTTCTGGTGGCCCTAAACTGGAAATAACTCAAACGTCTACCAACATTAAATGAATAATGGCAGGAAACAGTGTGTGTGTGTGTGTGTGTGTGTGTGTGTGTGTGTGTGTGTGTGTGTGTTGATATATATATTCATAAAATGAAATGCTATATAATAATTAAAATTAAAGGATGGTAGCTCACCACAACAGAGATTACTCTCACAAATATAACATTGAGGAAAAGAAATCGAACACTAATGAATACATGCTGTGTGTTTCCTTCAATATAATATTTTAAACAGCCAAAATGATGCTAGAAATCAGGATCAGTTTCAGGATTACACTTCTGAGAAAGGATGAAGGAGGCACTGACTGAGAGACAAATGAAGATAATATTCTGTCTCTTGGCCTGAGTGGTGACTACACAGGTGGGTTTATTTTGTGATAGTTTATTGAGCTGGACAGTAATAATTTAATCATTTTTTGAATCGTCATACTTATTTCTAATTTTTAATTAAAAAATGAAAATATGGATAAAATATGATAAAAAGTATTCCTTTATTTTTGTTTATTACAGTTCTACAATGGAAGGTATGAGATCACAAAGGTTTTTATTTGACAAAGTATTAATGATAATACATAGCATGTTATGACAGTCATAAAAACCTATTAGCCAATGAGCACAGCACAGACCTTTAAGTGTGATGCTTAGGAAGTTACTCTCTTATTATCATTACAAATCACCATCAGACATCTTTACTTTTCTAATGACATTATTTACTCCTGATAGCTGTAGGTTGTTCCATATATCCCAATATCATAATATAATGTCTTGTGAAAGTAATTGAGATTTTATTAATTTTATAATCTCTTATAAGATCATGATTTTGTCAACATATACATACTGGGATTTGTGACTTTTCTGCTTATAAATATCATGCATTGAGAAAAACAGAAGAGAACAAACAATTCTTGAATTATTTTGTCGGCTTCAGGTTCGAGAAGAGAGCAATGGTAGTGACCCAACCGGTCAGTGCTGACCGGGATGTCTTGATTCCTATGACTGTTGAACACATAAATTATGTGAATTCGCAATAATTAAGTTCCCACTTCTAATGAGTTGGTTGAAGAAATAATTTTTTGTTTTATTTTTTTTTATTGTGACTTTATTAAAATTATTGAGATGACATTCGTTAATAAAATCGAATCTGTTCAAGCGTACAATTCCATAATACGTCATGTGTACATTGCCTTGCGCATTCACCACCCAGTTAAATTTCCTGATCTTTTATTTTTATGTAACAACTCTAGAAGAGTAATCTTTGAGAAGCAAGGGAGAAACTGTAAGTAGGTTAAGACAGGCCACAAGAGGGAGTTGTGAGGTGCAGAATAGGCCTATTTCAAGACTAAGATCTATGGCCAGCCACTTAAGTACTACAAGAGAAATCACCTTTACTAGTTTTATCCTTTCCAAATCCTGTACAATATTCGGCCAGGTCCATGATGGTAAAATAATAAAAAGAAGCAATCAATGGCAGTACTTTTCCTGTTCGTTGACTCTACTTACTAAATAGGCCTCTTTTCGTTTTTTAGAACCTAATGTTGAATACTCAATTCAAATAGTCCATGTGGATATATTAAAGAACAAAGAAATAAACTTCCTCTTATCCTCAATTCTCCTACTGGACTCCATTCCCTGCCAGAACAATATATGACAACAGAACTTTTCTAGAATCATTCCAACCTTTTATGACTTAATGAATGTTACTTTTATTTATTCGACTGGCACTTCCTTGTTCTGCATTCATGTACAAAAATTTTAAATGTGAATGAAAATTTACAAAATTGGCAAGGTTCTATAACAATTCTGTACCTCTCTGAGAGGTACAACTCTACCATGTTTATGCCATGTTTATAATAATATTTAATTGTGGCTTCTTGTATAGCAATGTCTGCAGCAAAGAGCAAGTATTTATAATGACAAGGTAGGTGGTGTGAACCCTTTGACCACATATTATTTAACCACAAATCTGAAACCACAAGATAAAGCCATCAGTAGCAGTTGTCCATTTCCACTGCTAATTCAAGACACTGCTAATTCATTGATGTCAGTGCTTTATAAATTAGGCACACATGCAAGATTTCTTTTTCCTTTTCTTTTTGCCCAAACTAGATTGTGAAATTTAATGATGAACTTTTTAATGCCTTCACATAGTTAATATTACTTAAGTGTTCTTTTTTTAGAGGGTGGGTTACTTAAAATAGTTTATATCTTAAAATCACGCAACTGGGAAACAAAGAAATTACAGCTCTCTAAAACGATCTGCCTCAGTCAGCATGTTACCTGTGGTGGTTTTGAAAGTATGCCCATAAATGCTTTGGCTCTACCTTCAAGAGGTCAAGCTTAATTCCCTTCACTTTGAGTATAGGTTAGTTTTAACAACTAATTTGTAATGCTTCAGAAACAAAAGATGTGATGGCATTCACTTCTGAGAATAGAGTACAGGCATATCTCTTAATATTATGCTTCACTTTATTGTACTTTGTTTCTTACCAATTGAAAGTAAGACCCTCCACTAGCAAAAATACATCTCTCTGAAGATTCAGATGATGTTTAGCATTTTTTAGCAATAAAATATTTTTTAATTAAGGTCTGTACATGCTATTGCACACTTAATAGACTACAGTATAATGTAAACAGAACTTTCATATGTACTAGGAAACCAAAAATTTGTGACTCACTGTATCGCAATACTTGCTTTATTGTTGTAGTGTGAAACTGAACAAAATAATATCTCCGAGACGTGCCTATATAAAAAAATTTATAACTTCCTCCTTGGGAATGTGCTTTATCTGTCCTGGATCACTTACTCTGGGAGAAGCCATGTCATGAACAGGCCTATAGAGATGCCTACGTGAGAAAAAACTGAAGCCTCTCACCAGAAGCCATGTGAATAAGCTTGGAACTAGAACTCCCACCCCACCTGAGCCTCCATAGACTGCAGCCCAGCTGGCTGCTGGACTGCAAGTGCGCAAGATATTCCAGTAAGAACCATCCAACTAAGCTGCTCCAAGTTCCTGACCCTCAGAAACTGTGAGATAACAAGAGTCTGTTAATAAAGCCTGTTATGTTTGGAAGTAATTTGTGACACAAGAGATAACTAGTACAGGAGTGGGCTTCTGCAGTAACAAAGTTCTAAAGTGTGGGCATGGCTTAATAACTGGGCAGTGGGCACGGAAGAGAGATTAAAGTGCTTGGAAGTCTATTAATAGACATCTCACAGTCTTTGCTAAGGCAGTAAATGCGAGCTTACAAGAGTGTGAAGCATATGTTACTGGAACTTAAAACCAAGAACTTGGCATTTTAGTAGCAGAGAGTTCAGCAATACTGTTGCATGTAGTTACCTGAAAAGTAGAAAATGTACTTAATGGACTGGGTGGTGTAGAAATTTTCAAAGAGAGCATTAAAAGTCCCACCTGGTTGCTTTTTACAGCTATGGTTGAATGCAAGAGGAGAGACATAAACCAAAGGGGGGAAAAAAAACTGCTAAATAAAAAGGAGCCAAGAGAATGAATGATTTTGACAATTCTTAGGTTCTCTAGATGGCTAATGATACCAAAATTAAAAATGGCTTCCAGGCAAAGAATAAATCCAAAGTGCTGTCAGGAAAAAAAAAAAAGTCAAATATTCAGCCAACAGTGTGACTGAAAAGTCTTTTGTTAAAGCCTCAGAAATATCAAAAGTGATTCCTCAGAGTATAATCTAGTCAGAAAAAGGCTCTGTAGGGAGATTTACAGTGTACATCACAGATGCTCTAATCAAACAGTAAGGCTCTGGAGTTTAGGGGTGTTGTTGTCCCACAGCATTCTCAGAAAAAAAAAAAACAAACAAAAAAAACCAAGGCAGAGATAGGGCTACATTGAAAGGATTTGTTGGTGCAGCTTTTTTTCTAACAGTTCAAGTAAAAAAAAAAATTCACAAAAATTCTAGCATGTTTTTAAAAAGATTATACATTCAGAAACATTATCAACTTGGCCTGAAAGGGATAGGAACAGTTCAAAATGACAAGTGGCCTTTGGACTAGTGTGTTCTACTGGAAGGAACAGGCTGAGAAAATTGCTTAGCTGCCAACACATGATATCTCTCATTTCAAAGGAAGGATTTCTCAGAGGATAATGTCAAGAGCCCAGAGAAAGGAACTGAGAACCAGGAAGAATGATTCCTAACCCTAGAGACTCAATCAAGGGCTTCAAACAGATGTCTGGCTGGATTTCATAACTGCTCTGAACGGTGGCTCCCATTTCCTTCTTCTTGTACAGCAATGTCTGCAGCAGTTATCCATAGCCTAACTCACCAATACTTAGTGGTGTTTTGAGAGGGACAGATTGGTCCCTTTAGTTCACAAATATACAGATCAAGAGGGACTGTACCTGAGTCACTGTACCTAAGGCTATACACCCAAGAAACCTATCAACAACTGGACCTTAGACAATGAGATTCTGGATTTTGAGCTGATACTGTAATAGGGCCAGGGGAGGAGGTGAGAGTAGGAGAGGAGGTAAATTAGCTGCTAGAATCCCAAGTGATCCCTGTCTCCTGGTATTCGGAACATTTGTAATCCCGTCCCATTCTGCACACTGCAGAAGTCATGGTGTGTTACTTCCAAAATAAGATTATAAAATATGAAAGCTTTTGTTTTGGAAATTGTTCTTTCTCTCTTGCTCTCTCACTCTTTCTCTACTCCCACCCCCCCCCCCCCCGCCCCATCCCCTTTCTCTTTCTCTTTCAGACCACTTGCTGTGGAGGGAGAAATGTCATGAGCAATCCCATGGAGTGCCCCATGTGTACAGTAACTGAAGCCTCCTATCAACAATCATAGCTGTCAGTCAAGCCCATCCTCCAGACCCATGTTGGGTTAGGGTGTGACACAGTCTGTGTCACAGGACTGTGTCAGGATGCTGTGGCTATTGGTCTGAGGATCGGGACAGAGGTATCTAAGAAATTTGCAGCTGTTGGCTCATCCATAGAGAATGAGAGCTGATAGGATCATGTCCTAGAATCATTTTAAAAGAGATCTCACTTGCTCAACCAGAGTTTTGGCCAGAAGGCAAGAGGTTTCCACAGAGCCTGAGTTTGGCCTACACTGCTGGAAATCTAGAAGCAGAATGAAGGGCACTGCTCATCTTGTGAGAGTTTAGGTCTGAGGAGCCCAGCAGGCGAGCTGTCAAAGAATCCAGGATGATCCCAGAAAGAAAATTCAGAATGAAAGTACCAGTCAAGTAAGACTTTCTGATATTTTCCTCTTTGTCATTCCCTGATCTCCACATTTAATAGCATAATATTCAAGAAGAGACCTGAGCCTGGGTAAGTGAGAGAAGCAACCCCTGCCAAGGTTTCTAGGAAGGAGATAGAGACAGGCGGAGAAGGAGAAAGAAAGAGGGTATTATCTTTAAATGAAAATCAGAATTTAGAATAGAGACGCTAATTTCTGAATCGAGCTATTTTGTAAGTTAAAGCTACCATGGGATTTTCTGTCATTAAGTCCCCTTCAGCTTTTCTAGCAGTAGGAAAAACATTTATCTTACCGAATATACTTTAAACTGACAGTAGGAAGCAAAAATAAAATTGCTTTTCTTATTACATCTATCAAGCCATGCTTATTCAATATACCAGTTATATTATTTATAATGGAAATATTATTCAGGCTAACTTATGAAGAAACACAAGAATTGAAATGGAAAATTGCATTGCTATCATGAAAGAGTATGACTATAAACAACAGCCATAATGCTTACATTGAAAAAGCTTTTTAAAAAGCTTAAAATTCACCTTCACATCTATTTTTCATTATCTTTACAATATTTCTCAGTAGTCGCAGAAAATATTAATTAAGTATCACATCAAGAACCTTACATACACATAACTCAGTCTGGTTCCTCAGCCTTGAGGCTCCACCAATTCCTTTGAAAAATCATCTAGCTTTTCTGAGCCTCAGTTTCCTCAGTCATAAAGTAAGAATATTAGTATCTACCATGCAAAATTATGATGCTGATGAGAGATACTTATGCAAATCGCCACCACAGTTCTTAGCACAACACAAATGCTCGGCAAATACTTAATGGTACCATTACAATTTCTAGGGAAAGAAGGAGAACGACTACCAGATGGCAAGAAAAAGATCATGAGCTATATTTCTATCTCCTAGCAGAACTCCTGGCACATAGCAGGCAATGAATGAATATCTGTTGAGTGAATGAAGGAGTAAAACAAGGAATGAATGAATCCTAGTGACTCCATCTCAAGGCCCAAAATATAGTTGCTTCCATAAAAGTGGGCAGCATATGTGCTGACATCTGATGCGTCAGCCAAAGTTCTGTCATTCTCTATGTCTCATGGGGCTTCTAGGTCTTACCGGCTCTGAGGCAAGGTTCAGGACTGCTGCCACACTCAGATGTTGTAGGATGCTCTAATGCTTTTCTTTAGCATATAGAATTCATTCTAAGTAATATAAATTGTCTCATCTGCCAATTCAGAACTTTTATGTGTCTAATGAGTATTTTTCCAGGCTTTACCCTGGAGGGTAGGGTGGGTCAAGGAAAGGGTAAGTCAGTCATTTCATAGCCTAGAGCCTTCAGTTGCCTGAGTAACCTCTTGGTCCATATTTACTTAGTGGTAAAGGGCATTACTTGAATATGGACACAGAAAAGTTCCGAAGTACTGTAGATGTGACATTTACTACTTTGTAAAAGAATTGAAAGTTGGAGAGAAGCAACAGAAGTTCCAGGAAGAGGCAGGGTGGATTAAAAGAAAGTCAGCATAGAATGAAATCATATAAGAAAAACTCTTAGTCATTTGGCAAAAATCTTTCACCACATTATGAGAGATTGGCTATACTCACTTCATATCGAGAATGAAATGGGCCAAATATTTTTAATCTTGTGATCTTTTCATAAAGAGGGAACAAAGAAATATTTATACTGATGGCATTTGAAGAATATTTGAAACTAGCAAATCATGCCAACGGGTACTGCAATTAATAAAATATTCAAGGCTAGTGATATGGAAGGGGGAAACCAGATGCTTTCAAGGATCCACCCTTTGCCAAATCCCCAGAGCAAAAATGAAAACTAATGAAGAGTACTGACTATCAAGATAGATGACTGGAGTCATCACAGGATAGTTGGTTCAGTTCCAAATCAAACAGCAGACCAATCTTTGGTCCTCTTACATCTTTCTACAGGCTGGCACCATGCAATAAATAGCCCATCTGTGTTGCTGAGGATGATACCAATGAGAGCAAGCATCTATTTACATAAAGACAGACTTCAACTGCTAAAATGGCCTTATATTTGGCATGGCTTACTCATAAAAACTGAGCGTATATTTTGCCAGTAGGCTATAATTAGTCCAATGAATTGTTTTCTTCATGCATGGTAAATTTTCAGTGTTTTTCAAGAGGCTAAACTCACAATTTGCAGGGGCTTAAATTGTTTTACATTAAAGCTAGAGAACTAGAAATGGAAAGTTATTTTACATGTAGTTGGAGCATAACAACCTGGCCCTCTGTACTCAAAAAAATTTATTTATTATTTCCTTTCAAAAGTAAGGAGTTTTTTTTAGTTGCTTTTTTCTTTCTTTCTTTCTTTCTTTCTTTCTTTCTTTCTTTCTTTCTTTCTTTCTTTCTTTCTTTCTTTACAATTGATAAATAGGTGTTTGTTTGTTTATTTTAAAAGGGCATACACTTTAAAGTCTTGGGTTCTAATCTTTTTTTCAGTACTCAACAACTTTGTTATTTTATTGGTGAGTCTCTGTTTATAATCTACAAGGTAAGAACAGGAACACTCACCTCAAAAACTGTTCTAATGATAAATGGGACACAAAGAGAGCACTTAGCAAAGGGTCTAGAAAATTAAATATTAAATAAATATTAGTTACTTCTGCTTCCTTCTCTATCTTTAATATCACAGGAGAATCAAACACAATGTTTTAAATTTCAAAAAGTAATTTGACCTAAATATAGGACTTTCTCCAAATGGATGTATTTTTCAGAAAGTAGCTCAGATAGGTAAATCTACACAGCTATAATTATAATAGGTATACCCCTAAAGCCAGTGCACAAATTGAATTTTTTAAATCTAATTTGTAACACTGATGTTTAAGTCAGAGTTCACACTTTAAAAGAATTACATGAAGTACCCTCACTTAAAATAAATAACCTCCCCTAATCAATGTTTTGTAATGAATTCTTTGAAAACTATATGAACATTTTATCTAAAATGAGATGTATCTCTTCTCCATTCTTTGTAAGCCAATAATTACATATTTATCAGTAGACTTTGAAAAAGAGTATTATGTAATGTTTATTATATTTCATACCTGAAAACATACTACTGTCAGAAAGATAATGATATTGTTATACTTCAATCTTCCATGGTAATATTGGTGTGTGTGTGTGTGTGTGTGTGATAACATGAAATATAAGCATACACTATACCTAATTCATATTAGATGTTCAATACTTTTTGTGGCTGTTTGTTGATTTAAGAAAATATTAAGAATTTTTAGCCACTGACAAACACTTGAATTGACGTAACTAGGGCAGAGTCTCAAAGGCTAGCAAGAGGAAAAATAAGATTGAAAGAATGGAGAAGGTCTGATCTCCTCCATTGAGAATTGCCTTTATCTGGAATTGTGGGATATTAAAGGAGAAGATAGGGCCATTAAAGGTAAAGATTCACTACAAATAGAATATATCTGAGACAAAACAGAAATATTAAAAATTGCTATATGCAAGATAGAGGTTACTGTCCCATTGTATTGTTATGGATCTAAAGTATTGTCTATTATTCTGGTTGCATCATAAACTCAAAGTAATAATAAAAACAATAGCAAATTAAAGTCTGATTTTTGTAAGGAATTAAACATCAGAAGTGGTCTTCTAGCAATGGACAACAATCATTATACCATGTTCTGCTTAATCTAGCTATGATTTCTGAATCTATTTCTAGAAATACAGATAAAGAATTATTTCCTAAGGAGAATTCAGTTTTAAGCTCTCCTAGAAACTTCTGTAAGAAACCTTTAAAAAAATATATTGAAATGCCATCTGCTAAAAAATATTCTGGCATGACAAATTTTAACAATGTGAAACCCAGGAGATTAAAAATATGGTTCAATCATATTACCAATCTTGGCTGACATTGCAAAAGCAGATGTTAGAGGAAACTTTATAAAATATTCCATTTGAATATAATAGATCTAAACTTTTCCCAAATGTCTTTGTTATAACTTCCACAATATCCGTATACCAAGGAGGTCTTCGTGGTTTTGTTTTTGGAGTTATTAACTTGTCAGATTGCACTGGTTTTTCTGGGTCTGAAATTATAACTTTGTTTTAGAAGAATAGAAAAGTTGCTGTTCTTTGATTAAAAATCATCACTTTCAAATGTTTCTATGGTATTCCAATGGCACACCATTTGGAGTCACAGGTGCTATCTTAGAGAGTTACATTATCTACTAATATATTTTAAATTAGCAAGACAAAGTCAGAAAGTGATGTCTAACTCCAACTACACATTTACTGGCATAGATTTGTTTATTTAGGCACCTAATTTATTATTTTAGTGAAATCTTATTCTTAATGAATAGCAATTTCTCTTTAACCTAATCTTAAAAGCAAAGGTTTTTAAATGGTTTCTACGATCTACTTCATAAAACACCTTCAGTGAAAGAAAGCATTCCTATCACGTAACAACAAGTATGGACAAGTCTAAGGCCTCCTGTCACTTATTACAGAGAGGCCAGGTGTGTGTATACTATATTCACAAAAATATAACTCCTTCTCAAGAAATTGTTGCAAGATGCTGTTTAAATTGATGTTCATGTAGCACCTTAATATTTAGCACTTGAACTACAATGGGGTTGAGGGGGTATGTAGCACCACTTGAAGTCTCTCCACTGCCAATTAACTTGAAGGGAAATAAATATTTGCCATGCAGGGTTCTTGCTTTAGAAAAATAGCTCAATTCCCTGCTAAACCAAATAATTTAAGCATAATTAGTGGGAAATGGGTCCATGTGCAACATTTCTAAATTTTTTACTTATTGGATGTTATTAATCAAGATATTTCACCTTTCATTGAGCTCTGTCTGACAAGGCTGATCTCAGAAGGTTCAAGCCAAAGGCATGCCTCGGCCAAGGGCATTTGTACTCCTGAATAGCCAATGGGGCAATTGTTTGTCTTGCCTGGGCACTCCTGAGCATACCTCTACTTTTTGCTTATTATTTTATTCTTTTCTCTATTTCCATTCTTTATTCTCCTTTCATTTCTCTTTAATTCTTCTTGGACGGTTTTGTGTAGGAAATAAAGAGAGGACAGACCTTGAAGCCTGATAGGTTGCATCTGAGATTAAGCTGTAGAAACAGGCTGAGTGACCTAGACCAGGTCAGGTCTAACCTCTTCTCCTGTAGAAATGAAGCAGTAATATCTAATTTACTGTATTGTTATGAGAGTTTGAGATAGTAAGTACAAAGTCATAACAAGATAGAAAGTAGCCCATACAAGTAGCTATTATATTATTTTAATTACTATTATTCTGATTTTTGTTTGTTTGTTTTTTATGTGGTTGATTTTGATTCTTGTAGCAGCTCCTGTTGAACTCCACTCTGAGTCTCTTTATACTGGGACAGATTATCCATCCTTAGATGCTAGGGGTGTTGACTGCTATTGGCTCATACCATCTCACCTCAGGAGAAGCCCGGGAATTTACACCTTTCCATGTCACCACTTCTCTAACGCTTTCTTCTAAGAGGACTCCCTCAATCATCTACAAGAATTTTCAACTTAGACTTTTCTTTTGGGATACTAATATAAGAAAACATTATTATTGTTGTTGTTTTTGTCGTTGTTACAAATAATACATCTTAGGCCTTCCATTAGCAACCAAAGATACTTCAATCACTCAGCTAAAGACAATGCTAATTTATATGAGGTCCGTGTTTCTCCTTCCTGGTTCCACTTCTGGAGCAGTAGTGGGCAACTTAGACTCACTCCTCAGCAAAACTGATGAAAATTACTTTAAAAACAATCATTTAAAAATGGTTGGCCTATGGGCATATAGCTAACGAGGAAACATTTACTCAAAAATATTTACTAAAACTCCATAAAACTGTAAAAGTATCTGGTATTTGAACCAAAACCCATACCCTCTCTCCTCACACCTGGTTCAATGAGATGTGAACTCCACTCCAGACTGGTACAGCCAAGACCCAGGTTCTGACTCTCTTTAGCTACCAGCTGAAAGGCTATCTTCCTGGGAGGACAAGGCATTAGCATTTCTCATGCTGCCACCAGATACTTGTTGCTGAGACAAAGTTCTGGGCAAGTGCAGCCAACACATGGGGACTCCACTCTTTCACCAAGCCTCCACTCAGGGGACAAAGACTCACTTTAGAACACTGAAGTCTCAATCACCCTTGCCTCAGCTCAAAGAGAAAGGGTTCCCTGCCAGGGAGACAAGCCGAGGACACCTGGGCTGTTGTTCCCACAACCACTAAGAGCTCAGTTCTTTAAGGTGGGTGTCACTTAGAGAGAAGTAAGCTATTGTTCCTTCCCCCAGCACCAGAGCTGTGGCTCAGAGATCTTGCCTGGGAAGAAAAGCAGGCCGTAGAACAGAGCTCAATAGCTCTCTCATTTGCAACACAGCATAAAGTTCAAGCCAAAGGGTACTTTCAAAAGTAGTGGAAGTTTTGGTAAAAGCAATTGGGAGGAGATTGATAGAGTCATTGAAGATGTGAGCTAAACAGTAACTAGTTGCTGTAGAAAAATGAGAAACAGCTGGAAGAAACTTCCTAGAGTTTGGAGAAACCTTAAACAGTGACTTCAAGAACTCCCTTCAAAACAGACTGAATTTGCTTGGATTTTGTATGAAGCAATTTATCCCCGGGGCATTTTAAAAAACAATAGAGCAATCAACTAGCAATTAGTGGAGCTTCACAGATGGGTGTGGTAAGGTAACCAGAAAAACAGAGAGCCTGGGCCAAAACCACTGTCCTCCCAGAGTGACTGTGGGCATTTCCAAGGATGCACCCCCTAAGGAAAAACATCGGGGCTTCTTTATATTGTGTGGGGGTGGGGGGCGGGGGAGAGGATGTGGGGAAAGGGGAGAGAAACTTTACTAAAATAGCCCAACCAGTCCCTAAAAAAAGTAAACAAGCAGTAACAAGAACAAGCCCCAGAGCAGCAGAGAGGTGAAGCACATACACAAAGCTGCTATACATTACCTAAACATTACCTAAAATGTTTAGTTTCAAAAAATATGATGAGACACACAAAATAAACAAAAAAAAAATGTGATCTATATACCAGAAGAAAAGAAGGCAACATAACTGCTTGTAATAGTGTTTAAAGTCTCAAAGAAAACATTATAAATGTGTCCAAAGAACTAAAGGAAATCACAATGTTATAAGTATAATGACATTAGAGAACCTCAATAAAGACATAGGAATTATTAAAAAGAGCCAAATGGAAATTCTGGAGTTGAAAAGTACAATAACTGAAGTTTAAAAAGTCACTAGTTGGGCTAAATAGTAAATTTGAACTGGCAAAGAAAGAATTAAAGAATTTTAAAATAGATCGATAGAAATTATGCAATTCAAAGAATAGAGAGGAAAAACGAATGCTGTGAAATGACCAGAGCTTCAGAGACATGTGAGACACTATTAAGTATACCACCATACAAGTAATGGCAGGCAGTACCAGAAAACAGAGAGAGAAAGGAACATAAACAATATTTGAAAAATTAATGACTGAAAACTTCCCAAATGTACTTAAAAATATAAATCTGCATAGAGAGAAGTCCAACAAACTATAAATAGCATAAAGTCAAAGAGTTCCATAAATAGACACATCATAGTAAAAATGCCAAAGAAAACCTTGCAAACGGCGAGAGAAAAATGACTTCTCACAAGAAAACTCAAACAAGTTTAACAGTTGTCTTGTCAACAGAAACAGTGGAGGGCTGAAGGCAATAGGATGACGTATTCAAAGTCCTTCAATTAAAAAAAAAAAAACTTCTCAACCAAGAATCCTATATCCAGCAAAACCATTGTTAAAAAAGAAGATGAAATAAAGACATTTGGATACAAAAACAGAGAATGTATTACCAGCAGACCTGCCTTATAGGAAATATTAAACTTCTTCAAGTTGAAAGCAAGTTATCCCAGACAGTGAATTGTGCATGCACGTGTGCACACGCGCACGCGCGCACACACACACACACACACGTGTGTACACACAGACTCACACACAGCACCAGTAATGGTAATTATGTAATTTAAAAGAGTATAAATGCATACTTATCATATCTCTTTTAGCTGATTTAAAAAGCATGACACGATTTGTATATAATTGTGTTGTTGGGCCTATAACAAACAGCAATGTAATATTTTTGCCAATAACAACACAAGGAATAAAGCTGTATTGGGTTAAGGATTAACTCCAGATGTTAACTTGAATCTACAAGAACAAAGGCAGATAACCGGAAATGATAAGTAAAAAGGTTAACATAACAGAAGTTATAAATATATACTGTCTCCTTTCTTCTCTCAGCTTCCTTAAAAGACATAAATTATGAAAAGTGATAATAATTATAACAATGCATTGCTGAGTTTATAACATGTACAAAGGTAATACATTTAACAATAATACCAAAAGAAAGAGAAAAGAGAATAGAACTATATGGGAATGATGTTACTAGCTTCTCACTGGAAATATTAGTGTAATTTTGAAACTTTTTTTTGATAAGATGTGTATATGGTAAATGCTAAAGCAACCACTAAAGAAATAGCTAAAAATATATTGTAATAAAGTCATTAAAGAAATTAAAATGCAACAGTAGAAAATATTCAATGAATACAAAAAAAGCAGTAAAGAATGAATAGATAAAAAAAGATTTGAGGCATATAGAAAACAATAACAATATTGAAGTGTAAATCCAAATATATTAACAAATGTTGAATGAACTAACAGTCCAATCAAAAGTCAGAGATTGTCAGACAGGGTTTAGGAAAAAAAAAAACAGGACCCATTTATATGCTCTCTACAGAAGATACATTTTATTGTCTGAGTTATAAATAGGTTAAAAGTAAAAGGATGCATCAAGTAAACTACAACAATGCTAGCAGGACATTTTATAATGATAAAATTATCAAGCAGGAAGATATAACAAATAAACATATATGCAGCTACCACAGAGAACCAAAGATACGAAACAAAACTGACAGAATGAAGAGAGATATATATATATTTAAAGTTTCCCTCCCATATCATATGTAAGCTTTAGCTAGTATTTATTATAAATATCCAAATGTAAGGTTTGGGGAATACTTGATGCAGTATTCATTCTTTCATACTTTTTATTTTAAAAAATTAATATGCCTAATGGTTTGCCTAATAAAAGGCATAAGGTTTAAATTTAGTAAAATCAAAATAACCAGTTAGATTGCTTTTTTCATTTAATCAATTCCTTTGAGGTTATGCAAACACAGTCTCGAATTATTTCTTTAGTTGGGGAAAAAAATAAAACAGAAATTACTTAACAGGTTTAGCTCCCCCAGGAGATATTTACATGGCAGTCTAGGTTCAAAAGAAAGATCCAAAAAAGCCTGAACTTTTATCCTATGGTTATTGGAATTGGGTGTATTTAGAGGACATAGATTTTGTTTAATAGCAGCTATGTTGAGATGTAATTCAGAAAGTTTGTCTTTTTAAAGTGTGCAATTCAGTGTGTTTTTTTTTCTGTATATTCACAGAGTTGTACAGCCATCAATACCATCTAATATCAGAACATTTTCATCACTACAAAAAGAAATTTTGTAACCATTAGCAGGTCCTTTCTGCCCCTTCCTCGCCAACCCCAGAAACCACTATTTTACTTTTTTGTGTGTGAATTTGCCTGTTCTAAGCATTTCATATTATATGTGACCAGTTTTTCTCACTTAGCATGTTTCCAAGTTTCATCTATGTTGTAGTACGAATCAATACTTCATCACTTTTTGTGGCCAAAAATATTCCATTGTATGGATACACCACCATGTGTTTATTCACTCATCAGTTAGTTGATAAACATTTGGGCTGTTTCTACCTTTTGGTTATTATGAATAATGCTGCTATGAACATTTATGTACACGTTTTTTTGTGTTTGTATGTGTTCAATTCTCTCAAGTATATAACTAGAAGTAGAATTGCCGAGTCATATAGTAATTCTGTGTTCAACATTTTGAGAAACTGCCAGGCTGTTCTTCAAAAGGGATACACCATTTTACAATGTCATCAGCAGTGCTGTAAGAATTCCAGTATTTCCACATCTTCATTGAGACTTACTTTGTCTTTTTATTTTAATCATCCTAATGAGTTTGAAGTAGTATCTCCTTGTGATTTTGATTTGCATTTCTCTAATGACTAATGATGTTGATCATCTTTTCATGTGCTTATTGTTCATTTGCATTACTTTTTTTATAGGGGTGAATTCAAATACTTTGCCCAGTTAAAAACTGGGTTATTTCCTTTTCATTGTTGAGTCATAGTTTTATATATTGTGGATATGAGTCTGTTGTCAGATGTATGATTTGCAAGTATTTCCTACATTCTGTGGTCGATCTTTTCACTCTCTTACATTGATGTCTTAATTAATGCTGTCCCTTTTTTATTTACAATGAGTGAAAAGAGATATAAAATTTGTAGAAATGTACAGATATAAGTGCTCTGAAGGAAGGAGAGAAATACAAGGCAAAGAAATGAGACGGCATTTGAATGCAAATCACATCATGCTCGTTGCTATAACACTAAATACGTACTTGCAACACAGAAAAATAGTTCTATCTTTTGTATCTTATTTCTAAAATTCAAGACTTTTGAATTCAAATCAAAATCTGCCATCAGAAAACCAATCAACCACAAATTCCTGCACTACGAATATCTCCAGTAGAGAGCACTAGCATTTTTTGAATATTTAGTGTAACTTTAAAGCTAGAAAATGCTTACAAAGCACATACCACCCTACCCATTCCCACACACCTAGGAACATAAGACACAAGGGTATTTATTTCACATTCATTAACAGTTAATTGAGCACCCACTAGCTCCAAGTAACAGGTATATGCAGAGGAAAAGATAAACTTCTTACCCTCAAAAAATTTAGAGTCTAGTGAAGAAGCTTGCCTCCATCTCCCAATAGCCTCTTCCTCTGTCAAATAAGAAAAACATTTACTAACTAATCATCCACTGTCCTATCTCTAACCACTCACATATATGTAGAAAAAATATTGGACAAAATGTCCTTGTTTGCAAATCGTAAGTTCAGGAGGCCTTTAGAGATAGTCCAGTCAAAGCTTCTCATTTTATACATACAAAGTCTCAACCCAGAGAGGGTAAGTTACTTACCCAAGATCATAAAAACTAAGATTAATATGGAACTACGTATTAGAAACTGCTCTAACCATATTATTCATTTAATCCTCACTACAGCCCATCTTTCAAACAGAAAACTAAGGTATAGAGAAATTAAGTAATGACAAATAAAACAGCTCATAAGGGCAAAGATGAGCTTTGAACCCAAGCAGTCTTGCTCCAGAATTCATGCCTCTAGCCACTATGTTATAAATTTATATTATTTCTAAAAGTAATCATGATTTTCTGACTCGTGTCTTTATACTGTCTTGTTATTTTATGCTATTCATAATGGTTTCCAGCATCTCCAAAGCCAACCAATCCTGGGGTCAAGTTTAATCAAAGAAATTTCAAAATATTCTAATAGTTCAAATCATAAGACACTTAAGTTGGAAGAAAAGGCCCAATGCCAGCATGGATGTATATGTTACCAAAAAAAGGAAATTAAGAATCTACAGCCATGAAAATATAATAATCTTGTAATAAGTATTTTTTTAAGTTAACTTAGACAACTCTTACCGTTTGTATATCATTCCCCTGTCTTCTCTAAAGACCCCCACTTCTCTAATCACTTCCCACTTCCAAATCTCAGTCTTTTACATTGTGATTCTTCAACTAAATAAAAACATGTTAAACTATGAGACCTAAAGTGGACAGAGCTAGGGGTTAAATCCTGAGATGACATTGGAATATGCATGATAGAGATGTGTGTTTAGATGTCATCTCATTCTATTCATTTGTCTTCCGACAAATATTTATTCTGTGCCTACGATGTGCAAAACACTATACCAGTTTCAGGGAATGCACTGATCCATGTGATAGATGTGGCCTTTGCCCTCCTGAGGTCCAGAGTCTCGCAGCATTTGTCCAGAGGATGTTAGGGATCTGCTATTAACCAATTGCCATCTTTCAACTTATTGAGCTCTGAATGATTAATGAGCCGCAGGAAGTTTAAGAGTGACTCTGAAAGGAAAGAGACTGCTAATAGGTGATATCATTCAGGTATATGGACCACAGAGGTAAGAGTATATTGTTTAGAAATGACTATAACACATTATTTGAGAGATCTGCATAAACTATAGTTTATAAATAGAAATTATTTACTTTACCATTGTATTTTATTAGAATGCACATATCTGTTTTGTCCTTGAGGACCCTGAAGATCAAAACATTATATCTGTTTTTTGAATTGGAAGTAAATTAAGTAAATCCAGAAATTTTGACAATTGAGTTCACTCAAAGATGAAAATAAAATTAGAAAATTTCCACCCACCTATATATCTGTTTTCACCTTTCAGTATGCTTCCCCTTTATCTTTACTTGTAACCAAGCTGTCTGTAACTTCCCCACCTACACACTGAGGGCTTTGTCAGACTCCAAAAGTTGTTCTACTCACTAAAACAAGAGGCTTTTTTTACCGCCCTAAATTCTTTAAGTCACCCATCAGGTCTCAAGTCTCAATTTCTCTGAGGCATCTTCCCCACTTTACCCCTTCTCCTCTACCAATATTAAGACCTGGCTGTCTGTGCCCCTCAATTTTGTAATGGGATAAAAAAAAAATCTGGTCTATTACATTACTGTCCTTTTTCATATGGCAATTAGGTTATAATCAGGTTATAATCAACTATCAAAAAGCATATTTGAGTCAAAGGCTCTGAGTCATGTCTTTGTCCTGTGTTAGGACATATTTGCTCACATATCTGGCTACATAATTGCATCTACTTTTTTAAGTTTTAGAAACATTAAGCTTCTTGAGGGCAAGTGTCCTTTGCTTTTATGTGCTCCAGAGACAATTTCACAGATAGAGTGAATTTGTAATGTAAAGAAGTCTGCAGGGATAAGTTAGCAGAATAAGCTGATCATCGGAAGGTGTGTCTGCCTTTAGGTACATAGGTTTTGGGAGACAAAGCCAAAAAGGGTGGTGTTTTGGGGACACACTGAAATTTTGTCATTTAGTCCTCACTGATTTTTCATGTCTAGCTTACACATTCTCCGCAGGAGTGCTAGGAGACTGTGGACCTCATGAGGGCAAAGACCTCATCCATCACATGGTCCAATATATTCTCAGAAACCTGTACAGTGTTTTGCACGTAGTAGGCACGGAGTAAATATGTGTTGATGATAAATGAATGAGTGAAATAAAATGAAGTCTGAGACTTCTGAAACATAAACTACACCCATTTTCTTTTCCTGTATAGTCCAGGATAGATATATTAAACACACTGGAAAATAGAAAAGTCTGCCTATACTGTTAGTGGCTTGCCCTAGGTCTCACAGCCAAAAGAGCCACAGTAGAAGTCAAGACTCCAAATCCAGAGCTCTTTCTGGCACATATATATTTTTTTTCTCCAGCTCTAAAATATTTTGAATCATGTTGTTTTAAAAGTTTTGATTTTTTAAAATTCTTAATAAATCACTGAGTGGTATTAGCTACTGCTCTAAGAGAATTAGTTTAGATGAGAATTAGAGTTCAGTATTAGATGTGTATTGTAATTAATAGATAGCTTTATAATAGGCCAAGAAACACACACACACACACACACACACACACACACACACACACACACAGAGCCGCTGAGAAAAAAAAAAGGTGGGGGGACGGATCAAGGTCTGGCTGGTATTGGACCGGGGTCACTTTGAACCAAAGAAATGGAAGGGTTACCTATGAGGTGCCTCAGAAACCATCTACTTTTACAGCACTGGGAAACCTCTTGCCCTGATTTGAACATGGTTCATGGAAGACACACTGAATCCTCCCAGGACTCCAGCAAGCACTGTCTCAGCCACTAGCGGAACTCACCAGACCACTGCAGAAGCTGTGGAGCACTAGCTCTGCTTTAATTCTAGGCTTTTGGCCTGGCTTCACTTACAAATGTTTTCTTAAAAGTTACCTTTTTTTCATGGACTTGAGTCAATAACTGGTTGGCTGCTGTGTGGTGGATTCCAGTATGTGACCCAGATGACAGCATATATTCTTTAAATAGGATGCATGGGAAACTTTCAAAGAAATATTTGGACAACTTCCCAGAAGACAGATCAACTGGGGACATCAGGCATTCTGCTGCAGGAATTGGTGTTTTTTACTTCAGAGGAGGCTGAAGGTCACCTGTCTTATAAGGAAGGCACAGTATGCGGTTAAAGCACAGGGTACAATCAGTACAGTGAATGGTGAGAACACAGAGTAACTAGTCATGAATATTTCCAACAGGGACCATGCATGATAAGGGATCAACTCACACAGGAATGCATAGCCAGCCTTGCACAATTACAGTTTGGATTTCGAGGTCAAGCTGTTATTCTAAACACATGTGCAATGTCCTACTCATCCTGTCCTCAGAAGTCTCACCACTGAACTCATTCTCAGGAATCATTCTCAGAATTTTCCCCAGGCCCAAGGAAAGCTCATGTTAAATCTCTGTAACAGGAAATTGAAAAGGTCAGGAAAACATGATTAAGTGGCCAAAAATAAATAAAGTTTTTTTGTTAATGACAATTTGCTCATTCATACACAGCCGAACTAGGGGAACTCTGGCAAACTCTGAGAATGCGAAACCGTGACTGACTTCTAACTTTTGTTATTTTCCTCTGAGCTGATATCTTGATAGAACCAATAAACCGTGATGCTGAGACAATATTTAAAATAATTTAGAAACTTAAAGCTAGCCAAACTTCCTCAGATCCATATTAAGTATGAGTCTCTTTTAACTCTACATGGTCCACCAACCTTACTTCCCCTTTAAGATGCTGTGTATTTTCTGGATATACCTTCCCCACTAGAGTATATATCTTTAAGAAAAATAATTATTACATTTATCTTGGTAGTCTCTCTCCCTTCTGTCAAATCCCCAGTGCTTTCTTTTGTACACTGTAGATATTGTTTAATTATTTTAAAGTAGAGGATTTTCCACAATCATAAATAGTATTTATAATAATAAATGAAAAGAAATGTTAATATTGGATATTATCTTTCATTAATCATAAAATAATTTTCTTAAGATTCATGGAAAACTAAACTCTTATCAAGGTAGCCACATGGAACATAGCTTAATGCTGATGTCACAGATTTTTTTGGGGGGGTGGGAATCAACTCAGAAGGAAACTGTCTAACCCATGATTCCGTTGATTATTTTTCATGGGTCATGGATTTAATTATCAAGTGACCAAATTATAGTGATCATTTCTATTATTTGTGACTATGCTTCTGTCATTGGGTAGAGGAAATGTTTCACATTGGCTGTTCATAGCCATCCATTTGTCCCATGAATGTGAAGACCCTACCAGTAGCTCTTCTTCTACTTAATGAGGTGTTGTAGCAAACAGAATATTTTTACTTCTACTTCTTCTAGAGATTCTCAACTGAAAGAGATTGCTTGAGCCCTGAGAGTAGATTGCTCATTTTAAGACAATATTTGGGGCAGAAAAGGCAAAGGTAGAGAATTTAGTCTTCCTAAATCCTGCTTCTCTTTAAATATTTAATGTAAGTTCCCCTTTCCTCATAAAACCTTTTCTGATGACTACTACCTGCATTGTTTGATTTCAGTCATTTGACTCTAAGAAGCACTTGACTGTTTCTGTGTGTTTGTAAATGTTGTATGGGGTTGAGGTCAGGGACCAGGACCAAGTTTGACCCATGATGTCTAGCATACTGATGAGCACACAGTAAGTGCATAAATATCTATAATGATATTTTGAATCACTATTTCAGACTTCATTGAATTTTGCTGTGGAAGTAGTAACTGAATAATCTTTTAGAATAATCTTTTACCGAAATAAATTGATCAGAGAGTTCCTTAGAGAATTTCAGATCCTCCTGTAAGGAATGCATATCTTCCAAGGTGCCACAGGTCCTGTTTATAACTGGACACAGGTATAAAAAAACCAAATAGTATTTGTTTTTTTCATATAAAGTCTACTCTGGGATACCAATAATTTTTAGTTACTAAATAGTCTCTTTTCTTTATGGGCCCATGTCATGTGCATAGTATTAAAGTTCTCCAAGAACAGCATTGAGGTTATCTTTCTCCTCACTTACATGAAGCATTGCCAAAAGAAGAAGAAACAAGAGAAACATCTATTTGATGTTACAATTTCAGAGGAGGATTCCCGGAAGCAATTTTACAAATTTAGAAACCTATTTTCTCCAATGTCAGTAATAAATGTTGTCATCATAAAGGGTGATTTCGTTAATGAGAATTGAAATAAAATAAGTATATTTATTTATAAAATAAATAAATATATACATATCCAAAATTAACCCAAATCTAATTCAGTTTTAATGAACTCGATCATTTTAATTTCATGCTAATGGTGACTTGATTTACCAAGCACAGAAATCACTTCATTCATACTGTCATTGAAATTGGTATCTTAAGAGATCATATAGTTTACAACCTGTTTTATAGATGAAGAGACCGATATCCAAGGAGTTTAAGTAACTACCCCAAGTCATACAGGTAGTGATACTGCTGTGATAGAAGAGTTGTCTATTCATGGATTTGGGAGGGAAGAGAATATTTCTTTCCAAATATTCAAAGACATATATGGAAAATCAGACATTCTCAATTTTTAATGTCATGACTATGGAATCAATATCCCTTCTAGCACTCACTTTTTCTCTTGTTTCAAATTTAATTCTGTATATTTTTATCTTCCTCTCCAGGTGGTAAGCAGTTTGCAGACCAAGCCCAAATCTAAATTAGCTTAATAGATCTGTACATGCATAGTTTCTCTCACACATAAGCTCAATAAAAACTCTATGAATGACCAAATGAAGAAATGCTCTTTCAGCCTTTCCTCTAAGTCCCAGGAAGAAGACAGCTGCCAACCCAGAATGGCAGGGGCAAGAAAAGAACACAGAAGTGTCATAAAAGACAGTCTTCTTATTCCCTCTCAGGGTAATTCAAATTGGGGTCCTAATATGAACAGTCTTTGTGGGACACAACTCACTCTCATAACTCAGTTGTGTCACTTTCTTTACTCCCATTTACACAAACTGACCACATATGCCCCAGTGTCAAGCGTTTTATAGTCATTTACTTTTTTTAATGATGAAAATTCTCAAGTTTATTTCTAATGACATTACAAACTATTGAAGACAACACTATCATAGGTAAAGTTGTTTGATGAGGATCAATAATCTGCAGATCACAGAAAGATGCTTCGACTTCCTTATATTTGGTTAACACTTTTAACAAACTATTTAAAGACCTTTCCTTTGTATCCAAAAATAGTCTTCGTTTACTTTTTGTAAGGTCCCTGTACAAACTTTTTTTTTTTTAATATGGGAATGTGAATTCAGATACAAATGTTGTCTTATTGAATCATTGTTGAAGATGATATTTTATGCAAAAGGCCGAGTTAAATTTGGGATGGGATGAGAATGGGGATGAATGAGGATGATAAAAATATTAAGTCCCCATATTCCTGAGGGTGGATTAATTAAACACAGGGCTCTTTAACTGCAGAGGGAACCCGGTGAAGTAGACCCGCAGTTTTATCAACAGTTAAGTGCTGGTTACGAGTACAGGATGGCCCTTCTACCATGATGTACCCTCGCCATCCGGAGGATAAGGACATTTGAGAGAGCCGGATGGTACTGCAGGCCCAGAAGCCTAACTTAAGCCGTTGAGTTTAAACTCTCCCCCCAAATCTTGGCCCTGCAGCCTTCCTAAGCACGCAGTGTGTGCGTGTGTGCATGTGTGCGCGTGTGTGTGAAAGATAAGTTCCACGTGCTCCACCTGAGCCTTCCCTCGGGGCCCAACAGACGTTATGCAAATCTCAAGATACTCGAGGGTGCCCACGTGAGAAGGCGGGGCCGACACACGGACCCTGGACTTCCAAAGCCCCTTGCACGGTGCCCCTGGCGGGCAGCCCTCAGTCGCTCGCCCTCCCGGCTCTTGCTGGATAACAGCCCCCGCTGTGGGCAGCCCCCCGGCACGTGTAGCTGGGCGCTGCGGCCCGCGGCCCGGAGGCGGCGGCGAGCGGGCAGGCGCGGCCGCGTGGCGATGGCAGCCGCGTTCTGTGCCCATCAGTCGGGGTGCGTCACCGGCGCCCGCGGCCCCGGAGCTGGCAAGGCCGACACCGGGCCGGGGCGCCTGCAGGAGCAGCTGCCGATGGACGCGGCCGCAGCCTCGCCGGCCTCCCTTGCTCCCCTTCCTCCCCCGCCGCCGCCCCGAGGCCAGCGCCTCCGCCCCCCGCTCCGCCCCCGCCGCCGCCCAGTCCCCTCCTCCTCCGCCCGCCAACTGAGTCAGCGGTTCGCGCCGCGGCGCCGCGATTGGCCGGCCCGAGGCGCCGCGTCACAATGGAGCCGGCCGGCGCGGGGGCTTCCCGCTGAGCCCGCAGCGGCGGGCGGCGCGGGAGGTGCGGGCGCCCGGCCGCCACCCGCGCGCCTCGAGTGGCGCGGGGCGCACGCGGCGGGGCGAGCAGGCGCCCCGGGCTGGAGTCGCGCAGGTAGGCGGGGGCCGTACGCCCCCGAGTCACGCAGGGGGACCCCGGGGGCGGGGGCGGAGGACGGGATGAGTGAGGGCGCGCAGCAGGTGGGGCTGGCCGAGCAGGTGCGCTTACCTGTGCACGCCGCACCTGCGAGCCGGGCCTGCGGGCAGGTGGCTCGGCCAGAGAGGGGAGGCTCGGCTCCGCTTTTCCCTTGTCCCCAGCCGCGACGAGGCGGTCCCCTCTCTACCCCTGCGCTGTACCTGAGTGTGAGTCCCGGGGCGGTGCGGGGACAGGGTTCTGGCTGTCCAGACTGGATTCTCGCCTCCCTAGGAGATCAGATTTCTTCTGAGGGCGTCTGCGTTCGGTCGCTCTCGTTTGCCCCTTGGTCTGGTTCTGTTGACAAACATTTTATGCGCATGAGAGTCTCAGTGTACGCCTGCAATTTGATGATGGTGCTGACGGTCGTTCGAGAAGGGGGCAACCTATACCCATGTAGAGAGAGAAGCTAAGAGTTTCCTCCTCCGGGGCTGCAGTTGAGCAGGTGCTGAGAGATCAGAAGGGAGGAGGCTCGTTGTTGGCTCATTACTCTGTGTCCTCAACTGACTTCCCAACCCAAAGTCCATAGGTTGCCCTTAGTCAGATGACGTTTGTGGAAGACCTTTCTTTGTGACCAGAAAGATGCAGCATCCCTTCCCCTCTCGCTTTAAAAAGAAGACAAACCTAAATTTAAATACAACCTATAGGTGAACTTCTTTGAATACATCTCCCTTGCTAAAAACTTTTTTAAAAAATGTGTAAAAATATATCAGTAGGAAAGATTTTAATTGCAAATCTGCAGCCAACTTAAAATAGGCAATTTGTCCACTGCTTTCTAAGAAGAAATTAAATGGCATGTGTCTTCGCCACACTGTCCTGTGTCCTAAACCTGGGTAGGGTTGAAGCACACAAAAGAAGTCAAACTTCAGTATAACTGTTTAACAATTCCAGTACCCTTGATGTGTCGAGTTACACCTCCTGAGAACGCTAAATGCTCTTTGAGAGTTGAGGGCGCCAGGGTGACTTTCTTTTGCCCCTGGCTTTCCTAGTCCGCAGCTTCACTCTTGAAGAGAATATAAAATGACAGCTAATCTCTTAAGTAATTGGGCCTGTGTGGTTTAAGACTATAAGCCTACACAGGTCTGATATTCCCATAGTTCAGAGAGTGAAGGGGCAGAGTTGTCACTGAGTGTACAGTTGAATCATGGCACTTTTCTTATACCTATTATACCTACAAAATGTTTCTATTGTAGAAAAAAATCTAAATGTTAGAATTAAATGTACTATTCTCCAAACTTACTGTTTCTTCAGTTGGAAAGGTGTTCCAACATGTCCAGGCTAACATGAATATTTTCACATTTGGAGTTATTTCGTTTGACTAGTCGTTAAGATTTGCTTTTTAAAGACCATTCCCAATTGCTGTTTCATTCTTCAGAATCTTCAGAACGAAAGCAATGTTAATTAAAATGAAAAGGGCCCTAATCAATATAACTTGAAAAGAATATCAGATCCTGTGTTTTGATTATGTAATAGACTTTCTTTTTTTTTGAGCAGTTGTAGATTCACAGCAAAACTGAGAGGAAAGTGCAGAGATTTCCCGTAAAACCCCTGCCCCCACTAATGCATAGCCTGCCACATTATCAACATTCCCCATCATAGCAGTACCTTTGTTACAATTGATGAACCTATACTGTCACATCATCATCACTAAGTCCATAGAATACATTAGGGTTTACTCTTGGTGCTGTATGTTCTGTGGGTTTAGAGAAATAGATAACATGTATCCACCGTTATAGTATCATCAGATTATGATACTGTATTTCATAGTATCACTGCCCTAAAAATTCCTCTATGCTCCACCTATTCATCCCCTCAACCCCTGGCTACTAATGATATTTGTACTATTTCCACAGTTTTGGCTTTTCCAGAATGCCATGTAGTTGCAATCATTAAGAGTCTGTAGACTTCTTACACTTAGTAATATGCATTTAGGTTTCCTCCATGCCTTTTCATGGCTTGTTAGCTCATTTCTTTTGAGTGCGGAATAATATTACATTATCCTTCCAAGTTTTTTTCGATTGTGTGGGTATTTTCCTGCAATGGCCTGAAATTTGTGATTTTTGTTTGCTTTCGTTTTCGGAAGTCGAAGGGGAGAAGTATTTTAATATTTAGAAGATTATTACTTTAACCAAAGTTTTTATTTGTAAACAAATTTTTATTTTTTAATTTTCAAAACATTTTTGATGGCATCTGAGTATTTTTATATTTCTTTTTTGATATTTTTTTACTCCCCATACAAAAATAGTTTATCTAATCTAATCCCTGATTTTCAGTTACTCCCTCTCCAGATGAATTTCCAAATTTTATTTTTGTTTTCCTTTCCAGTATCCTTCTAGCCTACACTGATATTTTCAGCAACAAATGTATGCAGAATCTGTTATGTTACTTCAGATTTGGTGGAATGGTTTGCGTTGCCTTTTATATAGGATGCATGTTTCTCCTTGTTGTTCACAGTACAGGATCCTGCAGCAGCTTAGGCCTGTGACCAGACAAAAGAAATTTGGAAGGCCTAATTATACTGTAGAATTTATTTAACCTATTTTAAAATGCATTTTAATTTGTGCAATGTCTGTTTTCATATTGCTGCCTTTTCTTTTATTTCAATTGCCTATTTTCATTCCCATTTGTATTTTCTAAATTTCATATGTAATTTTATTATGACTTTTTTTTTTTTTTTTTAGTGTTTAAAATAATATCTTGGGCACATGTAACTTTTTTTTCCTTTTCTGGGTCATTAAGGTTGATCTTAAATAAAATTAGGCCTAACTCCAGTTGCTGAATCTCTCATCTTAGTTCTTATCATGCTGTTGATTTAGAATTCAGCAAAGGATAATAGTAAACTCTGTTCTATGACTTCCTTTCATTTAGGATTCTGCTCAATTGTAACATAATTGAAATTCACTTCAGTGCTCTTTTGAACCCGTATAAAGGAAGTGAATAAAAACAAGTTGACAGAGCTTCAACTTTGACCTTTCCTTTTGCCTGTTGACCTTTATGCTGTCTTTATATGGGTCACATGATTCTGCTTGTTTCTTTCCAGAATGTGTTTCCTTGAATTTCAGAGTCCCTTATAACTCTTCTTGTCTGTCTCATCCTGTGGCCATTTCCAGGCCTCCATTCTACAATGCCTAGTCCTCAGACAACAGAATCTTTGACAGAAGCCACCAGCCTCACAGCTTCTATTTCTCTGTTTCCAGCTTCATGGGGGTGCTTGAGATCTTTCTCTGTCCATCTCTGATGGAGATTAAATTCTTCACTGTCAAATAGCATATTCTTTCTGATTGTTTCTCAGGTATGCCAATTCGAGAGCATATTCAAACATTCCTTTTCTTCTATTAAATCCCTTTTCAGCATTTTGACACCCTTCCCTGCCAAATCAATTGCAAATTATAAGCAGGAATTCTTCAGACTTATACCTGAAGAATAAGAGCATAAACTTTATAAACTTATGGGTCTGGGTCTGAACCCTACACCATCACTTTGAATGAGTTGCTGGATTAGTTAAGATTAGCTGCTAGTTACATAGACTGCAAAGAACAGTGGCTTAAACAAAGTGATATTTGTTTCTCTTTCACATGAAAAAAAAAGTTCATAGACCATCCAGGGCTGTTATGATGGTTTTACAGTCTTCTGAGACCTAGGCTGGTTCCACCTTTTAAATCTACCATATATCAGGTGAGACCCTCAACCTCATGGTCCTAGATGAAGCTTTAGCCATTACATCCAGGTTCCAAGTAGTAGAAAGGGGGAAGGAAAGAAGGGAGGAAGGGAGGGAGGAGGGATGAAAGAACAGACGGATGGATGCCAGGGAGACAGAGGAAAGGCAAAAGCCTTTCTTACGGCAGGTCTCTTAAAGGAATTTTCTGAGGCTGTCCTACAATTCTTGTTACATCTTGTTGGCCAAAACTTAATAATGGAATAGAGACTGGGGAATATTGTCCTTATTCTAGACAGCCTTATACCCAGCTAAAATGTGGGAGGTTTACATCCTTAAGAAGAAAGGGTGGAATGAGCATTGGGTAGCCAAACACTGCAGTTATTCTACACCTCTTTTTCTTGACTAATGTTACCTATTTCATACGACTCTTGGGATTAAAAAAACATTACACATTAAAGCATCTAATGTAGTACTTGACATCAAACAAGCTTTCAGTAAATGTGACTTTATATTTCTCCTTATTCCTCTTTCATGAATTGTCTAGTTTCTCTGCTGCCACACCATTGGTATCCAAATCTTATTTTAAATATTTGGGCATTTGCCCAGTTGGTAGTATCAGACCATAGTCTTGTACTTTTTCATGGGAAGGAGCAACATATTATTGCTCAATATCAGCATTTATTTCTTAGTTTAAAACATGCCTTAGATTAAAAACATAGCTCTTAGAATTAAGTAGACCTGGGTGCAGATCTTGGCTTTGCCACTTATTCAGTGTGCAACCTTAGCCCCTCACATTCTCAATTTCTTCATCTATGAACTGAGAGTACAAATCAGGTATGAAGATTAAATGAAATAAAATGTGCATAGAGTGCTTAATACTATGCCTGATAAAGTAAGTGGTAGCTTTTCTTTTTGAATTTGGCCTGATCTGGGTGAAACTTTTTAAAAATGAACTCATTCCATTAAAAAAAAAAGTTTAAAAATTGGTCACCTCCATAAATATCCAAATACGTGTTATTAAATTGTTAGTTAAAAAAAAAAAAAGAATAGCTCAGCCTTAACCCTCCTCAGCCATGATTTAAATGATTTTGGGCTGATCTACTCTCAGAAGCTGAAACATTTTTACCACTGAGTTTATTTCATAGTATTTTTTCAGCAGCTAGTAAGCTCCTACTGTGTGCCAGACACTGTGCTAGCTTCTGGGATTACAGTGGTGAGCAAAAATGGAATGGTGCCTGCCATCATGGAGGTTACAGGCTACTGGGGGAGCCAGCAAAAAAACAAAAAGGAAAATTGCCACTATGAAAGTTGTCAGGAAGGAGGCATACAGGTACTGTGAAACCATGTGCAAATGTCTTATGGTTGGGGTTAAAAGGTGATATTAGGAACAAAAAATCGGCCAGCAAGCTGAAGTAAAGATATGGTGCAGAAGTGTGCTTTGAAATGAGCTCAGACAGGAGCTGAGCCAGCTCTTAGGGACCAGAATATGCCACAAGATTTCAACACCATTGCAAAGAAGGAATTTCATAAGGTTTGGAGCCATCTTTAAGTGTATATAATATATAACTTCTCAGTATGATACTCTGAGGAGCTACATAATTCAGGGATAATGTAATTCTTTTATAATTTATTCATGCTATATTGGTAGACTTTAAATTCAGATACTTTTTTGATACACCAAGCAGATGGATCTGAGAAAGTTGGCTGTACCTCTTTTTGGAGAAGGTCAGAGGGCTGATCTGCATCATCCTTAGCAAGTAGAGTTTGAAGCCATTTGGCTGAGTCGAGGCCATACGAAAGATTGTTGGCAGAATTGGTAGCCCATAAAGCAACAGTGGAAAATGACCCAGGGATGGGAATTGTGGACAGTGTATTCTGCAGAGCAGACTGGACTGCTATGCTTGGGATGGCCTAACTCAGGGCCAGTGGGCAGCTCCAGTATCCAGGTCCTCCAAGATTTTCAGATTTGCCTAGCTCCACACATTGGCAGTAGAGTGTCATTTCTCCTCGCCCTGCCCAGCTGAGCTAATTAGGGATCCTTTGGGGGAAATGTTGCCTCTTTACTCTCATTTAGAGCCTTGGAGGATGGTAGGGGACACTGCTTCCACGTAGCGTTGTGGGACATTCCTGAGCCTCAGAGGTACAGCTGCCTGCTATTGGACTACAGCTTGTTTCTTGCTCTCATTGGATACATTTAGGAGGAATTCTGTTCATCTAAGGATTTTGAAGTTCATCTCTCTGGGCAAAACTAAATGAGTTTGATCCTAGGCCAATTTCAGTGCCAAAATAGTGCTCAACCGAGCAATGACTTGTCTTCCAAGGCATTTGTGAGTCGTGATGCAGTCTCAGATGCGGTGTTGTGTATGGTGGTCAGGATCTCAGGCTTACAAGAGTTTATGCTGTGCTAACGCGGCCATAAGGTGTCACAAGTCTTTCACCATCATCCTCCCAGGAATGTCCTTAGAAACGAGACTTTCTCTTGCTCCCACTTGCCATATATTTGGAATTCCTCCCTCAGTAGCACACCAAGCTAGTAACTACCTCAGGGACTTGGTTGTTCTCTGCCTGGAATTTTTTCCCTTAGGAATTTGCATGACTGCTTCCTTCTCCTCAATGAAGAGTCAACTCAAATATGACTTCAGGTATCTTCCCTGACCACCTCAGGTAAAATTCCCATTCTCCCCACACCTGCTCCCATCATGGTTTTTCAGACTTTGGTTTTTATCTGCTAGTTTGTTTATCTTCTGTTGCCTTCCCCACCAACTGAAATATAAGTTCTATGAAAGCAGGGATCTGTCTCCCTGTTTACCTGCTCTTGAACCTGGTTTGTAGTAAGCTTCCCAAACTGCTACATGTGATATTGGCAAGTAATTTTACCACTTTAGAATACAATGGGTTAACAATACCTATAGTACCTGCTTCATAGAATAAACAAGGGCCTGGAGTTAGTAATCTGAAGATACTTTCTTTTTCCCAAAACTTGCTATTAATTTTAGATTCCATTATTTTGCAAATAACAGTACTGTTGACCAAATTACGTGACACAGAGAAACCTAGAAATCATTCTGGGCTTGTCTTTGCCCATGCCCTCTTAAACTACTCCTTATAGAACTGGTAAGCAACTTAACCAGAGTCCATATTCTTAAGTTTCCTCCTGTCAGCACTTTACCTCCAGACCTCTTGCTATCTTGAGTCTTTTCCAGGATCACTGCTAATTGTCTTTCAACCAGTAGTTCAGTTTGTAGTCTTTCCTATCTTCTACCCCGCTATTGTCTACACCGCAGGGAAGTGATCTTTCTGTAAGGCAAATCTCATATCATCACTGCCCAGCGTAATAACCCTTTAATGACATGATTTGTCAGACAGTCCAATCTAGACTCCTTGGTGAGCCATGTAATAGTCTTCCTCTGTTGGCTTCTGCAACTCTCAAGCTTTACCTCTTGCCACCCTCTCATTTATTCATCACCAGTGCATGCACCATGGACATAGCCTGCACAAGCACACTTTCATATACCAGCCATCCTAATCTATGTACAGTACAGGCCGGGAGATGGCTACACTCCTTGGCTGTGTTCCTTCCCTCTATCTAGGGGGCTTAGATCCTCTTGTCAAACACCTGCCATCTTTTGAAAATAAGTTCAAGCATACCAATTCTAGAAGACCATTCAGTACACTTACCCTCTGCCTACCACCCCAAGAACCCTTCATTCTCTCCACTGTACTGAGCCTCTAAGCCTGTACTCCTATTATAACATCTATGCCAGAGAATGGCCCTGCCGCCTTTTGGGTCCTCTTTCATGATAAAGATTATTTTGTTCATTTCCATGGCTTCCTGGATCAGGTACCATTATTTGGCAGATATGGTGGCAATCTGGGAAAAACTTTAGGGAATAAAATTTGGCATACTCTTTGCCTAGTCCAGGGCTTTGTTTCATCAACATACTTTGACTGGTATTTGCTTAAACTTGAAAGCTCTCTTTGAAAATTAGAAGTAGAAAGGTATGTTATTAATAGTCAGTTGAATGGCCAAAATATTTTATCAATGAGCTAGTGTTTATTGAGTATATACTATGTTCAGAGTTCTGGATTTGACTGTTTGTAGGAGACCTTGAGACAGCTTTTGCTCATTTCTGAAACAATCCTGGCCTTGTCTTTCAATTAGAAATCAATTTAAGCAAAATTTGACCAAATTCTACATGGGCAGCACACACACTTGGCTTTCAGATATTTTAGAACAGCATCTGAATGTTTTTCTTCCAGTACCCCCTGAAAGGATTTTGAAAAACTATTCTCTCTTTATACATGTTAACAGTTTTTCATCTAAAATTTTTCATCATGATTTAAAATAGTTATAAAAGATGACATTTCTGATATAAATATTGATTTAAAAAACCTTGTTAATGTACCCAATAGAAGCTAAATTAATACAAAAATGATTTTATATCTGTCATCCATTTAAAAAACACATGAAGAAGCTTTTTTAGAAAAGTCAGGGATTTTACTTAGTTTTTCCCTCATGGAACTCATTGTTCTATAAAACCTATTCCTGAATTCCCGATATAACATTGTTATGTTTAAAAATCTTTCATTGATTACCTTATACCCTTGTGACACACAAGTGCACAAATACTATATTTTTTTTAAGTTCTTGTGACAATAAGGTTCTTTTAAATAAAATTTCTTTTAGATTATGATTTTTTTAGTATACAATTGACCATAACAACAAATTTATTAAAATTTTAATAAATCATCATAAGGCATAGGTAAAATTTTATTGGAAAATTATCTCTCAGTGAGATGCATGGGGCTTAAACATAGTTTATTTATATATAAGTAAATATTACTTATTGCTAGAATAAGGTAGTCTTCATATTAAATCAAGTGCTTCTTTTTAAATATAAGTATTTAAGAAATTTTGTTACATAAGTAAGAATATAGGAATAAAGACTGTAATTCCACCCTATTTTTTAAACAACTGAGTTATATGCCAGAACTTATCTAGTGATTGATCATAAAAGTGATTTTCAATTTTCTGTTGTCTAATAACTTGATTAGATAGATCTTCCTCCAGTGCTTCTGGAAGCAAAGAAATGGAAACTTTCCTCGGACTCCCCAAAGGATTTGTTTCTTGGTCATGAAAGTCATTCACTTTCTTAATGTCTGTAACCCTACAGGCATTTCAAACTGGCCCTCTGCTTGGGGCCCTGGAGATTTTTATTCCCCAAGCAGATTCCTGACAAGTGAGATGATTGCCTTTCTTTTAGAATGTAGGAAAAGGGTGAATGTGAAAAGGGAAAAAAAGGAGATTGCTTGAAAGAGCCAAGATATCAGGTGTTTTGAAGAAGATACTTTTAGACAAGAGTTAATCGATGACCTGAAAATAAATTCTTCCAGAATTAAATTCTCCTTCCAAAAAAAAAAAAAAAGCAGGGGGTTTGTGGGGGATAAACCCTATAGCTTTGTTTGAAGAAAAACTGCTTTGAGGGCTAAAGAAAACGTTTCAGTCATGTTAGCTATCAACTCTAAGGGAAGAGGCCCCTACAAAGCCAATTAGAATTTCCTCTTGGTAGGCAATAACATTTACTAGGATTAATGCATAGTTATTGTATATCACTCATATATATATATATATATGTATGTATGTATGTATGTATATATATACATGTATATATGTATGTATACACACATATATATATGTATGTATGTATGTATACATATGTATATCTGACAAGCTAATTTGATACCAAAGTAATTTAATTGCTATCATCCATTTTAAGAACACATGAACAGATTCTCCTAAAACAGTTAAAAATTGCATATAATTTTTTAAATATGCATTGTTACACTGGATACAAAGCTAACATTGGTAAAGATCACCAGATGCTTGACTGATAGGTCAGTGGGTGCCTGGTTTCTATGAATAAATCTTAATCCTATTGGAAAAAATATCCTTCAGTGTTTTATCAAGAATGCTAATTTCTTCCTAGAAGGAAGTTGTGAATTACAGCAACCAAAAAGTTTTGATTTGGGACATTTTTTCTTTATGGAGTAAGGCAAAATGAAGGAAGAGAAGTTAAAGCTAGCCGGCACCCTACTGAATAGGGAGACTTTACTGGGCTCTCCTGGTTCCTGGATGGTCCTGCATATGTGAAAGAACACCGTTCTCTTGCCTTCTCCCAAGAGCTTATAGCCAATCACTCCGGGAACACTTTATAGGAGCCCCCCCCCCCATTACCTATCATGTTATAGACCTCACTTCTAACAAACCACAGCATTTATGTTCACGTTTAGTCTCTCGATGACTAGCAGTAGATGGGGCAAGTATTATCTCCATGATACAAATGTGGAAACTGAGTTTGTAATGGGATATGTAGCAAACCCCCACAAGTTAGTGGCAGATCTGGCATTTAATGAAACAACGTTTTCTACAATATATTGGCTGGCTCCCTTCCCTAGATGTGTTATTTTATAAAACACTCTAAGGATTGGAAAGCTTGACTTCAAGTGATCATATGAAGATTAAGTAAGACAGATGTTCTTGTAAAATTCTTAGTAGAGTCCATGGCTCTAAGCAGGCCTCTTAGACATTTTTTTTTTTAAATAATATATTTGAGTTTTTGTACTGCTGTGCTTCATTTTATGGATTTAAAAAAATTCATTCAACAGATTTTTTTTTTTGAGCACTTAATATTTGCCAGGCATCATGCCAATCACTAGGAATAAGTCCAACTGTGATAAAAAAAGAAATAATGCTTTTTGCACTTAGCACACATCCTAGAAGGGGAGAGTTAGACAGTGAGCAAATTCATGTGCTAAGTGCTATGGAAAAAAATAAAACAGGGTAAAGGGCTAGAGAGTGGTTGGTGATGGGGAGTAGGTGGGATGATGATGGACCTTTGAGACAACCTGAATATTATGCTCATCAATCTTGAGTTTTTATTTGGGTAAGTTGATTCAAGTCATGGTGTTCTAGAGTTATTTGGAAGAGACCTTAAAGAATATTTATTGATTTTTAACTTTTTAATGTTATAGATATCCTTGAGTGTCTTTCTAGAATAATGCACACATACTTAAGTATATAACATTTTAATATGCTTGAAATCATTCTTTTATCATCTCAAGTTTATATCCTTATTCTATTCCAGTCCTATGTTTGTTTGTTTGATGAAGGTGCTGGGACCGAACCCATCTAAGTCCTTTCTTTTTACTAAGGCATTTGGGTTGAGAAAGCCAAAATAAAAATTGTTTACAGTGTCACTATTAGTTTGTGGCTGAGTCAGGGAACTAAAGTTGTCACAAAGTTGTCTGTTGCTTTTCCCACTAAACTCTAAGTAGGCAGAGAGTTAAATTTTCTGAAACAATTATCTATAAAGCATCTCTAATGTTTTTTTTGTATATGCACCATTTTTATTTGCATAGAGAAAAAGGTCCCCAAGTAGCTAATGTGACTAGTGTGGTTTCTTTTCCTATTCCCTGATCTGTAACAAATAAGTAACACCCCAAGTATTTCAAACATCCTAGGAAATTCTGAGCAAGGAGGACTCAGGCTGGCAGCAGGAAAGGACAAAACACAACAAAATGGAGATCTCGGCTGGGGAAGATTCCTCTTTTTTTACAGATAAAACTGGCACAGCATGACTTTAAGGAGTGGCTCGGGACTGACAGTGCCTTTGAAGGTCTCTGAGTATACAGACAGCAGAGAGGCTGGAGATGGGAAAGGCCTTATTCCAGTTTCAATAGGGGTAGTGAGTGATTCCCTTGGGTGAAACAGCAGTCACCTCCCCCCACCTCCCACATACACTGCATTCGGTGATTTCCTCTTGGGACATTTTATACAAAAACTTAGAAGATAAACTTGTCACTTTCAGGAAAATATTCATTGTATCAACTTGTCTTCCCAGCCACACTGCCTTTATAGATGTCTCAACTTTTAGTATTACAAAAGAACCAAAACTTTTAAGTGGTAGTTATTTACACTGTGGAATGCTAAGTGATTTCCAAAATTGGATCCTGTGTAAAAGTATCTATTTGTATACAAGATTTTCTAATTAAATACATCTGGCTTTAAAATTTCTGAAGCCCAGCAACCTTACATCTTATAAGCATTAGTGTATAAGGAACTTTTAAGCTGCTTCCCATTGTTGCTCTCATAAAGACAAAGAATACCTACTTTTTCTTTTAGAATTGCCCCTCGATATCATGACACCTCCACCGGAAGAGATCCTAGCTTTTTCTGTCTTTATCATTGGAAGGCCCTTTCCTCTATATTCTTCATCTCCACCCCATTTTGGGGTTCTTCTAACCTACTTTTCCATCTGTGTGCCTTGTTACTATGGTGATGGGCACCAGAGAAATAGAGAACAAAGCAGATGTAATAAGCATCTCCTGCATGGTTTACAATGCTAAAAAGGAATCTAGATTTTTCAGGCATGCCTTGTTCTTTATTGGTAGTAGCACTGGACCGGCCCAACTGGGAGGGGCACTGGGGTTACAGGTCGATTCAGGCCCTATTTTTCCCTTTGCTCTGCACTTCACCAGACCTTTCTCTACCCAGAGTCATGAAGGTGAAGGAGGAACAGTGGAAGCCTGTGGAGAGGATGTAGTACAGAAGTTAGTGCCACAGAAAGAACCAATTCATTGCAAAAGACATCTACTGAGACATATTACATGGGTGGGAATCTTGGGCTGGCTTTAGGTTTACCTGTCATGGATCCTATTGCTTGATTTCGCATTATCTTAACCTTTCAATAGAGATTTGCCAACTGAGGTTTTCTTCCCTTCAAAATACTTAGACTATATTAGGTTTTTGTAAGTTAAATTAAAATCTATCTTGGTTAGGAAAAGCTTGCAGTATTGCTCTTGTCATTGGATTTTTAAAAAAAATAAATGGTTAATTATTCAGGTGCACTTATTTTATGCTTGTTTTAGAATTACACTTAAATATTTTCTAGATATTGTAGAAATTGTTTTCCATTAGATTTGAGAGAAGATGCCACAGGTAGTTTTGTACCTTGTTACATGCATTTTATTCTTTCATATAATTATGTTTTCATGTATCATATTCTTAGACATCCAGAATGAAATACCCAAAGATTAAATAATTGCAGTTAATCAAGTTCATCTTCTGGAATACTCTTTTTAAATTTATTACATTTGTTTGTGTTGCTTATATTTTTTATGTTTAAGGGGCAGAGACAGGGTAAAATAACAGCACAATGTTTTCGAATCTAAAGTCATGGGACATGAGTCAGATTTTTGGAGCTGAAGAAGTTAAACATTTCATATGCCTGTTCTATTATGACATAAGGGCTTGAAGTTCCTTCTGGCTCTAAATTCTAATTTCTTTTTGCCGATTTTGATATCTGCTTCAATGATTTATGAAAGTATACTGGGAATCAACCTCATACTCGTGAGTTTTTTTTAGATACCTACACAGTGTAGTCTTCCCAGGCAAAGTCACTTTTTCCCTTTGTGGCATGAATGAAAGCAGGAGAGCACTGGGGTGGGAGTTGGGATGCCTGTGCTGACTTACTCAGCTGCTGCCAGGGGTGGGCTTGGAGAGGAATTTTTACCCCTAAAAATAGCACACAGCTTCATCTGGAAGAACCTAGGAGCCACACGGAAGGTTTTGAAACAGAAGGTTACATCAGATTTGTTTTGGGAAGTGATGCTGGCATCTGTATGGAAGATGTGTCAGAGATGAGAGAGATCATATTAGGAGACCAAGTAGGGCAGTGAGAATGGAACAGATTAGACTAATATGAAAGAAATTTGAGAAAGAGGTCATAGAATTAAATATTCCCATTAACTTTCATCACAAGGATCCCATGGCAATTAAACTTAACTCAAACTATGCTTACTCTGTAACTTCCAACTTTTCAGTTTTTCATAGGAGTAGATTTAACTTCCTCCTGATTATTTATTGGGTCCCCAAATCCTCAAATTTCAGATTACCAATGAATATATATTATATTAGCACAACTTTGAAAATTATAGCTTCTGCTATAAACTGAAAGTTTGCATATCCTCCACCCCTGAATTCATATGTTGCAACCTAATCCCCAGGGTAATGGTATTGGGAGCTGGGGACTTTGAGAGGTGATTAGGTCATGAGGGTAGAGCCCTTATAAAATAGAATCCAAAGAGCAGCCAGACCCCTCCAACCATATGAGGACACGGCAAGTACAGCTTTGTCTCCGAACCAGGAAGTGAGCTCCCACCAGACACTGAATCTTTTGACACCTTGACATTGAACTTCTCAGCCTCCAGAACTGTGAGAAATAAATGTGTTGATAAAGCCACCATGTCTGTGGTACTTTGTTAAAGCAGCCAGAATGGACAAGACAGCTTCTAAACATGAATGTCTTCTGACTGGAAATGAGAAAAGACTTGAGAGAAGTCTTATTTGTTCTATGAGAAGAATAATGACTCTTTGCAGGACAGCCCCTTGTTTTCTAGATAGCTTGAAAACTGTGGGCATATTGAGTAGGTTTTGAGAACAGAGCTTATATTTGTGAGGCGTTTACTCCTTTATAGGCAATTGTTCTCTGATACCTCCTGGGCGGAGGGAGTTTCCATTGCATTTGATGTTATCATCAATGTGAAGGTAGAAAGTAGGCCAAGTAGAATTATTTCTGTTTTTACAATTACAAAGCTGGCATTCTGAGAGAGTGCGTAGCTTGGCCAAAGTTCAGGAGGATGGTAGGAAGGGTAAGAGTTCACTCTCAGTCGTTTTGCTGACTTCTACTGCTCCACTCATTACTGAATGAGTGAATGAATACATGCATGTTTACTCTTGTTCATTCCACTGAGTTGAGCTACTTTTCTCCTCAAAGATTTCTTTGAAGATTATTCACATTCATGCTAGTTTTACTACTACGAGTTTACTGGTTGTTGTGTGGACCTTAAGGTAAGTCACATAGCTGTCTTGGTTGCCTCATCTCTAAAGTGGAGACAATGTCATGAAGTTGTGGGGACATTAAATAAGTTAACTGATATAAAGGGGTTATAAGAATATTTAACATGGTTATCTTATGATGAGCATCACCTTCCATGACTATTACAATACACTAAGTATATGTGACTACTTCAGTTTCACCTCAGCTGCTTATTAGTGTCTTTGTCCTTACCCTGTACTTTTTGTTTTATCTACCTAGGAGAAACGATTAGGGCAAGCTCCACCCGATTTATCTTTTGATGATTTATAATTTGTTTTCCAGTTAACTTAAATGGACTTAAATGGACTTTTTTTCTTGGTTATTTTTTTAAATAGAGTCAAATTACTTAATGCTGACAAATTAGGCTTGTATAGTTACTAATTTGAAAAGGAATGCTACAAAGTAATAGACAAATTAGAAGAAATTATAGCAGTCCCAGGATCTGATCAGAGAAGTTTTTGTTGTAGCCTGAAATTTGTTCATTCTTCATATCCTCTGAAATTCAACTTTGAATTATTCATCAATGGGCAAGTAAAAAAAATGATCTTTACATTTTTAATTCTTATTTTGAGATATTAGACATTAACTTTGAAGTCTTTTGTGATTGATCATCATGAGTTACAGTATTCAGTGTGATAATTTATTATGGGTTACAGTATTCAAAATAGTATAAGTCTAGATATCATAAAATCTTTATTTTTATTTGTTGGAAGTCTTAATGCCTTTGTTTCTTTTCCTGCTGAGTATGAAAGTATACTGAATCAGTGACTCGTATTTTCATTATCCCAAAGTGATCTATACAAGAGAATGTTTATTCTAATAATATACCATTTTTGAAAAACCATAATTAAAAAAATTAATTATTATTTTCAAGTATAGAGTACATTGCTTAGACATTTATATAGTTAATGAAGTGATCCCCATGATTACTCTATCTTCCCTCTGGCTCTACACAAAGCCATTACATTACTGCTGACTGCATTCCCTGTGCCATGCTCCCCATCCACATGATCATCCATCTATTAACTACTCATTTGTAATTCTTCAACAGAAAAACCATGATTTTTAAAAACCTCTCTTTATGTGTGTTTATGAAAAACAAGATGTAAGGATACATAGAGTTGCCAATGTGTGCAGTGGGGGTTGATGAGATGGGAAGGGGAATAGAGAAAGGAAACTCTTGTTCTATAGTTTACCCTTTTGATTCTTGTGTTTTTCTTCTCCAGTGAAGTCCACAGAGATGTCACACATAGTGAAGTTATAAAAAAAAAATCTTTCTAAACAAAATGTTTCCTTTCCTAATGAGATTCTGCTTTGGTGCTTAGTTGTCAGTGTGCTGGGAATTTTGAAATGTTCTCTGTATTTCTGTGATTTTGACCTAATAATCTTATTTGGATTTACCAGGTACAGCAGCTGTTGTTTTTACCAACTGTTGCTAAATTGTATTAATGTCCAAAGTTGAAAAACCCTTTTTTCTGTGTTGGCCTAGATTATCCAGAGTTTTGTAAAATGTCAGTGTTTCCCCCAACCCTTGTAATTTATATTTACTTGCAAGAAAAACAATAATATTCCAGTGGATGGTTTAGAACCTCTCACAAGGACACTAATTCAAGTTGCAATGTGGTTTGTGGAATAGTATTTTCTTGAGAAAGCTGTTTGCTCCCTTTTCTACTGAAGAAAGAAGAGACATCAGTTCCACTGTAACTTAAGTAGTGTTTGGTGTAATATGGTTAAATGCTTGCAGTTTGATATTAATGATCGTTTTCTGGCAAAGCATATTGCAAAGTTGAGAAGCCAAAAGTTTTGAGAATGTCCTAGGAAAGCATACATTCAGAATTATAACCATTTTATTGGATAATTCTAGTTTCATTTAAAGAAGAGTATCAGATGTTGAATTTTGTCTTTTAATTGTTTAATATGATGGGAATTTCTCTTAAAATAGCTGACAAATATCTTGTTTTCTTTGCAATCTCTTTTTAGGGGTTCAATTTGTATATTTTAATTATAAGGCAGTGGTTTTTGAGGTCACAGAAAGAATCTGAATTTGCTCTTTCATTACTCCCAGGGTAATTTTGTTGGTTCTGAACCCCACCTGAGCCCTATACTGTCTGTCACATTCCAGTTTTCTCTCTTACGAGTTTACATGTTTTCTTCTCATACACTCAAGAATCAAAGCAATAGTTTTTCTTGTTGTCATGTTATATGGCCAATCATTCCTTCATTTACAGATAATGATATATATCAACAATATACGCTATCAGTTACAAGCCATCTTTTTATATATGATGGCATTTGATTTTGGAATTTGATAGTCTAGTGAGGGAAAGAGAGAGGATGACTACAGTTAATTCTTATTTTATGAACAAACTCCAAGAAGTCAGTCAATATATCCAAAATAACAAACAGAAGGGCCAGGTCAATAACCCAGGCCTTTGAGCTCCACATTCAATGTTCTTTCTTCCCCATTCATTGTACTGTAAGCATACCCTGTTCTATACCATAAGACCTTATCCATATAAGGAATTTGATCAATATGCGATTTCAAATTGCACCAAATTTTAATAAACTTAATAAGACCAAATTGTTACTCTTTAGTTCTTTTTCTACTAAGCCTTTATTGTTGCACTGTATATGTAGTGAGAGAGGTTTCTTCCTTCCACACCAATGACATTGTGAATATATGGTTTAAGAGATAAGGAACAACAGGACAGCAATAAAAGAGATGTCCAAGGAAACATATGACTCAGGGGAAAGTTCAGTGGGAACAATGTAGGAAGTGAGACTAGCTGGATCTTGTAGATCAAGATACAGTTTGAAAGATTATGAGGGTGGAAGGGGAAAATGTCTGAGCAGGAAGGAAAGTATGTAGTACTGAAATAATCATGGGTGAAATATATCCAAGATTTGCATCAAAACAATCCTGGGCATGGGTGTGATATGAGTTGATAATTGTTGAAGCTGGGTGAAGGGTACACGAGGCTTCCTTAGGCTATTATTTATATTTTTGTATGTGTTAGGAGTTTTTCATAATAAAAAGTTTGAAACATAAAAACAGTATGTATTTTTTGGACAGAGAGTAGGCTGGCCTGTCTGGAATAAAGGGTTTGTTCAACGGCAGTGGGAAATGATGTTGGAAAGGCAGTTTGGGAACAGACTGGGTGGCAGGAGGGGGTCTACAAATGCACACTGGAGTCTGGCTGCGTAGTCACAGACACTGGTTCATTGACTGGACTTGAGTTTTACTTGACTGTGAGCTCAAGGAGGAGTGCAGTGCAGCCTGGCATCCTCATCAAGGATGGCAGCAACCACCCTCTACCACCTACTTAGGTCCTACCACATCTGACTTGCCATATTCAGTTCTAGAAATCACATTTAAAAAAGGCTTTTTACAGACTGAGTTTCCATGGTGGGACATAACAGTCACAGAAGGGTATCTCACTTATTAGGAATCTTTCTCACAGAACCCTCCATCAGTTCATGGTTGTCTACCTGGTTGTCTATTTTCCCTTCTGCCAAGTTCTTCTCTTACCCCTTTTTAAACTCTCCCTGGGGGCCTGGGGATAGGCAGTAAAAGTGAAATAAAAACATTACTATGACTCCCAGTAATATGAAGGTATGTGTGCATGATGGCATCTAGTGTAACCGCCTGGAAACAGACTTTAACGGAGGACTGAGTTATACACAGTAGCACTGAACCACGTGGAAAGCATAATACTTTGATGTAGCTTTCTGAAGCAGAGATCCTTTTTCCTTCCTGCTTAAAATGTTTCCCTACAGCTGGGGAAAAAGAGGAAAGAGAGACATGTCAGAGAAATTTGCATAGTTGGTAATATTCAAGAATTGTTGATTATCCGAATGTGATTTAGCGGTATGCTAGAACTGATGAGGACCAATTGTTGTATTTTCAGGTATTTTGCAAGCCAGGTATTAAACACAGCCATTAAACATTAAATTATACAGACTTAGAATTAAAGTTTAAAATTAATGCTTGAAATGTATCACTTTCTAATTATTTTACTATTAGGAAGTAAACTAATTTGCTGTTATCTGTGTTCTTAAGGTTACTTGTGTCTAATGTATCTACAGAGTAAGAAGTCTTATATAATGGTGGTACTGCACATTACTTCTGAACTCCACATTCAGTGATGTCATGTTGGTACCCTGAAATTAGTCGTGGTGGGAGTATTTACACCATGGAAATAGAAATTGGCAACGACTGCAAATCAGGGCTCTTTTCTCACCCCCTAGAGAACTGGTTGTTAAAATCTACCAGCACACCATTGGGTATGATTATGATATCATGGTCATGTTTTTAAAAGACCTTTTACCTTTCACAGATACATACTGAAATAAGGCAGGTAAAGTAGGATATCTGGAATTTGTTTCAAATCATCCAGCTGGGATGGGTATCATAGTGGTTGTATCAGAGTGATGGGCACGTGGGCTCCATTATACCAGTCTCTCTATTTTTGTGTATATTTAAAGTTTTCCATAAAAAAGTTAAAAATAGTAATTAAGGAATGTTACAATGAAAATGAGTAGGTTGCCTATACATAGTAGACATAGAAATTCAGTCTAGTACTTGTCCACTCCTCAAACTTTGATGCTCATTTCTTTGATAAAATGTTTTTCTCTAATTTTAGAGCTGTTGTTTGTAACTGGTTCACATAGTACATTGAATTTAAATGTCCATTTCTTGTTATATTAAATCAAGAAATCACTCTGGGAAGTTTACCATACCCATAAGGGCAAAGGAATCCAATAGAGCCTGCCCTAGGACACTAAGAAGCTCTCTCTTCACAGTGGGAGGAAAATGCATTTCTTGGATTGCAATCCTGTTTGCAGAACCAATTGTACAAATAGGGAGAAATGAATCAAGTTATTGCTCAGAGGGCTACTTGTGGCTATATGACAGCTGGGTGCCCTTTAGATTTATTTTCAGTCTTGCTGATTTGAGTCATTGCCCAAGAAAGGAGTGCTGTCAAGTGAATTGTCTTCTGTGCAGATGATGAGGGCCTTTCTAAACAGTGCCCCACTGATACAGTTGTTGGGTTTGGAATCCTTGGCCTATGAATTAAATTAGACCAATCCAATGACTTAAGAGGCTATAAACTAGGTTATATACTGGTTATGTTTTACAAAGAGTACAGAAGCACAATATTTTTTCTAACATATACCTAGACATCCAATGGAAAAGTTGTGGCATAAGTTATTTAAAAAAATATATATGTATTTTTTTCTAAGTTTGAAGTCCTTTTAATTTAATTCTTGCCATGAATTTGTAGTATGATAAAAGTATTTTCTTGTCTTTAATTGTATAATAATTCAATTAACCAGGAAAAAACTTATGTTGAGTAAGGAATGCAAGTGGTTGCTGTGATTATCCCAGCAAACAGGCTGGTGAGGAAGTTATTAGGTTTCATAATGGGGACACGGAAGGACAATATGAACCTGGAGGGCAAAGTAGCCTATAATATCTGCCTCATTATTTTAAGTTTGGTGAGTCTGGTCTGTTTAGAAATACAGGCTTAGAGCAGTCTCTAGGTTTAACCACACACAAAAGAAAGTATTAAGCAGTGAAAACAACAGATGTCAAACTCTGGTAGCCTTGGGTCGGAATACCAAAAGGAAGCCTAGACTGAAACAGATGCTGAAACAGGAATTGAGATAAGGAAACCAGAAGTCAGAGTGGGATGAGTAGGGGAAGAACCAACTCCTCCTCCTAAGACAGAGCTAGACAGAGGAATCACCTGGAGAACTTGGGAGGTTTTGACACTTGGCTGCAATTTTCCCCATGTTGATTCATTTTTATCAATAACTTTCAGTACCTTTTAAGGCCATGATATAGGTTCTGAAAGTATTTCTTTAGAGTGTATAAATAGAAATCCTGGTTCAGGATTAAGTTGGAGCATGGCAATAGAGTCACGATTGCTAAGGAAAAACATGTTAAGCTCTTGAACTATAATAATCACAGGACTGTGATTTATTCACTCAACGAATTTTTACTAAGCCCCTACTATCTAGGCTAGGTATTGGGGATACATCAGTGAGCCCTACAGATAAAATATTCTTGGAGCTTACTGCTTAGTGGATAGATACAGAAAATAGACAAAGTAATAATATAGTACATTAAATGGAGATAAATTCCATAGAGAAAAACAGAACAGGAAGTAATCTTCACAGATTTACCAAGGATAAATTTCCAACTTATCAAAGCTAGCAAAGGAAAGATAGGTATTTATAAAAGTATAAAACATACCACATCTGAAATTCCTTCATGTTTCTGGTAACTCTCTTGGTAAACTAAATATATTCACTATTTCTTCTACAACCACTAAGTTTAGAATACAAATTAAAGTTAAAGTAGTGTGGAAAAGGTAGCAGCTTTTATACACTGAAGTAAAATGAATAATATGCCCTTAACACATTTTGTTAGACAATTGACAGTTGGTAATGAGGAAAAAGCAATGAGCACTTACAACAGCGAGGCTGAAGTTATTTAAAAACAAAGTCTTTACTTCCAATGCTTTTACCTCCAGCTGGGCAAGACAAGTAGAAGCCAGTCATCAGAGTTGGTGGGGTATGTGTGTGTGTGTGTGTGTGTGTGTGTGTGTGTGTGTGTGTGTGTGAGAGAGAGAGAGAGAGAGAGAGAGAGAGAGAGAGAGAGGGAGGGAGAATGCTCATATAAGATTTTTTTATCTTAAGTCAACTTGATTGCCTTCATAAAAAATTAAATTCTCAACTTTAAATGGAAATTTTCTGAAACAGAGGTATCAAGTGAACTCCATTACATAGGGGATGGACTCAGGCTACATTTAGTTCTTTATTTTAAATAACTTATTTTTTCCCCCCAGATTACCAAGAACAGACCTTTAAACCTAACATTAAACAGGGTCAAAAGCAAAAATGGACGGTCAAACCAACTAATTCATATGAACAACTCATTCCTCTCCCCAGGGCTCCATTTTGTCTTTCCAGCTGACTACTATACCTCACCACCTAAATGGCCCACAGGTACTGCAATCTTAGCATTTTAAAAATCACACTCATCACCTTCCTCCACTGACCAATTTTCACCATTGACCGTGTGTCCAAAACTGGGGTGGTCACTTGTCCTTGAGTCCTGGCTCTCTTTAACATCTAGTCTGCCACCAGTCCTTCTGATCAATGCCTCAGTAACTCTAGATTCCATGCCCATAAGCTATTTAGCAGAATACCTGTTTGAAAGTTCTTAAAGTGATGGTATTTAAAAGTATTCACTTTTATCCACTCTTTTCACACCCAGTCACATCTTCCTTCAAGCCTTCTTTCTTGTTTTATCCTTTGAACTATTGATCTGGTCTCCTACCTACTTTGTATATTTCTGCCTTCTAATGGATCTTTCCTGCTGTTACAAAAGCAGCAAATGCTAAATTTCTAAATTAAAAATTTCACACTGACCAGATCATGTCACTCTTATGTATAGAAACCTTCCTTGATTCCATAGCATGCTATCCATGTGTCTTTATGATCTGAACCTAGATGACCTTTTCATATCTCCACCTTTAGCTTTCCCACTGGGTTCACTCTTGAGAGCAATACTCAGTCAAAACTTGGTTATGTCAAACTCCTAGTAAGGGTATAAAACCTTAATTATGTTAATGAATCATCCTTGATTCAAAGTGAAAGAGCAGAATTCACCAGATTGTTTGTTGAACTTCCAGTGACTTGGACTGTTAATTAGCACTTTCACTGTTAATTAAAACCTTCCACCAGTCTGAATTGCTTCTTCTCTCCTTTGCCCTTCTCTCCCATCAGCCAATACTTGTCAGATTTTCCATCAGTGCTCCTGAAATTCTTTCATTCCTGGTCATTTTCACTAACAGTCCTCTGGTCGTCACTACTTTCTTGTTGAATTACTGCAGAGGGATTCTGCCTGGTTCCCTGTCCTTCATTCTGTCTCCCCATCCACCTGCCCCAGTGTATCTCTCACAGCCCACCAGATAATTTTCCTAAAACATTGCTTGCGTTCTGTTTTCGAGTCAATGATTATCTTCTTTTGTGAGCAAAATCATACTCTTCATTCTGAAATCTTAAGTCCTAAATGTTCTATCTCACTTAATTTGAATTTATTTCCCTTTTGGCTATGTAGATTCTCTTCTCAGTGGGACCTGCTGCCCCACTACTTTTCCTCACTCAAGACCTCTCTGTTCTTGCCCAACTGGAGTTCTTCCTTCTGATCCAGTTCCTGCATGTCCCTCAGGAGCACATCGCCTGCGCTGCTTTCTCCATTTGCTGAACCGTAGCTGTTGACCTTTGTGAAAGGCAACTTCAGACAGGAAGAACACCATGTTTGGTGTCAGTTATGGGATCAGGCTCTTGATCGCTAGACGTGACTTAGCTTATATTTTTTCTCTCTGAGCTTTGGTCCTTATCATAAAGTCAAGTGCATGGTTTAAATGACTTATGGTAACAATGCTTCATAAACTTTAAAGCATTATGCAGTGGTATCTAATTGTTGCAATCAAGTTGAATCCTTGATTGTATGTTTGCCTATTTCCTATTTATGTATGTTTCCCATCTTTTATGAGTGTTTTAAGGGTAGATATAAGGTAAAATTAAAAAAATTAATCTCGCTTACTGATTATTCTTCTTTCTTGTTCTGTTTAGCCCACATCATAGCAAATGTTCAATAAACTCTCCTCTGTCAAGCACATCGAATGAATACAAGCATCAGGCACTATAATGAAAGTATAGCATTTGGAGCAGGGAGTGAGAGAGTAACAGGAAAAAAACGAGGTGACCAGAGATGAGGAGACTGACTGGGGAACTGGCCTGCCTCAATACTGACTTCTTTTATGAGTCCAAAGACAAGCTTAGGATTTAGACACATTCTTCAATAAAGAAGAATAATCATTAGGTAAGAATTTATTTTAGCTTTGCACTGTGTCTTCTAGCCCCCTCTCTCACAGGCAGCCTACGAGAAGTAAGAGAAATAAATGGGAGTGGAATACGGGAATTTATGATTCTGCCTAGTATCCATCTTAGAAAGGAAATATAAACTGCGACAAGTCTTGGTTGATAAACTATCTTTAGACAATAAGAATAATCACTAGATACTTATTATAACTCTTATTATGCCTGAGTCACTGAGTCTTCATACTCAGCTGAAAAACAAACGAATCAAACAAGTGAAACATGGTTCCTGTTTTCAGAGTTTATAAGTTACAGTAGAATAAAGAGACTGACAGTAACCCCAGCAAAACAACTAAGAGAAATGGAGTTTGCTTGTTACCTTTGAAGCAAAAGGTACATTTCTCCAAAGCAAGTCACTAAAGATTGCTACTGTTTTGTTGCAGAGTGGATTTGCCAGCCTGAAAATGATAGCTTACCCTGGTTCTCCCTTCACCAGGCAGGCTTGGTGAGTGCTCTTGTTTCACATGAGCCAGCCTAGCTACAAAAAGACATTTGCATAGAAGATTGGGGAAATCACCAAACAACAAAAAAAGACTTATGCTTTGGAAATTCCTCGTAATACTGCTTTAATTAAACAGATGTTTCCCAAGTAATGGCGATTGAAATGAAATTTTAATAGTGCCTCAGCTAATTCCTAGTGTATTCTTTCATTATACTTGGCTTTCACAATGGGACCATATTTGGTTTCACTTCCTGGTTTGTCCACATAAGCCTGTTGCTGGGAAATGTTTAAAGTGTTTATGAGAGAAGATTAATCGTTTTATAATGGACAAAAGCATTTTGGTTTGATTTCAATTTAGTTCATATAGTAATTTTTATTAAGCTTATATAAATAAGATTTCTAGTGCTTAAACTGGTAAATCAGTTGCTTAAAGAAAACTCTTTTTAAAAAAAACCACCTTTTTGGCACTATATTAAGTTACCTTTGGTGAAGTCATCTGTGGAACTGTTTCAGTGGGCACCCGTTGTGAAACAAATGAAATGTTGACTATAATTAGAGTAATTGTAACTTGATTTTAAACAGAGGTTTGATTGCCCAGGGAGTGACATAATGAACACCGAATGACTTTTCTGGAAGAAGGGCCCAGTATATTCTTAAGCCGATGGCCTGTTTCTGGTGTGTTTAGCGTGGCCACTACTAGTACATTGGGTACCCTCTTGTGTGTGTATGTTTTAAATGGCTGTTCTTGTGTGTTATAGCATTTCATGAAATACTTGGCTATTAATTCTAAAAGTGACAGTTTTACCCCTAAAGCATCTAATTTCACCAAAGTATTCAGGTACCATATAGTATAAAAAACAAATAAAAAAAATCTAATTAAATCCATTTCTCTTTTGAAAACATCAATGAAAACTTTCTGGGAAATATCTGCTTTCTCAATATCTAATTGTTTCCTTCAGAGCCGTCATTTTACTGGCTAATCTGATAGCTTAATTTTTTAAAACATAACTAGTTTCTACTTCAAAATTTTTACTTTAATTTTGAAGTTTATTTATGTTTTATTTTACATGGTGATCTGGTGTTACCTTAATATAGAACTGGGCTTCCTGTTCTCATTCTCAAACTCTCTGCAACTAATTCTTTTTGACACTGTCAAATTAACTTCCATAATATGCACCAATATGTCCTTAAATATATTTTTTCTATGATTCCCCTGCTCATATACTATCAGTGATTCCCCCCTGCTTGTATGATCAAATAAAAACTTCTTTCTGCTCTTGTAAAAATATTTGGCTATTAATTCTAAAAGTGATATTTTTTCCCCCTATCATTTCTCAGGTGCTTGTTATATGCTGAGTTCTGAGCCATCTTGAAAAGTTCTTAGCCTAACATTCTAAACTTTATTTTAATATTTTATTCTAATATACTTCCTAATTTTATCTTTGTTATTTCTGTCTCAAAAATACCACTCCATCTATATACTTAACTACTTAAATTCACCTTGGATTCTTCTTACCTTCTTTATTTGTTTCTCTATTCCTCCATATAAAATATTATGTGCCCTATTATTAATCTCTTGTCCTTTCATCTTCCACCTGTATAAATCCTATGCATCTTTCATGGTTCAACTTGTAACTCCTATGTCGTAACTATTATTCCTTTGGCATATATGGCCCAAGACACAGCTATATAATCTATTTGTTTGATCTTTCTTATATTCATGCTTTATCTCACTAAAGCATAAATTTTTTTTGAGGGTCATGTTTAACGCCTTTCTATCCCCTTCAGCACCTGGGGCGATGCTTTGCATCTAGCAGAAGCTAGGTCATGATTATTGAGTACACCTAGTGTTAGAGTGGACATAATATAAGACATTCTCTCTATACTTTCCCTTGGGGCCCCATCTCTGATCATGACACAAGTTAGTGGTACCTAGGGGCCTCTTCATTTAACCTCTATTCAACTAACTGACTAAATTGTTGCCTTCCTTGAATAGATAAGACATTTTACAATAAAGACAGATGGCATTCTCAAATATAAATAGAAAAATATTGTTTCTGTGTGGGTAAGGAAAAAAATACACCATTAGCTTTGTTGGCACAGTCTTTCAAGTTTGGTTGCTAAAAAATAACCGTAGAGTCATTTGCTGTCCATGAAGGAGAAATTTACATTTGACTGGAGATTATGCATGTTGTGCAGCTGAATTTGTTAGAGCCAGACAGCCCCCACCCTGATTTAGAAGTCCTATGTTAAGCTTCCAGATGGAGAATGTGGCTTTTGTCTTCCTGGGAAGCCATCAGAACTCCAACATTTCCAGGCAGAACATGGTTTTTCTCCTTTGTAAACACTAAGTGAAGCTGCAGAATCGTGCTGAGTTCTGAAGCCCAATGTGCAGAAACTCTACCTGTCACCTCTTTTAGAATGTGGGCGTTCTAATCAGTTATTTGTGGGTTCTTTTAGAAGCCTGACCTTTCTCTGTCACTTCAATATGTCCTGAGCTGCCTCCAGTTATTCTTAATGCCATGGCTGATAGGGCTCACATGGAGTCTTTATTTGCTAAAGGATTTAGGGACCTTAGCATGTCATGTAGAATTTGGTGAATTAAAGACAAATTGAGGCTGTTATAGGGCGTTTTTGTGGTGTTCACACCAAACAAGGGGGTCTAATTTTTATTCTTTTATCTGTTCATTTAATGTTTAATAGCAGCTTCTGCCAGCTAAGCCATGGGCTACAATGATGAGGATGACGCATATGGACCAGAGGTCATAGGGCTTATAGTTTAGTGGAAGAGAAATAAACCTTTATTGAACAATTACATGAAGGTGTGTGAGCAGTGCTGTGAAAGCAAGGGATAGGGAACTAAAAGAGCACGCTGTGAAGAGTCTGATTGGAGTGGTTAGAGAAGACATCCCTTAAGAAATAACTCCTGTAAGTCATTGACTCAGGAAGGCAATGGCTTGAATATTTGCCCTCTTTGAGCCTTGAAAGGGAGCTCAACCTTGAAGTGGATTGCTTGGCACTGTTTCAAATGGCAGCTACTTTGCGTAAGAATTAGCCTTTGTGTGAGACTGTTCTCATGCATGGATGTGTTACAATTGGTATTAGACATTTGTATTTGGTGTTTGCCCTGACCCCCATTTCTGGCTTAGAGCTCCTGTTGGAATTTCCCGATAATAGCATACTTTGTTACTCATAATAAAGCCCTTTCAACCATACCTAGTACAACCATGAGTTTGTACTAGGCGAGGTGACTCCTTGGTGGGCCCCTAGATAGCTTAAGGATAGCTGTTGGTCTCCAGCGAAACCAATCATGTGACTAGAGGGTTGGAACTTTCAGTCTACCCCTGACCTCTGGAAAGGGGAAAGGAACTGGAGATTTTCAGTCACCAACGATCAGCAATTTAATCAATTGTACTTATGTAATGAAATTTCCATAAATACCTCTAAATGTGACAGGGTTCTGGGAGCTTCCACATTGGTACACAGACTGAGGTGCTGGGAGGGGAGAGTGTATAGAGAGGGCCAGGAAGTTTGCCCTCCATAAAATACCCTGCCCTATTCGCTTCCATCTGGCTGTTCTTGAGTTGTATCTTTTCCAAAACAAAAACCAAACAACAGAAGAAAAACAGTAATTCTAAGTAAAGTATTGTCCCTGAGTTCTCTGAGTTTCATGTTCTAGTGCATTATTGAACTTAAGGAGGGGTTATGGGGAACCCCTGACTTTGCCATCAAGTCAGACAGAAGTGTAGGTAGTCTGGGTACCAGGACTTGGAACTGGTGTCTGAAGTGGGGATAACAGTCTTGTAGGACTGAGCCCTTGAACCTGTGGAGTCTGACACTAACTCTGGGTAGTTAGTATCAGAAGGATTACATTGTAAGAAACCTAGTTAATGTCAGAAAATCATGTCAAAAGAAGATATCTCACTTTATTTACCCTAAATGTAAAGCACACATTGATCTGCTCCAGCAGGGTAGTAAAGAGAAACCAGAGATTTTGGCTAGCAGCCATTCACCAAGTTGCAATTATGAAGCATAGATTTAACATCAAGGTGAATGTAGATTGTTTCCCTGAAATAATAGATGATGCAAAAGCCTCTTCTTTCAAAACCGACCTGTTTCTCTTTTGACATTCTTGCCCAATGCTTCACCTCCCACACCTTCTTTCAGAAAAAATCAGACCCTGCAGAAGTAAGCAGTGTTGGCTGAGTGGAATGTTTTAAAAGTCCTTCTCTGGGTTGGGCCAGTAGGCGCTGGTTACACATCACTATGAGCCAAAGGTTGTGGGTGTTGTTTGTTTGTTTCTTTCAAAATCCCCAATTGTTAGACTGTAAATGGTCTATTATTAGCCCATTATTACGGGATTGATTTGGAGAAGAATTTTCTACTCAGGTCATCTCACAGTGCAATTCTGTATTGGAGCCACATAGTTGAACCTGGATCCCTGGGCCTTTTGGCAAAATTTCTTTTGACTTCGTAGTAGAACTGAAATGTTAAGAGGTGTCAGTGACCTAGTAGCGCTTGCTGTTTTGTTTCCTTGGAACTAAAGTTGACTAAATAAAGCTCACTTCATAGGTTGTTTTGTTTCAGTTTACGATAATGTTCCAAGGCAATCCTCTTTTAAAATTACTTTATCAGCAAAAGAATTGGCATGCTGTATCAGTTTTCCTTTACATTTAGGTGCCACTCTGATGATTGTGAAGTACCTCCACAATATTTATTTTACCAATAATATAGTTATCTGTATTGGAAAGCTAAGGACAGGGGGCTTTGATGGGGTGAGTGATTTGCCTACGCCCAAGCAGATGGTAGTGGAAGCAGGCCTGGGAGGTCTGGCAGTGCACGTTTTCCACACTGCAACCATGAAAAACCAACCCCTACCTTTCACTTTCACTTGTGGGCAGAGTGGAGAAGCCGAGGCTTCACTCAACCAGCTACAAGGCCCCTAGGGTTGGGAAAAACAAAAGGAATAAAAATAAAGTAAAATTGGGTGGTTTGCACTTGCCTAAAGCAGCTCCAGAGCATTTATAGAGCAACACATCGAGAGTAGTGCTCACTCTGTATGCCCAGAAAGGACTGTATAGTCATGGCGGCTCCTGACCAAGAAGTGGAAAAAGGCGTCTGCCCAGCATCTAAGAGCATAGACACCAGTAACATGTAGGTAGAAACAAAGCTGGAGGCTTTAAAAAATTTCTTCCCCTGAGGTTAGAGGTGGCCATACCAAAAGGGGAGGTGGACTGTGTTGTGCCGCCAGTGGGCCACATGGTGAAGCATCCTGTCTTCTTATTCCAGCTATTGTCAAGCAAGTTATGGTCACAGTGATGACAGAATATGTGACGCAGTGTGCCCAGTCTTTTGGGGTCAAACCCTAGCATTCCTGGGAAGGAAATAGCAAGAATCAATCAAACAACAAGAGATGCTGCATAGCACTTGTTTCCATCAAGTTCCGTTGCCAGGCCTCCTCCACCTCTCCCTCCTTGAGACATTATTTTGTTTTTATAACAACAAAAAGCAAATCAGTAGGGGAAATGTTTTAGGAAGAGGTCTCTGTCTGCAGCATAGAAACAGGACTGAGGAGGGTATTTCAGTTGTCCTTCCCAGGGATGGGGTAGGCTCTGCCCCAGGCAGTGGGATCAGGGATCTAGAAGAGGGTAGTTTAAGAAAGGGACTGACCAACTTGGGGGAATAAGAAGAAGGTGGCTTTGGTGCCTGAGCTCTTGGTATTACTATCAATCACCCTTTGGCATCATTCAGCTATCAGCCTTGATGTTGCTATCAATATTCATGGACCCAAAAAAGGCAGATTTGGTGTAGTCATGAGTAGAAATGGTGGATTCAGTTGGGGACATGCTGAGTTTGATGTGCTTTCACACATCTCAAATGGATAGCCAGGAAGATGCTGGGGAGATTCTGAGGCTTGGGCTTAGGGAGCTGGGTGTGGGAAACATCTACACAGGGGTGGTGGGTAATCCTTAAGAGTGGAGGGTATCAGCCCAGGAGAGCATGTGCATGAGCAGAAACGCTACTGGCCAAGGACTGAATCCTAATGAATTCCACTCTTAAAACGATAAGTCTGTATTAAGGCTTTCCATGGTTCCCAGTTACCATTCTGCTTCTTATTAAAATCAATACTTTCATTAATTATATGCTTGACCTGATGACCTTTTTTTCTAGCTTTTACTTTCTTTTTAGCAAGAACAACCACCAATTGTAAAGCATTCAGTGCTCTCTTCCTAAGAAAACATAACTCCAAGACTAACTTCTTGGAGTTAATGTTTTTCCTGGTGTTGTCACTTTTGTCCTTTAAAGCCCTGTCCAATTCTCACCACTCCAGAGGAGTCTTTTCAGATTATGTAGCCCCTAGCTCCAGCTGCAATTAATCAGCTCACAGACTAGTAGAATGCAGGAGGTGGAGGGTCTATTGATCATCTGTCTCTCTCTCTCTAGCTTTATAAGTGAGGAAAATCAGGTCAAGTGAGAGGAGCTAACTTGCTCAACATTATACTGTCAGTTAGGTGTTAAGCAGGGAGTAGAAATTGCATCTCTTGACACCTAGTCAGGTTAACCAACTTGATAGATTGATCTCTTAATAAAAGGGTCAAATACTTTCAAATCCACATAATTTCATTCCTGATTTTTGTAAACGGGGTGCTTCCACGGTTATTTTCCAGGGGAAAAAAATCTTATGTGTGCTTACCTAGACAGTTATCTCCTCTCACTTGACCTGAATGTGTTAATTTCATATATGGCTATCTAATGTAAAAAAAAAAAAAAAAATCTATGCCTTTTCTGGACAATTAGTAGGATCATCTCTCTCCCACCCAAACCCTTCTAATTCAAGGTAACAAACAACACTGATAATATTTAGTATTTATTACAATAACCTATTAATGTGGACAAAGCATATCTAACACAGGAAAATTATATTTTTGTGCATTGGCATGTATTTTTAGTATATTGGGGCTTACTGTATATTTGATTGATGTAATCTATTTGTTTACTTTATAGATTATAGATTTTTTGTGGTAAAATATATGTAACATAAAATGTACCATTTTAACTATTTTAAAGTGTACAGTTCTGTGGCTTTAAGCCATCCACATTATTATGCAACTATGATTATAGTTGTATATAGAGAGTTATATATTTAAATATATGTGTGTATACTTAAAACGTGGCCTTTATATACTTAAAACATAGCCTTTGCTCAGGTGACATTGGTTATATCTGTCTTATCTGCAGTGTGAATCTTGATTGGAGAGAGACAGGCATTGCTTTAGAAAGCAGAGGTTACTTGCACAGGTTAACTTTTTTTTATTATTAAGTTGCATCCACACATCTGTATTATTTTGGCTTTACAAAACTTTGTCTTCCATATGGGCCATACATTAAATAATTTAGACAAGTTACATTTACATTTCGTAACACTGGAGTAGTAACTAGAGTCATATGTAATATTCCAAAATCTGGCATGGAAATCACTAACTGAGGTAGAAAACCAAACCTCTTAATGTCTAATCTAGTGTCTCTTTACAGGATAATAATTTAAAGCCAACCTTTAAACAAACCTACTACTCTGTTAATAAATTACCATTTTTGAGCATGTGCTTTGTACCTGCTACTGTGCTAAGCATTTGATTTATAAATTACCTCATGTAATTCTTAAAACATCTCTAGTAATATCTACTTTACAGATGAGAAAATTGATACTTAGTTCATGTAAGATCAAGAGGATGGTAAATGACAAAATTAGAACTCAATCTTAACCTTAACTAGTCTGCTACACTTCTTTCCCAGTCTTTCTAATATTCATAAGAATTTGTGGATAATAATTAGGCCTACAAAGTAACTATCATATTGAAAGTAACTTGCATATTAGGAGCATGTGCTACTTGTTTGTTGAGTGATTCAGAAAGATCGTATTTAGGTGATTTTTTATGGTCTTTATTTATTTTAACCACATTTTAATAGGAAGGCAGGAAGAAAAGCCATGTAAAACATCATTTAAGTACAGATGAAACCTCGATTCTTCCTCTTGTCATTAAATTGGTGGGTAAATGTTTCTCTGTAGGGAGTTATGTCCACCGCATGCTCCCTTGCTCTGTTTATCATTTTGATCTTAATTACTTAATAGAGGCAGGAAGGATGAAGGGATCGCTTGTTGATTCTGTTTCACTAGATAGAATACTGAGTAATGAGTTGGAAAACTATATACATCTGAAATATTTTAGGTTGTACATTTTAGTTTCTCTAAAAGGTAGATTATATTTTTTTAAAAAAGAAAGGCGTCATAGTCTATATAGAGCTCCCATTTTATAGAGCTCATTGGAGAGGCAGCATAGCAGATGGCTCTTAGAATTCTAGTGTGAATTCTGGGTTTGCTTCATGAGCTCAAGCAAGTTTCTTAGTTTCTCCAATCCTTGGCTTTCGCACTTGGAGCTGTGATAGATCATAATACCTGACTCACAAAGTACATAGTAAATGGTAGCTCTCTCCTTTCCATCTCTTACCACCTCTTCTCATACAACAGATAATTACTGAGAATCTCTGTGTGTTAGATCCTGTCCTGTACACTGCTCTCTCCTGAGAGCTCATAGTGAGAGTCAGGGAGGCATCTAACCAGCTACTCGTGATGCAGTTTAATGGAAGTATGATAGAACTATCAAAACTCCCTAAATGCTGAATCAATCCAAGGTATGTATGGATGGACTATGCTTTTTGAGGGTTAGTGGGCAGCAATGTTCATTTAAAACATCTTTTGTAATTAGTGGTCATTTAATACTTGGTGAACATTAACATTATGTATTTTATGGTTAGAAATTAGTTCAGATTAGTTTAATCTAAATACTAGGCTGATTCACAATGCATGGCAATTTGATTTTGGTCATTGGGTTAAGAATATGTCATCCCAGATGTAGCTAGCTTTCTTTACCATGGTCACTATTTTATAAGACCGAAATCATCCAAGGACATTCAATGTTGTCTATTTGATTATAGGTCACAGGGTTTTAGAATTACAGTATGTATGGAGCACCTACTATGTGGCAGGCCCTCAGGAGACAAGAAATGCCATCCTAGAGTCTGTGATCTTGGGGAAAGATGGATAGGGCATGATACACACCATCTTTGCTTAGATGATAACTTGATAATTTCACTTGTGACAGTATTATTCCTGGTGCATTATATTGTTAACTTATACAAAAGAATTTTGAAATCATGATTTGATAAGATATTAAAGTAATTTAGGAAAGCTGTGGCATTTATCCAGTGATCCATCACTGATTCAAAATGACTCACTGTCATTATAATCCTCCCAGTCATACTGAATTTGACAGCAGTTCTACATTCGGATTTGTGAGATGTCGTATTTGGTGGGGAAGTCAGCAACTATAAATTTTTCTCCTTTCTTTCTAAAGTTTAAAAGGTTAGTCTCTTCTTCTGAATCTCTGTACCTGTCATAGGGTGATGGAAATATGTGAGGCTCTGTCCCCACCACTTTGCATTGCTACCCTTCCAGTTCCATTATGGGAGTGTACCAATTGTGTTTACAGATCTTTTAGAGAGCCAGGCCTCCTCCTTCATACCTTTGGTTCCTAACTGGGTGTTGAACCTGATCTGGCATTATTCATTCACTCAGTAATTATTTACTAATTTTTTTTTTTTTTATGGTGAGACAGGGATAAGACTGAGATACGAGAGTACTCTCGGTGGGCTAATGACTTGTCCCTGAACAGGCTAACAATCTGATGTCACTTCATACTGTTATTCTTTTAATTTTGTTCATCACATTTTTACAAGGCAAAGCCAAGTGCTCTGAGAGGGGAGAGGAGCCGGAGAAGCCTTCTAGTTCCCCTTCTGCCAGTTCCCAGGATCTAACTGACTGGAAGAAAAACAGCAGATTCCTTATCTTTCCTTCCAGCTACATTCTATACAATCCCTGAGAAGAGTTCTGGTAGATACTAGTTAAGTTTCCAGAGATGTTTTCAACACCCCATTGATGAATCTGTATATGGAAGCTGCTGTGATATCCAGGCCCTTAATCTAGCCCTGGAAAGAGACACTGTGGTAGATCTCAGGGATATAGGTGAATAAGATACTGCCCTAGTCCTCAAGGAGCTTGAGGCAGTGGATCATGATATACTGTAAAACAGTGTGAGAGAACTATTAGTAAAGTGTTCTAGGAACACAGATGGAAGAGCAGTGGGTTCAGCCTGGGGAGGTCAGGGTGGCTCATGGAGGTAGTCTCAGGGTGGGACAGATGGCGAAGTGAAATGTTCCTCACTTAAGCACATCTGGGATTCTTAGTATGAACCTTTCAAATTGATGAAATAGAGCACTTTAATTTTACATAACCTGAAGCCTTAAACTTATGGAATTTGACAAAGAGCTTTACGTGCGGTATTGCAGTAATTCATGCCATATCTGACCTGCAAAATGAGATCGAATGACTACGAGGAGATTCTCAACTTCTTGCTAAATCTAAGATTTTATGTAACTATGACTAAAAGACAGATCCATCCAAATGGAAAGCCATTATTGGATTCCAGAATTTTACAATAGTTCTTTGCTTTTCTGCAAAGGAGTTTTGTGTGTGTTTGTTTTTTGTTGTTGTTGTCAGTCTCCACTATCTTCTCCAATATCTCTACCCACCAGCAGAAAATGAGAGCATGTAGACTTCTCAGTTTTCAAAGTTTTAAAATCCTTGTGGCCTTTTTTATCAGAAAGCCGATTGCCTCCTATTGTTTCTTAATCTACAGTCACTTGAGAGTACTCCCTTATAAATCTTTATTTGGCAGCCTTCTAAAAGGAGCTGTTATTTGAGAAAGGAAATTCTCCGTGTTTTCCTTTCTTCCAGATTTGGAGATGGTTTTTTGGAATTGACTTTTTAGTGAAAATATACCTGCATCCTGCTGCTGGGGAGAGAGAATATTTTTAAAGGGGCAGGTAATGCCAGTTTTATAACACTTGTGAGCACAGCAAACTAAAGAATCTACAAGAATCCACTGATGCTGTCTCAGCAGCTGGGTCTGTCAGAATCACTATGACAGCCTGAGTCCTGTTTATCCTGCCTAATGTGGACTATTCTATACTAAGAAGCTTTGCCATTTAGTATTTTCACATTTCATCCTTCTAACTTGTACTTTTGTTTGCTGCTGGGGAATAAGAAAGGCGATAACTTCTGTTATGGTTTCTAAAATTAAGAGTATTTTGTATTAGCCTGGATGAAGAAACTAAACTGCATTTTGCTGGAGTTTTTTTGTTTTGTTTTGTTTTGTTTTGTTTTTACTTAATAACAATAGCCACACTCTGAGATGACAAGTTGCCATTTATTGTAAGAGAGATTTCATTAAGTTCTACATTTATATCTTTTCAGCAAAATATTCCTCTGGTTTAGGTAAATGGTAAGTAGAAAAATGAAATGAAACTCATTAATAGAATATGTTGAAAGCATCAACTCAACTCAACTGTTTGTTTGTTTTTTAATAATTCCCACATCTGGTGAGGGTGCTTACTCATATTGTTTAAGGTAAAGAAAATTAGTATGATCTTCTCGGGAAATAATTTGACCATATTCTCACTTTTGGAAATTTATACTAAGGAAATCATATGAATAAAGTAGAGATGTTTAATAGCATTCTTCATAATAAAAAGGGGAAATCTAAAATTCATAGGAAAATGGTTTTGTGAACTGTGACATAATGGTATATAAACTATTATGCTTCTATCAAAAATGATCTTTAGGGAAACTATAACATCAAGAAAGCCTATGATAAATGAAACAAAGGAGATCTCAATATTGTGCCATTGAATTTTACAACAACAAAGTTCTGTAAAGCCAGTTGTCCAGCAAAACAAAACAAAACAAAAAAATCTGGAAAGAGAAAACAGTCTCAAATATTGTCTTTTTCCCCTAATTTTTCCCTATTTTCTGTAATAAGCATAGATATTTTCAGTGGGGTTTTCCATCTTTTATGTATAAAATGAGTGGTGCCTCAGTTACAATAACTTTTTCATTAAAAATTTTTTTTCATTAAAAATTTAATGTTCATATTTTATGCTTTATAAATTGCCATGGTGATGGGATTAAATGTGTAACTTGTGACAGCGATTTGTTTCTGTTCCTGGGTATTAGTTAAAACCTTTTATGAGAGGTCAGAAGGTAATCTTTTTAACAACGGTCGCTTTTTAAAAAATTTATCCTTTATATGTTTCATGTTCTGTAGTTATTATAGATGTTGAAAATTTTAGAACTACATAAGTAGATAAATTGTCTTGCAGTCTCTTTGATGCATAAAATATAACAGTATGTTTATGATTTCTCTGTAGGAATTTTTCAAATAGAAACTAATTGCAGAGTTTCCGGTTGAGCAGCATTCACAGGGTAAGATTAACATTCTGAATTATGAACACATGGTAAAGATAATTACTATTACATTGGTAGCTTGGGGCAAACAAATGTTGAATGCTTAGTATGTAAAAAGAGGTTACTATTCCTACAGATGTTTTGAGTAAAATCTTTTTGATGTTTTAAACCCAGTTAAATGAAAATTAAATCTGTATACATTTTGGTAAAATGTCTTCTTACTTGTGCTTTGTTGTTTTTGTATGTGTGTGTTTTATATTTGTCATTTTCTAACGTTAAAGGACTTAGATCACATGACTCCATGTCTGTATTTTTCAGATTTTTATTTAAGGTAGTATTTTTAATGTATAGAATTGGTTTGCCATATTTCCATAATAGGCATGCTTTCCTGGCATAGGTAAGTCAGACATTAAAAAGCTCTATGCACTGTTGCTTCCTGCAAACATCACTCTTCTTTTATAGTTGTGGAAGATTAATCTTAAATTAGCTCTGTAGCAGAGCTTTTGACTTTGTCATAATGAATGATTAATTTATAGACTGTACTAAATAGCATGACTCTCTGGCATTGTGAGTACATCATATGTCTTAAAAGTGTGTCACCCAGTTCTGAACACATAGTCCAGGTGAAGCAATGGTGAGAATAGTGTGCCTGTCCCCTCCTGTATTCTGAACATCCTTTTATAAATGAAGGCATAGATCCTTTGACTTCTTGAGTATAGTATAGCCACATTTTCCTGCTGATTAATTTTTAAAAGCTAATATCATCAGGTACTCTTCTACTTATGACTCTTCAGTGGCTTTTCCTGGACTATTTATTATCTAAACTCTTTACCTTGGCTTCAAGCCCTCCATCACGCCTGTACTTTACAAAGGCTCCTGACATTCCAGCCAAGTGGCCTCTTTTCTGGTCCTCACACATCCTAAGTTTCTTGCTCCTTCTCCCTGGAATGATCTTCAATATCATCACATGGCTGGCTCCATTTAGAGACTGGCAGTCTTTCTAATGAGGCCTTCCTTGACCTCCCAAACTCAAGTCGTCTTCAGAGTGTTTCTGATTTTATTGTGTTTGTATATTTGATTTTTGTGTCTCTTTCTGTACTTCGCAGTAAGGTCACTGAGAGCAGGGGTCTTGTCGACCTTACATACTTATATTTCCCTAACACTTAGAACTCCCCTTGGCATTCTAAGTATTTGTTGCATAAACAAACTAAAGTTCTGAAGTCTCTTTGATGCGTGCTGTTTTGTTTAGTAATGTTTCAGCCATTTTCTTTGGTCATTTTGCTTTTATAACCAAATGAAGTAAATACTTTATAGGTTGAGCAATCATCTCACCCATTTTGTCACTGAAGTGACAGCATGAGATGGTGATGCTCTCAACTGCAAATGTTTTCTCCCACAATAGGACTCTAAATACTGTGAGAGCAGAAACCAGGCCTCATATCTCCTTAGTATGCCTTTATAGTTCTAGCCTCTATAATTGAGTGTATATAAACGTTAACTTTAGAGAAAGAGTTAAGACTAGTTGCTTAATCACATTTCTAAATATTTCAAGAATACACTGGTTTCTCTGCTCCAAAGCTTTAAAATATCTCCTTTTGCATTATAGTTTTAAGAAATATAACATAGAAATATTCTGGACTGTATCTGTAACTTTGTGTTCCAAAACCCTGTTTTAATTTTATTAGGAAGGTCTATAACTAATTAGGCAATGTAGCCAGAATTAGTACAACCAGCTTTCCAGTTCTTTTCAAATTAGGAAACTTGGCCATAAACCAAGTGTTCTAATACTACTCTTGAACACTTCTGAACTTTAGCTTTTTTATTTGTAAAGTGTTGGACTTTGATCTCTCTGCTTTCTTCCTGGAGTAAATAGTCCGTATGTTTCTGTTCTTATGAAAGGTAGGTCACCTATGGAAGTGTTAGGAGAAGTAAATAGAATGGTGATCTCTGCTTTCAGCTAGTCATTTGAAAGCAGAGCATGTGTGAGTCACAAGAGACTGCATTTGGTTCTATTCTGTGGTTTGTTTAGGGTGGTGAGATGGGGGGTGAGAAACATTTTTTATAAATAATGAAGGTTGTGGAGAAGGATTTAAGGTTGCCTTTTAGTTACACATTTTTTTCTAAGAATTATGGAGAATAATGCAGCATTGGTGACTTGTGTTCTACTACTAGTAACATGGCTGCAATTTTTTTTTAATGTATCCTAGATAATTTAGTAGCTCACTAGAAGCATCAAAGAACTGAGGGGTCTTTTCCTAAAAAGATAATTATCATATAAATTAAATATATTATGTATTCTATAACCACCAGAAACAAGGAAAAAGAGAAGCAATGTTCCTTAAATTCAGAACAACTCAGCTTTAATGAGGATTTCTAGGGTTGTTTTTATGGTTTTAATTGTCCTATTCAGTAATTTTCTCCTGGGACTTTAAATGATTAAGATTATTTTCCTAATATTTAGAATATTATTTATGATTGTTTTATAGACTCATTACCAAACTTCTGCTTTGAGTAGGAAGCTGCAGAATTGTAGTTACACCTCTCTAATCTCCTTTGGTTTCTCAGTATTATTTGGCTGTGTCAGATTTTTTTCTTGAAACACTTTGATTTCTGTGCTCCAGATTATTGGGTTTCTTTTTTATTTCACTGATCCTGCTTCTGTATCATCCTCTACTACTCTGTGTCTGTTAGTTCTTCATCTGATACCCTATCTAGGGGAGAAAAGTTCTATTATTCACTCACTAAATTCATTCTCACAAAGAATTCATTTCTATGACATTTTCTACTACTTAATAGTCATGATTTCCTATGGGAGATTAAGGATGGCTTCAAATACTTTGTGGTTCTTCCCATCAAAAGATGGACTCTGTTACTCCTCTCTTTGAGCCTGGGCTGGCCCTGTTAACTTTTTTGACCAATCAAATGTAGCAGAAATGGTATGGAATAATTTCTAAGGTTGGATCTTAAAGAGATCTATAGCTTCTGCTTTTGTGTGCTTGAAATCTTCCTTCTTAGAACTTAGTCACCTTGCTGTGAAGAAACCTAAACAGCCCTGTGAAGGAGTTGCAAGGCCCCTCATCATCAGCTCAAGCTGAGATCCAGGCCAAGAGCCAGCCCAAGTGTCAACCTTGTGACTGGGGCATGTTCGACCTCCCAACCACCCCAGCATTGAAGCCAGTAAATACTGTGTGAAACAAAAGAACCACTTCATCATCCCACAGAATCATGAGAAATGATAAATGGTTATTGTAGCCATTAAATTTTGGGACAGTTTGTTACACAGAAATAAAGAGCTAAAACAAAATTTGGTACCTGGAAGTGAGATGCTGCCATAACAAAACATCTGGCATTGGCTTTGAGGCCAGGTGGCAGTGAAGACCTGAAAGTAGTAAGAAAGCTTATTAAAGGGGGTGGCTGGAAGAGCACTGAAGATATAAAATGGTACCCTGGTTATTTTATGTTGATAGAAAGATCAGCAAGACTGTCCCCTACAGTAATATGGAAGAGAGAAAATGAACCTAATGAATTTGTAGAATATTAAAATAGTCCCAGAGAATGTTGGAAGTGCCAATTGACTTCCTTTTTTAACCACCTATGATCAGAGCATTGCAAGATAGAGATGAATTAAAGAAGAAATTGTTCAGAGTTTAAATAGACTTTAGAGGAAATTTTTTCAATCCAGAATTTTCTAAGGTCATAAATAAAACTAGTTCTCACTGCCCTCTTCTCCACTCAGCAACAGATACTCAAAGGTAAGAAATGGCCTCAGGTTAAAAGATCAGACCAAAGCACTAATGCCAGTAAAACTTGATCTAAAGGTAAAAACAAAGTCAGGGCATAGGTATAAGACCCTGTATTAAGACCTCAAAAGATTTAAGGCAGTGTCTCCCTGGTCTTCTCAGCTAGATAGAAGGGCTGTAAGAATCTTAAGGGTATTGTCTTGCAGGTCAAGGACCTGATTTAGATGACAACATCATGGATGTCAAGCCTGAACTTGATACCATAGTGGGATAAAACTTTAAGGGTTGGGGGTGGGGCTTGAGAGACAGTGCGGATACTTTAGTAAGAGAAATGTAAGGAGTTTGTTGCCAGGAAATAGACTGTGGAGGATCAAACATGGCTGCATATTCTTCACCACTCCTCCCATTGGAAGGTGGTGTTTGCTTCCCCTCCTCCCGAGTTTGGGCTGGCCTGGTAACTCCTTGGACCAGTAGGATGTAGTGGACGTGACGCTGTGTAGCTTCCAGGGCTCTGCCATAAAAGATCCACAGTCTTTGCCTCTGTACTTGGAATGTACTGTCTGAGAACCCAGCCGCCGTGCTGGGTGAGGACACTCAGCCAAAGAAGCCTCACATGAGGGCCTTACCAGTCAGCACCAACTCACCGCCAGATAAATAAGGATATCTTGGTTCTTCCAAATATCTTTGTGCCAGCAATACCATGAGCAAAAGAACCACCTACAGAATCATGAGAAATAAAACTATATATATTTTTAAGCCTTTAAGGTTTGGAATATGTAGAATAGTTAGCCAAAATCCTTCCCATCTGTGTTATGAGTCCTAGTCTTCCTCTGGGATACGCCCTCTCTAAACTCTGAACATTTCTGCCTCTGCATTTTTGTATGTTTGATTCTTTATTGTACAATTTTTATTTGTTTGTTTGTTTGTTTATTTATTTTTAGGCAAGGCAACCCTTGGTTGACCTCACAAATTGCAAGGACCTTGTCAGCTTACAATCCCTATAGCACCTGGTCTTCCTAGGTGGTCTCTCATTCAATACTGTACAATTTTTTGTGTGTGTGCTCTGTGTGCTAAAATCTGTGGGAGATGCCACAACAGCATGGGATAAAAATCTGAATCCATTTGACTCCTGCTTCTCCATGGACCTCTCTGATGTTGGCAAGTGATGTGAATTTTCATTTACAGTGATTATTTCACTCTTTGCTTTCTTTGCATTAAAATCTTCCCTTACTATTTGTGGCCCACATGATTACAAATAGCCTTTCAGCTGCCCACTTGTTTCTAATTCCTCTTCCTTAAGTCCATCCTGCGAATCTCTACAGCTCACTGACACTGTCTACTTACTGCCTCAGATAGCTGAGTCTCTCTGAGGGGTTCATGTGGGAGATGGTAGCTGTTCCTTTGCAGTCTATGAAGCAGGGAGTATCCCAGACATGTAGTGAAACTTCCAGAACACTTAAAAGGTAGTCACTTTTCTGAGATATTTTATCACCAATGTATCTTGTGAGCTTTCCCCGCCTGGGGATACTTAGAAACAAACAGTAATTCTGGCCCTACCTGGACTAATTGAATTGCTCTGTGGGAGTGGGGCCTGGATTTAGGTTTCTTTTAATGTGCCCCAGGTGGTTTTAATGTGAAGCCAAAATTGAGAACTGCTGTCATAAAGTTGTGATTCTTATAAATGGTCCATGCATCAGCAGCATCCATATTAACTAGGAACTTGTTAGAAATGCCCGTTCCTGGGGCCTACTTCAGGTCTATTGAAGTAGAAACTCTGAGGCTAGGGCCTATCACTTTGTGTTTTAATAAGCTCTCCAGTGACTTTTATGGCTATTAACGTACGAAACATTTTACTAGGTAAATCTTGGTTCCCTCTCAGTTTCAAAACTACGACTACATTTAAGAAGACTGTTGGTTATTGGAAAGTCACTCTGCTGACAAGATCTGAAACAATTGGTAGGGGACGTAAACTGGCATACCAAGTGTCTTACTAGTGATCATATAAAGTTCTTGCCATCAGATCACTGAAGAGTGGTTCAAGGATTATTTACAATAAAGTAAAGGAGCAAGTTCATCAGAGATACTGATGCTTTATTTCCCAGAGAGAAGCTCAAAAAGGTGAATTTAAACTTCAGATAAAGAAACATCTTGAGGTAGTACTAAACAGTTTGAAGTGATAAAAGATGATTTTTAAATCAATTTTCAGTAAGAGTAAGTAGAGAAACCCAATTTTAAATTGTTTTGCTCAATCCCTGCCTGGGGTCGAAGACAAGGATCTTTGAAGTACCATCTAGTTCTTAGCATTTAGTGACTCTAAATGCCATCTGATCATTATTTGCCACCACCACCCCCCCCCACTGGTTATTTTAGAAATGCTTTCAAAGTAAAATAAGGACTAGTAAGGAAGTAAAGGTGCCTAACTTAACTGTTGATGTTCTAGTCTTAGGGACTTTGAGGTGAGATTGTCACATGGATTAATATGCTTTGAAAAGCTTTTATGATTTTTTAATAAGGTTTAAAAGCTAAAGGAATGGGATTAGGACCATAAAATCCTTTACTCTTAACATTGTTTCTTTGAACTGATTGAGTGCATTTGTGTATTAGAAATAGAGACCTGATTTGGATTGAGTCTTCATTGTTTGCAAAAATGTGGTCTGGAAAGAATTTCCTAGACACACAAACAGTTTTAAATTTTGTAATGACAAAGGACAGCTACGCTCCAGCTCTCCAGTTAAACACATCAATGGGAAAAATTAACATCAGTTAATATATAGGAATGCTTAAGACTTTTCATACATCATAAAATCCAGATGCCATGTATTTCTATATTTACTCTTAGTTCAGTGGAAAATGTTTATCGGGGAAAAAAAAAGTTAATTGAGAAAGTAGATTATACAATATGTAATTGAAGACATTGCAGAACATTGTATGTTTGCATCTTTATGTTTCAAAAGATTATAATAGAACCAATTACAATGCAGATGTTAGGGCAAATTGGTGTCTTAATCAGTTGATGCTGCTATGACAGATGACCATAGACTGGGTGACTTAACAAATATTTATTTCTCACTGTTCTAGAGGCTGGAACATCAAAGTCAAGGTGAATTGTGTCTGTTGAGAGCTCGCTTCCTAGTATAGACAGCTTTCTTTTTGCTGTAACCTCTCATGGAAGAAGCAAGAGAGCTCTCTGGGGTTTCTTATATAAGGGCCCTGATCTCATTCACGAGGGCTTCCCCTCATAACTTAATTACTTCCCAAAGGCATCACCTCCTAATTCTATTACGTCAGGGGTAGGTTTCGGCATACATATTTTGGAGACTCAAATATTAAGTTCATTGGAGAAGAGAGTTAAGTATTCAGCTTTTTCTTTAGCTGTCGAGAGAATTGAGGCTGGCATAGTCAAAAGGGTTGAATGAGACAGTGTCGTCTGGTGTCAAGAAGGCTTGAGATTTGAATCTGAAGACCTAGGTTCTTGGTATAACTATTTCTTGCTGATTTTGTCACTTTGAACTTGGTGACTGCTTTGGGCCTGCCTTATTTTCTGTTTATAAAATGTGAAAAAATAAAAATATTGTAAATATGAAACAAATCAATATAAGTAAAAGCCATTTAAAGTACGAAACCAGATATTAGATTATTATTAATAATATGTTTTTATTTGCTCTCATTGGCAAGGAACACATCAAAGGAAATCTGCATTAGGCAATTAGAGGAAAAATTTGTATTTCTTAAAAAGACAAAAGTTTGTCACAAATAATTTTTAGTTAGAATAAATATGGTGAACCTGTAGTAAGTTATGGTTTGCTAACAGATTAGTTATAGTGGTTTCTCACTATAATTATTTTAAAATATTACTATTGGAGTTTTGTGTCTCTATTTTCATAGAAATACTATGTTTAAAGTAGAAAATGTATTTGCAATATTTAAAAATGGTATTGTATACAAGAAGTATCATCATCGCTGAATAGCATGCTGGAATGCAATAAATTCTCTTCTGGCACATTACAGGTGCAGTGCAATGGAAGAATATGTAAAATGTTTCACACATCAAATGTCTATCATGCTTGCTGCACATAAATGCAGTTGTGTATCATATGTTGTACGCCATTCAAAAATGAATTGTGAATGAGAAACTCACACTTCAGTGGTGCTAAATAAGAATTAATTTACAGCTAGATTGTCATACACACTAACTCTGTGATCTGGCCTGCAAAATAATTTGATACTGGTTGGTAATTATTAAGTAGGCTTTACACATGGATTGGTAAATCCAAAGTAAATTTCAGACACGTCCAACTTTTTGATTTTTAAAAAATGACAAGGTCACAAGATTATTGCTATAAATATCTTAAATACAATTTGAGGTCATTACTCTGACCTGGATTTCAAGCACTTAATAAGCCAATAAAGGATTGTATTTTGGGGACAAATATCAAATATATAAAACCTTCCAGCAACCTTCAGAGGTTATATAGATGCTAAAAAATACACCCAATTAAAAAAATTTTTGTTTTAGAATATTCTCATATTTCAAACTGATCAATATATGTGTGATTTATACTACTACAGATGATTTTTTGAAGATGCTAAGAATGGTTTTTATTAACTACAAGGTAAAAAATGAATATATAATAGGTACATTTAAAAGTTTGGTTTCAAAGAATTTCATTCATATTTCTGAGTTGTCTCTTAAAAAGTTATTAACTTGTGACTACTTTTAATGAAATCAGCAGGCTAACTTTTAAGAGCACAGGGTTGTCTTACTTAGACAGATGTACAGTTTTAAATTAGAGTTCAGAAATTACATGGTTTGATAGGCTTGATAAATGCAAGAAAGACCAACTGTATGAGGACTAAATGAGAGTAATCAACATTTGTAGATTGCTTGGAAAAAGCTAAGTGTTCATATAAGTGTTGTAGATACAGAATTTTAAAACCAGTTACATCTGAATTTCTGTAATTTAAGGGAGTTCAAGGAGTAATTACAATCTGATATGGAGGTAGGGTCCTGTATATAGCTTTATCAGTGTAAAAAGTGAACTGATTTATGAAACCTATTTGTTATATCATGATGGAGAAGGTCTCTGAAGATAATATCTCCAGTTTTTGTTCATATGACTGTAGCTATTTCAAGGTATCTATGTTTTCTCATAGAATGAAGACAAACACAGAGATGGTGTGTCTAAGAAATTTTAAAAGGTGTCGGCCTCCTGATTGAACCATTGTCGACTTATTGAAATAATTTTTTTATTATCGTAAGTATAAATATTTAAAGTATATTATTTTGGTCAATGTTGACTTGTGTTCTTTGTTGAATAAAAATTCACCGTCAGATACCCTTATCATTGTTAAAATTGTTTGAGTTTACATTCTTCTGCAATTTCAGTTCATGTCTTAAATGAATTTAACTCTTGGGACCTTTGAGAGAATAAATAAAGCCATAAACTTTGAACTAGAAGAGCCCTTAGATATGATCTGGTTCATAGTCTTTATTCATTACAAGGAATTCCTTTGTAACATCCCTGGTAGAGAAAAAGGGCTAAATTATTTCACAGAATGGCAGTTCATCGATGTTTTACCACAAATTGAATGAAAATAAACCATATCCACACACCTAGTTCTGCAATGCCCTTATCATTTCATCCAAGAGGTAGTCACGTAAAATGTAAAGATAAATTCTCAGGTTTCCCTAGTCATCTTTTATCTCAGCTGAATATCATTAATTATCTGTGTTTCTCCATAGAAAATGATTTACAGACACGTAGTTCATTGCTCACTTAGTTTTTAACCTATGACTGAGCATTGGGTTCAAGGCATGATCTCACCAGGCAGACACAGAAGGACTATTGCCCTTTTATCTGGGTTCACCTATTAATACGGCCACAGATTATAGTCATATTGTAACTATAATTAGCATTGATATAACGTACGGCTACATTTAACATAATAGCTATCATGCAATTAGCAAAAAGTGTACATTTATGTCAGCTAAAATCCCTGGTATTTTTCATTTCTTCATCCAGCAGTATTTTCTGGCATCCTGCTTCCCATCATGTTTATGGTAGTTTTGGGTCTAAATCCAATACTTGCTATGTATCTCATATAATCCTCTTATTTTTGTTTTTTGTCTTGTCTTGGCACACAATTGTGGTTAACTGCACTGGAATGAAACAGAATGGGAGGAGATGAGAGTTAGAAATAGACCCACTAAACTAGTGTAAAGGAAGCCCTGGAGTTATATAAACAAGCCACAGGTCCTAAGAAAGTTAAATCCATATAATATGGTGTGTCCAGAGAAGAAGCAGGCAGAAAGTGATCCAGTAGTTAAAAACAAGGATCATGGATGCCCTAACAAGTGGGAGAGCATGGAGGTGTAGGGTTCAGGAATATGTTGGGGCCAACCAGCAAAAGGGAAGACACTTATGAACAGGCAGCAGAGCCTCTGTTATGGAATTCTAGGGATCAAGGCAGGATACCAGTCCCTGGAAGGATGACGACTGAGAGCAATAGGCTTCCTTGCAAGTGCTACCAGTACAGGCATGTCTAAAGAGAGAAACTCAGACCCAGGAAAGACAATAAGACTACAGACTCAAGAAAGTACAACAGAAGGTCTTGGACATAGGTTAGAGCTAGACCACCAGCGAAAGATGACCATGCCACTGTGATCCCCCCGCCCCCCGCAGATATATTATTAGATTCAGATATTTCCTTTTATCTTTCTCACCTTGTGCCATTTTCTAGGTGGTCTGGATTTTACTAACTAGCATTTTAATTGTTGATTTCTTTAATGTTTTTTAATGACCTAATTGATTTCTTTAATGTTTTGTGTAATGTTTCTGAACATTATACAAATCATTTACTTAGGGAACATTGAATACTTTTAAATGTTAAGTATGAAAATGTAAAATCCATCTTGTTTTTCTGAAGGCAAAAATAATTTAATAATAGAGTATGCCTTTTATCATTAGTTTTGACTAGTTTTAGTATATTGCCATGAAAACATGAAATATGAGCGTCTCCACTGTACAGTGTTTTAACTGGGTTTTTCTTCCCTTTCCATATTTAAGCCATTACTGTTGTCAGCTTTTAAATTCTCCTAAGTTGGACATGAACTTAAGTTACAGAGTAAGAGCTTGTGGGGAAAGGAGATAATGCATTAAATCACATTTTCCTTTGAATATAGAATTGGCAGATCTCTCTAGGACTATCCTAAGGGATAATTTATAAAGCAGTACTTGCTCAAAAGAGGTTCTTCCCGTGAATGAAACGCTACTCTTAGACTATAACTGATGCTCTAGAGATGGGAGTAGGATATGGAAAAAAGCTTATTCAGATCTTTTGAGGGAATAAAATGTGGCTGTTAGAAATTCATACACACGAACAAGTTTTTCCCAGTGTTGACTGAAAAAATTTAGCTTCTGGTTTTTAATAGACTAGCATGGAGTCAAAATCCAGGAGGAAACTAGATAGTTGCCTCACATCCTGCCCCAAATACCTTTACTGATCTGGTTATCACCAATGGTCTCTCATCTAAGGGACTTTACAGTGTAGTTTCAAATGAAACCAGTAGACTTCTACAGCCCTTGATCGGTCCTGCCTCCCAGTTTTTGCCCCTGAGCTAAATCCTTCTTAGGTAGGCTGTGTGTACAAACATTAGAGTGAAGTGTTTATTTTTGGATACTCATGTCACTGGTCTTTCTTTTATTTTTCTCTTCTAGCTTCTGTACCTTTACAAGGGAAAGTCATGATTACACTAACAGAGTTAAAATGTTTAGCAGATGCCCAGTCATCTTATCATATCCTAAAACCCTGGTGGGACGTGTTCTGGTATTACATCACCCTGGTCATGCTGCTGGTGGCTGTGCTGGCTGGTGCCCTCCAGCTCACGCAGAGCAGGGTTCTGTGCTGTCTTCCATGTAAGGTGGAGTTCGACAATCACTGCGCCGTGCCTTGGGACATCCTGAAAGCCAGCGTGAATACATCCTCTGATCCTGGGACATCTTTTCCACTCCCTCTCAGAATCCAGAACGACCTCCACCGACAGCAGTACTCCTACATCGACGCTGTCTGTTATGAGAAGCAGCTCCACTGGTTCGCAAAGTTTTTCCCCTACCTGGTGCTCTTGCACACACTCATCTTTGCAGCCTGTAGCAACTTTTGGCTTCACTACCCGAGTACCAGTTCCAGGCTCGAGCATTTTGTGGCCATCCTTCACAAGTGCTTCGATTCTCCATGGACTACCCGCGCCCTGTCCGAAACAGTGGCCGAGCAGTCGGTGAGGCCCGCGACACTCTCCAAGTCCAAGGTTTTACTTTCATCCTCAGGGTGTTCAGCTGATGTTGATGCCAGTAAGCAGTCGTTGCCCTACCCGCAGCCTGGCTTGGAGTCAGCTGGCATAGAAGGCCCAACTTCCAGTGTCCTGGACAAGAAGGAGGGTGAACAGGCCAAAGCCATCTTCGAAAAAGTGAAAAGGTTTCGCATTCACGTGGAACAGAAGGATGTCATTTATAGAGTGTACCTAAAGCAGATAATAGTCAAAGTCATTTTGTTTGTCCTCATCATAACTTACGTTCCATATTTTTTAACCTACATCACTCTTGAAATTGACTGTTCAGTTGATGTGCAGGCTTTTACAGGATATAAGCGCTACCAGTGTGTCTACTCCTTGGCAGAAATATTTAAGGTCCTGGCTTCGTTTTATGTCATTTTGGTTATACTTTATGGTCTCACCTCCTCCTACAGCTTGTGGTGGATGCTGAGGAGTTCCCTGAAGCAATATTCCTTTGAGGCACTGAGAGAAAAAAGCAACTATAGCGACATACCTGACGTCAAGAATGACTTCGCCTTCATCCTCCATCTGGCTGATCAGTATGATCCCCTTTATTCCAAACGCTTCTCCATATTCCTGTCGGAGGTCAGCGAGAACAAACTGAAACAGATCAACCTCAATAACGAATGGACGGTCGAGAAACTGAAAAGTAAGCTTGTAAAAAATTCCCAGGACAAGATAGAACTGCATCTGTTTATGCTAAACGGTCTTCCAGACAACGTCTTTGAGCTAACTGAAATCGAAGTGCTAAGCCTGGAGCTGATCCCTGAGGTCAAGCTGCCCTCTGCAGTCTCACAGCTGGTCAACCTCAAGGAGCTTCACGTGTACCATTCATCTCTGGTGGTAGACCATCCTGCACTGGCCTTTCTCGAGGAGAATTTAAAAATCCTCCGCCTGAAATTTACCGAAATGGGGAAAATTCCACGCTGGGTATTTCACCTGAAAAATCTCAAGGAACTTTACCTGTCAGGTTGTGTTCTTCCTGAGCAGCTGAGTACCATGCAGCTGGAGGGCTTTCAGGACTTAAAAAACCTGAGGACCCTCTATTTGAAAAGCAGCCTGTCCCGGATCCCACAAGTCATTACAGACCTCCTGCCTTCCCTGCAGAAGTTGTCTCTCAATAATGAGGGAAGCAAGCTGGTCGTGTTGAACAACCTGAAAAAGATGATCAATCTGAAAAGCCTAGAGCTGATCAGCTGTGACCTGGAACGCATTCCACACTCCATTTTCAGCCTGAACAATTTGCACGAGTTAGACCTAAAAGAAAATAACCTTAAAACTGTGGAAGAAATCATTAGCTTTCAGCATCTCCAGAATCTTTCCTGCTTAAAGCTGTGGCACAATAACATCGCTTATATTCCTGCCCAAATTGGGGCATTGTCTAATCTAGAGCAGCTCTCTTTGGACCATAATAATATTGAGAATCTGCCCCTGCAGCTCTTTCTATGCACCAAACTACATTATTTGGATCTAAGCTATAACCACTTAACCTTCATTCCAGAGGAAATCCAGTATCTGAGTAATTTGCAGTACTTTGCTGTGACCAACAACAATGTAAGTAAATCCATTCTTCCCTTTATTCAGCAAGTCTTTTGAGCATCTGCTGTTGCATTGTGTAACATAGGTAGAGAAAATGGACATTAAGTCATGCTAAGCATCCTCTGAGCCTGGCCTGACCACCACTTACTAGACATGCGACCGTAGACAAATTACCAAAACACTGAGCATCAGTTTTGAATCTGACTTACAAGTTGTCATGGAGATGTCATGAAAAAAATATAGGAGCACTGGGCACAGTTCCTGACACATAGTAGTTGCTCAACATATGTTCTCTCTTTTGTTTTGTTTTGTTTTTTTTTTTTGTATTGTACATAAACATCACAGTTGAAGTATTTTAAACTAATTAGTTATGACAGAATTTTTCCTTTTTGAAAAGGTTTTAACTACTTAGAAAGTTTCATAAAACTTCAGCTTTCCAAATCTTGTCATAAAACTTTTTGTTAAAACTACAGGGATCATGAGTTCTTCATAAATCTTTTGAGATGCAGTAAGAAAAATTTGCAATCTACATGCATGTCTAAAAGGCAATTCAAAATGAAAGGCCTTGTTCTATAATGCAATACTAGGGCTTCTTAGAAGCTTTTTCCAGCATCCATGCTTTAAAAGTGAACCATAATTTGCAACAGTAAAGCCAAGTTAAGGAAAACTTAACTTCTCTGAAACAAGAGAAAACAAAATAAATGAGTAGTTTCTTAGGTTAAAATGTGAAGGAGAAAAAAGAAAAAAACACGCTAGCCAAAAGAGCAAGAGAGCGATGGTAATATCCATATGGTAAGAAGAAAAAAAACCTATTGAATCAGATCTGCCAAAAGATGAAAGTCATCTTCCTCTAGTTGAAATAGGAACTATTTTCTCCTACTCCACCCAAAAATGTATCATCTCCTAGACTTTTTGCAATTTGTATTTCATGCTAAATATAGCTACGAACATGGTGTTGGCTAATAAACATATTAATCATCAGATATTGTTTTTGAAAACCATGAATTTTCATAGAAATACAAGAAAGTTGGGGAATGAGAGCAAAATTCATGCTGACTTTGAGAGCTCTTAAGATATTACTCGTGTAAAAAGAGCTCATTCTAAGATAAGTGAGAAATCTTCAGATCTTAAAGGTTTATGAGGTTTTAAAACTCCTATAGGATTAATCTAGATTAGCCGTGCACATCAGAATTACCTGAAAGTCTTGTTAAAACACAGATGACAGGGCCCAGGGTTTCTGATGCGGTAAGTCTGCTGTAGGATCCATACGTTTACAGTTTTAAAAAGTCCCAGATAGAGCTGCTGCTCCTGGTCTGATGACCATACAATGAAAACTCAGGTCTAGAGATTTATCCTTTGTGTTATTTAATTATGCAGTTTATTAATATTAATATTTTGGTTACGTTTTTCCATTGTTAAAACTATAATAAAGTATTAATATTTTGAGAGGCATTGGTTCTCCCAGTTGTCATGTAGTCAAATCACCACATGGATTTTTATTTATTTATTTATTTTTAGATGAGGCAACCCTTGGTTGACCTCACAGATTGCAAGGACCTTGTCAGCTTACAATCACTTATTTTTTCATTTCATTTTTTATGCCTACAGTACCTGGTCTTCCTAGGTGGTCTCCCATCCAAGTACTAACCAGGCCCGACCTTAGCTTCCGAGACCAGGCAAGATCGGGCTTGTTCAGGGTGGCATGGCTGTAGATATCACATGAATTTTAAAAGTGGCAGCTGAGTAAATTAAATGGCCATGGATTATTTAACTGTATAAGTAGGTCAATATTTTTTCTAGCTTGATGTAATGAAACCGTAAGACCATTGGTACTTTTGACACCAAGTTTATTGACTTCTTGACTGTGTCTAAAAGAGAGTATCAGATGTTCCTATTTAGAATAGGGCAGAGGCTTGGTAGCACATGAAAAATCTTATTCTGAAGGTAATCGATGGCCAAAGTAGAATGATAGCTTTGGCTGGATTGTCTCAGAAGTATGATAAGCAGTTGCTGAGCATCCTCAGAGCCATAATGCTGGCCATGACAACTGAGTGGGCGAGGAATGCTCTACTCAGAACTGTGAAGAAACTTAGGTAATAAGGGTATGGAGAACTGGAATTCACTCAGAGATGAAAAGTACCTCTCTGATGGAACAGTTTAGCCTAATGATGGGACGTGTCAGGGAGGAATGAGAGAAAGAGTAATCAAAATATTTGTCTTCAAATATTTGGAAAACTTAAATAGTAAAGAAAGCTTATTGAGAGTACTGATAAATGTTAGAACTAGGACAAGCAGGAGAAGATTTCTCATCTTTCCCAAAAAGCTGATTGAATGAACATTTGAGAAGGAAGAAGTGATTTTTTATTAATAAAACTATCCAGATATAAATTGTCAACCACTTGGTAGGAATGCTGCTAAAGGGAATCGGAGATTCAGGTTTCATGTAGGGATTTAACTAATTTCAAGTTTCCTTCTAACCTTGAGATGCTCATGATTCTATTAGGTAGACTAAAATATTTATAAAAATTTGAAAACAGAACATCAAATTGGATACATAAGTATTTAGATATGCACATCAGAACTGTGAGCTGATTCATTCATTTGGAAAGAGGTAAGAATTCCTGGAAGACATTTTAAAATCTCTTCTACAGACTTGAGCAGTATATCAGAGTCATAGGAGACAACAAATACTAACTCTGGGGTTAAGCAGAAAAGACATTTATTGAAAGGACATTGTGTAGTTCATATTATCACTGAAAAGACTGCAGAAAACTTAGAAAATCAAGCACAAATTTAGTCAGATAGCAAAAAAGACTACAGCCAAAATCATAGCACAAAAGCAAAATGGTGGGGATACCCTGCCATTGACCATACCTGCTCTGGGCCCCATTGTTACCCCTGAAAACTTGGTGCTGCTGCTACTAAAGCCCTTTGCCTCCCACAAAATAGCTTCTTCGTGGTTTCTGCTTCTTTGTGACACGAGCTCGCGTTCAGAGTCCAAGTCCGAACACCTGATTGGCAGAGCTTATGAATGCTCACACTTGAGCTAGAAGAAGGCTGAGAACACAAGAATCTGGCATTGTCAGTTCCTCTAGTAGAGCAGTCCCCCCACCTTTTTGGCACCAGGGACCAGTGCTCCTATGAGAATCTAATGCCCGATGATCTGAGGTCGAGCAGAGGTGGTGATGCCAGCACTGAGGAGCGGCTACAAATACAGATGAAACTTTGCTCGCCCACCACTCACCTCCTGCTGTGTGGCCCGGTTTCTGACAGGCCACGGACTGGTATTGGTCCATGGCGTTGGGGTTGGGGACCCCTGCTCTAGTGGGAAGTGAGCTCTGCTTCCTTTCCCACCAAGAGTCCCATGAAGATAAGGTAGAGAATTCTCTAGATATTGAAGATGTTGGGCAGTCCCCCAAATTACAGACATTCACTCAGAGGGCACGCCAGTTTGTTCCGCAGAATGATAATAGGTGTTATTACACACGCACGCACACACACACGCGCACACACACACAGAGTATTAAACAGTTCTTTTTATCATATTTCTTTCAGCAGGATTCCCTGGAGCCTTTAATATATGAGTAAACCTTGTGCTTTTCCAAGAGAGAGAGAGGATATGCAACGTTTGCCAAACGTGCTTGAGCAAGACACTCTTTTTTCATAACAACTCTTGAAAGGAGTGTTCTGTGGAACATGCCCTGAGAACAATGGATGCGGGAAGTGTGGAAAGATAGAGGTCATGTACAGAGGATTGCTATAGGCATGCCCAGATATAGAAAGGAATAAAAGCATTTAGCATCGTCATCAGAATGGAGAGAGCTAGTCAAGTTCATGTTCAGTTCATTGGATAGCAGCTGGGGTGAGACTGAGCTTGAAAGTGCTAGTTAGCTCAAACTGGTACTTTCAAATGAGGTTCCGATTGTAGCAGATAGAAGAGTTTGAAGAGGACAATGAAGAAAAATCCCATGAAAAGTTCTAATCAGTTATGATTTAAAAGTAGGAGTACAGATTTAAATCAAGAGACAAAGACTCATATCCGAAAGGAACATTATGAGCCAGAGGTTGGCAAACTACAGCCTGGGAGCCAGATCTGCCCACAGCCTGAGCCAAGAATGGTATTTAAATTTTTCAACGGTTGGGGGAAAAATCAAAAGAATGATAATGTTTTGTCACATAGATATTATATTAAATTCAACTTGCAGCAGCCACAAATAAATTTTCTTGTTCTCATTAGTGGGTCAGTATTACAAAAAATTGTATGCAAGCATTATTATATTTTGAATTTCCTCACAATATATGAAACATTTTTCTCATTTTATATAAGCTCTCATGTAATTTTCAGTTTTGCCTTTTGGCCCACAAAGCCTAAAATATTTACTCCCCTACTCCTTTAAAGAAACATTTTGCCAGCCTCTGTGCTAGTTCACTTGCCCTTAGTTTACTGAAACTGAAGCTCAGAGTGATTTGCTCCAGTCTGAAGCTTCCGAATGATGGATCTGGAATGGAACCCAAGTGTTCCAGTTTCTACTCTAGTGCTCTTTTTACTGCATCTCATCTGTATCAATCCAAATGATATTACATAGGAAACAGGGGCGTGTGTGGGTGGGTGTAGAAGACAGGAAAAGAAGAGGCAGCATCTATCTCTATCCCAGTGCCAAAGTACAATTGGATTCTGATGGTATTCAATGTGATGGAGAAGCACCAGGAGAGGGAAAGGATTTGATAGCTTCGCTCAGACCTTTAAAACCACTCCAATATCTAGGTTTTCTGACTTCTCCATTTCTGCATTTATTGCATTTTTAAATAAACTCAAAAATTTCTAGTCAGAAGATGAACAATGTGGAAATTCCTCCTGAAGATTGTTTATGTGGCAGGGCTTGTTTTTGACATCACTTCTTAAAACAAGAAATATTCAGCTTTGTTTCTTGAAATGATTTTATGGATTTGGTTAGCACGTCCTGAGATAGCTTGTGTCAGTGGCCAGAAAAGAAATATGACATTGAGAAGGATTCTGAAGTAAGGTCCCAGCCTCTGGGAAACTGGAGTATTTCATTATCAATGTCAGCCGTAGGTACAGAAAGAAAAACATCCTTCCTTTGGTGTTCTGGGGGTCCCAGTACACTTTGCTGAAGAAGATATTTGGTTGCCAGAGGATTCTAGAATACAGCGTGATATTGTAGCCATTAGTTTTTCTTTTTTTGTTGTTTAATTTATAGTTTATTATATTTAAACGTTATAGTTTATCCTATAAAATGGTTCTGTTTATAACTTTGTCATCTCCCTGATAATTTATAAATGTTAAATGTTTCTTTTGATTTTCTAAAAGGAATCAGTGGTCCACTAGCAGTAGTCCTCAACCTTTTTGGCACCAGAGACCGGTGTCCCTATGAGAATCTCATGCCTGGTGATCTGAGACAGAGCTGAGGTGGTGATGCTAGTGCTGGGGAACGGCTGCAAATACAGATTAGGCTTCTCTTGCTCACTTCCTGCTTTGCAACCTGGTTCCTAACAGGCCATGGACCCGTACCGGTCCACGGCCCAGAGGTTGGGGACCCTTGCACTAGGGCAGTTCTTTCCTTTCTGGCTCATGTATTACGTAGTCTGTGAAAGAGCATGCTGAATGAATTCAGTATAAGTAAATGCTCTACAGACCCTTTTAAAAATATTATTGACCTAGACAAAATGTGTTTGTTCTTATTAGCTTTGAGGCAAACATTTTTTTAAAGGTGTAAGCAGATTTTTTTAGGATAAGATTGCAGAGTTGAAAGACAGTCTTGAGTCTCTAACTCAGCTCCCCTGTCTCTTTTAGCAAAAGTGAATTCGAGTAGGTGCGTTAAGGTCCTATGCCTTAGCTGGGTGTTGATGCTGAGAGCATGCTCCAGAGATGGACACGTGGCTCTCGGAAGGTGGTACCGGTAACCGCAGCCCTTAGCTCACTTTTATGACAGCAACACATATATTAACAGTGGACCCTAGAGGCCCAATCCCATTGCTTTGTAAAATCACTCTCCTGTATCAGGAGCTGAGAAATTGCTAAAAGTACAAATTCAGAGTTTTGAAAGATGACTGTGAGCAAATGGTAGTGCTGTTAGCCAGACAAGAGGAGAATGAGGGTGGCAGCTTCAGGGTATTCATTCACCCACTAAGAAATCACTCCAGTTAAAGCAAGGTATTTGCTAGCGAATATGGAAGCAGACTGAAGAAGGGAGATGCCAGATACCCATTTGCAGCTGTGGTTATGGCTCTTCCTTATAGCACCGATTACAGGCTAGTTGTGTAATTATTTAATATTGCTCTCTCTCATTAGGGCAGGGCTTCTCAAATGGTGGCAGCTTTGCCCCCCAGGAGATATTTGCCTCAAGACATATTTGGTTGTCACAACTGGGGAGGGGAATGGCACTGGCACTTAGTGGTTGGAGACCAGGGATGCTGCTAAACATCCTACAATGCACAGGGCACCCCCCACAAAAAGAATTATCCTGTCCAAAATGTCAACAGTGCCAAGGTTGAGAAACTGCATTAGACTAAGATTCTTTAAAAAAAAAAAGGTTGTTTTAAATTGCAGTTGCCATATAATATTAGACTTTCTCATGCACAACATAACGATAAGACATTTATATAACTTATGTAGTGATCACCCCAATAAATCTAGTACCCACCTGACAACATACATGGTTATTACAGTATTATTGACTGTATTCCTTATGCTTTACTTTATATATAGTATATCGGATATACTATATATACTATTTTGTAACTAGCAATTTATACTTCTTAATACCTTCCCCTTTTCCACCCCCATCAAACCCCACTCATCTGATAACCGTCAGTGTTCTCTATGTCTGTGAGTTTGTTTGTTCTTTTATTTTGTTCTTAAGATTCCACATTCAAGTGAAATCATATGACATTTGTCTTTGACTTACTCTACTCAGCACAATACACTCTTGGTCCATCCATGTCATTGCTAATGGCAAGATTTTATTCTTTTTTATGACTGAGTATATGTGTACCACCTCTTCTTTATCCACTTATCCATTGATGGACACCCAGGCTACCTCCATTTCTTGAGTAGTGTAAATAATGCTGCAATAAACACATGGGTTCACATGTCCCTTCCAAGTAGTGTTCTAGGCTTCTTCAGATATATACCCAGAAATGAGATTACTTGGACCTTCTTTGTCTCTTGTTATACCCTTTGTTTTAAAGTCTTTTGTCTGGTGTAAGTATTGCTACTCCAGCGTGCTTGTTTGTTTCCATTTTCATGAAACATCTTTTCCTATCCCTTTATTTTCAGTCTATGTGTGTCTTTCAGTCTGAAGTGAGTCAACAGTGTCAGTGGTGCCAAGGCTAAGAAACTGTGCAATAGACTAAGGTTCTTAAAGACCCATCTGCCTTGCTCAGTACTTATCCCAACACCTAGCTGGGATCCTGACATAAAAGGAGGGTGTCAGCACACATTTATGAATACAGATGAGCCACAAGTCCTGCCTTTTTAGCTGGTTTTCCTAAGTCTTTGCTTAGGCATCAACAGGTGTTCTCAACCCTGAGCACATTTCACAAGACTGATAGTTTTCTCTAATTCCACCTCATTCTCCCTAATTCCGAGCTGCAGATGTCTGATGAGAAAAGGTTGCTTTAGAAGGTTACATTTCTTCTGTCTTTCATCTCTCTGCCATATTGTCCATTAAAATCTACGCATGTATGGTTTTGCATCTGCATTCTTGAGAAGGGAATGAAATAATAGGGTATATATTTTTTCTTTGCTTATACCTAGTATTCTGGTGTACAGTGATAAGCCACACCGAATGCTGGTCTTAGCAACAGTAATAATTAGGTTTATTTTCAAGGATATCCAGTAGTGAGAGTATGTGTAGATGATGGAGGAGAAGGGAATTTCCAACATAATGAGCATTTTTTAATGCAATATGACCATTTTTTTTATATAGAGAATGTTTATCCTCTTAAGGAGATCGTTCTGGATGGCCCCAGATGTTCCAGCAAAGAGCTGCCTCAGTGGGGCTGCTTTAGCTCATCAGAGGAGCAGGCTGAGCACCTCCAGAATGCCTCTTTCATCTCTGTTTCTAACAAAGTGACTCCTGAACCAAGAAGCCTACATGGTTTTAGTTGCAAAGATGCCTCACCTCTGCCTATGTGAATATGTGGCATATTATAGGATGGGGTGTGTGCAGTCCTACTCTGCCTGGCTCAACCTCACCTCACAGTGGTATGGTGATAGTTGAGGGCCTTGTGCATGCTCAGCTCTCTTCTGGGTGTCTTTGCTCAATAAGTCCTATTTCATACATACACTGTGACTCCCTTAGAAAGTCACATGCAGCCTACGCACCAGATAGGGGAGCAGTTCAGTTGAGCAGCTCTAGAAGTGGACCTAATTGCAGACTATTGAACATTTTTTACATTATTTTTTTTTCTGTTATATGATTGAATTGAACCTGCCAAAAAGCAGGAAAAAGGATAAATACTCTGTAGAGGGCAATGAAATGTACATGTATATGTTATCATATCTTATCTCTGCTTCTGTTGACTTTTTTTGTTTAACAGAATAAACTTTCTAGTGCAAAACCCTAAAAAAAATAACCTTGTGTCTTTTCTCAGGATGTTTTTGAGGATGTTGCTCATTACATTAAACAGTAAACTCTTTATGAGGACTCTTGAGAGCAATTTATTTCTGATCTAGGACTCAAGAATAATTATGATTCTCTTGAGTTACTGGTTTGTTTATCTTAGGGACGATGAGTATGTAACTGATTAGGTTTTTATTGAGAATTGCTTATTAGAATGTTTAGAGACAAATTCGTTGCCCACCCTTACATAACAAGGGTTTTTAAATTTACGATACCCTATCATAACTCCACGTCAGGATGTTCTTAGTATTTCCTTTATCCTTTCGTCTATGTCAAATTTATTATCATTGTTTTATGTATCGCTGTAAACATCCAGAAATGTTTTTGGGAAAAGGTAGTAGGGCATATATATAGGTAAATATGTTATCACAGGCCATCAAAAAACAGTTTTCTTAGCTTCTTTTTTTCCCTTTCCAGATTGAGATGCTACCAGATGGGCTGTTTCAGTGCAAAAAGCTGCAGTGTTTACTTTTGGGAAAAAATAGCCTGATGAGTCTGTCGCCCCACGTGGGTGAGCTGTCGAACCTCACTCATCTGGAGCTCATTGGCAATTACCTGGAAACACTTCCTCCTGAACTGGAAGGGTGTCAGTCCCTAAAGCGGAGCTGCCTGATTGTCGAGGAGAATTTGCTCAGTACTCTTCCTCTCCCTGTAACAGAACGGTTGCAGACGTGCTTAGATAAATGTTGACCTAAAGAGAAAATGACTTTTAAAAATAAGCCCCAAGGCTTTAAATGAGAACTAAAATTTCCAAAATTATAAAGATTGAAAAAATACAGAATAATTATGACTAACTCTAACCAAATGTCTTATTAAAGCAACTCAGTGTCTAGCCCTAAATTCAACAGGTAAAAAGTGTTAACACTGAACTGAAGTTTTGTGAATAATTGATCTTGTTGGGATGTAAGAAGTACGCATTGAGAGTGGAATGGGGGACATGAAATTATTGAATCTCTACCTTGCAGTTTTCACCTTAAAGATTAGATACTCTTTCTTCTCCCTCAGCAGTCCCTAGTACTTATTTGCACACTGTTTTAACTGACATCCTATTTGGATATTTATCACCTAGACCCTAAACTCATCAATATAAATTTCATTGATGTATACTCAGCACAGTCTTTGATTTGTGTTCTTAAATATTTTAAGGCAGGGTGCCTTGTGCTTGGCAGAATTTCTTCTTGGCTTTTTACTTTATGTCCTAGCTTGCTTGAGTCTTTCTTCATCTGCTTTTCTCTTAACAACAATGATGAAACCCGAGACAGTGCCTGCTTTTGGCCTTTCATAGAACAGGAGCAGGGTATGTAGGATGTGTCACCCTTGGGGGATGCTGAAAATTTATGTATTCTCTAAAATTTCTTCTTGTATCATCAAAGCCTTTTTTTTTTTGCTAGTAACTTTTTATATTAAATGTAAAACGTAAATGTTTTTATTGTATAATCTTGGATTTAAAATCTGTGGGAATAATTTTTGTAAGGTACAGAGAACACATGCATCTCTTTAAGAATTTACTATTAATATACTTGGTTTTGGCTGCTTATGATTCTCATATTTGTGTGCATTCTCCAAAATGTTTTTGTACTCTGCAACTAATTACTTCTGGATAACAAAAGCCTTGTGTTTCACACCCTAAAATATTTAGGGGGTTTCCTTATTAGAGGATGGCGCATCATCTACCTCTCTCTTCCCTTGTTGCTGTGCTTATTGTACGGGTACATTTCTTAATTCAAAAACTGTGATAGAGGGGAGAGGTACGGATTTGGTTCTTTAAAATTGGTTTAAAAACACCTTGTAGAAATTGAGTTAAAGCAAAATACTTTTCTTTTCCAACCCCAAGGTTTCTAGATGTGACTATAATGTAAAACATTCATCATCTATTCAGTTTTGAAGATGAATTCTCAAAGCTCACAAAGAAATAGATTCATTTAACTGGAATTCATCTCATGCTTTTGTCTAACTTTTCTGGAATACATTTTGCTCTTTTTATTTTGATGCATATTGTCAAATGAATAAAATCAACTGACTCATTTTCAGGAAATGTACATTTTTAATGTGTTTTTCTCTAATGGGTCTAGGCACTATGATGCCATCTCATTTTGGATGTAACTATGAAGTCATCTACTAACCACACATAGAAAAAACTGGAAAACTATGGAGAAAGAATACTGTAAACATGGAATTGCGATATATGGTGTCTTGTTTTGTTTTGTTTTCCCGTTTCAAAAAGGTGAAAGTAAGTAGCTTCCCTCACCTGCCACATACCCCTGGACTGAAGCTCAAAGAAAAGAATCATTTGTGTCAAATAAAATTTTGAATAATATTAGCTATAAAAATATAAAACACCAAAAGCTGCCTAAACCTTATTATTATAAATGAGAAGGAATGGTGTAAAAATGTAATTCTTACCAAAACTTGCCTTTAGTCAGAACATTCAAGTTCTCAGGGACCCAAGCATAACTGACAAAACTCTTCTAGGACATTAGCAAACAGATTCTGACTACATCGAGCGTTTTTTATTTCATTTTTAAAATATGAGTTGATATTTTAATTTTTCACAATAAAATTGTCATAAGTATCGGTTCCATTGTTGGATAGGATCATTTTAAGTTTTGGACATGAGCGTGATACATGGAGAGATGTTTAAATGTTTCTGGTCGTATAATTTGTCATCATTCGTATGAAAAATTACACCTTCTTAAAAGAAGAGTTTTCAAAACAAATTTTAGATTGCTACCATTCCCCTGACAAACTCGAACTCCTTCAGGGGTAAAGACTGGTTTTGCTTACCTGCAAAAATTATTGGCTAAAACTTCCTTATCACCTCTCTAAATTTCTGGAAGCAGGTTACTACCAGAATCAATCATTGTAAGCTGCTTTCTAAATACTAGGGTATCGCTCCTGGTTCAGACTCTGTTCTTGATGCCATAGTTCCTAGATTTCTTTTTTATTTCGATCTTACCAGCGTTTAGGTAGCTTTTGAAATGCAATAGTACTGATGCAATGAACTCTGAGACCATCACTTGATATACAAAAATTTGGTGTTTGATGTCACCTTTACTGCATTATTGGAGCAGATCTTCATTTTGCAAGTGTTCGTTCATATTCACTTATGGAGATTTTAAATAAAGAAAATGAAATTCATTCACTTATATTTATGAGACTTTAGTTGGCATTTGATTTCCAAGAATGTATAGTGCATTTTTCTAAACATAAGTATAAATGTTATTCAGAACCAGGCTGATGGGTTATGCTAACAATGGTATTGGTTCATTTTATTTACATGCATATACTCACACACAGACACACAGATGGTTTTGCACACACACAGACACGCACCCTCCTATGTATTGTAAAATGTAACATTAGTATTGGATATTCGGATATTTTGGATATTAGTATTTTCTTACAAAGTTGCAAGACATTGTAGGTTAATGCTAGAATATTAATTCTTTTTTTTTTATTCATTACTTGTAATCATGCAGTGATCTATTCTCTTAGTTATAATATTTAAAAGAAAACCGAACATTCAGCCTTAGTCTGAGAACCTAAGCAGTTTGACCATTTCAAGTAAGGTGTAGTGTTCTTTCTTTAACCTACATCAGGGCACATGTATGTGGCGCATACTATGTTTTCATTCTTCATCCTCAGTCTTAATTTCTTCCCCCAGATGTCACCATATTTCACTGTCGCTTAACAAATGTTCATGTTAAACAGGGTAAATAGAGATCCTAGAATATCTGCACTGTGGCATAGCTCCAATTTGTGTGCTGCGGTGAGCTATAGTGAGTTATTTACATTACATTATTGTATGATAGTGAAATATTTATTTTTGTCCTTCAAGTGTTTCATGATTCAATTTTGTATATTTAATTAAAATACTGCTTAATGTTGACAGGTTCCGAAACCATTAAAATAATCAAACAGCTGTTCTATGGACTTACAGCTTTATTTCCTTGTATTTTCAGTAAAATGTTCTTTCCTTCTTTATGTTCTCTTCCCATCATCCTATCCACATAAGGTATTTTGTTTTCTCTCTCCACTCACCACCTCCTTAAATTTGATCAGCACTTTCATAAGTAACAGGATATGTTTGTGCTAGAGAACTTGTGTCGATACTTGAGTATATTTATTTGGGGGGAAGCCAGAGCCTATAATTATGCCTAATTGAGTAGTTTTACTCGACCCATCCCTACAGTATGTAGAGCTGATCCACCGTGATCTCATCCCTCCCAAAGCATGAGAATATAATTAAGTCCACTTCATTTTTAGGAACCGTATATTGCATCAGAAGCTGTGTTTATTTTTTTCCAGGAAACAGGAATGCTGGTGGGGAAGGGGAGGAGTTATTTTGTATCCTGGTTTGAATTATGAAGATACTATATACACAAAATGGTATAAACTAATAACTTTTGCAAAATGCCCTGAATATAATTATTTCTCATCTTCAGCCGGATATGAAAACTGTAGTGAAAGAACTAGTCCTATTTGCTTTCTTCCTGTTTCTGGTCCATCACTTCTACATCCACTGGGAACTATCTACTAAGTACCTTTGGTAATGGACTATCTTCTCTTCAACATTTTTCTCACATGAACAATTTTATCAACACTAAAACATTAACAGAAAATTTGAGGCAAAATACTGGCTTCCAGTTGAACTTAATTCATATTTAAGTTTTACATTTGAGCTTGTATAATACACTGCTGCTGAGAAAAACAATTATGAATGCCTCCTGCATGTTCTATATTATCTCTAACAGAGATGGTGCAATGTAAAACATAAAAAGGGGCATAGAATTAGAATGGATGTGTTCGTGCATATATGTGTTGTGTGTAAGCCTAAATATTTGTTTAAATATTTTTAATACTCTTCAAATGTCTCACTCTCAGTAAAATAATGGGCCAATCTTAAGTAGAGACATTTTCTTTTGTTAGCTTTACAGTAAAGCCTAGCATTGGTTATTTTAGTTTTGTCACATATTTTGAAACATATATAACCAGTTTTTTGCTTCCAGTAACAAATTATTTAAAAATGTAAGATTTTGTTGTGAGCTGAATGCTTTTGGCCCTCAGGTTTACCATGTAAATCTGTGTTTTTGTGGTAAATCTCTTTGCCTGAGATTTGTTATTTTTTGGTAAACTTTACTGTTTTTGAAGTACATTTTGTGTAAAATAAAGATTCAGTTTTTATAACAAATAGCAAATAAAAGCAGATTAAATGTTGGAAGAAGTTGACTGTACTAATTTTTACACGTGTATGCTTATCAGTGCCCAGATTCTGAAAGCGATTCTCTTCCTCTTCCCACACTTCTCTTTGCAGTTGTATGGTTATATTATTTATTAAATGATAAATTTTAGGTTTACACATGAATTTCGTAACAATATTATGAGTTTTCAAAAACATGCTACACTGGTCACAAAATAGCAAGCCCCTGAAGAAAGCTGGATTAATCCTACAATATTCTGGGTTGGGGCAGGGAGCTGAAATCTGTCGCTCTAGTAGGTCTATCCAATAGTGTTCATCCTTGGAGACTGATGATCACAAATGAAAAAATCTCTTCTTGGATTTCGTTTCTCCATTCACTGTTAGTTTAACTAAAACTGAATAGTGGACCAAATAAATAGAAAGTAAGGAATTGTTAGACAAAATTATAAGAAAGTTTAATAAAGGAAGAAAAAATGGAATTATTAGGTAAAATAGACATGATTGGATGACCCTTTGGACAGAAGACCTCTCTCTACCTCTACATCTACCTCTTATCTCATATACACACACCCACACTCAGGAAAACATTAGTGGATACCCAGATCTTTTCTCTGCTTAAAGTACATTGCACCAGATTATTAGGGAAATGCTGAAAACCAGATGGACATCTTTTTCCCTGGAAATGCAGTACTTCAAAAAAGGCTTTCCTTCACCTCTTAAGTGCCTTAGGAATGAGAAATAGACCAAAGAAATAAAGTCTGAGCCTGACTTAAGGCATTAGCAGCCATTCGGGGACTGCTTGGTGCTTTTGGATGCTGGGATCTTGTGCTAACAGCCTACGGGGCAGTGACATGCCCCTGTGAGTGCGGCAGTAAGTGTGACTTCAGGTTCAGCATTCACTCTTCTGCATCACAAAATGGCTTTTCAAAAATGTGAGGGGCCTGGCTGTGGGGGAGAGACTGTGTCGCAGCTGTCAGGAGCCAGAGCACAGTCCGATTCTCTGGAGCTGCAACTTTTGTTTGAGTTTCTGCCCCCTTCTCTGGATTCTCTGAAATTCTAGCTTGTATTCTCTGTCCATCTCATCTCTGAGGTCTAGAGAAAAGCAATTTTCCAAAGGTGCAAAGTCAAACGAAATCAAGCCCCATATTTACAGAAGAATATATATCTCTATACCAAAGAAGGATAAGGAAAAAAAGCCATTTTTTAACGTGTAGTCTTCTTAAAGAATACAAATCTCTCTTCACCCTGTTGTTTCAACATCCTCTAGAGTTATAAGTCTTGCCTCCTAAACACCAAGATTCTATAAAACTACCTGTGTGCTACTGAGAAGCCCTTTTAATCATTTCTTAAAATAAATATCTAAAGTTTCTACCCTTTCTACACAGGCCTGTTTGTTGTGAACGGCTTAATGCAGGTCACTTTTTACTCTCTGCCTCCCTCTGCTGATGAGAGGAGAATAAACCAACTAGGAGCTTACCAGCTTTTATTCCCTCTTAGTTTCTCCTTGCCTTTCCTTTATCAAGTACAGAACCCCCCCCCCTTTCCAAGGTAAGATCTTGAGAATGCAACGACCCCCACTTAATCTTAGTAATTCCACCTCAAATGAGATGCACTTAGCCCCATTCAGTGCCTGGCACCAGGACCAGCCCTGAGGTGGGTGCCCTGGGCAGGCAAGAATGTAGCACCCTTTTTAAAAAAGCTTTAAGTATTTATTCAATATGTACTTGATAGAGGTGGGGGAACTGATTTTATATTAGTGAAAATCATCAAGTTTTATATCAACTGTCTAAATCTTCCCTTATCCAAAAACAAAACTGTCACAAGAGTGAGATAGAGCTTAGAGATGACTGAGCAGAGACAAGTGGAGACTGGAGGGCAAATGAAATTCTCACAGCTCATAGTATTTCTGTCAAACGTCACAAGAGACAATCTTTCCTCCCAAGTGTTATAAACAGACTTGTCAGTTGCTGGGTCTCCTTTCTCTTTCCCCCTGGAAGCACCCTACTGTCCCAGCCCCCACTCTCTTCCTTCCCAAATTTCACTCTACTTCCTCTAATCTTGTTCTCCATCCCTCCTCCTTCCTCTCCCCCCGACCCCTGCGGTGCTGTTTAGTACTTTCCTAACCATGTACTCCCAAGATTCTCCCTTCCTAAAAAGTGATTTCTTGTCATATTTTCAAATAAGAGACTTATTAAATGTGCTGACTGGGAGCAGGACCAATCTGCATTTCTTAGGATGGCACCCTCAGAAATTGCATGTGGAAACCTGAGTGAACTGGTCCCCCATTTCCAGTTATTCCAATGACATTTGGTGTTCCTTGTAAATTAGAACCCCAGGCAAAAGTTTAAGCACGGCGAGGACCAAATGCCACCTGTGTGGATTTTCCTTTTAGTCTTTCCCTGAACCAGGCTTGAATTCACATCCTCGTCTTATTGTCTCTGTAATAAGAGGCAATAAGGTGCTTCATAGAGAAACTGGTCAGATCATCGTGGGGAGAAAAGAGCAGTTCTGTCGCCATTTTCATAGTAGACTGAGCCAGTATCAGGCAGTTGCTCTGTAGAAACAGAAGTCCTGGAGATGTATCCAAGGGAAAAATAATTGATCCAGTCTGCGTTAAGAGGCCTGAGGAAAATTTGCTGGACTTGTGATACCTGGGCAGAATAATACATCACAAACCTCCTTAATGGCTTCAAATTAAGAATAGATTTTGGAAAATCTAATAATTTTGTCCATGCTCCTTCAGCTTGTAGGGGAAATAAAATAGTGGAATAAAACAATAACATTATCTAGCACTGCTATGTATTCTGTTAAGGGCTTTATGTGTGCTCTCTCAGCAGCTTTATTTGGTGTGGTATTCTCATTTTTCAGGTGAAAAAACAAATTATAACTTTTCAAAAGGCCTCATGACTTCAGAAGAGGAATCATATTCAGCCTACAAGTCTGCAAAGTTTATTTCTACCAATGTTTAGGGACTCAACACTTATCAACACTTCATCCTCTCTCACCCACCTTGATGTCTGAAGACTCACAGTGACACTCTGGTTTTTAGAGTTCACTGGTCTCTTCCTGTCAGCTTTAAGCCCAGTGATGCTTCCTGCTCTGCTCCGTAGCTATCCTACTTTGTCTTCTCCTGAACCAATGAGTCACTCCCTATTCATTTTGTCTCCCTCCTCCCCACGAATGTCATTCTACAATTGCAGAACTTTCCAGTTGGAAGGAACTGTGGAGACTTTTCTGAAGGAAAAAGCCAAAGTGGCTTATTTGCGATCACAAACCATCTCTGAGGGAGATGGCATCTAAGTCTGTGCATCCCCCTGTTGAGAGCTCTTTTCACTCTTCTGGGCTGGCTGGGAGCACAGGTTACCCACACGTACCCAAAGCCTGGTGGAAGAGCCAGGACCTGCACCCAGGCCTCCTCCCTAACTCCAGGTCCTGTGCATTCTCTAACTGCGTTCATTTTAGTTATGTCCTGCATCTTGATAACAACCTCTGCCTGTGTGCAGAGCATCACAGGGCCCAAAGCACGTCAGGCTCCTGTCTCCCCTTCACTTATAAGAAAACTAGGCTCTGAAAGAGCCAGCTTCAATAGTTACCATTATTGCGAACTACTAAAGCATCTCCCATAGATTTTATAAACATGGCTAATGCATAAAACATATTAAGGTAGGCATTATCTCCCTTTCATAGAAAAAGAAATAGGTCCGGGCAGGTTAAATGACATATTAGGTTCTATATTAGATTATATAGCCAGTAGGTGGCAGAGCCAGGTTTTGAATGGAGATCCGATAGCACCAAATCTGCTTTTTATATTATGCACATCACCAAAAAAGGTTGTGAGCATGGTCTAGGATTTTGACATCTAATCCAGTATTCTGTCCTTTGTAATATGCACTCTCTGAATATTCTAAAAAAGGATTGATATACATGCAGACATACACATAAATAGTTTAAAACACACTTTTGTATAAATATAACAATTTCAATCAAAGGACTAATGTACTTTTCAACTTTGTGGTTATTTTTGAAAATGCATAGTTTTCTTTTCATTTTATTTTAATGCCCTATCTAAACAACCAGCACATTTGCTCTCATTAGAAGAATAGAGTGCCATTCGGAATTTTGAATCCTATGGGAGATGTTGGATAAGACCCTGGTCTGTTGAAGAGTGTTGTTAACATTTTGTTTTTTTGTTTGTTTGTTTCTAGGTGCAGAGGAAGCTCACAGTCCTTTTAGATTTTAGTACAGAATTGCAGTGCCATTTAAGTCTCTGAAACTCCTGATTTATTATAGGGAAATGCTAGCAGATGATTTGGACTTGCATAAGGACTGCCAATCACAGAGCAAACCAAATTTGTTCTAAATCCGTGCTGCTGATTGAGATGTTTGGAGAGTGGGGAGGAGCGATGGATTATGTTGACCTTATTGAAATTCATGCCATGCTCCAGATAAGAAGCTATATTTTTCACCCCAAGCTAATGGAGTGTCCCTTCCTACCTTTACATTTGACTGAATGCCCTAAGTGTGGAGAAGGCCTCACCCCAAGCTCTAAGAACCCGCTCCTTGAAGCGCTGGCATTTCCCCTTGGAAGTTGCAAAATGCCTGCCCTTCAAGGCAAGTGGCATGTCAGGACCACTCCGAGTCACCTGGATTTGGCTGCCTCCAAGGCCCGTTCACACAGTGGGACTGCAGCCCTCAGATATCCTCCCACCCCCACCCTCACTAAAGTCTGCTAAAGAAGGGAAGATGACTTGCCAAGTGACTTTGCACGATCACATTAGCTGCTTTTTACATAGTTCTAGATGAAAGAAATTGGCCTTCACTTTCTTTCTGATGGTGAGTCTAATTCCTCCAGCTTAGGAAAAAGTGCCTGCAGAGAATTTCTTTGCAAGACTGGAAATGAACCAAATGGCTTGGGTGCTGCCGCAGATAATCAGCAGAAGCCCTGCTGAGCCCATGACTGGAGGGGCCTGCAGGAAATTTACACGCTTTTCCGGGGGAACTTTCCTCAGGGAATTGGCTATGTTGAGGAGGCCAGAAGCCGGCTCATAGGAAAAGAGAATATGGAGTCTTTGTGATGCCCTTTCCAGCATGGTCTGGTATGTCAGCATGCTCAGAGTCCCTGCCTAACTGAGCCTAATGAGAACCTAGATGTTCCCTCGGGTGCTTTCCAACTCCAATATTCTGATCTACATAAAATGCTCAGTGAGTGGGAGACGTTGATCAGGGTTAATACTGGGTAATTTTCTTAAGAGCTTGAGCATGTCATACATTTATTTTTTTAGGTTTTGAAATGACTCATTTTTATGACACATGACCGAGATTTTTGTTCGCTAAAGAACCTAAAGCACAAAAGCAAGTGAAGGAGGATGGAATAATTTTTTTTTACCCCTCCCTGGGATGGAATGATTTTAAGGGCTGTTCTGCAGTGCCTCTGCATCAAGAGAGACAGGTGTACGGTGAAGAGGAGCTATCTAGGGCAGGGTAGATAGGAGCATTCCCAGGAGATCCTTCATCATGCTCAGGTTACAGTTCCCAGTAAGGAGAAATGTCCTGAGGTTGCACAGGTAAGAGCTGACCTGTCAGGTACTTGGCCCTTTTGAGCTTTGACACGAAAGCTTGAAATCTAAGGCTGATATATCACTAGTGACACCCAGCTCAGAGTCTGACCTGGGGCCAATGGATGCCCCCAGGTCTTCAATTCTCATGTTTCTGTTCCATGGGGCTCTGGGCCTAAGTGTCCAGTCAGCTAACAGGCTCCCAGTTAGAGAAATATACCTCTAGGCTTGTGTGCACTGAGCAACATCTTTTCCTTTCTGCATTTAGGGTACAGCCCCAACTGGGTGCTGGCTCCAAGGACTGACTGTGCACCTATCCTGCTCAGCTGACCCACAGTGAGCTGTGCTGGTGCTGTGTGCTATGTACCACCTCTGCGTTCTGGTGCCCAGCTAAGGATTGCTCCAAGCCTAGACTTGGGCTCAGCTGTGTCTAGAAGAGAAAGTAAGACCATTGTCCTAGACAGAGTGGACTATCAGCTGGCTGCCAGAAAGGCAGTCAGCCTCACCGTGGGTTGGAGTCCTGTCTTCACCAGTAACATCTGAGTAACCTTATTTCTCTGAGCCTCAGTTTCCTCTTCTGTAAAATACATATATAGAGTGCCAGCTTCTACCCGAGTACTGCCTTAGGTATTGAGGATACAGTGGGATCAATGGGGACAAGACAATAAGGGCCTTGCCCTAATGGAAACCAACCTCACAGGGTTGTAGGAGAATTCTATGAGATAATGTAAAATGCTCAGCATATGTCTGACTCTGGTGGGTGCTCAGTACATGTAAGCACTAATGAATTTTGCTCCAAGGATGGTAGAAAATGTTTTAAAACATGCCCAATCCTACCTCAGTCTTTGCACCTGTATTTCTTTCTGCCTGGAAGGCTCTCCTTGCTCCCTTTGCTTAGCTAACTCCTGTTGATCCCATCCTCAGGTTGGTCACTTCCTCAGAGTAGCGCTTACTCAATGGTTAGGTACTACTGTTGTACGTTCTCGTGGCAACCAGCACTCTACTTGCACGTATTCACCACTTAGGTAATTACTGCTTGTTTAATGTTTGCGTTCCCAACTAGATGGTAAGCCCAATGTGGACAGCAACCATATTTACCTGAAGTCTCAATGCCTGGCTTTGAGATTCTCCGTAAATAACTGGCTGCCATGTGAAGGACATGGGTCCACTCTGAATGAGGAAAGTGCATTGGACCATAAAAAAAGAGAATCTAGCCCACCAGGTGCATGTAGACCCTTTTGTTCCACCCTCTTTTCTTTCTTCTACATCCACATCTTCCTGGGAGCAATTAAGTAGCCAAGTCAGGGTGCAAAGGTTGGCATTTGGGTTCCCCACTGTAAAGAAGCATGTCTCCATCACCACTCATGGCACTGCTAAGAATAGGGCATTAAGAGTCTTTTTTGAGACCATTCACCATAGTCACACCTTTGTCTGTTCTCCCACAGCCAGGAAGCATGATTTATAGGAGGAACAAGTGTCTCTTTTCACCAGACAGAACAAGCTTGAAAAATGAAATTCAATGACACACAACTCAAGTGATCCCAGTGGCAGAGATGTAACCATGTTGACTTTTCACTCTGTCATTCGGTATGAAAGATGCCCCCAGCCTCAGTACCTTGAGAAAGAGACCTCCCCAAACACAGTTATTTACATGCAACTCACTGGAAGTGTTAATTTTCTTGCTCTCTTGTCCCCTGTGAGATTTAACAAAGCAGCAATGTGACCTGACCCCAGTGGTTTTCTATTGACCAGAATCCAAATCCTCTGGGCAAGTGCTGGACTTCCCACCTGCATTCCTGCAGGCCCGCCACATGTGCCTGCATGGCAGTCCTCTGTGCTAGACCTTTCCAAATCTCCATGCCTCCCCCACGCTGTTCTCTCAATCAGAGGTCCCTTCTTTCCATATAAATGTGGAAGATTATCTATTTGTCTGTCTGTCTGTCTGTCAAACCTCTGTTCATTCAAGGCTAAGATGAAATATCATTTATCTCTAATACCTCCTCTGACCACCTTCCTTCCTCCAAGTAGGAGTTAGGTGCTTTCATTCCTAACCCTTACAACAATGTAGTGAGGTTATTTATAGATTTCTTCCACACTAAATTGACGACTGAACCCAAATCTTGTTTTATCCCCTTTAACTAGTATAGTGCCTAGCACATTGTAGGTGCAGAATGAATGAAAGAAAGAAAACTAGGCACCAGCAAACTGTGTCCTGGGACCTGTGGGTCAGCCAGAATGCATAAGGGCAAGTGTATGTGCTAGAACCACTCGTGAGTATCTTGTGGACAGGCTGTTAAGACAATGAGAAGTCACTGAAGGCTTATGGGTAAGGAAACGGCATGGGGAAGTAGAACTTTATGAAAAAAAAAACATTATGAAAGGGTCTAACAGGTATGATGAGCTTAAAGGATGGGAATCTTATGCCCCTTCTACAGATGAGAAAACTGAGGCATCAGAAAGTTAAATGTTTTACCCAAAACAAACACAGCTAGTAAGCAAAGAAATCTGGTTTAGAATCTAGATCTGATTTCAGAGTTTGTGTTCTTAGATGCTATCCAAAAGCTCAACCGAATCTGAAAATATTGCCTTGAACCAGGCCCTTTAGGTCTTCTGGGAGTGGTCTCCCAGCTGTGCTAAGTTTAACTCCAGAATGCCACCAGCCCCCACTGCGCCCACTTCAGTTTCCTCTTCAATCAGATGAGGACTATTGAACTGGGTGACGGTATGGCTAATTTTAGGCTCCAAAATGCTATAATTCTCTGTAGAATACAAATGAACTTCCTAACCTGGAAATCAGCTTAGTCAAAACTAAATGCACTTGTGTACTGACCCTCAAAACTTTTTCATGGGTTGCAATCATGACTCCAAAACACACAAAAAAGCTGTGAAATACCATCTCAGAGTTCTAATCCTTCTTCCCAGATGGGCATTTAAAATACGCTCAGGCACTAAAGTATAGCTGTTGAACTCACAGAAATTGTCTGTTTATCTATAATCATCCTTAAATTACAGCGAAGTTTCCGCTCACTCTCCATGGCCCTTAGAGCCTTCATTCTACCTGTATTTCTGTGTCACACTGAAATAAAGTTTGGCATTGCAGTAGCTGCACCTGCAGCACCCCACCCCATCGCATGTCTCAATCACGCAATTCTCTGACTTCTGGCCAAATTTTAGGGTAGAACGCCTCTGAAAACGTCTCTGTGGTTCAGAATGATCTCTGAAATGAAAAGTTCCCACCCAAACCACTGAATAACAACATCCTGTTGTTTTCATCAAATCTATGCAGTGACTCCTTTGATTTGGCTTTCATTGGGAATGATCTGTCTGATGCCATTTTTCTGAAACATTTAGAACAAACTAAACTCATTATGGTCAGCTACATAGAGTGGACCTTTCAGAGCATAAAGAAGCATCTGTCCTCCATCTGCGTGCTTAAAAACTAGGAGTTTCAATAGAATGCATTGTAGGACACTAATGCTTTTAAAGGGCAAGAAAGCCATTTCAGACCAAAATCTCAATAAATACATCTAACAGAATATTTTTATCTTACATACTGCTTTTCAAAGAGGATTTCAAAGGCCACTAGAGCAGAGGGTTTAATACAAATACAATCTCTAGGTTCAGCCAAATCTAGTTCAAATACATGTTCAGTCACATACTAGCTGCGTGATCTTGGAAAGTGACTTAACCCTGATAATTTTAGGTTTTCTCGGGCATGTAACATAGAATAATAATACCTATCCAAAGAGATAATGTGTTCAAAGAGGCCAGCACGTAGTAAAGCACTAAGTGAACATAAATTATTCTTCTGTTTTGCTACTGCTGATGTAAATACTAGAGGTAGAATGGCCTGATTCCTGATGCGGCTGAAAGAAAACGGATTTGGAATTAGAAAATAAGAATTTGAACTCCACCCCTTTCACTTACTTAGTTGTGTGACCTTGGGGAAATCACTGAAGTCTTCTCAACTCAGCTTCTTCATCTGTAAAACAGGGAAAATAAAAATAGTGAACTGACTGATAACAACCCTGAGGTGCAAATGAGGTGATTTATGTGAACTTGCTCTGCCAACTGCTAAACCCTGTATGCATGCATTATTTTGTATTGTTAGTGTTACCGGCTGAATGTTTGTACCCCCAAAAGGCATATGTGGAAATCCTAAACCCCAGTGTGAAGGTATTCGGAGCTGGGACCTTGAGAAGTGATTAGGTTTAGGTGAGGTCTTGAGGGTAGGGCCCCCATGATGGAGGAGTCTAGATATCTCCCCTCCCCCCTTCCCTTTCCCCCTCCCCCCTTCCTCTCTCCCCTCCTCTCCCTGCCCCTCCCCCCTCCTCTCTGGTGATAGCAAGAAGTCTACAACTCAGGAAGAGGGCCCTCACCCAGAACCAAATCAGATGAAACCTTGGTCCTAAACTTCTGGCCTTCGGAACTGTGAGAAATAAGTGTCTGTTGTTTAAGGCCCCAGGCGTGGAACTTTGTCATGGCAGCCTGAACTGACAAAGACAATAATACCACCAGAACCGAATCTAATCTTTTTATTTGTGAATTTTCATTTATGTCCTCAAGTGATTATAACTGATTTCCACTTAGCCACAGAAGTGAGGATTCCGGAATGGACTAGAGCGGCCCTGGGGTGGAATGTCCGTCTTCCCCGACAAAACATTAACACCTCTGTGTTCTTGTCTTAGACTGACCTCTGTGAACATTCAAAATGTGTCCTGGTAGAGTCCACACGTCCGAAAACATACTAAGACAGAAGAGGGCTGTTGACTACGGTCTCTGCCTATTGTGTTGTTTTTGATGTTGTAATTGTTAGTTTTTCAGATTTCACCTCCCACCAGTTCCTAGAGCATTTAAATCATCTGGCAATTCAGCCACTCTCCACCCCACTGGGTTCCTGATCCTCTCTGCCCAACCCCTGGAGTGGAAGTCGTGGGACTTGGGACTTTGATGTCAGCAAGACTCACATTTGAATCCTACATTCTCAACTTTCTGGAAAGTCCTTTAACCTTTCTATACCGCAGTTTCCTCATCTGCAAAATAGGAGAGGATAACTATTTCCCAGAGTAATTAGAAACATTTAATAAGACAATACATTTAAAGATTTTGGAGTCATATGTGGCACCCAGCAGGTACTCATTGGCTTCACCTTCCTTTCCTTGAGCTCTCTTCTTACCTACTTCTCACTCCTCACACCTGACTATTGAGCTCTCTCTGGGGTCTTTGCTGAGGGAATCACTAACACAGTCAACAGCTACAGTGAAAATGTCCCTGGGGAAATATTAATCAACATTCCCAAACTAAAACTCTTACCCTGAGTCTTCACAAATGTTTGGGGCTTTGGAGTACCTCAGTAAAATCAATAGATCTCTATTGAACATACATGCTAGTTGACTATTTGAAAGTGTGTGTGTGTGTGTGTGTGTGTGTGTGTGAGAGAGAGAGAGAGAGAGAGAGAGAGAGAGAGAGAGAGAGAGAGAGAGAGAGAGAGCACTTAAATATTCACAGAATATCTCTGGTGCATGCACAAAAAGCTGATAATACTATATATCCTTTTCTCTGAATATCTTTGTGTTTTTTAAATTTTACATCTTGTGCTTATATTACCTATTCAAAAATTACTTTAAAAATGTTAGTAACGTTGGAATAAATTCTTGATTTAGATACTCTAGAAAGAGTTCCCCAGTACCTCAAAGGCTGGTATAGCCTCCAAAGCTTTCTAACATATGGACAAGGGAAAATGGCTCTTGAAGCTGAAAACCACTGTCTTATGAAAGCCTGCTAAAAACCAAAAGAAGAGATTGAAATTCATGCCATACTATACTAGCAATAGAATCTTTGTAACTTATTTCCTCAAGATTTGTAAAGTTCCCATTTGTCAATAATAATAGAAGCGATGTTTATGGAGAGCTTACTATGTCCCAAGCACTGTTCTATGTACATTTCACACCTCAAGTTAATTTTCATAACTATCTTATGAATCATTATTATTCATATTTTACATCTTAGAAAATCGAGTCTCATAGAATTTTCTAACTAGCAAATCACAGAGCTCAGATCCAAACCTGTTATACATTTTATGGTTTTTATAATTTATCCAATAAATTTAACATGTAAGATTGTGTATATTTAAGGTGTACAGCATGTTACTTTTACACATTTATATATTATAATACTATTACCATTGTAGAGGTATTTTTCACATTACACAGTTATAGTACAGTATTATTGTCTACATTCATTATACAGTATGTTAGATCTCTATGGCTTATTTACTACTTGTTACAAATTTGTACCCTTAACTACCATCGATCTTAACCCCTCAATTTCCATCCCCTGGTAACCATCATTTTACTCTCTGGTAGGCTGGATTTTTGTTTTTATGGTTTTGGGGTTGTTTTTTTTTTTACAGGCCAAATCTGTTATATGTTTATTATAAGGATTATAAAACTGTTACAAGAACTAAATAAATTAATACATTTAAAGTGCTTGAACGGTATTGCTTGTAGTAACTGTCCCTATAAAGTGCCAACATTAATATTCTGGAGTCAGGGAGGAATTTTCTAAGTTAGAAATATGATCGGTCAGCAAAAGTACATGAACTCATTTTAATAAGCTAAAATGTAAGTTAAGGTCTTATTTATTCTGTGACCGAGAGATCTATGATTTCAAGATAGTTTCCCCCTTTGTTTTTATTTCCTAGATGAGCCATTTCCTTGAGGACCTCCTGCCAGCAATTCTAAGCTGTGTCCCACTCCTCACTGTTTTTATGCCTTTTCATCACAGAGACTTTTAACATAAAGTCAGAAAAAGGTAACATTTTACAACATAGTCCGTATTATGACCACTCACCCAAGCCCTTTTGTTATTGGATATTTTCTTTGCTGATTTTATTGGGGTGTGTTTCTACCTGTGGGAGGTGACAACAGATGAAACATGAGACTTGCAGGGCAATTCACCATTCCAAGTGGTTAGTGCATAAAGACAATTTGAGATCCTCCGTTGCCAACGTGTACAGGAATAGCAACCACAAAACTACTTGCTATATAAAGCAAGAGAACAAGTAATATCTGAGTCTGACTGACTGAAAATATGCCATGTTTCTGCAGGCGAATGTCAGGCTCACAAAAATATAAAGCAAGAAAGGAAAATACCTCCTTAGGGCCACCAGAATGTCACTGTTCAGTATGATAGCTTCCAGCTATATGTGGCTACTAAGTGCTTGAAATGGGGCTAGTCTGATTGGAGATGTTCTGTGGGTATAAAATCCATGCTGGATTTCAAAGAATTAGTTAAAAACAATAAAATAAATCAATATTTTTATACTGATTACATATTGAATAGATCATACTTTGGCTTTTTTAGGTTAAATTTATTTAAAATCAATATCATTGTTTCTTTTTTAATGTGGATATTAGGAAAATTAAAATCACCTATGAGGTTTGCATTATATTTCTACTTGGTAGCACTGCTCTAGATTAAACCCTTACCTTATTGAACTAACCTTTAAGTCTCCAATACCTTAGAAACATTAATATGTAAATGCCTAAATTCAAATCTAGAAATGAGTACATTTATTATGTACTTACTTAGAGTTTAAAGATTAGTAATACAGAGTTCTTGTTCTTAAGAGAAAGAAAGTGAACTAAGATTCGCTGGGTTCTACACTGGGCCAGGCTCTGGGCATTCTTGCAAACTAGATGTTATCATTCCCACTACACAACTGAACATCAGTTTCAAGCCTTCTCTGTTCGGGGGAGTACAGAAACCTTCTTGAAATCAATACAAGTGTAGGCATTCTCTTCCCCATGATCCCTGTACACTGTTAATCAGAAATACCCTCTTTCCAAATCTTGCCCCTGTGTCTTAGTCCATTTGGGTTGCTATAACAAAATACCATGGACAAGGTGGCTTATACACACGAACATTTATTTCTCACAGTTCTGGAGGCTGGGAAGTCCAAGATCATGGCACAGCACAATTGGGTTCTGGTGAAGAACTTCTTCCAGGTTTCAGAATACTGACTTTTTACCAGGTCCTCATGCGGTAGGAGGAGCACGGAGCTCTCTGTGGTTGCTTTTATAAGAGCACTAATTCCTTTCATGAAGCTTCCACCCACAAGACATAATCGCCTTCCAAAAGCCCCACCTCCTCACATCATCACATTGAGCATCAGGATTTCAATATATGAATTTTGGGAGCATACAAACGTTCAGACCACAGCAATGTATAACTTTCCCAAAAGGACCAAATAAATGGGCATGTGGATGGATGTTTCTTTACTGTATGTATATTCCAGGGACAAGACCTTTCATTACCTTGAAGATTGTGAACCTTTGAAATCCTGTTAGATAATTAACTACAAGGAGATGATAATAATAATAACAACAACAATAACAATAAATGTTCATGCTAGGAAAGCATAGAAACAGATTTTTTTTTTATACTTTTCTTTCATATCCGCTTCTCATCTCATAGCATCGGCAGAAATTACCCTTATTTTTCCTGAAGACAAAAGTAGTCATTCATTCAGATTTACTTCATTTGGCAAGTATCGCCATTTGACAAGTGATATGTTTTTCTTGTCATCCATTTGGATTTCTAATTGGCATCTGAGACTTAACATGTCCAAAAATGAATTTCAGATTTGCCTCCCCCCACTTGCTCCTCTCGCACCATTCCCCATCTCAGAAAAGCCACACTCGGTTCTTCTTGGTAACCAGGATAAAAAACAACCTTGGAGTGAACGATTACTCTAATTCTTTCATCCAATTTGTCAGCCCTGGCAGCTCTACTTCAAAAATAATGTATTAATTAGTATAAGCACTTCTCACCACCAAGTGCCAATTCCCCTGGTCCGGCCCATCGTGGGGCCTCCCTTGGGTGACTGTTCTAACTTTGTCCCGTCTCAGTCTACTCTTGGCACTGCAGCCAGAGTAACCGTGACACAACTGAAATCATATCTCGCCTGCTCAAACCCTCCAATACGAGTGATGACAGTCACTTTCTCGTTGGTGGCCCCCCAAAGCTCCACACCCACAGACTTCAGCCATGTCGGACTTGTCGCTACTCCTTAGAACAACAAGTCTGCAACGTCAGGGCCTCCATCCAAAATGCTCTTCCTGCGACGCCTGTGCGGCTCACTCTCACCCTTCTTTCACGTCTTTCCTCAGCTGCCTCCTCGACCAGTGTATTTTACATTTGTAATTACCCTGCCTAAATCTTCTCTTCTTCTCTTTTATACCCCTCATTGCCAGCAAATATACTTTACCTCTACTCACTCATTTTATTACTTCTCCCAAATAAGATTTGAACTCTATAAAGATGGGGATCCTGTTTTATTCAATGCCGTCATCCCAGTTCTTAGAACAGTGTCCACCACAAAATAGATGTTCAGTGTATATTTGTTAGTGATTGAAGTTTTCAGGTAAAGATAATGAGAAGCTCAGTTTCAGGCCAAATCACAGGACTGATAAATGTAGAGGTCAGAATTAGAACTAAGACAGTGCTGATTTCACTCCCTTGGTCTGGTTCAGGAAATAAGAGGAGCTCTCTGCCCAACCACCCCTCTGACCAGGCTGCCTTGTTCTGTGGCAGAAGCACACACCAAGGTTCGAATGTAAATTCTGCTAGAAGTACTGAGCTAAACAGAAATGACTACTTTGGCAGCATTGTTGACAGTCTCTGAGATTAAAAAAGTAATTTGAAGGCAAATGCTGAGGCTTTCCAGTTTTAAGACCGGCTTTAACTTATTTTTGTTTCAGCTGTAGCTTTCTGGGATAATGGATGTACCATATGCCTGTATCTCCAGGTTCCCATAGAAATTAGGAAAGTAAAAATGTCTCGATGATTAAAACAGACTTTTGCTTGTTTCCATGGGAAATCAACTGCCATGAAACCTTAAGAAACGGGAAAGAGAGTGTATTTAGCTCGAGGTGTTCTCTGGAGAGTAGCTGAACTCTGTCAGCAACCCAGGCTCTAGTTGACAGCTGTTCAAAATGTTGGAAAGGTGAGACACTGTCCTAGGCTGCCCACCCTGCTGGAGGCCAAACAACATTGCTAGATCAGCAAGTCTTGTCCTGCTTCTAGGAGCCTCCACCACCTGGGGCTAAGCATGCATCTCTAAGAATTCACTACACTCCAGGACCTGGAGTGTTAGATAGACCCTCTGCCAACCACGCTAGGAAGAGCCCCTTACTAATGACAAATAGATACTTAGTAATACAGGCTCCTACCTTCATCTTTTCAGTGTGGTTTCAGCATATTTTCAACCTTCCAGGAGATTTCTGGTGGACAGTGAGAAGCACTGTAAAGGATTCTTTCTTGAGAGAGTCACTACTGGCTTCTAAAGACTACACAGTTAATTCAGGTGAGTGGGAGGAAGGTCTGTAAATAGCCAAGTGTGCCCTGGGCAGACGCATTGCACCATGGATGTCTCTAGGAGGTTGTGATGATTTTTTGTTTGTCTGCGCCAGCATTAGCACCAATTTGCCTAGATAAAGAGAATGCTGAGAGAAAAGGCTGCAAAAAGATTTCAGTGTCGTCTGCCAGTAGTAGTCTCTGACTTGTCTGAGGGAAATTGGATCAGGAATTTACTCTACCCTAAGCTGAGTGTTGATTAACATCCTCCCCCCACCTAGTTGAGGGAGGTAAGATAACCTCTGCTTTCCTAACCCAGAATATGACTTGGACCTGCCAGGGTGAAGCCGAAGGCTGGACTCTTAGCTGTAATGTTAAATGTAGAGTTTAAATTTAGAATCAGACAGCCCTGAATGCTGATGCTTGTTCTCTCACTCACTAGCATTGAGAACTCAAAGAATTCAGAGCCACAGTTTGAGTGTCTGTAAAGTAGGATGACAGTACCTCCTACTCAGGAAGGTCATGAGGATAAAATAAGCACTCACACCAAACCTGGTAGGCAATAGGTCTTCAGTGCCTTCTGGCTTCTCTTTTCTTTACCTCTTTTGCTGTTTTACTGCCAAAATTAGAAAACAGAGAGCTGGGTAAGCAATAAATGGACAAAGCCCTCCTTCTTTTCATAACCAGTACTATCAGCACTAACCAGCTCCTTAATTCTTCTAAGAATTCCTTCTGAGGATGTAAACAGTGCAAAGGATTCTAAATCTTTGCACATAACATACCCATTTCCTTCCAACTCTTTAGCCAGGATAAGTTGCCTTGCCTAGGTGGAATAGTTCTCAGAGAAACTAAGTGAAGGACACTTATGTTTTTGTTTGTCAAAATAAACCATTAGTAAAACCTCCCGGAATTAAGACCTAGATCATAATGCATTTCAAATGCTTTGCCCTAGGCTAGTCAAGATATTTTGACTCTTCTTATCTTCAAATGACTCACAGGCATGATTCTTTAGCATGAGGCCATCCTAACAGGATGTGTGTAAGCAAAATTAGAGGAAGCAGTATTGTCATTTTGTGGTTCTGGGGAGACTTATAGTAAATCATTACATTACATTACAGTAGGGGTACTCAACCCCTGTGCCATGGACTGGTACCTGTACGTGGCCTTTTGGGAATGGGGTCTCACAGCAGGAGGTGAGGGGCAAACCAGTGAGGGAAGCTTCATTTGTGTTTGCAGCCACTCCCCAGCACTAGCATCACTGCCTCAGCTCTACCTCAGACCATCAGGCGTTAGATTCTCATAGATGCATGGAGAAGGTTGGGGACCACTGCATTACAGCTATAATGTACAAAATCATGATCTGGTTACTTGATCTATTTCTAATAAAGATTCTCATAAAAGCTACTTAATACTGAGTCTTTTTTACTTCCACCCCAACCCAACTCTGACACTGACTACCCAGAATTGGTGCATGTGCCACAGGTTAAGGGCGAAGTGCTCCACAGGACTGCCCTAATGTCAGCTGATAGCCACAAGTCTTAGGAGATCCCCAAGCCATCCACACATCTGCCCAACTAGCTGCAAATTTGAGGGTTCTCTGACCCCTCAGGGGTGTATTACCCTGTGGGCACATCTGTGAGTTCACCAAGGAGGAAGCTCCACTGAGCTTCAGTAGCCAGAGTTTTTATTGGGGTTTAATTATGTGCCATGGTTGATTAAATCATTGACCACATGATTGAACTCAGTCTCCAGCCTCCCAATCCTCGTTCCCTGGGAGGGCAGGTTGGCCCAAAGTTATGACACTCTTATCATGTGGTTGGTCTTTCTGATGTTCAGCCCCCATCCTGAAGCTACTTAGAGGCTATCTGGGTGAAACTAAGGCAGGGAAGACTGGGGAAAAGGGAGTATCACTGTGTAGCCACAAAGCTATAAGCACTGATCTGGAGGATCAGAAATGAAAATGGAAAGGTAGGACTTAAGAAAGATTTTGAAGGAAGATTTCAACTCATTGCTTAAAGTTTTGTCTTTATTACATTAAATACTACACAATGGGTCAAGAGATTAAAAATACTTGAAGAGTTAAACTACTTTCTAAAGATATCCAAGTAATTTTGATAAAGTAGCTCCTCTGTGATTAACAGAACTTTGCATTCTAAACATTAAAAACTCAGCTAGCATTAAAGGTCTTAGTAGTTTACCTCTTGAACAACCTTTAGGACCTATGTTCTGGTTGTAATGCCATGTTCCCATTAGTTCTTTTGAACAAAAATGAATACTGTCAGATTTTACTTTGAAAACAGCCTTTTGAAATGTGTTCACTTGTGAATACAAAGCCTTGCTTTCTCTTGTAGGTCACAAATTCATGAAGGGATTGTGAAGATATAGGATGTACCCTGTATAAATTATGTGTATAAGAGAACCTGTAATACTGATGTGTTAAAACTAGCTATTTCTTCCCACATGTAGATTTTAGTCAACAATAAAAGTAAAATTTCAAAATTCTCAGTGTGCACTCTTTTTTTCCCCATAATAGTAACTAAAACTATAATATGCCTAAATCTGCAGAAGTTATAGAATATGAAAGATATTTTAGATAATCATTTTTCAAAAAAACTTCATGGGTTTAAATTTTGGGGGAAGGAAGAAAAATGATCCTTATTTCAATATATTATGGGTGATATGTTAAACTGAAGTCGAAATTGTAAAAATTATAGACAATTTATTCAGGCAGTGAGGACTCATTTTGTTTACTTTTTAAAAAATTATTATATATAAAACTACAAAATGTTGACTTTTAAGAAAACTGGAAACTGGCAACCCTTCGTATTTGTCAATATCTTTAAAAAATTCTGAAGAAAAGTGTTCTCATTTGACATTATATTAAAATAATTAGACAAACAAATAATTTTGAACTTCAACTATGTGGGAAATGAAAAAGTGTAAAATCTCAAAAAAGAGAACATGTAATTAGCTGTTTAATATTAATAAAAGTTAACATTTATTGCATGTTTACAATGTATCTGGCACTGTGCAAAGGCACATGTATTAAATTATCTAATCCTCACAATCACACTATAAAGTAGGCACTACAATTATCCTCATTTATCTGCAGAGAGACTGAGGCTCAGAGAGATTAACCAATTTAGCCAAGTTCTCAGAGTTACGGAAGATAAAAAGTGATTAATTACTGAAGAATTTACAGAAACGAAAGTGTCAGAAAAGCTTTATGGAGTCAGGATTTGAATAGGACATTTAAAGACTGATGGAAGTTGGAGAAAAATAGAGAAATGAAATAAAAGAAGTGAGAGAAATTAGAAGGTGGAGTGAAGACATGTACAAAATCAAGGAGGTAGGAAAGAGCTATAAAGCCATCAAAGGCACGTGCAAATTTGATTAGAGCGTCCCCTCAGTAAACAACTGCAATATCAAGAAAGGTGATTTTTCTAAAAAAACATTGGTTCCATAGACATTCAGTTATCATATAAGTGATGAAAACATGCGATGCAGGTTAAAATCCAGATAAATACAAAACCTTTTGTTAAGGAGTAACATTACTTCTGTGAAGCTACTTGAGGTTTTACAAAGATCAGGTGGTTGATTTATATACTTCTCTTAAACCTTTAGATTAATTCTAGATTTGAGAAGCAGAAAGGCAGAATATTTCACTCAACCCTTGATAGGAAGAGAGAAAAATACCCACCAATCTGCACAAAGGTTGTTCAGGAAAGACCCTGATAATTCTTACATTTTCTTGTGAAAATGGTGGCAGGGGATGTAGAAGTGCATCTTGCTCTTGCATCTGAAATTCATACCATATCATTTGTCTTCAGTGGCCAGAACACCAAACAAAATATTGCAGAGAGTTTTATATGAAACCTTCTTATCATTAGTTTTAGAAAATCAGTTTGGCGTTTCAGAGGCTGGGCAGCAATTTACAAATGCTGTAGATCAAATAGTTTTCACATTATTCTAAGTAACAGAGAAAAATTTTAAATTCCTTTCTCCTTAAAGTTCTTAGAAGTCCCACACTATCCCCCACCTCCACCACACTCATTGGGAGATTGGATAGGGTAAGCTGCCAGTCTGATTTGAGGAAAAGCATTATGATGTGATTATTAGTCTTAAATAGGGTCACAATATTCCATCTGAGGACTGGCAACTGTGAGTGATTTGGGAGCTGGGGTGTAACACCATTCCTGGTTATGAAAAATTCAAGCTTGCCCAAGTAAAGAACTAATAACATTAAAAATATTGTTGCTCTTTCCTCGTTCTCTGCATATAGACTTAAAGATGAACACTCAACATCGTGATATATTTGTTTCAGAATGTTAAAAAAAAATTTTAACTTCATCTTATGTTAGGAATTTGAGATACATCAAAACCTATGTGGAACATTTCAAGGTAGAAATTTAATTACAGAGTCCTTACCTGGAATGTCTTTCTACTCAAAATGGGCTACACAATATTTCCCCTCTTCGTCAACATGAGCTGATGAGAGACATAATTCACCCTTAATGATTCTGAAATATATTTCTTACAGAGAAATGAAGGACAAAACATGACATCTGGAAGATAATAATCTAGAGATAAAACTCCAAAGAAATAAAGAAATTGTTTATTTCTCTTAAGAATTCCAGAGGGAAATCATGTCTTCTAGTAGTTCTAAAAAATCTGATAAGGCAGAAAGGTAGGCACGGACTCAAGTCGCCTGGATTCCATTCCTGGCTCTGCCACTTACTAGTAGCATGACCTTAAACAAGTCACATTACCAATCTGTGTCTTAGGATTCCCATCTGTGAAAAGGAGACAGTGCTAAGCCCTACCTCATAGTATGTTTCATGGGTTAAATGAAATAATACATGTAAAATGATTTATACCATGCCTTGCATAGAGTACTCAACAAATGTTAATTTACCACCACTTTATTGTAGCATTTAAATCACTGTCTTGAGTTATCAGCCTACCTCTTAAATTTTCCAGACAAGGTTGCTCCCAAACCTATTATTGCTATATTCTAATATAACAATATGTCCCTGAAAACATTTCAATCAGAAATGTTTTTTTTTTTTTTCAAGGAAATTGATCACTAGCAACATTACAGAAAGCATAATTTTGAGTTTTGGTTTAGGCAATGAAATGAACAGTTAATATAAAATGACATCAGATCAGATGTAATAGACTGTTGTCAGGAGCATTTTAGAAGCTCTTCAGCTTCTACAGCTTCAACACTGTTGATATTCAAGAAATCTGGATATTTTCAGTCTCCTAAATGTAACCAGAGTTGTTTTCATAAAACGATTCTCCCTTTGGTCACGTAAAGCAATTTATCTTATCTGAGCTCTAGACATTTCCTCTTTTGCTTTTGGAAGCGCTCGGTACAATTAATTCAGAAGTATTTCCCCCACCTCCCACATTTGCATTCTTTACTCTAAGATGGTACTTCATTTTCGCAGATGTTTAATTTTTTTTTTATAAAACAAGACAGAATATAAAATATTTTGTGATCATTTTGATAAAATGTTATCATGTTGTACAGAAATTCATGCTGCCTTTCTTTGATATTCCATAATCAGACTGCATCGCTTCTACTAGCTCTGTAACGAATGCTCCTCAGAAGCAGGGATGGATGCCTATAAATGCTACAACAGGCCTAGAGAAGCATTTATAGGAGAGAATAGTCACAAGACCAGAGATGATTCAGAGAGGGAGAACATCTAAAGATATATGTTACCAATGTGCAATTCACAGGGAGGAAAAAGCCAGTTATAATTTAAAAAACAAACAAACAAAAACCCTGTGAAGACTTTATTCCTTGCAAGCTGAAAAGTTAGCGAGCCAGAATTTCTTGGATGCTAGTAGAAGACATGAAACTTCTGAATCAGAGATGAAAGAAAGTTTATTATTCACAGCAATAGCATTAGCCAGCGTATCAGCATTTGTGTGTTATTTCCTGGAGCCTCAACACAGTGACAGTAGGCTGTGTTATAGGAGAGTAACCATGAGCTTAGGGAACATGAACCTTTTATAATGAGTGTAAATGTGATTGTGTTTTGCCCTGGAGATAAATATTACCTTTATTATACTGGACAGTAAGTACACTTGCCCTTTGCTCCCAAGGGAAATATCTTATCTTTGAAGGCTATTTACCACACAAATATACTTGAAATTTTAGTCTGGAAGAAAGAGCAATTAGTGTCTTGCTTGCAAGATGTGCAGTGCCTTGCTCACAAGATATGCAGAAATACTAGTGACCCATGGAGACTCATTTCTCAGCAGTCATTAATAAACTATACTGTGCCAACCCTTTAAGTGGTCAGAATGTATGTTTTGTCTTATATTAGTTTTGACTATTTCTAAAAGGGTGTCAAAGAACCCAGAGGCTAATAAGAATATGTAAAGGCAAGAGAATATTCCTCAGCATTAAAAAAAATAGGGCTACACTATATTACCAGTGAGAATTGGTGCTCTTTGTGCTATTAAAGATGACAGGCACTCTATTATGCCTGATGTGTGTAAGGAAATAGCTGCAGAAAAGATCTTCCAAGAGGACTTATCTTGGTAGACATTCATTAAATGAGTTAATAAGGCCTATCATTTCCTTCTCCTTTCAAAGAAAAAAGGTCTTATGAAGACTGTAGTTTTAACTAGAGAATAACAATTCAGGTATTGTGTTCTCAGAGATTTTACTCTTCTTGGCATGTTAATAGCTGGGACAAAGGAAATAGTTCCATGATGAAATAAAGTTAGACAAATGTTAGGTTCAGAAAAGTTAACAAGTATATTTAATGCAGGACTTTGCAGAACCCAAAGAATGTTAATATGCATTGTGAATCTCCAGGAGGAGATTCATTCTCAAAATGAATTTGTCCTCAGGGTACTCAAAGGGTAAAGTTCTATAGAAAGCTGCTTGGAAATGCCTCAGTAGAGAAATGGCTCTGTTGCACTGGCAATGGATGGTGGAAGATACAGGTGCTTTGGGAAGTTGTTACCTGACTAGTCTGTCCTGCTCTGGACAGATTCCCCATAAATAACAGCTTCCTGCTTCCTTTGATTACATGTGGGTGATTACATTCATTACAAACTGAAATCTAGGAAAGATAAATGTGCATCATTTTAAGATTGACGTGAAAGGTTTTAACCCTGAACAAGTCCTCAGAAATCACCTATTTTAATGTCATCATTTCAGATAAGGAGGCCTAGGATCCAAAGGTATTAAGAGACTTGTTCCAAGTCACAAAGTTAGTCAGTGGTAGAGCCATGCCTGGAATCATGGTCTCATTAATCCCAGTTTGTTCTTTGTACGAATAGTGAAAAAGTGACCATTAATGATCACTATCATTGATACTGAGAAGATAAATGAGACTTTCTTGTTTTTGTTTGTTTTTCTCAGAGAGGTAAACAAAATGAGTAAATTAATAAACGAACTCCAAAAAGTCTCAGGAAAATGTATCTTATATCACTATGGGTGGTATTTTTAAGAAGAGAGCATCTGGGCAGGCTTATAGCATTTTCTAAGTATACAAAGCACCATCCGTGATGCTTTCCAGAGTCATGTTTATGTCAGTAACAAGAGCCTCTTCAATTTCACTGCTCTGATAAGGTTTCTTGAGCCATCGATCTTTATGCCTCGGAGAAAGAGAGCAGTTTCGTAGTCAAAGGGAAAAAACAATTACTCAGGCTTGAAATTATGTGCTTTGTCAGGGCTGATGTCATTGAAATTTGAAGCAAGTCAATGTTTAACTGAATCTGAGATGTTCTGTGGTGCATTCTATATGCGTAACACGATACGAAATTAAGAAAGGCTAAAAATTTGAGTCCTGTGAAAAATGAGTTACCTTTATTAGGAGATATACTTTATTTTTTTTAAATAAATAAGCAAGTTCTAAACTCCTTAACTTTGTTTCATTATCTTTAGAATAATTTAATTTTGTAGATTTAATTAATGAGTTGATATATTAAAATTCTTAGATCAGTGCTTGTATGTACTTAGAGCAACAAGCAAATTTTATTTTGTAATGCAGTTACAGCAGTGATATCTGGGTATAATAAAAGTCACTGGTGAGCATGTCAAACTCATTTTTTACTTTAAACTTATACTGCATATCTATCATATGAAAGCTGTTTATTTATCTTTGGCCCATATAAACAATAATTCTAAGAAGGCTCTCTGCTTGGTATGCTTCATATTGCCTAAACTCAGAGCCACCGACATTTATGATCTTTCATCAAGAAGTTTGTTTTCCATCTATGGCGATGCCACCCTAAACAATCCTGATTCTGTTTGATATCTGAAGCTAAGCAAGGTCGGGCCTGGTTAGTACTTGGGTGGGAGACCACCTAGGAAGACTAGGTGCTGCAGGCATAAAAAAATAAAGAATAAGGGACTGTAAGATGACAAGGTCCTTGAATCTGTCAACCAAGGATTGCCTTGCCGAAAAAAAAGTTTGCTTTCAGTCATAAAATGCTTTTCAATTAAAGAATAAGTTGTAAATCAACTCATGAATGTACATTTAGGGTATGAATACACTATTGGGAAAAGGACAAATGAATATAATTTAAAAATCTACTGAAAAGAACATCATCATACTAATTGGATATATTTGATGGATTCAAATTTTTTAAAAACGTATACTTTTCCCATGTGATTGATTAGTGGTTAAGCATGAGAACTGTGAACTTAGACTTGCCTGGGTTCAAATCCTAGTTCTCCCACTCATTGGTCACGTGAGCTTTGGCTAGTTACTTGATTATAACTAATTATAATTACTGATTACTCCTCTGTCAAAAGAAAATAACACTGCTTACTTACTGGATAGCTATGGTGATTAAATGAGATAATACATATAAAGCTAATACTCACAGTACATAGAATATATCTGGTAAGTTCTTATTTTTATTTCCAAAGAATATCTTAAAAGTTAGTGGGACCAACCACTTCTATCATGAGTGCATGCATGTGTGTGTGTGTGCGTGTGTGCATGCGTTGGAGGATATAAAATATATAGAGATGATTTTTGACCCAAAGTTTTATACCATCCTATTCTTATGTTCTTAGCACCACCATCTTCTCCTCTGGAACAAATTCAACTCTCACTTTAGGGTCAAGACCACATTTGATCACATTACCTCTTGGGCAACTGTCTCATAGGACATGTTCTAGGGGAAGTTTAATTCTCCCTGTCAAAGTATTTTTAATGGCATAGAGTCAAGGATTTCAAAACTGTTGCCAGTGGTGTGTTATCTTGTAGCTCTTAACTCAGAAAGTACTAATGGTTTCGACAGTGTTAACAACTGAAACTTAAAACAACACTGTTTTCTGTTAGCTTAGTATCCTTCCCACAAAGCTCAGAAATGGTCTGGGGAGCAGATGTGCACAGATTAGACAGAATGTTGGTGGTTTTGGTTTAGAATTTAGATTTTACTTTCACTATTACTAGTCAGGATCAACTGACACCAAATACAAAACAAGACAAAACAGAAATAGCAGGTTGTTCTTTAAAAACAAGTCCAGCATTGAAAAATTAAGGTTTAAGAAGATACACGTACATAATATTTAATTTTAGTATAAACTTTTGTGAGCTAATGTTCAGTTTCTAGAGCCTTCCATTTAACATGTTTTATTGAAAAGTCAGGACAGTACAAGAAATAGAAATACTTTAAAACTTTTTTTTTCAACATTTCATACCAGGCTTTATGCTAGGTGTCAACGTAGAGATGAATAAAGATATAGTAGTAAAGCAAAAATGTAAGGAGATGAGTGATAGCACACCAAGGTAAGCGTTGAAATAGAGGTTCAAAACTAAGTCTGTGAGAGCACGAAAAAGGGAGAATTGCCTGGAGCCTGCAAAGGCTTCACAGAGAACACAACTTTTGAAATATGTTTCTGAGGAATGATATATCCCATCTTGCATTTTCTTGTCACTAACAACAAAACAGCGTAATACAATACCATTCCCATACGACTCACTAGAATGATTTCAGATATTTTTTTCTCAGTCTCACTAGAAACTTAAAAAGTAAGTATTGATGTTCCAGTAGATAGGTTGCGAAATTGGGGTTCAAAGGTTAAGAAGCTCAATCACATAGCTAGTGGGTACTGGACCCAGGATTTGAGCCCAGATTTGTATCATTCCAAATCACTTTGCCCCTGCACTGCCCAGAAAGATCTACTTCTGCTTGCTATTGCCAGCTAGTTTGTGAAATCTATGAATGGGAACTCACTTTGGAAGCCCATCTAGAATGTCAAACTTCAGCCTAAACAATTGGATGTTAATCGAAAGGTCAAGATCACAGTGACTCTGTATACACAGTTCACCTGGCCCACAGTGCCCTCTCCTTTCTCTGAACTTCAACCACATTTAGTTTGAAATGGTTTATTATGATTCATATACTTGCCAGGTTCCCTCTTCCATGCTCCATGAATACCTTGAAGTCAGGGAATAAGCCTTATACTTCTTTGAGATCCTCAGGGTCCAGCATTTACACAAGTCAGCTGGTTGATGATTCTCTTTGGTACTTTATGGAGGGCTTGATAAGTGTGGATGTTGATTTGAGTTACCTTGACTGAAGCGAGGTAACTAGACTTAAGGTTCACATGCTATAAAATATTTTTTTAAAAAGTGACGTAGGCAGTATAACAATGGTTTTCAGATCAGTGTCACTCAGACTTTAGGGTGTATGTAAATCAACTGACTACATGCAGAATTGTCCAACTCACCCTGTTAGAAAACAGGCACAGAGTAGACTACTGTATTGCAATTAAGCAAGTGGAAGGGGAAAGTGGGGGTTCATATCCCATTTCCGAATCTTGTTGCTGTTCCCAGTTCTGCTGTTAGGGCAATGAAGAATAGTAAGAGTACATAACAACTACCTTAACTGAGTACTTATAAAGTACTTGGCATGTTATCTAAATCTCATAGTACCCTATAATACTATAGTTACCTCATTGATGATGGGGGGAAAAATGTAGCAGTTACTTCCTTAAATTTATACAGAAAGAGTAGGAATTTACTCCTGGTTCATCCGAGTCAAAAGTCTAGAGTAGAATGGTTCCTTGACACTGGGCAGCCCGGGAGCATTTCAGCTATGCCTAAGCTTGCGGTCAAAGTGCCACTGGTACAAGAAGGACAGAGTGCACTCAAGACTGGCAGAATAAGGCCCTCCACAGGTTTGTGCTCTTAGCACTTACCTCATTGAGGATTTAAATATCTAATAGCCGGAGCTACCTCAGATAATACCTGGTGGCTTGCAAGGTACTCAAATTCTTTTAGCAAATTCCTATAGTCAGCCTCTGCCTTTTCCCTAGGAACACTCCAGGAATTTTTTCCATCTGCTGTCTAGTAGGAAGGCTCCAACCTAGATTTTCGTCTTCATTTAGGTTAATTAAGGCTAGTGTTAGACTTATCTTCTAAGGCCTAATAGGATTCAAGGTTGTCTTCCGAGATGGAAAGGTATCAACGGTTCTGGAATTGTAAAGGTGTAGAAGTTGCCAGAGGAGCAGGCAGAAAGCAGTTAAAAACCCACATGAACAGCTTTTGGACAATTTTCATCTTGGCTTGGAAATAGAAATGGGGTAAAAAGAGGTGCCTGCTTTCTTAAGGCTTGTAGAAGAAGAACAAATCAACTAGAGAAAAACGATTAGTTGCCATTAATTGCTCCATTCACCTTCATCTGTCTTTTCCTGACTGCCAAGACATAGCAATGGTTTAATTTTTGGCGCTTGTAGAATAGCCGATATTGATAAGACATCCCAGAAGACTTTATATTGCTTAGTAATCTTGTCTGTCCTTTTTTGCACTGGGCATTTTTTTCCATAGAGAGAGCTGTCAGCTTTCAAGAAGGCAGAGTTTGCTTTTTCAACCCGAAATTGGGTAGGAGAACGTTGGAAAAGGAAAGCATGGTTCGGATCAATAAATAAGGCGAACCCCTCCCCCATACTCTTAAACAACAGGTGGTTTTGAGGTGCACCATCAACTCCTTTCGGCACAGCATGAAGCTGTAGGCGGTGCGTTCAGTTTCAGCGAGAGATCAGGCAGCCTGGCTGCCAGTGTCGCGGAACGTGGGGGTTCCTGCCGGAGAGGGGACTCGGGTGACAAGGTGCTGATGGGCTTCACGGTTCAGGGGAACTGGCTTGCGCCTTCCTCCTTCAGCGTCTACGCGGATGCGTCCCACGACCCTTCCTCCCACTCTTCTGTTTTCGTGGGGGAGGGGGGAGATAAGGAGGCGGGATTACCTCTACGGTGACCCCGGTCCTTCTCAGGAGTTCCCAGAAGGGCTATTTTTAGCGGTCGCTGTCCCCTCTATCTCAGCCCGGGGAGGGCGGGCTGCGGGAGCCGAGCAGCCGCTGCGCGCAGAGGGGCCCCGGGTTTTCCGCGCATTGTTCGTTCGCGATGGGGGTCGGGGCGGGGCGAGGCACCCGACCCAGCCGATTCCCCTCGGCGGAGCCGCCAGGTGGGCGGATGGAGGCCAGAGCGGCCCTTCCGGGGGGGCAGTGGGAGGCTTTTCCCCCACGCCCTGAGGGAAGTCCCCGGGGGTGGGGGTGGGGGGCGGCAGCCCTCGTCGGCGGTGCCCGGCCCGGGGTGGTCTCTCCCGGGGAGGAAGTGCCCGGGCACGGCGGCCTGCGTCACAGCGGGGCTGGGAGCGCGGGGCGGGCGGCCACCCCGGGGCCGGGCGCTGGGCGGCGCTGGCTGCCGCTGGCCGGGCCGGGCGGCGCGCGGGGCGGTGCTGGAGGCGGCTCCCACCGCGCCCGGGAGGCGGAGGGGGGAGGCGGGCTGCGGGGCCCGGGCGTGAGCTGCGTCCCGGCTCGGAGCCCGCGAAGAGGACGAGGAGGAAGGCGCCGCCGCGGCCGCCGTCGCAGTGCTCCGGGCGCAGCAAGCCATGAGCAGCGGCCCCGCGGGGGACCCTGCTGCCGTCACTGGCGGCTTCTGAGCCGGATCGGGAGACAGGTCTTGGTTCCCCAGCACCCTCCGCAGCCGGCACCCTCGCGTCCAGAGGTAAGGGCGGGACCGCGGAGGGATGGAGAGGAGCGGCCCGCAGGGGACCGCGGGCTGGGTCCGCTAGGTGCGCCGCACCCAGGACCCGCCCCGCCTCGCCTCCTCCCGGCTGTCGGGCGGGCGCGGTGTGGTCGTCTGCGCAGCGTGTCGGTCCCTGGAGCCATTTGCTGCCAGGGCTCAGACCCGCCAGTCCCCACCCCACCCACCCACCCAAGCGTGCGGGCGCGGGTCCCCAGCCTGGCGCCAAGCTCGGCGCGGCCGCAGCAGGTTCTGCGGACTGGGGGGAGGGGGCGAGGATAAAACGCGGCCAGCGCCGGGGGGTGGTCGTCGTTCTTTATTCCCTTAAACATCTCTGAGACCCCCAGGGCCTGCCCCTTCTGCTCTGCTGTCCCCTTACTACCCCCTGGTCCCTGAAGTTGGCACTTCGGGGAGAGAGGAATTCGAAGGGCTCGGGAGGGACCGAGAGCGCGATGCCGCTACCTTGGAGGACCCAGGACTGAGCAGGGTCGCGCGGGCCCCACAAGCCAGGTGAATAGGCCGGCGATCGAGGCCAGGACCGTTGCCTTGGACCCAGATCCAGGCTCGCCGGTCTTTCCCGTTCCAGCAGCTCCCCAGCAAGGTGGTGGTTGAGTAGGGAACTCAGGAGCTTTAGGTTATGCTCTGTAGACTCTAATTTCTTTCTTTTCTCCCTCAGCCAACTCTCCCTTCCCCCACCCCAGGCCGGCCGGTATACATCAGATTCCAGTTCCTTCAAGAACTGACACCTAGACCCCCGTCCCAGGACGGATATTTTCGAGTGTTAGGGCCAAACTTCACTGGGTTTCAAAGTCGTTGAAAGCATTTTAAACTCACAGCAAACCAGTCAGGAAACACTTTCGAGTCCCCATCCTCGTTAAAGTAAAAAAAAAAAAAAAAAATCAATCGATCTTTGTAGGAGTGCTGGCATTCGGCAGAGGGAGGCTTGAATGACCCTATTTAACGCACCCTTACGGGAGAGGAATAGGTAAAGAACGCGGCAGTCCGCTTTTAGTCACACACTTCTTAAAGCCGTCGGTAGTGTACGAAACGTTGCCTTAAGCAACGGCCACATTTCCGGACAGGTATGTCAGTTTCCTAAGGTATACTTGAGGCTTCTTCATGGACAAGACATTAAAAATGCCATTGAGACGAGAGGAGGAAAAGCGATAACCTCCTTGGTAGGCTCAGCACTGCGAAATCGCCAAGACCAATCAGTTTTATAGGTGTGTACATTCTTTCCTTATTTTTTAATGATTTGTGTAAGCCAGAAATGAAAGCAGAACTTCACAAATTGGCTCAGATTCATAAACCCTGCGTTGGATGTGTGGACGAATATAACAGGTTAGATAGATGTATATGACTATGATGTTTCCAGTTCTTGTGACTGGTTTAAGTAGAAAAGATCAAGGATGAAACCCTGATTTGCTTTACTTTGAAGTGATTAAACACGTTCTCTAGCTTAAGTAGTTTGCTTTTGAGGGGGAGATGGGGAGCACCTTTGCAAGGATGGATATCTTTCATGTTTCACATCATACTTATTGAGCATAGATAGGGTCTACTAACCCAACAGTCCTATCAGTGATAGCATGTTTAATGATTTTCTTATTTGTAGGATTATCAAAGGCTTCATTAATGGTACTAAATGTCTTATTTCTCAGACTGACTAACACTTTACTTGATAAAATGTGTTTTTAGAAGGGAATGCTTTCAGTGAAAAAATGTATGAGGACTGTAGGAGAAAAGAATGACTAATTTTCCCCTTACATGAGGTTTATCTTTTTAAAAAACAAAGTTAGCAATATTTTTAATTTATAAGATACCCAGTTTTTACCCAATTGTTGTTGTGATTTTTTAATAGTCTGTAATATTTAGTTATAGTCACCAATAACATTATAATAAGTTTAAAAAGAATGGAATGGAAATGTATATATTTTGCCAATCATCATGCTAATGATTTAATATGGTACATTCATATAGTCTACCTACTCTAGGAACCTGACACACATTATCTCAGAATCTTACAACAAACCCTGAAGGTAGTTGATGCCATCCACATTTCACAGAAGAGAGAGGCTCAGAGTTTGTGACTTGCCCAAGACCATTAAGCTAAATTAATGCCTGAATGAGGCCAAGCCTTTTTAGCTCTAATAATGTACTTTTCCATTATTCAAAGCTTCCTCTTTCTTTTTTCTACATAAATTTGTTAAGTTACCATTATTTCTGTATGCAAAACTGAGGTCTAGGGAGTAAAGTCACCTGTCCAGGGTTTTTATGTAATTAGTATATAGCAGAATTCAAATTTGGGATCAGGGCCATCTGTTTCCCAAACCCTTAATCTTGCCACTGATCTCTGTTAAATGACTAATTAAAGCTTAACCTAATGGACATTTCACTTATGCTCATCAGCTGTTCTTATGATGATGATGGTCTCATGGGCTACATCACACCCCCAAAGACTTTCTACCCTGGAGTGTTGGCTGAAAGCATATTGCAAAGAGGGTGACATTACTATGGAGGGAGGTATCCTTGAATCTACTTAATTTATTTTGAAATATAAATCATTCTAGATTGGCATAGGGTAAAGGACATGACCTCAAGATAGGAAAGGCTGGTATCAGAATATGGCTCTGCTGAACAGTAGAAGTGACAGCTAATTCACATTATCAATTTCTCTGAGCCCCGTTTTTCTCATATGTAATGGGGTTCATAATGCCTCCCTGGCTGGATCGTTGTTAGGATTAAGTATAACAATACATACAAAAGGCAGGTACTATCACCTAGTAGTTTCTTAGTAGATAGGAAAGATTAACACCCTTGTATTCTAGCAGTGATTGAAAATTTTACTCTATTTCACGTTCTGTATATTTTATGTGCATATAGTAATTGGTGTTATCAGTGAGTCACTCTTTATATGACTGTAAAAGGTCTAATCTAGTTTTTAGCATCTTTAACTTTTGAATCACATCCTTTATTTGTAGTCCTGACTTAGAAGCATTTACTCACCTTATGTAGTTTTTCTTTTGTTCCACTCTGCACACTTTTTATAACTTTACCAGCTATGTTTCAATTGGTTGGAATTTGTATTTTTTGGCAAAACTCTTTCCTGTTTTCTGCCTCTCTTGATTTCTCAGCCTTGCTAATCACTCAGGGCAGGCACCATGAAAAACCCAGTACCTCCCCACCACATATATGCTACCCTTAACCTCTACCAGCTGAAATTTTGCATCTCCTTCAAAGCTCAGCCTAAATATTACATCCTTTCTGAGCTTACATACCTTCCATTTTAAATCTTTGTCTACTCACTTACAATTCAGATTACCTGTACCCCTAATGCTTAAAAATTATTTTCAAAAAATTTTTAGTTATTTTCCCAAGCAATATCCTATGAAAGACTATAAACTCTTGGAGGACAGGTACATTTTTCTATTTCTTTATAATTTTGTTTTGTATAAAACATAGATGGTTTCTATTTCCTGAAAGAAAGATGAGTCAGGTATTCTGTGAGAGAGCCTTACAGTAATTAGGAGAGACACCCAAATTATTCGTCTTTGTTACATGATTGTTAGTGGCCCCTTCCTCTATATTTTGAGACTTGTTTGTCCAAGCTTTCTACACAGATTTAACTGATATTACATTTATTGGAAGTCCATAGTCTTGAAGCCATGGCCATTAGTTGTCATGTAAGATTGTAATGTTTCATTAATAAATTGCTCCTATGGTGGTATAATAATCTCATTAGTTTCAGGTAGTTTGAGCATATTAGTGTTTGAATAGTTTGGCATTTTGATTGAGTAACAGTCCAGATGGATTTCTTTAATTAGGAATAGTATTTACCTGAGGGAGAGGAATACCTACCTTAGAGAGAAGATTGAGATAATAAGCAAGGAGGATATCAAACCCCTTTGGTTGAAAACAGGACTAATTGTGGCATAGTGTGGAGGCTACTACCAGAAGTGACCTTCAATGAGAATTAGCACAGAGAAAAGACCCAGCCGGTCTCACCACCAATATGAGGTGGAAAATATAAAAAGGAAGAAGTAAAAGAAATGAAACATGACTATAGTACTTTATGACTGAGGCCTGCTAGATATTGCTCATTCCTGGAGTGCAGAAATAGGAAAGAGACTGTGGGGTCAAGATGGGCAAGAGAAACCAGTGTAATCTTGAATATCTAGTATATCACTGTACTCCCATTTGCTCCCAGGGCTGGCACAGAAGGGCAAGAGGGTATTATTCTCAGAGCTTTGGTTAAAGTAGATAGTGTGGCGGGAATATATTGAAAATTTTCTAACTATTAAAGGTAGAGAATGACTGAACTCTTTTCCAATATCAGATGTAAAACAAAAAATAACCCAGGCAATCTACATAGAAGTATAATACACTATCATAACTTCTAGGAGTGAATTTAGGATCATTTTCTGGTGTTGCATAGGCGTCCTCTTAAAATACAGTTCTATGGTCTTTGGAGTATCTAACTATGAATGGCGTTTGATAGAGAAACAGTAATTTGGGTTCAGAAAATGAAGAGAGTTCAGAAAAGGGAGAACTGGCAAAATTAAAAAATCAATTTTACATAAAATGTTTTAAAGCTCAGAGAAGTAACAGAGTGTTCCAGATGACTGAAGTGTATTGAGTCAAAGAATCCAGGAGAGCTATATGTTCTTCAGAAGAACACTTCTAAGGACTCAGAAGAACCAAAGACATTCCCTACTAGAGAAAGGTAGGAAGGTAGGGCAGAGTTCCTTAGGCTAAACCAAAAAACTGCCTAAGGGCTTGAAACACTGGAGAGAATTTAATGGATCTCATAGAGAAGTGTTTCTCAACCTTTCATCATTATTGCCCTCCCTCTCCAAGTCTTTTTTCAATAAATCATAATATCACAGATACACTGGATATCTTTTATATACTGCGGCCTTTTAGTGGGCCACACACCATTTAAGATTTTTTTACACTGTCCCCAAGAACCAGTTTTTGTTGGAGACAAGATTGCCATCCTGTTGAGAACGCATGATATAGCATGATTGTATATTATGTCCAAAACTCAAAAGAGCCACAAAAGCCATAAAAAATAGTCAATATGTACATATATTTGTATGAATGTATATGTATCTTAATTAAGTTCTCTAGAGTTAGATTGCTGCTTTTTATTTGCCTTTATAAAATAACATCCTTTATTGGCTCTTAACCTGAAATACATATGTAAAAAAATATAAGGTTTCTAGTCTCAATTACACCTTGGCAAAATTATTAAATTCATAAAGTTATTTACCTGCATCCATATGTTTCCAGGATGGGAAGCCCTCCCCAAACTTTAAATGTTCAATATCCCTTATTTACTTCTGTTATGCTGGAAAGGCTCTGATAATAGCTATTTGTTCTTGCTACTGGTAATTATATACAAGTATAAATTAGTTTGTCCTTATTAGAGCATTCATATTTTAAGCCATTTATTTATAATTATGAAACACTATGTTCCCTATCGAAGAGATTTCAGCTCATAACAAGTAGATATTTGGGGAAGGTGGGGCTTCTGAAGTCATACTTAGCTTTTTTTATGTGTGGTTCCGTGTTTCGGTTCCCTTGGGAGCATAAGCTTGGGCTTCTGATGTCTAATCTTGGGAGCTGTAAGGGTTAGAGGAGTTTGGCTTCTTTAAACATTGGCTTCTTTCAGCATTTGGAGCCTGTTTGTCCTTGCTTGCTCCCTTCCCCCAAACAACTCATCTTCTCCTCCAGCTTTAACTTTAACCATATTGTTTATTTTCCCTTTCCTTTATCCTCAAACCTTCAGAAATATTTTTGTTTTTCAGCATCCTTTTTTTCTCTCTGTTTGATTTTTGGGGTGGCACTGAATTTTCCATTAGGGCAGAGGCCATATAGGTCATGTCTGTCCTGTTCACTTTTGTGGCCACAGCACCTGCACAGTGCCTGGGACATAGCTATTCAAGAAATAGTTGAGGAACGAATGTTAATGATATATTTTACAATAACATTCCTAACCTACTATCCTGGATTGTATCCATTTCCCTTTTAATTATTTTAAATTTTGGTATTAAAACTTGATTGTGTGCTTAGAAGTTATCTTTAATGGAGTCATTAAATATGCATACAAAAATATTTCTATATGTAATTGGAAATTAGGAGCAAGTATATAAAATATGAAGTCAAGACATCAAAATAAATCTTAAGGAAAAAGATTTAATAATTAAATTCTTATTTGGTCAGCAAATAAGCTAAATATATGAAAACTCATGGGTCCTGTGAGTTCTCCCTGTGTATCTAAAGAACTTATCAAATCAGTGAAAAGTACTAACTAGGCTTTCTCAAATATCTTAGAGATTTATGAGAATTAGAAACAGGTTCAAATATCCTTATTTAATGGGAAAGATATAGGTTATAAATCTCACTTCTGGAAAAATGCTATAGAAAATTGTTTAGCTGACAACACCTTGATTTTTAAAAATAACTATGAGAATAGCTTCATTAGGAAAACACTGTCAAGGCTTGTTTGTATCACCTCCCTTAACATTAGCAAGGTTGAGAATAATGTTCTTATCAGCAAACAAGAAATACTGCCCTGCAGACAACTTTCTAGTTAATGCTCAATTTCTGGTTCCCTATAACCAGAAAGTAGTTAAAATTGAGGAGCTAGCAGCTGAAGGTGTGTCTAGAGCTTGGATCTGACTTGAGTGTTGAAGCATTTTATCAAAGGATCTGGGTGGCATAATAGAAGACATGTATCTGTTAAGTGGCTATACATTCACATGTATCTATGGTGGATAAAGCAGCATGGTGTTGAAGCAAGGATAGGAATGAACTTGGAGAAATGAAATGAAATGAAATGAAATGAAAAATATAGAAATGAAATAGAACTAAGCAATGAAATTCAATTAAGGAACGTATAAGGTCATATCTTGAAGAAAAACAAATAAACCAACCATACAAGTACACTAAGTTATTGTTTTGTTATGTTCATTACAGTGTCAGTAGTATTTAGAACAATACCTAATATGTAGCAAGGGATCAGTAAGTATCGAATGAATGAATGAATGAATGAAGTGCAAGACAGAGAAAGACGAACTATATGCAATAGGACAAAAGTAAAATTATTCCTAAGGAGATGGTGATGGATAATTAGTAGACTGAATAGACTGCTAGAAAAAATGTTTTTCAGACAAATCATTTATGAACATATGTTAAATTTTTATTTCAGTCTCACATATTAAAAGAAAGGTTTCTGGTTGGTCGGTTCAAAAATTCATTCTTACCAGGGATATTTTATAAGAATAGTGCGTAGTTAGATATTGTTAAACTAGATTTAAAAATGTGGGTTCAAGGTCACTGACAGTTGACAGTTGACTGAGTGGCTCTTTAGCTGGCTTCCACGGACAGGTCTTATCCCATTCAATATTATACAAGAGGCCAGCCAGTACAATAAAAAAAAAAAAAAAAAAAAAAAAGTAAAGACATAACTATTGGAAAGGAAGAAGTAAAAATATCTCTTCTTACAAACTTTGTGTTTAGAAATTAGGGTTCCACATCCTAAAGACAATGAAGAAGGCTGACTGGACAAACATTGGTTCATTTGAAATATGACATTGGAGAAGAACACTGCAGGTACCCTGAACCACCAGAAAGAGAAACAAGTGGGTCCCAGAACAAATTAAGCCTGAAACATTGCTGGAGGCAAAAATAACAAAACCAAAGATGTCCTACTTAGGGCACATCATGAGAAGGCAGGGTTCTTTGGAAAAGACAATAGTGCTGGGAAAAATAGAAGGCAGCAGAGAAAGAGGAAGATTAAACCTGAGATGGATTGACTCCATAACAGAAGCCATAGGCATGAGTCTACAGGAGCTGAGCAGGGCTTTTGAGGACAGGACATTGTGGACATCACTCATTGAAAGGGTCTCCAGGAGTCGGGGCCTGCCCAACAGCACGTAACACAACACATCCTAAGGAATCTACAAAACAATCATTAAAAATGAGTGCCACACTAATCTATAATTGACATGCAGCTATTTAAAATTAACAGACAAGTAAGTCAGTCTGCTTAAGTCAGCCCTTGTACATGAAAGTAAAGGTGATTTTACTTTCCTGAAAAGGTATCTAATAAGATAATCACATTATTAACGTTTTACCTCTTAACTTGTTTTTTAACTTGACAGCTTTCCCTATAAATGTGACTTCAGTAAATAGAATAGCTTACTGTTGACCTAATTAAGGAATTAGGTGCAAATCAATTAAAACTAATTATTTCTAGCATTCCTTTTACTGTGAGTGCCACATCCTGCATTGTAGGAGAGGTAGCAGACCTTTGGTACTACTTTGAGGCTGTCTGGTATGTGTCAAACATGTTTTGAATATAAAAAAAAATGCTCCTTTTTTTATTGCTCCAAATTTGGAACATAATCTTAAAACAACATTTTAAGATGTTTTCACATAAGAATAGAGATGCGCAGTGATAAGAGAAAGTCGTATTTGTGGCTGTCTTATTAACCAGTAACAACTAAATCAGAAGGTGAAATCTCAGAATTTTAATTTTTTTAGAATCCAGGAATCTTATTATTCTGCTTTTTGCTTTGTTATTTATAATTTTGAAATATCACAAAGCAGCACAAAAGCAAGAAAGCTATTTGCCCCTTCTGAAAGAACACATTTGAGTTGGGTGAGGAAGAAATAACTTGTCATCTAAATAGAACATATGGTAAGTAAGTAATTTTATAGCCTCATATTGAGGAAAGGCCATCTCAAAAAAATCTTTCTGAGTTATTTATGTATTATATTAAACTACTTTAAAATGTAATTTTATTTCAATATGTTACTCATATAAATCACACAAGCTAAACAATGGTGGATTTAGTGTTAAACTTTAGTTTTTAAGATAAGATTAATTTTATAATATATGTTATAAGACTGATTATAGTCTTATTTTAATGTTATGAAAAATAAATTATGCTTATGTATAGATGTAATATATAGGTTAAAACTACTATATGATAGTATTTTGCCAAAGATTATTCATTAATTACTTAATTTTAATATTCATCCCAGGTGTTAAAGTTAATGATCTTGAATTACAATTTACATTGCTACTTAAAAATAATATATCACTGTTCAAATTAAAAACTAATCAGAGAAAGATGACATTCCTTGGTTTGACATTACTGCAGCAGTGCCTGAAATTTAAAACAACCATTAAAGCAACAGGCTGGTTATAACTATAATTCAGTGTTGTTGAATACATCTCCAAAGACTTAAATTTTTGGTGTAAATAATCATCTGACTTATGAGACAAATAAAAGGAATTTGGTAATTTCCAATTAAATAGACATTCTTTCTATCAGAGAATAGATTAGTCATGCATAAACTAATGTACATTTTAACAGCTTTATTGAGATATAATTTACATACTCTATAACACTGATTTGTTTAAAGTATACAATAAAGCATACAAAGTATACTTTAGTACATTTACAGAATTGTGCAACCATTATCATAATTGAATTTGACACATTTTCATTGCCTTGAAAAGAAGCCTGTGCCCCTTTAGCTATCAGTCAGTCCCTACTGTGGCTCCCATTTCTCCCAAGTTCTAGGCAGCCATGAGTCTATCTATATTCTGTCTCTATCGATTTGCCTAATCTGGACATTTCATGTAAATGGTATCATATGATATGTGGTCTTTTGTGACTGGCTTTTTTCATTTAGCATATATTTGAGGTTCATCCATGTTACAGCATGAATCAATATATCATTCCTTTTCATTGCCGGATAATACTCCTTTGTATGGATGGATATACCATATTTTCATTATCTAGTCATCAACTGGTAGACACTTAGGTTGTTTACACTTCAGGGCTATGAGGGACATTCATATACAAGTTTTTGTGTGAACCTGTTTTCATGTCTCTAGGGTAGATATGTGTAGAAGTGGAATTGCTGGGTCATATGTTATCTCTGTGTTAACCATTTTTGGAAATGAGGTATAATTTTTGCATCATTTTCTATACTACTATAAAGTCAAGGCTAAGACATTTAATGTCTCTGTAATAAAATTTAGCAAAATAGTTTAATTTATCCAAGTAGTCATCATTATCAGGAACATTAATTAAACATTGAATTTTATATAATTTAATTATAATTTACAAAGTACTGTTAAAGCAATATTAAATCTCTTTGGGTTAAAAGTTCTGTTTAAGAAATATAGAAAGGGCTGCTAAAGACTTAACAAATAGTGATTTGCCTACTTTTTTGGTTCCTTATTCTTAGTGACCTGGATACCACCCATTAACTCCAAACTTTTGTGAATTTTTTTTTCTCTTTTAGTTGTGGGGCATTGGGGTGAGGGATATTTTTTATATCCTGTTACTTGAGATATATGTAAATGTTTATCAGTTTCTGCTTGGAATACTGAACTTCATTCATTTGAGGCTTCAGAGCCTTCTTAATTTACCTTTGGAAAGAGGTAAAAGCACTTTTCAACGTAAAACACCTTGTATTGGTTAACATTCCTTCAGTACTATCTTGCCTGAGATGGCGATGGAGGGTACTGTCTTGATAAACTGAGGATTCTGTTTTGGTCTTTTTAGAACTATTCTTTTAATTGACTGTCAAACCAAGACCTGGCAGAAATTTCCCTTCATTCTTCTCTTAACATCCTTATGAAATCACCCGGGCAGATTTACCCTTGTTTTTTTCATTTCAAAGTGAATTTTTTGTTTAAGGTGTTCTCCTAGCACACAAAGGATCAACTCTTGTGACCACTTAATCTTCATTCTTAGAGGTGTTCTAAGCAAATGGGAAGCTATAGATCTAGCAGGTACCCAAAGAACTCGCCACAAAAACAACACTATGAATAACCACTTCCAGACACAGGCAAATAGAACCAGTCTGAACCAATCTGAATCAATTCCTACATATAATTTTAGTTATTAGGCAAATACAAATGCATATATGTGTGTGTGTGTGTGCGCGCGCGTGTATGTATACACACACAAACACACACACTGCAGTCAAGACACAAAAACAAGACTTCTGTGAATTTTGTAAAAGGATAAATTTCAAAAAGTTAAAAATAACTTCAAGAAATATAGAGTGAACAAGAAAACGATTTATTCAACTCCTTAATGAAGAAGCTGGCAGGATGGCAAAGTGGGTCAAAGAGCATTCAGTAATTATTTGAAAAAGTAATGTTAGAATAACATCACTAGATAAGATACAAAACTAGGTAATGTCTTTCAGCGCAATAAAAAACATGTTTTGAGTTTTCTTTGGGACAAAAAGCTACAAGTCTGGAATTCACTCAGTAGAATTAGCATCAAAGAAAGTGCATTACTCTGAATTAGCCTTGCGTGGGGCCAGTTAACCAGTTCTTCAGTATTAACACTGAAAGGATGTTTTGCCCTCCCTTTGCCTCATTTCTAAGTTTTGGATTTTTTTTTCTTAAGAATGCATACTTGACCATCCTAAACTTTTAAGGGATTTGATTAGTTTCTTAATAATATAACAGGCATTTAGCCCTGGAACGTGTCAAGTACAAAACACTGGCCCAGGAAGTTCTTAAACTTAAGACGTAGGCCAGAAACTTTCAGTTCTGCACTTGACTTCCCATAATTTGTCATTCAGTTATCAAAATACTTCTGTAATCTTATACTGGGGCAGAGTTCTGTTTTAACTTCAGCCCCAAGATCAATCAATTCTTAGGACCCAAACTGTTCTCCATCCCGTGAACTTAGATGATAGGTCATCTTAAGCCCAGTAGAGTGAGAGTCCTTTTAGATGGTCATTACACTTTGACATTCAAATGCTCAAATAGCCATAGATCATCAAAAATCCCAAGGCTCAGAGGCTTCAGGATTATGCAGCAAGTAAATTAAGTCATGCTGTTTAATTTTTTTTAAATTCAAGGCTCGAGAGAAACGCAGAGGATCTCTATAGCAGAAATGCCATGAAGTTTCTTGATCCAGAAGCTGCCAACAGCTCTGTTCCCTTTGCGTTGAGCAACTCTGCATTAAACCTCTAAGAACCATCATGAGAATTGGCAAACCATGGCCCAGGTGTTTTAGGTCTGCAACCTCATTTTTTATGGCCTACTTGCTGAGATTGGTTTTTACGGTTTTGAAGCATTGTTTAAATTTTTAAAAAAGAATATGCAACATAGACTGGATGTGACCTATAAATATCTTCAATATTTACTATGTAGAACATGTTTACTGATCCCTATGTTAAAAGAAAAAATAAAGACAACTTTGTTGTTAGCATGTATCAAAGTTTTGTAAGAGTTTCCTGTAAAGGAAAAGCTCTCTAGTAGGCTGGTAACAAAGATTTGCTCCTGGTAGGGTCATTTTTCTAGGAAAAGAGAAAAGAATTAGATTTCACATCAAAAAAAATAATATTTGATTAAAGACCACTAAACTCTTGATTGACAGCTGGTCCATTGCATGCGTGGTAACTAATTTCCCAGAGTTTTTTAATGTCATTAAAGTTCATGAGAATCAATAACTTAAGTGTTGTATCAGGAATACTAATTTCTTTCTGGGAGGAGGGTGCAAGTTATATAAACAAATTTGTGATAATTTTTTATAAGGCAGTGTGTTAATATATTTTTAAAGCATTCACTGGAATTCAGTAAAAGAAAAGCACACCCTAGAGATCTTTCGATGCTACACTAACTCAGTTTAATTTAAAACTGCATAAGCTAATAGGAAGATAAAAAACTTGGAAGAGAGAAGACCATCACAAAGAAGATCAGAGCATTGAAAAACAATCTGTGTGGAACAAATGAAAAGAATAGGGATGTTTTAGCTAAGATGAAGAAGATGTGGAGAAATTTAATAATTCTAGAGGTATGAGGGGCTCTCTAAATGAAAATGAAGAGTGAGTGTACATCTCTTCTGAAGAGAGATCAAAGTTTCGTCTACAGCATAAGAGTTTAAAAAGAAAACTTTTCTGATGTCAAGTTATCAGCCTTTTCACAAGTTTTCATAGAGGCTGAGTCTTTAGGACATTTCACAACTAGATTAGAGTTGGGCCTCTCTGCAGTAGGTGAGTATTGTCTTGCCTGAAGGTTTAGTCAGATAACCCCTTGAGATCAGCCATGTGTTTTTAATGCAAGACTATACGGGGTGCAGAGCACCACCAGATCTGCTGTCCTTTGAGAGGTTACAGACCAGCCACTGTCCCCAAGGACTTACTACCTGAGAGAGTGCACAGGGTAAACAAATACACATGAGGCAAAGATATGGAGGAGAACAGGGAAAATATCTAGAAAGAGAAATAATTAAAAATACATAATTTAAGGCAAAGAGTGGAGGGAGCCATCCATATCTCAAGAAAGCAAGGTCTAAGCAGAGGGAACAGCAAAATGAATAGAGCGCACTGAGCGAGAGTGAGAGTGGTTATTATTAAGAGAGGGTGTTGTAGGTTCATAAAGTGAGAAGAGAAGCTATTAGAGAGTTCTGAAGGTCATAATCTGACTTGAATTTTCAAAGGATCACAGTGGCTGCAGTGTAGAGAAGCCATTAGCCAATTTTTTGGTCTCAGGACCTTTGCATTCTTAATAAGTAATTGAAGATCCCCAAAGAGCTTTCTGTGAGGTACTTTTAGGCATTTCCCACAAACAGTAAATAGAAAGGAACATACAGGAAATGGGATTTTTCAGAATCTAGGAGCTTCCTTGGAGAGAAGCTTGGCTAATGTTTTCTTAATTAAATAATAAGGTGATCATTTACTACCAGGTACTTTTTAAACTGTGTGTAATTTAAAGAGGTTGATACAGAGCTAGATTTCAAACCTAGGTCTTTCTGGCTATAAAATTTGGATTGTAACCATCATATTATGTTAAACAAAATGGCGAGTAGAGGTGACCTAATTTTATTTTTATTTTTTAGATTAATGGGGCTGCCTATGACTAAACTTAGAGTTCTGGGAATCTAGATGTTAAACGAGGTAATATATACATATAAGGTAATACCAGGAGTATTTTTATCAGTTTTACTGTTGGTATATACTGTTTTGGACTAAGGACTTCATATCGTCCTAAATGTACAAAACAACTGTAATCACTTCATAGAGAAGAAAGTTTACACAAACTACCTTTGAATTTTGTATTAAAATGCAATTAATATCATATCCGTGCCTTAAGTAGGAGTGTATCTCATCGTTATGAGTGGTCCATGAGGTAGTGGGTTCAGTAAGCAGTGGCCATGTAGGTTAGAAGAAAGATGACAGTCTATTTCTGCATAATTTTCCAGGAACCTGTTCTTCAATAGAAGTGAAAAACATTTTATACCCAAACTGGAGCTGTACACATAGGACCATATCACATTAGAATATTTAATATGCAGAAACAAGAATGTTTTAGGCGAGATAATAAGGTGTGTTATTAAGTGTGAAGCAGATATAGAGAATCTCAGGAATGTTAGTATATGGCTGAAAGCATCTTTACATTTACTCATCTTAATTGAGATTTTTCTTTTATTTGAAATATACCATGCTTTCAAAAAGCCCTCTTGTGCCTCCTAAAATAAGAGCAGAATAGGTCCCTTATATGAGGAAACCACAGATCTTGAAAACAGTGGTGTTCCTTGATGTTTTTTGGCCACACTACTGTTTGGTTTAACTAACATTTTTGGTAATGGAATTGCTTGAGTTTGCTTGGAGTTTCTATGTTTCTGCCAGACCTCTTCCTGTTGACATATTCAAACTGAATCAAAATTATTTGTGTGACATCATAAGCAGTGTAAGTATAGCATTTGAAAACAGTCTAAAGCACTGATATATTAATTAATCTATTTGGGTGGGTTTGCTTGGAAACCTGGAGTAAAGCCTCTTTAAGAATATTTATGTTTTTAGAATATAATCTGAAAGTGAGTTAGAAAAATTTTGAACTCCATGACACTTTAAAACAGTCATTTTCCATCTCTCACCCTCTCATACTTTAACTAAGGCATTTATTTAATGGAATTGGGAAAGGTAGCAGAAAAACAATATTTTAAAAATAGACAGCTATGTCCTCATTTTTAGAAAGATTATACCTAAGCATCATCATTATTTTTATATTGGAATCACCTGTGAACAAGATTAAAGAAACTCATTATCTTTCTAAAACTAAGCAGGAGTTATAAAAATTGAACCTGTGTATCTTTCATCATCGAATGATAAACTATAAAATGTTTATTAAAAATATGAATGTACAGTAGGCTGAAAATGGACACTTTTCAAAAAGGAAAATAGACTATCTGTACCTCACTTAATTGAGTGAGGTAAATTTTACCCTATAGTTTCTTTAAAGCAATTAACTGCTTGGTCAAGAGACTAAAGAGCTAAGGGATTTAAAGCCAATGAGATAGGGGATACTGCCAATAGAAAAGGAAACAGAAACTTAAAAGAAAACATCTCTGAGTATATATCACAGTGAGTACAATATAAATTTAAACACCTTTCTGATATTCTAATGTAAGTTAACTGGAAATTTTAAGTGGTATCTCTCTTGGTTTTTAAGTAATCCTTCTGTAAAGGAAAACATTCTTTCTTGCTAATTCCTCAATTAAATCAAGAAGGAATTCAGTTTTCAATTCTCTTGTTTCTGTTGTCCATGTAATGTTAGGTTTAGTGACTTAGAATAATTGGCTCTAAAAACAGATTACCTGGGTTGTGTTCAGGCCCCTCTATCTGCTGCTGTGTAACCCCAGGCAGGAGATTAACCTTCTGAAGTCTCAGTTTCTTATGTAAGAGTAGGCTGATTGTACCTAGAGCCTAGGGATGTTTGGAAATTAAATAATAGGATACATGTGAAGTTCTGACACTGTCTGGATGCATAGTAAACCATAGATGGAGGTGGGGTTTTCCTTTATGCATCAAGAGACCTTTGCCAGGTAAGACTAATACTATTATTTTAAAATAAAACACCTATAAAATAAAAATGGACCCTACCAGAACTGCAGTTCTAATGTTCAAAGCATCTCCTACATTCAGAAAGTGCTCTGGAGGGGTAAATCATTGTTTTTCATGTGGAACTCCTTGTCATATAAAACTATTACTGCTAGACAATGAGGTCAGAGGCTGGGGGTGCCAAAATGAACAACACAGCTTCTGCCCTTACAGAATTTAGAGTGGGGGAGGGGAGACAGATGAATATATGAATAACCCAGGGTAGTGAAGGAGTGAACAGAGCAGGTAGGGACTAAAGTGTTGGTCTTGGACTGCATGTGAACATAGCCAGTGGCAGTCTTCTGCACTAGAACACTGCAGCTGTGGTCTAAGACCCTTTCAAATGCTATTCTAGCAACGGGCTCTCTCCACAAAAGAGTGGGCTGTAGTGAAAGCCTGTTTACCTTGATGCAGTGATCTGGGGAGAAGTGAGGTCTGAGATACATATTAACTAAAGATGCGATTAACCTGTTCCTTATGTTTATTACAATTTACATTTATAGGGTGGCAAAATCATTTTAATGGAGTTCTACTTTGGTAGGCCCAGATAAAGATCTATTTTTTCCTTACGACTTCATCTGGTGCTTCATTAGGTTGACTTTTTATCACAAGAGGAGGAATTAAGATGTATCTAGGGAAATAAGTCCCAGCCTCATCTGCATGATGGAATTACCTGGGAATCTTTAAAAAGAAACCTATGCATGGTGCTGCACCAAGCATTCTTTTAACTGGACCCAAGTGTTAGTATTGTTAAAGTTTTCCAGTTGATTCTAATGTGCAGCCAGTGGTGAGAGCCACCACTCTCCCTGCCCTGAGTTTTGTTTCCTCTGAGATGTTCGAATAAGTTTTAGGAGACTGGCTCAGCCCAGATTCTGTGAACAGTTTTCCAGTCGGCAGTTCCTATTTTAAGACCAGTCCATGTGTTCTCCCCGTGGAAACACATGGCACTTTCTGCTGTTTCCGTAAGTGATGGTGACTCCTGGAGAAATAACTCATCCTAAGCTCTGAGCAGCGGAGCAGGAGTTCTCATCCAGCACTGTGCCTCTAGAGAGTGTGTCTCACTCTCAAAACAGAATTTACTGTCCAATTTTTCATACCTCTAAGACACGACCAACCCCAGGTTTTGTTCTGGAGCCTTCTATTTAGCCATTTAACAGGTTCTTCCCGTATATCCTGATCGAAGCCTATTTTTTTAATATGTGAAGTTAAGCATTTCGTTCAGTATGTTAGTCTATCCCTGTACTTCCAGACTCTTCAATCATCTGTTAGACTTATATGTATTCCCTTGCTTATCTCAGTTTATGTATCATTTCTGTATAGATTCTGTTACTATTACTTTTTGATTTCATCAAGTATCTGTTGAATGGCAAATATGGACCAGGCACTCTTCTGGACACTAGAGACAATAGAGTGTCCAAATCAGGCAAAAATTCCTGCCATCCTGGGACTTATGTTTAAGTGGGAGGAGACGGAAAGGAAATGCATAAGTCACCAAAACATGTAGTTTGTTCAAAGGTGCTAAATGCTATGGGAAAAAATAAGGCAGGGCAGGAGGAAAGGGAGTGATATGTCTGGGGGGCAGGTGGTAATATTGCACCGGCTTTGTGGTGTTATCCAAGCAAGGGCTGGTGAAGGCTTGGACCAGAGTGACAATGAGATAGATGGTGAAAAGGGGTTGGAATCTAGATAAGGTTCAGCAAGTCCTGAAGAAGGCCAGGGATTGGGCCATTCAGATATCAGGAAGAGGAGAATTTTAGGCAGAGTGTATGGCAAATGCAAAGGCCCGGAGGCAGCGATGAAACCAGACGTGTGGCTGGAAGGACCAGTGTGGCTGCAGCAGTGCGAGAATGCTGGAGAGGGCTAGGACATGGGTGTTGGGGGTCAGAAGAATGGAGATGATATAGGACCTTGTGGGATTTTTATAATGAGTTTGGGCTTTTCTTTGAATGAGATGGAGATTTGTTAGACAGTGTTGAGCAGAGGAGAAACCCAGTTTGATAGGATTATTCTGGTTACTCAGTTGAGACTAATCTATCTGGGCCAATGGTGAAAATGGGGCAACCAGTTATGAGGCTGTTACAGTAATTTTGTTAAGAGGTGATGATGTCATGGATCAGGGTAATAGCAATAGAGATGAGTCAAAAATGGTTGAAATCTGCATATTCTTTGGAAGGTAGAATTTGTTGCTCTTAAATAAGTGTCTAATATATTTCCACATTACTCTTAAAAGATAGAGCCTCAAACTCCAGTAAGAGACCCTAATTATGTTATAGCAATCAGTTAACTTTCTGGTTCGCAAATACCACAAAATCAGTATCACATTGTTTTTTTAAAAAAAATTAGTATTACTGATTTGTTTCACTTCTGATTCATCGTAACTTCCCACAGTCCTTACTCTCCCATTTTTGTGTGCTTGTGCATTGCTAAGGATCTTGACTCAAACCATCATTGATCACTATTGTACTGCTGTTGCTTAGTAAACACCTGTGCTTCTCTTCTTGTGGTCTTTACCTTATTCTATAACAGTTCTCTTGAAGATGACTGAGGCAAGCAATGGAAGTAAGAGGAAATAACATGCTACTGCTAATATTATTATAAAAGAATCCAAGTTTCAAAATAAATCAGGCTGAAAACACTTCTTTTCCAAGTCCTCTCCTCTCTTCCTTCTTCCAACTCCCTCAACAAGGCAAAGAAGATTTTCCTTTTAACCGCTACATAAATCTCTCAGGGGGCCTTTTATGCCTTTCCTCATGCTCCTAGGCAGAATGTTGGTATCACGAGAAAATGCATAGTGTTGCAAAAAAAAAAAAAAAACAAAAAGATCTGGTAGTTCTCTTTTTCAAAACTAAATGCACTAACCCTAAATTCTTGTATTCACGGAGGTATTTCTGTCATACACGTTTCACAACTAGGAACGCTTAAGGATAAGTATGCACTCATTTTTCATTCATTCATTATTCAGCAACTACTGAATACTTTTTTATGTGCCAGACACTGTTTTGCACACTGGGAGATAGGTGTGAACAAAGTCCCTGGCAGAATGTACCTTCTAACACAGGAGACAGACAAAAACACAAGTAAGCACGTATGTAGTACATCTGATAAAGATAATGCTTGGAGAAAAGTAACTTAGGAGAATGAAAAAGGGAATGCTGGGATGGTAACGCTACTGGTGGTTAATATTTTAAATAAGGTGACCAGAGAAGGTGTCTCTGATAACATGACATTTGCACAGAAACCTAAAGGAAGTGAGAGAGTGATTCAGTTCCATATCTGGTGGGAAAATGCTCCTTGCCACAGGAAGTCCTTAGGTAGTTTTCTTCTCTGTGTTTACTTCCTAAGTGACTTCATCCTGTCCCATGGCTTTAACTGCTTCCTGTACCCAGATGACCCCCAAATTTATGTCTCCAAGTCAGATCTTTTCCTAGCTCTAGCCTAACATAGCTGTTTATGGAGCCCTTGACTTGGATGTCTAACACACATCACAGATTTAATATGTTTCTAACCAAACTCCTACAAAACTGCTCTTTCATAGTTTCTCTCCGTTTACTAAATGGCAGTTCCATTCTTTGTTTTTCAAATAAAAAAATCTCGGTGTCATCTTTTCTCTCAAACCCCACATTGATTCATTAGATAGATCATGAACTCCTTATAGGGGTAAAACTGAAAAAGAAACTTGGGGAGTTGAGATGAAGAAATTGAGGTAAAATAGCAGAGGGTAATAGAAGTATCTGCAAAGTGTAATTTGATGATATAGAGAAAATTGAAGCTAAGGGAATGTGTGTCCTGGTACTCAGATTGATATGAGATCACAACATAAGGTAGATTCCACTAAAAGAGCTACAGCCTCAAAGTGGTCCAGTATGTTTGAGTATTAGTTGGCCTCATGGATTGGACTGAGACTTCAGGTACCCTTGGGAATTTTTATATAAAGTTCACCTAAAGCATTTTCTATCCCCTGCCATTGGAAACACTGTGGGTCCTGGGTATGGAAGCCAGAAATGCAGAGTCATAATTTTAAAAAAGCAGTGAACATTTGAACCATTTTTTAAGAAAAACTTTAAAATCCTCTTTGTGGGGGTGTGGATATCTTCAATAAAGCAAAACACCTTGCTGAAACATCAGGGAAGTGAGAGTCTAATACTTTTCTAGGGGCAAGAGATGGTTAACAGTTAATTGTCTTGACCAAATTAATTTGAACAAGAACAATGAAAAGGAAGTGAGTAGTCACTGTCCTTGTGTTTTAATTTGTTGTAGGTTTCCCAGTATTCAGATTCTTAGTACAGAAGGTTCTTGCTGTTTTGCTGCACTCGGTTCCTAGAAATCATGCATATCCCACCAAAGGAGATTGGAACAGTATGAAATTTGGAGATTGTATTCTCCACCCAAGGATTTAGCATCAAACAAAAAAATAGGTATGGCTCTGGTAAAATTCTCTTATTCTAGCTATTTAAAATAGAAAAGTAAGTCCCATACCAGTTACTCCTTCATGAAGAGAAGCTGAGCCCTTTCTAAGCTTAAAAAAATCTTTCCTCAGACTGGACTTTTTCTGTGCCAGATTTTAGCAAAGAATGAGCAAATCACAAATATACCCTGAATTCAGTCCTCACATAGCTAACTCCACAAATAGGTGTTTTTGCCATGAATGACAAGGCTGAATTTCCCATAAAGGAGGTTGATAAAGACTAAAATCATTTCTTTCATGACGTGGAATGGGCTTGGGCTTTGGACTCTGACAGACCTGAGTGGGAACCTATGCTATGTCATTCACAGGCTTTGTAATCTTGGAGAAATTATTTAATCTCTCTTTGCACATTTTCTCTACTATAAACCCAAGATAATACCTACCTCATGGGTTTAATGTGGAAGTTAAAAAAAAAAAAAAACTTAACAGGTAACGTGTTTAATTTCTGGTAGTTAATTTGCATAGTAGTATTAAATGTTCATTGGTAAAGCTTTCCCATTTAACAAAAATGATTCAAAGGTTTTTTTTCTGTTTTTATAAAGAATTATTTTTTAGTGTGATACCTTAAGTTATAACTGCAGACTAAAAACACCAAGGAATTCTTATTCTTAACAATAAACTCCATTTCACATTTATCAAATTTGATTGTTAGCTTTATTGGTAGTAGCTGTCATATATTGAGTGCTAATTTCCTACCTAGTACTGCAATTAGTGTTCACCATGATTATCTCTTACACACTTCACAACCCTGTGATGGAAGATACTATCTTTTCCCCCATTTTAAAGATAAGGAAACAGAAGGATTTAGGAATTTGCTCATGGTCACCCAGCTCACAAGTAGCGGCAGAGCCAGGATTCAGACTGAGGCACTTGAACTTCAATGCTGGGCCCCCAACCACTGTAATGCTTGAGTAATACTATAACATTCTACCTACTGTATTAACATGAGCATCTGTTTTTGCCTTAATTACCAGGGATATAACACCTCCAAAAAAATAGAGATTGGGCATGGAAGACGTAACCTATTCCTTATGTTTTTCTTCTTTTGCTTTTTCTTGTAATAAAACCAGGGCTTTAGAATGAGTGGAAATTCTTTACCATTTGGGGAAAAGTGAGTGGGTGGAAATAATACAAAAGATGAACTTTTAAATCATTTTAGATCATGTGTCACTGAAGAAAGTCTCATTTGGTCACAGACCCTTTGCTTCTCCATATTTAATTATGTGAGTTAAAGAAAAGAAAGGTACAAAATATTTATTAGATCAGCTTAGTCCTTATTACCATGCTTCCACTCCCTTGGATATTTTCTTTCCTTAATCCGTTTACATGTTTTTTTACCCGTTGCCATAGTAAAGCTTATTTCATGATGTGAGAGGCCTTAGTGCTGGAGAAGGTTTTCTTAATGTTAAATCCCATATTTTCACTTCTACATTTTTATCTGGGTGTTACTAGGGCAACCCAAATAATTTCATTTTCTCTTTGAAGCTGATACCTTTAAAGCTGTTGTACCCTTATGCTGACTCATTCATGTTCTTATGACTTTATTCTATTTTGATTCCTGTAGCTCTCTTTTGTGTAGTCATAATAGCTGATGTATTGCTGGTGTAGCGGTTAAGTATTTGGTGGGATTACAAATCCCATTGAGTATTAGAAAAATGCTATGGACCTTCTCTCCAGAAAAAAAAAATGCCCGTTTAAGAAATAATGGATGAGTATACAATAGGGAAAGGGGTTGTGTTTTCTATAAATGGTATTGAGAAAACTGGACAGCCGCATGCAAAAGAATGAAACTGGACCACCATCTTACACAACACACAGTAATCAATTCAAAATGTATTAAAGGCTTGAACTTAAGACTGGGACCATAAAACTCTTAGAAGAAAACATAGAGGATCAGATTCTTGACATCAGTCTTGGCAATGATTTTTTTTGGATTTGACACCAAAGCAAGGACAAAAATAAACAAGTGAGACTACATCAAACAAAAAAGCCCCTGTACAGCAAAGGAAGCAGTCAACAAGATAAAAAGGCAACCTACAAAATGGGAGAAAATATTTGTAAATTAATAGCTGATAAAAGGTTAATATCCAAAATATCTAAAGAACTCAAAGAACTCAATAGAAAAAAAACAGTCTGATTAAAAAATGGACAGACAATCTGGGTAGATGTTTTTCTGAAGAAGACATAAATGGCCAACAAGTACATGAGAAGGTACTCAGCATCACTAATCATCAGGGAAATGCAAATCAAAACCATAATGAGATATCACTTCAAACCTGTTAGTGTGGTTATTATAAAAAGACAAGAAATAGCAAATGTTGAAGAGGATGTGGAGAAAAGGGGACCCTTGTGTACCATTGGTGGGAATGTATGTTGGTATAGCCACTATGGAAAACAGTATGAGGTTTCTCAAAAAATTAAAAATAGAACTACCATATAACCCACTTCTGGGTTTTTATCTGAAGTAAATGAAAATAGTAACTCAAAAATATACTTGCACCCCCATTCATTGCAGCATTATTTACAATAGCCAAACACATGGAAACTACTTAAATATCCACCAACAGATGAATAAAGCTAGTGTTTTATACATACATACATACATACATACATACATACATACATACATACATTCATATTTAGGAAATCCTGCCATTTGCAACAACATGGATAGATCTGTACAACATGAATGCATTATGCTAAATGAAATATATGAGACTAAGACAATTACTATGTGATCTCACTTATATGTGGAATCTAAAGGAAAAAAAAAAACTGAACTCATAGATACAGACAACAGATTGGTGGTTACTAGAGGCAGTGTGTGTGTGCGTGTGCATGTATCATGTGGTCAAAAGGTGCAAACTTATATAAGATAAATAAGTACCAGAGATCTAATGTACAGCATGGTGACTATAGTTAATAATACTGTAGCTTATATTTCAAAGTTGCTAAGACAATATATCAAAAGTTCTCATCACGAAAAAATAATTGCACCTGTGAGTGGTGATGGGTATTAACTTATTCTGGTAATCACTTCACATCAATATGTGATAAACCAATTCAATGTTATATGCTAACTTAAAAAAAGAAATAATGGATGGAAATGTTGACTAAATAGTATCTCTAACACTATCTCTTATTATCTATATCTATTTGGTTCTTGCTTTTTGAATGGCAAGTTCCAAGAGTTGTATCACAGGGGCTTTATCAAAAACTCCTATCCAATCTATCTGTTTCTGAGTTCAAATTGTGAAAATTAAGGTACCTGTTTATTTCCATTTTTATATTTACTTAATCCAGGACCAATCTCATGATTGGTTTAATGTCCTTCTCTGACAAGTCTTCTGGCAAACTAGCTGCAGGGGTTAAATGGCTAGTTGGCATGCATCTTACCCAGTGCTGGTCTGGCTCATACAAACCCTTTGGGTTTGAATCACGCAAAGACCTGAGGAGCAAAAAGAAAAGATAACATATTTTGAGTCTTCTCATTCACAGTTCTGTTACCCACATATTTAACAATAGCTTTTCATTTATCTTTTATCTCCAGTACTTGACACATGGTAGTTGTATAACAAATGTTAAAAGAGGGATGGAGGAAGGAGGAGGGAGGGAAGGGGAAAGAAAGACAGATTTATTAAAGAGAGTGAAGAAGAAAAGAAGAAGAATTAAAAATGAACCAAAGGAGACTGTCCTCTGGCCAAAGACTAAAGTTCCTGTATATAATTATGAAGTCAATGCCTAAGGAGGAATTCTACAAGAATTCTGAGGTGACAAAACTGCAGGCTGGCCTGTGTGTGGACAGATGCAGGGGAGAAGAACAGTGTTTGGTCTTCCTGGTTGCTTCTTGAGGTCAGTGCCAGGAAATTACTGAGCCACCCCCTCACTGGTGATGACTGGCCCACTGAGATTCTAGAACAATGTTCACTACTTGTGGTGAGAATTTTGTGAATTTAGTACCAAACATGGGCTATTGAGCCAGAACTTCGAGGCATCTTTACACTGAATTAACAAAAGAGTTGAGGCATCGTGTGGAGGATAGTCCAGGAGATGCAGTGGAGGTTGGTTCATGTGTTTTAGAAGACCTTTTAGCAGCAGGGTATGAGCTGAGGTTGCCAAGGTCTACATGCTTCTGCAGAAAGGTCACTTTGGGTAAATTTTTGCACATACCTTAGAAAAAGGCTCTTGGTGCATCTTGGTGCCTTTTTGCCATTTCAGTATAAGAACATATAGCTTGTTGCTCTGAATCGTGGAATCTGGACCAGGTGAAACTACCCCTACCCTATGTCTCCAGAGACAGAAAATATAAGGTCCAACCTTATTCAAAGTAAACAAAACAAAGAATAATAGTGATGGAGGGCAAAATGCTACATCTTAAAGGGGAAAACAAAAAGCTGTCAAAGTGCAGACCTTGCATTCTGTCTGGAATGTTCTACTGGCCCTGGCTTCCAACTTTACCTAGATAACTATTCCTACCTATACTTCATATTTCCATGCAGGAATTGCTTGCTAATCCCCCCGCCTGCCAGTAGCTCAGGCACTTCAGTATACTATGAGAATATTCTAAACTTCCACTTCATTATACCTATCACAATTGTGATTAAACAGTTGTGTGTGGTTATTAACTGTCTTTCCACCCGTAGTGTGAGGTTCATAAAGACAGGGTTTATGTCTCTCTTACTCTTTGGTATATACACAGGAGAGAGCTCAATGCCTTGCAGATAAAAGCTGCTCTAGTACTTGTAGAAAGAATGAATAAAGCTGCCATGCACTGTGGTAGGTGCTAAGGATGTAAAGTTTTTCAAATACACTGTATTTATCCTTGAGAAACTTTTGCTCCTAGAGTAGTGATATCCAATGATAATTTATCCCTCTCTCAGCCTTCAGAAGGGACCAAGCATGAGTCAAGATCTTATGGCTTTCTTCACCTCAGTTCCCCCAATCCCACCTCTTTCCCACAAGAATCCCAACACTGACCCCGCTTGTATCTAAGGACATTGAGTAGGAGTGAACCAATATATCTTTCTATCAATTTCAATTTCTTTGAGTGGACATTTATTTTGTTTTTGCAGAAACAATTTTGATTTTTGTCTGTGTAACCATTTTTTAGGTCCCTAAAACATTTGTTAAGTTTTTAACATGGGTCATCTGAAAATAAGATTAAACATTACAGAACAAATAAAAACAAAGAGAGCCTATAGTCGTTCCATAAACTGTTTATTCTCTTGACTATAAGCCACCCAAAAGATCAATTGCTCATTTCTAAATCCCACTTTACTTCAGAACTTCCAGAGATCTCTTAGTTTTGAAATGTTTTGACTTTTAAAAGTAAGGTTGTTTTTATTTTTTACTTATTTTTTCCTACTGAAGCTGTTTCAAATAAACTGACTTTTCTACATAATTTTTAGTATTTTTAAGTATTTGTGATTAACACTTAAAACCAACTCGAACTAATTTAGCTTCTATTAAGCATCCTCAATTCATCTTTTTATTCCTCTAATGAAGTTACTGAACAAAACCACTTCTGAAATGATCTTTAGATAACTAGTAGTCACCATGCAAGTTGATCTATTGCTGGACTTCGGTAAAGAAGTTTTTCAACCATCTTTAAAAATATATTTGGCAGGGATCTTAATATATTTGAGATTGTTTTCTCAAGAAGACTTCTGGATCCAAGCCATCTTTCTGACTAATAATAGCAACTCAAGTAAACAATTACAGAATATTATTTAGGTTGTCTCTAAAGATGGCACTGCATTGGGTCTTATTCCAAACTTAGCTAATGAACTTAAATTTTTTTCCCTTTTATTTATTTATTTTTTTGCTGACAGAGTATTCAAATGCATAAGTCTGTGATCTCACAATTATACTCTTCCAGTAACTTTGTTTTTAATTAATCATTTATTTGATGAGCATATGTTGAACACCTATTATGTGCCAAAGACTGTTACTTCTGAGAAAACAGTGGAAACCAACATTAATCCAAGAATCACACAAATGAATGGAAAATGGTGTCTGGACAGGGGCCATCAAGGGAGGTCCACAGAGCTGTGAGAGCAGGCAGTGCTGGATTTGACCTCGTCAGGGAGATGGGGATGGCTTTCCTGAGCAAGTGGTGCTAGATCCTGAGCTTTGAAGGATGCATACGAGTCTACAAGGCAAAGGGCAATTAAAAGAACGTTCCAGTTATAGAATTAGCACCCCAAGGCCCTGCTATGATTGCATGTCTCGCCTCTGTAGTGATATTTTGAGAGCCACAGAAATCACTTGACCTTTGCAGTAGTGGAACGTATATCAGCTAGTTTCACTAGTTCCTTTGGGGTGGGATAGTTTTTTGTTTTTTGTTTTTAGTTACATGTATTTTAGAAACATGCATTTTAATGATTGTTACATATTTTCCAAGGATTTCTTTCATTTTGAATTTTGGCACAGTATAGGTCTGAGAGGCAAGTAGCCTTTGACCATAGTCTCCTAAAGCCTTTGTATAAATAAATCGTTTATGCCATCCCTCAGCTTTTAGAATCTGAGGCTGTAAGAGTATCAAATATCATTATGTTAAATTTTATTCGGCTTTGCTGTGAGAAATAAGAGTCGGAGGAAGGAACTCATATAATGTCTAACGTGAAAAACATGGCCATTGAATCAATATGTTATATTTAGAGCAGAACCCCAAATATTTTTTTCTTGTAGGCACAAAGCCTTGCATTAAATATTTATTGACTGGACAGACAAAAACCAAATATTCTAATTTTCAGGTGCATTTACATCAGTTTTAATATTCTGACAATATAAGTCTGGTAGTTGTTGATTTCCTCCTGCAGTTGTTTCTGGCCTGGAGGCTCCAAGACTCAAACTTCTTTCATCATGGATTTCAATGAGCCCACCCAACAGGAAAAGACAAACCAAGAGCTGAATTCTTGAGAAGCTTTTTGAAAATCTCCAAAGAGCATTATTCACCAGTTAGTTTTTCTGCTACTAAGAACCTTCCATGACCTTGATCTTAAAATGGAAATTTTAAATAGTAGATTCCCATAAAGATGAGTTTAATTAAAAGGACAATAAAAATGATACTATAAATCTCTCACTTTAAATACCAATCTCTTGTTTCCTTAGCCAGTAGTATTACTTTTGTTTCCTAGTTGCTGTATTTAACAGCTGAAAATTTAAAAATTTACCCCATCGAAAATAAAAACCTTAGTGGGAAAGTTTTGCTTTAGCTTCCCTGTCACGCATTTGTTTGACTCTTTGTTTTTGTAAGTACCAGTCTGTTTATGTTTATGAAAAGATATTTGTAAAACACACCAAATTTCCTGTTGGAACACAAAAGGTAACTTTTGCCTCATAGAATCATTAGAAATTTAATTCAACAACTATTGAGCATTTTAGGCCCTGGAGCTAACAATATGGAATAAAAGGCGACCCCTGCCTTTTCAGACTACTCTATACTCCAGAAAGTAAAACATAACAAGGAACATTAGTTTGAATGTTCTGGAGGACAGGACTCTTTCTGTCTTCTCCACCTTCCTCTCCTTGGATCCTGTTGTCAGGAAGAAAGTGGCCTTCCACGTAATCTTTCCACACGTGTCTCGATTTTTCTGGCTGCTACTCATGTCACGGTATGTCTGCTGCTTAAAATTATTGGGGTTTCTTTGCTCAAAGAGGGAACGGGATTGGAAGTAAAGCTCAGTCACTTTTTATTCATTGGAGGAAGAGATAGTCTTCAAAAACAACATTACAGATTTCCTCAGTCGAATACTAGACTTAGTTCTTGTATGTTGAGACTGATAAGAATTGAAACCTTGTCTAAATCACATTTGAATGATATTGAGAGTTTGAGGAGAAACACAGTGTTTTCAAGGATTGAGAATCTTTAGTGGGGAGGGTAAGAATATACCCCACCTTCTAGAAAGAAGGTTGTACCTGGTTTAAATGAGATAGAAACAACATGAAATGAAGAAGTGACCAAGAAGACCAGTGGGATGCAGAGAGCTGAAGCCATATTTCTCAAATTTTAAGTAGATTCAGAATAATAGAGATGAGAGAGGGCATGAGTTACATTTGGTGATAATCTTTTCTAGTCAGTTTTTTTAAAGACCATTTGGTCACAATTTAGCTTCATTTAGAAAAGATTTTTGAATTTAAATTTACTTAAAATGTACAAAATAAGCATTAAATGATTATTAGTTTTATACATATGTAGCTGAAGCTCTTTGACAGAAATCCTGAAAAAATCAAAATCTCACCAAGATTTATAAATATTCTAAACCATTATAGTGTAAACAAGACTTTTATGTTTAGATCTGTTTTCCGTTGCTTGTTTCTAAATAAGGTAATGTTCTGATACAAAGGAATCACAAAATTTGACTGTAGAGTACAAGCTGAGATTTAAAAAGTCATTGATCAACACATCTTTATAACTAGTGACAGAATATGGCGCATTAAAATTTCAGTGATACATAACTTTGAAATTATAAATTATTCCTGATTTCTCTTCTCAAACATTCTCCTCGGTAATGGGTATTCTTTGAATAATCATTATTTATAGAGTGAAGCTATGTGATACCAGTTACTCTTTATTTATTGCAGCATCAAACTTTATAACAGAAGATAATAACATAATAGAAGAGTTTGGTCTTTACGCAAAATGCTTGATTGAATTGTGTATCTCTCTGTGAGTGTGTATGTATGTATATTTAGATCTAATTTAATTTAACAAATATTTATTGAGGGTCTATTCTAAGGCATGATACTATTTTCTAGAAGATTCAGAGATAAGATATAAGCCCTGTTCTCAGTGGAAAATAATGACCTTTTTAAATGCACCATTGGCACAGGAAACAATAATCAAATGTACGATAAAGATCAGTTACAATTCAGGGTTTTAAAGGAATTTCTTTAATACACATTCTTTCAGGAGAGTACGCATTGGGTGAGGGCAGGTACCTTGTATGTTTTGTTCACTTCCATTCCCTCAGGATCTAGTACAGTACGTGACATATCTTACACTTTCATTGTGCATGACTAAATGAAAGTAATCTATACTTGTGAGACAGAAAAATCGGCTACTTGATCATAATATGTAGCAAATTTTTAGCAGATTCAAAAGCTTATAACTATGATAAACATAACTGTGGAAACTATCATGTAAAGTAAAGCTCTTGAGAAGTACGGCCTGAAGTACAGTGATTAAAGGGATTTTCCTTTAAATGTGTGAAAAGTATAACGAGGAAAGGCTTACTGTCTTCCTTGATTAAGAGAGAATGAGACTTTCTAGGTAGGAGTAACTTTTGCTCCCTACCATCCGTACCACCACCCTTAGAAAAACAAGCTAAGCTCAATTTGAATGTTTCCAAATAATTTGGTTAGGCCATTAATTTAACATATGACATCATTGAAATATCTACGGAGATGATGATACAGAAGTATCCATTGAGTTACAAGTTCAGCTTGGTTTTCACTGTTCCTTCTGAATCTGATGTTCTCATTTTGGGAGCTGTAACAGCACTATAGCCAAAGAATCATGTCAGTGTATTAATAATAGTTTGTTTTTGGTTTATACTGTCAAGAAAGAGATATTGAACATGAAAAAAGAAATTCAGTATAGGAGAAATTCTACTTAAATTATATGTTTCTTAGTATATGGTACATTTACATTTGAATCAGCATGATGTAGTGTTAGCTAAGAATAGTAGAGCGAGGAGTAAGATTTGGTTAGAAGTCAGGGCTCACTATTAGCTGTGTTCCTCGGGCAAGTCACCTAATCTTGACTGGCTCAAGTTTTTCACTCCTTAAACAAGAGTTATGGACTGGATGGCCTCCAAAATACCTTTCAGGTTCTAAAATTTTATAACCCATTTATAATTTTCTTTTAATGGAATACATTTCTATAGAACCATATAATTACAGTCTTCAGTGAATTTTTCTAGAAGTAGTTTGATATGTGTACCACAACTACAAAGTAAAACACAATCTAGAGTCATGGTCTCCCAAGAGAGAAAGAGCATTTTTATGTAATTGGAAAATTTGGCTGCTTCTCCTGTTTTTTTATTTCCATCTTTGCACTGCTAGAGGAAAAGCAGTTTGTTTTATAATTGATGTTTTGAGTATATCCTGATGGCTTTATTTATTTTGATTTATGAAGCCTCTGGGTACAACTGAGAAAAGAACCCATAAATAAATCATGGCATTTCTGGGCACCTCCTTTTTTGCACTCTTTCTCCGCACCGGCTTCAGATGTGCTAATGTCCTGGCCCCGCCCTGAAGGACTGCCCTGGACTGTCCTCTGCCATTACTCAGACACACACTTTGACTTTATAATTATGGTTTCAAACACTAAAGACAATTGCACCCCTTTCTTCATTATAATTGCTACATCTTCACTAATTTATTCTGTATATATTAAGAGCCTACCAAATGCCAGGCATTATTTTCTAGGTAGTTGAGATACATCACTTTACAAAATAGAACTGAAAAACAAATCTTTGCCTTTAGGAAACTTATATTCTTGTAGGAGGAGAAAGACAATCCATTAAGGAACCTAATAAAATATGTTTTGACAGATTGGATTGGGGATGTAAGAGACAAAACAGAGTTGGGGATGACTCTGAGATTTTTGGCTTAAGCAGTTGGAAAGATGGAATTGCCATCAACTGAGATAGGAAAGATGTAAGAGGAGAAGGTCTTTGCCAGTGCTAGGGAAAGTGGGAATGAGGGAATGGAACTGGAGTTGATTTAGGACATACTGAGTTTTGTGTGTCTAGTGAATATCCAGATGGAGATGTCAGGTAGGCAGCTGGGGCCATGAGTCTGGATGCTGATAAGAATTTGTGTTTAATATAGATGCTGTTTAAAGCATTGAGATTAATGCAATCAGCAGGGGAGTGAATGAGTTAGGGAAAAGAGAGGACCAAAGATGAAGCACTAAGCACTCCAAAGACAGAGATCAGAGAGAAGAGGAGAAAACAGCAAAGAAGTTAAAGAGAGAACAGCCAGGAAAGGAGAGGAAATCCTAAAGGCTGTGGCGTCCTGGAAGTCAAGTAAGGAATGGTCATATTATGCCAGTGCTGCTGACAGAGCAAATGTGAGGGCTGAGAATTGACTGCTAGATTTAGCAACATAAATAATAAATGTGGGTTTCTTTTCTATAGAATTCATATTTTGCGTGCTTAAAATTATTTAATTGTTTAAGGGGCTACTCACCAAGTTTTCTGATGATACTTATTTTCATTTGGAATTGACCCTTGTTTCCTTGAATGGTGTATAATTGTACTGTCTAAAAGTGATGCATTTTCCAATTGCTGGGAAAAAATATGGTACAGAGAAAATGTTAGCTGTACCCACCTGATAGCCAAAAACAGTGTTAGCAATCAGATTTGAATCAAAGTAGAATAAGTTTGATATTATTAAAGGTCCTGGGGTTAATAGAGTAGAATTTGTTCTGTGTTATTAATTCTGGAAAAGAAGATATTAAAATTCTCCTGAGAGCAGATGAAGACATATCATTTCAGGAAGAGCCTAATAAATGAAAGAAATAAGAAACTCTGGGTTTGCAACTAATTTTGCCAATATTCTTTACCAAAGGATTATATGATATAATTTTTTGAGAGGTAAAGGTTTATAGCTAATGGAGCCATTACAATGATTTTTTAATAATAAGTATTTTTAATAAAGGAAGTACACATGGACTTCTGCAAAAGGACACAGGGCAGAGATCATGTAAATCTTTATGTATTTTTAATTAGGATACCTGAATCTCTTGATTAAATTCGAAATGCTGTATTCCTAATGACATTATTTAATTAGGCAAATTAAAATCTTACATAACAATCGGAGTTGAGAGAAGTATAAAAATATTTTTTCCATTTTTAAAACAAAAAATGTTTCAAAAGAAATAATATTCTGCTGATTGATCTTGGGAGGGGCTGTCTGTTTAAACCTAGCGGTTTATTCAGAAGTGGTTCCTTCAGCTTAAAATGATAATGACTCTCTTGGAATGGTTGCAAATCACATAGAAACTATAATGATAATGAAAGAGAAATCAAGTGTAGTTGCTACTGCAATGCATAACTTTTAGAGATGCTGAAAATTGTGACAGAAGAATACTAAACATTTTTTTCAGTTGAGAAAGCAAAAGGTCTATTCACCCTCTTTTCACTTTTAGAGGTTTTGGTCATCTCCTGCTTTACCTTCCCTCCCCCAAATAATTATTTTTGGTATCAAAAATAATTCCAGACTTAATGCTGTGCTAGATATTGGCTTTGTGATACATTAAAATAATAAAGCCTCTGTGTGTATATTATACATTTGTGTGTATATTATGTATCTGTATATATTCAGATACATACATATGTAAACATGTGCATACGCATGTGCAGACATACACATCTCAAAGAGGTTAAATGTATTAAGAATTAAGTTATAACACTAAAAGGCTATATCATCGTAATCAGTTGTTTCTCTAAAAATTCTTGTAATCCATCTTAATTGGGCTGTGCCCGTATCAGGAAGCAGTAGATAATACTTAAGTTTTTTAGATTCTTAGTTTGTCTTTATTTTTCGTGTTAAGATAATAAGGCAACTTAGTGGGGTACCTCACCTATAACAAGTGCCCAGGCCTTTGCTTTCCCAGAGAGAGTCATGGATGAAGGAAGGAACATTGAGACCTACCTTAGTGTTCTTAAAGTGTGGTTCGTGGAACCCTGACACCTAAACCTTTTTAGGGATGGACAAGGTCAAAACTACTTTTTAATGCTATTTTTTGCCTTTTTCACTGATGGAGGAAAGGCAATGGTGGATAAGGAACCTTGGCATGAATCAAAATAGAGGGTTCAGACTATACTATAAAGATGGTATTCTTCATTGGCACACACAACTTTAAAAAATTGCCAGTTTCATTTATTGTCCTCATTGAAGTAGTAAAATTATTATTTTAATAACTCTCAACCCTTGGCTGAATATTGTATTAATATGTGTGATGATGGGGAAGAACACATAAAATACTTCTGCTGCCTTTCAAAGTATAGTGGGTGTCTCAAATCAAAGCTCTCATTTGAGTTAAAAGTTGAATTCACTCCTTTATCATTTTTACTTGAATAAAACAACTAATTATTCAGAGCTGATTATGTGGAAGGTATTTTTTCAAAATGAATGATGTGAGCCTGACACTTTAAGGAAAGCAACTGGTAATATTAGCTGCCAGAAATGAAATTCAGACTTTCAAGTGATGAGTAGAGTTGTGGAAAACTTGTATTCATCACCACAAGTTTGACAACTTCCCATTACTTAAAAACTTTTCTGATAAAAGCAGTGGTGAAATTAAAGAATGTGATTTTTTAATATAATTTGTCAGCATTTGGACACGCTGCATAACTCAGCTATGTAATATTTTCCAGATGACATTACAAAAACATGCATGAGTAAAAGATCCATTATAAGTGCAAGATAGACAAATGAATTTTAATGTCATGAAGGTTGAAATAGTTTTCAGATTTTATATTGCAGCTAGCCAAGTTAATTTGATATATTATCAAAAATAATACCCAGAATTATATGAAAGGCTGTGAAGATACTCCTCCCTTTTATAATTGCATACCTGTTTGATTCATACATTTCAATCAAAGCAACATATTGCAACATTGAATGTAAAAGCAGGTAATAAGTTTCTTAAGACATATATTTAAGGTAATATATATCTTACAACATATATTAAAGAGATTTGCAAAAATGTAAATCAATGCCATTATTTTCATTATTTTTTTTTGTTTTAGAGAATAGTTATTTTTCATAATATAATTTATGTTAACATGTAATGGATTTATTTTAAAATGAGTTAATATATATTTTTAAAAACATCTTATTAATGAATGTCACCTCAATAAATTCAATAAAATTTCTTGTTTTTAATTTCAAATACAGTAAATATTAGTAGGTATGGCCCACATAAATTGTTCTCTAAGGTCTTCCTCACTACATTTTAGAGTGTGAAGGAGTCCTTAGGTCAAAAAGTTTAAGAAACACTGCTCTACATTGGTGTATTTTATTTTTGAAATTCTTCCCTACTTTAGAAAACAAGCCTAGGTCCCTCAAGGTGTCCAGAAATTTATCACAAAGGACACAACCACCAAAGCTGTCAAAGAATGTAGACTAGAGCTGCAAGACCAGATAGAGAACATTATAATAGTTTCCAAAAATAACCAACAGTGAATTCAAAGCTTTTCTTTGGGCTGTTTATTGTACAGCCTTTAATTCAATATTAGGTAAGGAAGATCCAGGAAACAAACAAGGCTTGGGAGAATAGGTGCCAAATGTCCCCTTTCCCCTTCTCTTTAATTAGTCTTTAGTAACAAGGACAAATATGAAGAGGTCATTGGATCCAAAGATGGCAAAAGGGAGAGAAATTTTCTTTTTAGCCGTCATTGGCCACTCGTACTCATTGCCATAAGATAAGGAAAGACTATTTCTTCTCACAATGCAGGATGATTAACTTCAAGTTCTAGATTATACTAAAGGCAGTGGGAGTGAGCAGTAAGAAAAGGAGAATGCAGAATAAGAAAAGGAGGCATCTCTTCCTTTTTCCGAGAGCCTCAGGTGCACCCCATCCATTTATCTTAGGTTGTTTAGATAGAGATAGGTGTTTCAGGGCCAACTGATTTCTCAGAGGAGAAAATCAGGATAAGTTTGAGGTCCACAGCAAAATATGAAGAGTAAAGAAAAAAGAGAGAAAGATTCAAGTCAAAAGCACAGTGACCAAAAAAAAGCGGGGGGGGGTGGCAAATGAAGCCTTCCCTTACCCCCCCCCCCCCCCACCACAACCAGTAAGACCTTCCATCTTACAAGACAGAAAACATGACAAAGTTATCTGCCTTCCTAGGGGGCAAGCAAAATGTTTTACAAATAAGGCTCACTAGAGAAATAACACGAACCAATGCTGAGATTACACAACCACCCCTGAGGGTGAGGTTAATGGCAAACACACCTCAAAGACTGGGCTCGGCGCTTTCTGGCATCCTCCTGTTCTTGCTTAGGGGGGAGTCCAGGACATAATGGGCCCAGACACTGCTCTGGCCGTGGCCTCTACAGTCCACGCAGGGCCAAAGGAAACTTGCTGACTGACAAGAGTTAGTAAAGGTTCCTGTCTTTTTCACGTGGGCTCCTGCCTTCAGCTGCTTTAGTCAGTGGCTTATGAAGACGCTGAGGTGCCACGACACCTCCTGGTCTCACTCAGTTTCTGGCGGGATGAAGCAGCGCTTCAAATGCTGTTAACAGTGGAGTGTGTTGTGCGTGGAGATCCGTCAATTCACCAGTGATCTCTCCTTTCTCAGAAACATGATTCCGGTGACCGAATTCCGGCAGTTCTCTGAGCAGCAGCCTGCCTTCCGGGTGCTGAAACCATGGTGGGATGTGTTTACCGACTACCTTTCGGTGGCCATGCTAATGATCGGTGTGTTCGGATGTACTTTACAGGTGGGTGCCTAGCCTCTTATTGAATGGGAGCCAGAGCAACTTAGCCGTTGAAACCTCTTAGGGCAGGCGGTGTGATTTTTAACCAAGTAAATATTAGTTGCTCTTTTGTACTTGTGTATGGATGGTATACTTGTAATCATGGCAGGGAGCCTGAAACACTGATTTACTGAACCTTCTAAATAAGGTAAAATTACTTGTAAGGTTTCACTGAGCCCAAACAGCAGTTGATGGAGTCAAGTAATATTTGATGTCACTGATGTCAAAGGTGTCCCTTATCTTTCAAAGTTTGTTTTATGGTGAAATAAGCATGTATAGACACAGTGCCATTTATAATGCCAAAACAGAACTTTTTTCTTTTTTTTACCTCTTATACTAACCCTTGATAAGATTTTCTGGAAGCATATTTTGATGAGGTATCATTATTTTATCCAATATGTAGGTCTGAATTAAAATATAACCCAATCGAAATTTATTCTGCATGGATTCCTTCTATGTATTCAAATGTCGAATCTAGCTTTTTTTCTTTTTTTTGCACATCTACTATGTGCCAGGCATCATACTTTGAGGACATGTATATCTACAAGCAGTTAATTTCTAGGGGAAAATGAAATAAACCAGCACTCAGAAAAGGTTATGTTAGACTATGACAGAGGCATCCATAAAGCACTGAGAGTGCAGAAGAGGGCGTTTGGCTTGGAACAAGAGAAAAGGGGATAGTTGTGTTAAAATTTGGAGAATCAGCTGACATTAGAGAGAGGGAGATGAGGTTGGGTGAAGGTGCCAGAAAAGAACAGAAAGTTCAAAGTCATGGATGTGAGAAAGAATATGGCATCTTTAGGAAACTGTCAGAATGACTGGCTCTCATGGGGTGTCATCAGTGTGAGTTGAAGCCATGCCTGTGAATTGAATCATAGAATGATTCCAAAGCACATGAGATGATGTTAGGAATAACATAAAAGAGTTAATGAAGGTTAAAGGGGCACCTCTGAAGGAGACTGGGATGGGGCCGCAGTGAGAACAAGTGGAAGCAAGAGAGAGGAGGGGCTCAAAAGTCAGAAGCAGACGTGGTCAGTGATGGCCATCAGTACAACTCACTCATGGACTAAGGAGAGAAAAGTAGCAAACAGGTTATTAGAAGTCTTAGTTTCAGTGGTTGGAAAAGTGAATGAATGTTAAAGTAAAGGCTGTGGGGTAGACATGACTGTCAAGTAAATAAGCTGAGGGGAAGAAGAGCTTGGAAGAGAGAGAAATAGCTAGAAGTGGTGCAGAGTGGAAATAAAGGCTTTTTGAAAGTTGATTTTAATAGTAGTTAACACTGTTTTCTATGTGTCAGGCACTCTTGAACACATTACACATTTTAACTCATTTTATCCTCATGCCAAACCTAAGATGGAGGTGCTATTATTATTCCTATTTATAGATGACAGAGATTAGAGAAACCTCCCAAGGTGGTTGGCAAAGCCCTTATTCAAATCTAGAAAATTTGGCCCCAAATTCTCTGTTTTTAATCCCTAATACCAGGCTGCATTTTATTTGTGAGCAGAACAAATTTTGCCCTTCTTCCTCCCCCCATAAAGGATCCCAATGAAAGACTCGAGTTTGAAAGAGAGAAAGGGCATAAATTCATTCATACATAAAACAAATATTTGTTGAAGAAGCTACTGTGTGCCAGACACTATTCTAGGTGCCAAGAATTACCAATGCAGGAGGAAAAAAAATAAAAGACAAATGTTCTACCCTTGTGGAGCTTAAATTCTAGGGAAAAACAAGCAAAAATTAAGAAAATCAGTTAGTGAGTTATATATGTTAGAAGGTTATAAGAGCAATGGAAAATCAGATAAAACATACGAGGATGTATGATAGGAGGTCCCAGCAGCTGAGATTAGGAGTTGCAGTTCTGGGAAGGCCTCTTTGGAAAGGTAACTCTGAACAAGGGATTGAAGGAAGTGCAGAAGCAGGTCATGTAGGTGTCTGGAGAGAAGCCTTTTGGGAAGAAGGACCAGCAAGAGCAAGGGACAATAGACAGAGGTTCGTGAGACTAATTTCCCTTCTGTAGGAGACTTTGAAATTTGACTTCCTGAACTTTCTGGCTGTTTCCCTGGAGACATCATAAAGGTAGAATGTCACAGCGTTACTAGGCAACATTGCTTATGGTATAAATAGCTGCTATTGGTCAACTGCTTCTGGACTGGGGAATGATAAATGCCTGGTAGGAAGCCATACCATGGGACCTCTGTGATTGTGGTGCACTTGTAACTGGGCATGTCCTTTGACACATGGAAGATGTATCTATTGAGTTAGAAAAGATATTGGTTCCTTTGAAGCATAGGGCTTTTAAGTTAGGATAAACCCAGAAGTCCCCTACTGTGGATCTCTCATCCTTATACCTGAGATGATCCAGGGAGGAGAGCCTCGGGGAGAGATTAACTTCTGGGTAGTAGTGCAGACCACTACACCAACAATCATGAAGATCCCCGCAAGAAGGCAAAGCCTGATGCTGCCTTGCTGGCAAGTAGGACTCCAATTCTGTATCTTTCTAAGCAATTCTGATGCCAAATGAGGTTTCTGATAGTCTTATAAGTCTGAATGTGGAGACAAACCTAGAAAGGTCCCTGGTGATGTTACAGGCCTAAAGCAGGGGTCTCCCTGGCATGTTGAAGGAAAAGCCAGGTGGCCAGTGTGTTGGAGCAGTGTAAAGTGACGAGTTGAAGAATGAGGCCTGAGAGGTGCTGGTAGAAGCAGAGTCTTGTAGGCCACTGTGAAGGTTTTGGTTTTGCTCTTAGTGAGTTGGGACATGTTTGGAGGATTTTGAGAAGAAGGTTGTCATTGTGTGACTTAGGTTTTAACAAAACCACTCCAGCTGTTGAGAATACAGTGTAGGGGCAAGGACAGAAGCAATGGGATTGTTTAGAGGGCTCGTGCAATTGTCTAGGCAAGACATGAATCTGATGGCTTGGACTAGGATTGAAGCAGTGATTTTCTGGATGTATTTTGAAGGAAAGCCACTAAGACTTGATGAAAGATCGAATGTGAAGTATGAAATAAAAAGAGAAACCAAGAATGACTCTTAACAGTCTGAGCAACTGGAAAAAGTTTTTGAGCATGTTAAGTGTGGGATATGTGTTAGATACCCAACCAGAGATGTTAAGTAAGCAGTCAGATATGAGACCCAGGAGCTCAGGCAAGTGGAGAATAGTTATTATCTTCAGTAGGAAGGAGGAAATGGATCCATATGGAAGGACTACCCTTGATTTGGGTGGAGAGACCATCTTCTATCAACATGAGAATGGTGGCTACAGATACATTTTATTGGGGGCAGAGAGAAGAGAGAGGCACAGAATGGTGAGAGGGCATGCATGCCTTATGGCTTCTGTGAAGTAGAAAGTGACACATCTGCTGAGACATTATAATGGTAAAAGAGGTAGCAGGAAACAGGAAGGAAGGTAATGGAATAGGATCCTCGAGGAGAAGGACAGTGATTTGAAATAGCCAGTTTGGGAAATAGTAGGAGGTGACATAGATCAGTGGGAAGGCTGTCTACCTATTCTACTTTGTGACTGAGCAGTGGCAAATGGCACTGCTGCAGGATGTGCTCAGCAAGCACAGGAATCATTTTTCTTACATATTCCATGGAAGGATGAAATACAGAAAAAAGAAAACTCACAGAAAGTCTTTAAGAACTAGTAGTTAACTTGGAACACAATAAATGACAGAGTGTGTACCCATGAATATGTCTGTAATGAACAACGTTTAAGTGATATGTCCGCAGTGAGAGTAGGAGGGGATTCTAGCACAACTTAAGCATCTTTTCCTGTACCAGGTCAGAATCATCTTCCTGGGGCTCAGCCCCATTGTGTGTCTGCTGTGCAGAAGCTCTTGGCTCTTCTCTCTTAGTACCCCACCCAGCACCACCACCACTACCTCCCATGTTCAATGCCCACTCCTTGGATGGATGGCTTAACCTGGGTCCTTCACACAGAGGCTTATTTCATCCTTACAACCTTTAAAATGAAAATGGGTACCAGTTTGACTGGATATAGGAAGTGTAGTCTAAGATGTCAAGGTTCTGAAAAGAGTGAGGTGCCCCAAAGGAATATTACATCAGAATGTGAAGCCTACTTGGCTCAAAATTCATGTGGGGTGGCCCATTTAATTTAGCAAACATCTCTGAACACTAGTGGTGAATCAGGCATTGTGTGAGGTACTAGACACTGAAAGAGAGTTACAGTATAGCCCCTGCCATCAGATTGCTAATAGTCTGAAAACTAGAAGTAATGCCGTTCAATGTGTAAGTACCTAATGGTAGTAGCCTTCAAAAGCACTGTCTCAGCTTCTGGAAGTTAGAGACTTGAGGATGTAAAATTTAGGATGAGTATGTAAGATCAAAATATGTATTTCGAAAAGAGAAGTGGAAGAAAAAAGGGTAAATAGAGGATATAGTATCATGTCACAAGGCCCTCATGACTTGGTACAGATGACATGTTAGGGGGCATCCTGCAGTGGATGGGACATTCCTGCACAAGACAAGAATTGTCCTAATCAGCATTTCCATTGAGTGACACTGGTAAGGGAACCTGTGACAGAATCTACATATACTTTTTAGTTCCCAGAACAAACCTATGGAGGTAGGGTAGCCCCATTTTTCAGATGAGAATTCTGAAGACTAGGAGGTTCAGTAATTTGTCCCAAAGCCAACATGGGTACAGCAAGGGTTCAAGTCTCAGGCTGATTTCTCCAGTATGTGTCTGTCTTTCACTCCTCTGCACACTGCTATGGAATATTATGGAACCATTACAGTTGCACAGATTGTGTGGCCAAATGTTGGCTTGTATAAAAGTATAAAAACAAGTAAGTATAAAACTAAGTATAAAAACAAATACAAAAGGACTAAAAGGGAAAATGGGAAGTTATAAGAAGAGTGAATTTTTATTTACAGCTTAGATTTATTGAAAGATTATTTATGACATACCTGCTGTAAAAAAAAAGAATAGCTTTCAACCTCTAGTAAACATTAAAGGAACAAGAAATGAAATATTTAATAATGTAAATTACTAAAGAAAGTAAAACCGCCACACAGCATCCGTATGACAAATGAAAGTAATGTTTCTTAGGGGGAGGATTTACATTCCTATTCTAGCTCGGCTATGATAATCCTCTAAAATTGACTTAATGACTGATAGCTTCATAAACAGGTTCTCTGTGAAGCTCAAATTCCTTTTCCTTTTCTCAGGCAATATTACAGTGATTAATATGTTTTCATGTCTCAATTTTCTCTCTGGAAAATGAAAATGCATTCTTTCTAATCCTATTCATCAAATAAGTTAACTCTTAAGAGTTCAAAAACAGAACAAAGTAAAATCTATAAGTTACGAGAAGAAGAGCACTCATTGGTGATAAAATGGTAATCCAATAGTTTTTGACTGTTTTGTAAACAGCTTCTTCTAATGGCAATTAATAGTTGATTATCCATTTACTACTAAAAAATTGTGTTCATATAGGCTTAACAGTACACGGCTTTGAAGATACTGGGGGGAAAGAGGAGGTCATTACCTAGCAAGAGGGTGTTGATTCTTTCTTGCCACGATGTAAAAGAATTAGAATCAACACTCTTATTTCACTCATCTGACAAATATTTGTTCATTTCAGAGCAAGTAGCTATTTTCAAGGCTGCCATGCAATAAGAGCATGTATAAAAATCATTCCTTAGATTACATCAACCCACATAATAAGCACATATAAACTCATTGTAAACCAGCAGAGTGTATGTAGTGTCCTATTCCTGTACAGTCATACACCCTCAAGGACAAGTAGTGTAAACACCCAACAATGTGCTATAAACAACACTATTCAAAAACTCAACACGCTATAAAATAGACCAGATCTTGAAAAGTCAACATGTTGCTTCCTGGAAAAATAAGATTGCTTTTGAGATCTCTGCTCACTGACTCCAGGTTATCTTATTATGACTAAATCCAAAACAGTCCACAGGCAGGCCGTTACCAAATATAGAGTTAGCAGTTAGAAACCAGAAACAGGAACTGGAAGATACAAAGCCCCTGGAAGCCCTAAGGGACTGCTTTGTGACTGTTACACAGGAAAGACATTTCCTGCTTTCTGAAGTCTGAGAGGAGGGGGAGCCGAGAGAACAATTTCAGTGGCTTAAAACCACCTAAAAACTCCTTGCAGACATAACCCAAGCCCTGGGAGCAAACTGGCCAGCAGGGTCACTCGAGAGAAGAGTCACGCCAACTGAGTTTGTTGGTCAGAGTTGATCCCCACTTTGACTTTTAATACAAACTGAAGTTAACTTCTCTGATTCAGAGCCATTAGCATCAACTCCATGGCAAATAGCCTTCAGGTGAAAGTACTCACAAGCAGTTCCCCGGAAGGTACAGTTGGTAAATACTATCGACTCCAGAGGTGTCTGTTTCGTTAATGCACCCTGAATTCTCCCTTCTATCTCCCCCTTCCATCCTCTGTGTCATACTATATGGACCTCTAGTAGGTCTTTTTCTTTTGCCAAACCTGGATTTATGCATGGAGGCTCAGAAGTTCTTACTTAGGTTAGTTAGCCTGTTTAAGACAAAACTCAGTATACTGATGAGACAGCAGATAGCACAAATGGGTAAGGCTTAAAATAAAGACCTCATCTATGGTTTACAAGGCTTCTGTGTGCCCACATGCCACCGTTGTAGTTGGGTCATTGGAGAACATAAAACAAAAATCATTTGATTGGTGAAAATACGTTTAAAGAACAGGCTTTCTCCTCTCCATAGGGGTATTGGTGTATGCTATCAGAGAAAAGCACAACTTCAAAATCTCTGTTACATCTAGTGATAAAAATATGCCTTAGTTACGACTTCCTTGTTACGGTGGTTGATTCAAACGGATACTTTTTATCTTTCCTAGAACTTTACTTCTTGTCATCTATCACCTTGACAACTTAACGTGCAGTGAATTCCTGGCCACAAGAATAATATACGAGTGCCTTTCACCTCACCCTCTTGGGTTTGACACAGGGCGTGAATCTAAATGCTTTTCTTAGATCATCAGATGCCGCCCAATGCCAGGCAGTGAATGAGGAGCGTGTTCTTTTATCTGACTATTAATGGATTGTTATGGTCATGTTGATTATGCTTTGATAATGCATCTTCTCTCTCAGATAAAAAAGACTGACAGCATACTGCCCCCCCCCCCCCCCGTAAGAAGCAAAATGAGATTTACCATATATTTAGTCTCTGTTGTTGATTCTGGCTTCTAAATCACCAAAACCTGTTTTTAAAGGTCCTTTAAGCAGGTTTGCTATGATGTGGAGGAAACGATTTTGCATTTTTGATCAGGGACCTGGACTTAGAGGTCCTCTCCAGTCCTCTCATCCTGTCAGGTAAACCATCCACTCTTGCCCTCACTTGGTTCCTCTCAAAGTCCTCTCTTTCACTGAGAACACTGACAACATCTGGATCCTCTCAGCCACACAGGGGCCCTGTGGTAAGGATTAGGCTAACATTGGGATTACATTTTAATTGCAAGGCTAGAAGTTTTTAGGTTTTATCTAGCGTCTTCTCTTTAATATAAAGAATGTTGTTCCTTCTTCTCCATGCTACCATTTCCTTTATAAACTCCTGCATTTTTGTTGTTTATTTTATATATGTATTGTTTTGGAACACCTAGCTTTAGTGAAAAAAAAAAAGCAATATTATTGTTTTGTATCCACTTTTTAAAATATTAAAATACTCCCAACTAGATACACACCAATTAAAAGATGTATCAAAAAATAAGATACCATTTAAAATAGCAATGAGAACTATCAAGTACCTAGGAATTAAGCCAACCAAGAGTACACAAGAACTTTTAAAATGGCTAGTAAATGACACGTAAGACAATTTGAATAAATAGAAAGATACCATGTGTCCTCGGATGGCAGAGACTTGATATTACAAGGATGTCCAGTCTTCAAAAATTATGTTATGAATTAAAAGTGATATTTATAAAATTACAATTGGATTTTTTGAGAAACCTGATATACTAAAATTTATATGAGGAGTGCTCACTTATAGTGGTGGAGGGAAATAGAATGATGGAAAGAATAAAAGGAAAGGAGGAGGAGGAGGAGGAGGGCAGGCAAGAGGAAGGAATAAGAGAAGGAAGGGACTTTCCAGGAGCCAATACTATATTATGCATTGAGTAACATAGATAATTCAACGCTTCACCCTTGGGATCTCCCTCTCCCCACCACACACACACAAATCACCCCGACTATATTAACTAATTTCTTCATTTTTTTCTTTGTAGAGTATCAGTCAGATGCTCCATTTAAATCTCATCCTTTGCTTCAGTCGTAAATTTCTAAATCTCTGTGCAAATATTTTTGTTGTATTTCAAAAGCAGGAAATTTCTTAACTCTAAATTTCACAGGTAGGAAAATTGTTAGCTCCAAAATTTATCATTCTTTTATTTCAAAAACAAAAATCTAGTTGGAAGAATGATCTCTAATTGATATAAACACCATAAGCCAGGCCTTGTCTGTCGGATTCACTTCTATATCTCCAGAACCAAGAACAAAAGCAGGCACAGGTGTGTGCTCACCAGAATTTCTTTTGTGGAATGAAGGGGTGAGTGAGGAAGAGTGAGTGAGACATTTTGCCATGTGCTAATGTACTGTGACCATTTAATGGCCTTGGAAAGGGGCTGAGACCTTTGAATCGCAGAGATTCTATGTTCATTTGGGGGTATTTTACGCCATGACTTAAACTGTGAGCAGTAGAAGAAAGAGACCAGAACTCTTGTATGAGGCCTGGATGAAGGTATGCTTAGCCTAGAATTAAGAAGATTGAAGGGCACATGAGAACAGACAGCAGAAACCAAGAGCTGTTACTAGAGATGCCCTTTCAGAAACTGGATGGTCTGGTGGAGGAAACGCTACAAGGAGAATCCATGTATCGTGAGAATCATGTTCTTTTGTTCTTTACGTATAATAAATAGCTCTAGGCAGAGCAGTTAGTGATAAAAATGAAAAAACTCTGACAAAAAAATGAACAAATACATTTAAAATGCAATGTCAGATGTAAGTGCTTTTAGAAAAATAAAGCAACGTAAAGAGAGAATATGACAGATGTCCTACTTTAAATAAGGTAGTCAAGGAAGTTCTCTCTGAAAAGGGGTCATTTGAGCAAAACTGAAGGAACTGAGGGAGGGAGGTCTTGGGTATCTGGAGGAAGAATCAGGAATTAGGAGAATGCTAGTGTGGCTGGTACAGAAAGAGTACGGGGGCGAGTGGCCCCTTTCAGTTTTTTCTTCCTTGGATCCACTTTGTAAGGCCTGACTTGAGTACTGACCTAATCTGAGCATCACCACTAGTGCCTCGGAGCACTTGCACACCCACAAAATGTCAGGCGTCTTAGATGTAAGTTTACAGAATTGAGCCTGACTTGTCTTGTTAGGACAAAGAATTTAAACTTATGGTGTTTGGAACCGGGAACCTTATGAACTGCCAAAGCAATTAGTATTACCTCTTTTTTGATGCTTAGTTAGCCACAGTGTGGGAGAAAATGTTAAGAGCCTATCTCATTGCTACTACAGGACTTTAAACTGCTGAAGTCAGGATTTGTGTCTGATTCATCTTTGTACCCACCTGCTTGTCTTCAACCTAACACACACGCAAGAAATGTGTTGAGTGAATGCATTAAAGTGCTTCTACTTGCCTAAAAATTCATTGTCTTAATAATAAAAATAATATAAACATGCAGTTTAAAACTGCATCATAAAATTGATGGAGGAAAGCTTTGTGGGGGGTAATTAATGAGAAGGTAATAAAAATCAGGTCTTCTCCCAAAAGTTTAAAAAGCAGCCAGTATCATATGATCTTAATATTATCAGAGATTAACCATGAGCCTTCTGCAGATCATCATCCTTAAAATAATTAGCATAAATCTAATGCCAACGAAATGAGACAGGACCTTATGTTTGAGCAATAAACTTGGGGGAAAAGTCCTTTGAGAACGTACTGCAATAGTATGCTAATAAGAGATCAACAAATCCTGATTTATACACAGTTATGTCCCTTTATAGCTAAATTTTATGTCCCTTTATAGCTAAAATTTGTGTAGTAAAAGGAATCATGCTGTTATGGCAACGAAACATAAGAACTGTAGAAATTGAGGCACCTCAGATGAGCAAGTCACAGTTTTTTTCAGTGAGACCAGTGGAGTATATTTTACAGAACTGAATATTTGTTAATGTTTTGGCCAGAAGTGATTGTTTTTAATAAATTTTAGTTGACTGCTATGGTAAAAACCATAGGAAAACTATAGGTATTCCCTATCCAGATGTTTGCCCATTCATACAGATGTTGTGTGGAGAAGGCTGTTGCCAGGATCCCAAAGTAAACCACATTACAAGTGGTAATTAAGTTCTATAACCGTATTAGTACTTAACCTTGTACCCCCGCATTGGATTTTATGAGCTGTTCTGAGAGTCCATGTTGTTTTGTGGAAAAGTGGTTCTTTCATCAAATTTCAAATGAACTTGTGTGGGCTTGCTTATGTTCATTAACTATTTTGCATTCTTTAGTCTTCTAGGGATTTAAAAGAATTTATTTAAATTCAGTGGTTCTTGGTTACTGTTGAAATTTTCCTGATATTGGTTTATTCAAATCCATGAAAGTATAGTCTTGCACTAGTTAAAACTCTTTTAAAATATAAAAATAACAGAATTTCAAAATTGGAAGAGAATTTATGGGTGATTGAACAAAAGTTCCCATTCAGTGTAAAAATCTCCACATTTTTGACAGATTAATATCTAGCTTCTGTTAGTATGTATCTGGGATAGGGAGAAGTGCTCTGTTTAACTGCAAATAAATCAGTGCATATTTATTGAATGTTGACTTGGTTCCCAGCACTGTGTTAGGTATTATGGGGAATGCAAAATAATTTAAGGTTCTATCTGTGCTCCAAAGGAGCTTAAGAAATAGAGTGCTCACTTTGGCAGCACATATACTCAAAGAAATAGTTAGAAAGGCAGAATAACACATTCATTCATTCGTTGTACCAGTTTATTCTGTATGCTATGTTATAGGCACCATGGCTGAATTCTGACAACACAATGCTTCTGGTCCTAAAGATGCTTAACCTGTTGCAAAGATAGACATTCATATGTACCCTTCTAAAATATAAGATAATTGCTGCAGTGTGTGTGCACGTGTGTGTGTCTGTGTATACATACATTCATACTGCAATGATCAGGTTTGCAATGCCTGCAAAGGAGGATGAACAGTTAAGTTTCTTGATGTTCTGTATAAGGTTTAAATTATATTCCTGGAAAAAAAAAGTGTTATGGTGTGTTACAAACAAAATTTAATAGATGTTCACTTAGAAGCTTCCAATAATTAAAGACATTTAGCTTAATGATGTAACAGCATTCTAAGAATAAAGTCATAAAAGCTTTTAAATGCGCACAGTGACTTTTCATTATGTAACAGCAAACTCAAAACATTAACTTTCCCAAGAAATAAACCATGTAACTGGCATTTTTGGGGTCAGCTATTTTATAAATTGAGTTGACATCTCCATATTGTAGGTATATTGGTCCTTCAGAGCTGTGAGATTCTTTGCATTAGTACCTATAGCTAAGGCTATGTAACCTTAAGCTCAAATATGTTAAGTTTATGTTTTGGAATGTTGACGTTAACTTTTAAAATGTAGGTGTTTGATATTAGACTCAGAAATGCTTAATGCAGAAGAAAATGTAGAAATTTTCCCTTCTGGATTATTTTTATGTAAGATTATATTGATGAGTTACAGAATTTTATATTTTTCGATATTCTGCAGTCAGCCATAAAACTTGTCTAAAAAACAGGCCATCAACTACATCATCATTGTACTTATAAGAGATCTCATACGCTCACTGGAAATACAAAACCTGCATTGATTTTTATAATTTCAGCTAGGTCAAATAAATTTAAAGAGAAAAATTAAATCTTTTCCCAAAACTTCAAATAGAAAACATGGACTCTCCCACATGATTTTAAGTAAAACACATGAAAGCTTCCTGAGCCTTAGTTTTATTAAATGAGCAAAATAGGACTCATTTCCATTCCAAAGATTTACTGTGGGAAAAAAATGATGGCAAAATATTATTGTTAGTCTCTTTAACTGGAGATACAGACTTCAAATGCCTGTCTTCATTTTTTGACCTTTCCAATATAGGTGTAAGTATGATTAGTTGCTTCTCTGGCACACAGATTGAAAGAGGTCTAAGATTAAAGACCAAATGCGTCAATTCTTCCCTCCCATACCTACTTGCTTCCTTGTCCCAGAGGACTCTGCAGGAGCTGTGTAGACAGCGGACAAGACCAAGCAAAAGAATATTGAATGAAAGCTAAACTCTGGCCTCAGACCTCACTGTCAATCTGCTGGTGAGCTAGACCAGGCCTCAAATAAGTCATAGGACTTCTTTGCTAAGCACTAAAGGCCTATGTGGTTTGCACCAGAAATGAATAGAGGGACAACAGAAGAAGTCTCCTCCTCTTTCCCTGCACTTTAATCTTTGCCTGCCCAGAAGAAGAAAAGGAGAACCTGGGCGAGAAAGAGTTAGAGGGAGGAGGGGAAAGGGAAGAGGGTAGAAGGAAGGAGGTTGATTATTGATTTTCCCTAAAGCCAAGAGCAGAGTTTATCTGAGCTGTCCTCCTCAGGCCCTCCCCTAGTATATGTTCCACTTCCAAGACAGAAGCAGCTTCAGACTCATATCACATCAGCTTCAAAGAATAAAACTTTAAAGTGATGACTCCCAAGAGAAGTTTGAAAGAGAGAATCCCAATGGACTAATCCCAAGGAAGAGCCCCTGCCACTTGAACTTGGAGTCTTAACCCCTTATGAGAACCAATATTCAATACTTATCCTTTGACATTGCCATCTCTATTAGCTCTCTTTCTCCTAGAAAGAAGTAAGGAAGAACAAAGAGTGTTGAGTTCTACCTAGAGATCTTCCATGTAGATGAGTCAGATAAAAGGAAAAAATCTATAACTGAAATTCACCTTACGTGGTAAAAGATCTGCCTGGAATGTGTGGAACTTTTCACATCCAAATTAATGGTGTTTCTAGATTCCAGAAAGCTTAATATTCAGAAAGCATATGACTGAAAACATAAATTGTCCTACCGCTCAACACATCTAAATGACTAAGAATTGCCATGACTCTTGCCTTACCTGCAAACCTTCTATGATGTCACAACAACATACAGCTATTCTCATAATTTATACTTTCTATTCCTTCACACAGATTGGGCCACAGCCTGACAGTTGACATGATTCATTCCTGAGCACTATATCAAATATCCTTTGATTATTACTTTAAATTTCTAAAATAAATGATCTTTCTTAAAAATATTCTTTTAGTACAGTTTTTTGATTATTTGGATCATTCCAGTGTTTAGAATTCTGTATCTTTATACTGTTCCTGCATTACGTGTGGATAGTCCAGAGAGTTTATATTTCTCTTTGGGTTCTTCCAATTTCTTTCATCTTACTCTTGCTCACAGATCTACTCATGAACTGCAGAGTGTCCAGAGATAAGTCAGTTGAGTACAGAACTAAGAGTTCACTTCCTGGGGAACTCCTTCAAAAAGAGCTTTTCCTTCATTATTTCAAGAGCATAGTTACAAATACTTCAAATTTTTCAAAGAACTGAGACAAATTGTTTCTCTTATGAATCATAACTGTATGTTCCTAATGTTTATGCATAGTGTTTAGATATCCACTGAATTTTCTCACATGGTTTTGACTTTGAAATGGATGCTTTCCACTTAAGTCTTAAGTTGTCATGGGACAAAAAATTCACTAGTCTACTTGGCTTATGGAAAAAAAATGCCATGAAGCAAAATGAAAACAATTTTGAATCTCTTTCACTCTCACATTTTTCATTAATTATTTTTCTAATTTGTTTTGTGTCCTGGAGCAGCTTTTCTCAAAAGAAGAGGAGAAAGAAGATACAATGTAGATACAACTAAGATATTGGAAATAAAAGCATCCTCTATGGCTGAAAAGTTTTAGGCTTACTAAGGGTTAAAAATATTAACATTCATAGTGTTTACAGTGATTGTTACTCATGAAAAAAAGGCAATCTGTCTATATTTACAATAGTAGAACTACCTTTATTAAGTGAAATATCAAAATGTAGACATGATCCTAATATAGATGTGATGGTCTCTTTTTTAATTAGGACAAAAGAGATAGTGCCTCCCATATCTGGCACTCTTTGTGTATCTTACATGAGTTAGCACTTAGCTTCAGCTTTAGGAATCTCTAGACTGACATCACTTAGCAATTGGGATGATGTGTGAAATGAATTATTTCATCTCAGAGGAAAGTAGCTAAAAGCCAAATATCTCCAGATGTTCACTGGCATCTGATTTTATAAAAGTGTGTCCTTGCTATTGTTGTGGTTTGTTTTCCTTTGAGGAGGGCGGCACAGTATTTATCTCATATTTACTGCATACCTACTTCGTGCCAGGTAGTGTCAACAAGGGTAGTGCCTACCTTTAAGGAGCTTACTGATCTAGGAGGTAAAATGATAAATAAATAGACAATTCCACTGTTTTCTCAGGAAGAGTCAGGGAGAATTAGGACTTAAAAAACTGCTTCATTTGTTTCACTGTGTATTCTTATTCTTTATGGTAATGACTCAGAAAATTATGCTCTAAGTTTTCAATGTTTAATTCTTCTACCAGACTAATGGCACTTAATGTTCCTCAAGCATAAAAATCTTTGATGATACTTAACTCAAGAAGATTTGCTTAATATCTGGTTTTTAATCACATACAGATGAATCCTATCCTGGGGTCTCCCACCCCCAGACCACGGACCAGTACCGGTCTATGGCCCATTAGGAACAGGGCCTTACAGCAGATGGTGAGTGGCAGGTGAGCTAGCAAGCTTCATCTGTATTTGCAGCTGCTCCCCAGCATTAGCATCACCGCCTCAGCTCCACCCAGATCATCAGGCATTAGATTCTCATTGGAGCACTGGTTTCTGGTGACAAAAAGGTTGGAGACCACTGCCCTATAGCAAGTGTACTATTTTATACCTTACCACTGAGAGAATTCATAACTTCAAAAATTCAAGTTTTAATCAGTTTATCCTTCCAATTCCTTATTCTACGGGCATCTACTCCATGCCTCTGAGATGCTAGGGTATGATTTATTTCTTCTCCTTTTCCTGTTGCTATTAAAGAAATGACCAACCATTTAAAAAAGACTTTTTACTCACCTTGGGTTTATTAATAAACACTTTCAAATCTGGCAGTTTGCTCTAGACGTTTCTCTCTCTCTCTCTCTCTCTTTTTCCCCCCACCCCATCTGGATATAAACTTCCCCCATACAGAGTGTGTTAATTCCTGTTCATCACATAAATTTTAAACATCATTAGAAAGAAAGAAGATAATAGCTGTACAGCAGGCAGGAAATGATGATGCCACATCCTTACAGTTTTGCTTTTTCATTTCCCCTGGAGACAAGGACCTGGTTTGTGCTGAAGAGAGTGATGCACTGTTTGTGGTGCTTGTGGGTGTCTGTTTTCATGCTTCAGTGGTGATTGCCCCTAAACATGCAAGTATTTGACTTGGAGGATAGCAAGACTTATGAATAAAGACATTTGCTGAAAATGAAAGCATTTAGATGTTCACCCCGTTGGAACCATCTTCTCTGCCTTTTCAGTTTCATTTCTTTCTCAGATATTTTCAGTACATAGCCTTGAAACAAAATCTGCATCTTCAGAGTTAATCCTGTCACTGATAAGAGTAAATCTCATATCTCTTGAGGATAGATGCTTTCTTTGTCTTCTGGCACCTTGCTTCTGGGAGAACATAATTGACTGAGTTTGTACACTAACTGACATCTTAGTGACGTGAAAGTTAATTCCCTTCCCTTGTATCTCCATCTCTTTTCCTAGGAGAAGTGGGTCTACTTCAGAAAGGAAGAGCGGCAGCACCTTTTTATTCTTTTCCCTTGTGCTTCCCAAATACAACCCTTTGTTTCTGTCTCTTGAAATCACAGGGTTCTAACCTCACTCTCCCCCGTGACCTATCCAAGCCTAGTAACTCCTACTCCATGAAGCCTTCACTACTCACTCCAGGCCCAAGCTCTTATTGTACTTACCAGACCATTTACTTGGTATAAATTCTGCCTTGTTTTCACTCCTGTTTTACTTTCAAAATGGCTATTTATGTCTCTCCAACAAAATTATACGTGCTTTTAGAACCAAGAGCATTGATTATGCCTCCTTGACTTTCCTATGATGCTTAGCATATAGTAGATAGTCAATAAGTTTTAGTTGATAAAGTTTGATCTGTCCTTAGTATTGATGAACAAACCCTAGGGAGTAGGTCTTCAAAATCTGTTTCTTGCTAGGTCATTCTTAGCTCAATAGAAATAATTTGTTCAGTTTTATCAGATTGGAGCCAAATCTGGATGATCAGCTTCAGGTTGGCACCCTTTGGAACCACCTGTATTTGAATCTGTGGAGTAGGGGGAGGGTAAAGGATAAAATTAATCACCTTTACATTGGCCCATCGCCTTTTGTGGTTCTATTTCACTTTTTTTTTAAATCAAACTTACCATAATCAAGTGAAAGTACTGTCTAAAGAATAAGCCACAATCTAAAGAAAGAATACCCTTGGATTACAAGTTAACTTATTGGAATGAAACAAGCTGTTTTTTCATACGCAGCAAATTTTCTCACTTCTTTTAATGACAATGTAGTCATATTTATGATTTAAAGTTTAAACTGGAGAAATCATTTTGGGCTTACAGTTCATAGAAAAAGAGTAATGGACTTAATTGTTGAGGTTGTAGGAAAATAAGTGCTGTCATATGCTATTAGTGGGAGATGTGTACAACCCTCTTCCTCTACCCACCCCACCCCCCTTTTTTCTGGTGGTGAGGGGAATTTGGCATTACAGGTTTACCTTGTTTGGCACTAACCAAGGACTGATGATTCTTCATAGTATTAGTCTTGAGAGTAATTTTTATAATAAAATACATGCAACCCACACTCTCCTGGAAAAGATAGTAAAGCAAGTGTTACACTTCAAAATACTCCCTCTGTTCAATGGATGTAGCCATGATAGATAAAGTATAAAAAGAGATAAAAATGTATGCATGGACTCAAAAACAAGATAGAAATTTCTGTGAAGCACGAATGGAATACTGAGTGAGGCTAAGCAACTTCTGGGCTTTCCTCCAAAAGTAGGCAGTAGCAGCCAGGAGCTCAGCTCCTGCCAGCAAATGGAACTTAGAATGCACCAGGCAAGATAACAGACTAGAGCTTGGTCAGTGTTTGAAGCCAAAAGTCCCCATTCCCAAAGGAAGCTGAAAAGAATGGCAATTGACTGGATGCTGGGTCTGTTGCCTTAGAGGAAACCGTGCATCTGGAGTGCCTCCCAACCAGGAACTGAGTCAGCCTGGCCGCTGACTCCCTGATTTGATTGGTGAGATCCTGACATCACAGTGGAACATCAGAATACTGTGATAAAACCTAGTGGTAGACTAGGGGCTGGGGATTGGGTGCAGGAAACCACAGAAGAGCAGGCGGTCTGAGATGGTAGAAAACAATCTCCTTCTCAGAAGAAGCCTAACATCCAGACACATGAAGAAAACGGTGCTAGGATAGACTCTTAACAAAACTAGCAACTGAAACATTGATTCACTTAAGATAAAACTAAGTTCTGAGACAAACAATGAAGTTTAAGTATACTTAGAATGGTCAAAGAGATAAAGACATTTAAAAAGGAGGTAGATATGACCAGAGAAAATGGGTATAAAAATTTAGAAGCCATGGAAATAAAAAGTCATTGAATTTAAAAATACCAACATAGTAGAGTAACTAGACTGTACTCAGTGGCAGAAAATAATGATTTAGGTAAGAGCTCTGAGTTTACCCAGAGGTCAGCACACACACACCAGTGAAAAATCAAAGGCTCTAACATATGTTTAATAGGAATTGCAGAAAAATTCAAAGGAACGATAGAGCAGCTTTTAAATTAATATTTAAAGAGATTTTTCTACCATTTTATAAAACTGTATACTTGTTACAGATGTTGAACAGCATTAATCCACATACATTCAAAATTAAAGTGAAACTTAGATTATCTTGGATTAAAGGTAAATACTAAACACTACCATGAAGATAGATTGCTTACTAAAGGAGAAAGTCAAGCTGACAATAGGCTTCTCGTCAGCAAAAATATAATCCAGAAGAAAATGGAATGATATTTTAAAGTGCTGAAGGGAAACTGTCAACAGAGAATTTTATAACTTACTAAACTATTATTCAAGAATGAATGCAATATAGACATGTTCAGAGACAGAGGTATATGAGCTTTCTAGCTACAGAATCTTATTAAAATAATTAAGAGATATACTTCAACCAAAAGGAAAATTACCCAGGGAGAAGATGTAGGATCTAAGAAAACCAGTGAGGACATAATTTAAAAAGTATATAAATAATCACAATCGACTATAGATTGTTAAAAAAAATGTTTCAAAAGGAAACTGAAAAAAACTCTGGGAACATCAAAATGGAGTAGTTCAGGGGGTAGTCAAAACATTCTCAGAAGGGGGAATGGTTACTGAAAACCTTTAAATGTGTATATTTTAAGAAATTATAGATAACCTCTATAATCTCTATTAAAGAAATACAGTTCACATTATAGAAATACAGTTTACACCTTTCCAAGCAGCTGAGGTGGGATGAGAAATAGAAAATATGGAAAACATCATCAGTGCAACAGAAGTCATGAAAAAGAAAGGAAAGGTATTTATAAAAATAAAAAAAAAACATAAACTCAAATATTAATAGATATTGAAATATGAGTGAGCAAAATAACGTAATGGGTTAAATTCACTTGTGAAGTGATTCATTTTCCTTTTTTTAAATCCATAATACAGCTAAAAAAATTAATGATATGGAAAAACAGAAACCTGGTGGAAAAGTGTTAGTATTGTAGAGCATTTAGCCCTCCCATCTTCAAAAATGCACTCTGCATCAAAACAAGATCTATATTTGAGTTTTAAACACGCATAAATTCTTGTAACCACCATAGGATATAGAAAAATCTTAACACCCCAAGGAATTAATTCCCTGGTGCAGACCCTTGGCAATGAACCTCTGTCAAGGGCTTAGCTGTTGGTCTGTGTTCTGTTTTACAGAATGCCTTGTAAAATCGGCATGTCCTTTTTTGAGACTGGCACTGGTTTTAATAGAAAAATTACCTAAGTGCACATCATCATGGGAATATGATTAATAAATTACAGCACATCCGCACTATGTGATTCTGTGGTCCTTAGAGTGAAGTAGATGCCTGTGTGCTAATGTGTTAAAGTCTCTAAGACATATTCTGAAGGTGAGCAGTTCAAGGTGCAGGAACAATACATATAGCAGGGAAGGTCTCCTATGTTTATATGTCATAAATATGTGACTGCACAGACATAAATCTGGAAGAGCATACACCAGACTCATCAGGGCTTACTAAGGAACTGCATGGAAATAGGGAAAGGTTAAGGGAGGACTCTACCTTCTGTGTTAAAAATAAGTGTGTTTTAAAAAAAACATTTATGATAGGAAAAATAAAATTTTGGGACAGAATAGTAAATGTCCAAGATCTACATGAGGAAAGCTATAAAACACTCCTGAAAGACAAAATTAGACGTGAACAAGTAGAAATGCACCATGAAGAGGAAGAATCAACACCATGAAGATATCAGTTCTTCAGAAAATTAATTTATAAATATAGTGTAATCCCAATAAAAATGCTACCAAGTTATTTTCTAGCTAAGTTGATTATAAAGTTCATTGTGAAAAGCGAGCCCGAATTTAAGCACTTATTACACTAACTGATTTAGTTGGCTTTGCCAGTGCTTAACTTTGAAGAGCTTATCTTTCTTGGAATCTCACCTAGAGTAGAGCCTCCAAAATGGTTGACTTTCCCTGAGGACGCCCTCAGAACTACTCAGAACTTACGTTCTGCATGTCCTACACCACCTGCGTTTGTGTCGTTTATCTTTGGCATGTAATAGGTAAGCTGGCCCTTATTTATGTTGCTCTATCTTTATTATATCAAACAGTATTTCTGAACCTAAGTGGTTTGTTTTGATGTTTGTTTTGTTTTAACCTCAGCCCACTGGTGTCTCATTCATGTAAATATGAAGTTTTTTCAACTTGTTACCACTGGTGGGTTCTGCTTTTCACTGTAGTACTTTTCTAGAAACTGCCTGAATTAAGTAAATCTTATTTTTACCTGTAATAATGGATGTTATGATTCTAACAGGCAGAGAATCAAATAATCATCATGAAAGATAGATCAGACGATCATGAACATTAATGATTTAAAGCAGTGAAAATTAGTATTAAAAGTTCCTGATTTTGCATTAACCATGCAAGATAATTGAATATGTCATAAAGTATGCACATACTCCACCTAAAAATGCATCTATTTGATGTTATAAATTTGGCAATGACAGTTTTAAATATTCCTTTTTCTAGTTCTGAGCAGTATTTCAGGGCATGATTTCAATGGTTTAAGGAAGCTCGAATTTACACATCGTTTCTCTTAAAAATATCTACTTAGAAAGCAAAAGCAGGAAATTCAGTTTATTTCATTGACCTCAAAATTAAGGAAGCTGAGTTCCTTTTTTTTCCCGAGAAACACCTCTTGGGCTATCTCAGAATAATCTGAATGAGAATTCATGAACCCAAATTTTAGTGAGCCCATTTCTTCCATCCCAGCAACCCTCGAATTTCTTTTACAGAAATATCACCTAGATATTATCATAATCATGGAAAAAATTTACATGTATTTTTTTATTCCTCCAGCAACTTTAGTTGTAAAGACTGGAGGAGCATTTTATATACTTCTGTTACCTAAATGTCAGCTGCTCCTTCAGATCTAGGAGATATTGGATCAAATTCTAGGCCATGACCCTCCTGAAGTTCTAGCAGACTCAGGCATTCTCGTGGTCCCAGTTTCTGTCTCCATGGAAACAGTTAAGATATAGATTTTTACTATCCTGGGCAAACTTTTCCTATCTGTTCAGTTTGATTTGAGCATGAAATTTAGTCCCTTTTTGCTGTGATTTTTACAAAATTCATAAGACGTGTGTATGTTTAGCAGATTTTACCAAAGGTTCGGGGAAGATTGAAAGGTGTTTACATCTCAAAATAGAAATAATGAGTATATACTCCAGCCTCCCACCACATTGCTTGACCTATTTCCTTCAATCCTATCCCCTCTCTGCTCTGCTGACTCACCTACTCCTCCCTCCAGGCCTATTTCCTCCAATATAGAAGAAGTCTAGCCATCCTTGTTGCCTTGGCTTTATGTGACCTTTGCTCACAGTGACTCACCTTCTGTGTCCCTTTTCTCATCCCCAAACGAACTTAGATATTTTCCTTAACATAGATGATTTCATTCAAGAACTATCCTCATATTCACTTTTAGGATAGTAACTTTCCCACCTTCCTATATTTTGGATCAGATTCTCGTGTTCATTTTGCTTTTAAAAATTTTTTCTCTCCCCTTTCCCACTTCCTTTTCCCTCCTCTCCCTCCCTCTCCACGAACAAACCATGCAGCTCTAGTCTCAAGTCTTTTTCCTCCAAAGGCAGTCTCAGGGTTGCCCTAGAAGAAAATGGTAGAATTCCTTCTCATTGTGACCATGTGTGAGTGTACGAGCTGGTGATGGTCTCAGCCTCAGTGTTCTCTAGAATGGGGTGTGTGCGGGGGTTTTTTCCCTGTTCCTTCTCCAAGCACTCTCCCTTGGTCCTGCAATAGCAGCTTGGAACCCTACAATTATTTCTTTGAAACTGGTTTTGCAGCCTTTCTTTAAGGCTTGATTTACACTCTCATGTTTAAATAATTGGGTAAAGGTAAAGAAAAGTGAGGTATAGTAAGTGAGGTACTTGTCATCACCTATATGTCCTGTGACTTCAAGTGAAATGATGTATTAGGAAACCAATTTTACCATAGGCTAATCGATAAAAGAGGTAAGATCCTACAGCATCTCATCACCATTATAATGAGACGCCATTGAATGAAACACAACATTGAGTGAAATGGCACTATGTAGGTGTAATTAGGCAAACTTCTCAAAAGAGCAGAACAAAAACTTTTAAGGTCTTACAAGCTGCTGTTTTTTGTAAAGATAACACAAAAACACCTTTCTTTTCTTTCTTTTTTTTTTTTTAGGATTCCTGTCTGCCTATTTTTTTTTTTGTCTTCTTTCTTTTTATTACTATACCTTCGAAAATACTGATCCTTCTCCCAGTTCTGAAACATGTAGTGTTCAGAAATACTGTTTCTATTACACATGGAGGGTAACTAACTTTCTCCCTCTCCTGTGGCTATTTTACCATTTAAATCTTCACACTCTTTGTTCTTGAACTCCATAACCCACCCGATTCCTTTTCATAATCCTAGATTGGACAACTTGCCATCACATTCCTTGGGAATTCTACTCTGAGCTGCATCTCTCTGGAAGCTCCTTACTGTGTTCTCTCAGCAGCAGGAGCAGCTATTGTTCCTCATGACTAAATTCTGGTATTTTTTCTACTCTGTTCTGAGTAGTTTACAGCTTCTGGAAAATAGATCTCTGTCTTTACCCTCCTGAGATTTAACTGGGCACATTTAAAAAAATATATCTTCATGAAGATTGAGAGAGAAACTGTGACATCAGAAGGTTAAAAGTAAAAGAAACTCCTGGAGATCAGCTATGTATTACCCTCCTACACTGGGCCATTTTCTGTAAAGGCATCCTAGCAGAAGCTTGGTGAAGTGAGGAGACTGTGTGGAGTGATGAAAGAATACCAGGCTGTAGACAAGATAGGTGTAAATTCTTGCTCTATCATTGTCTGGCCATGTGAACTTGGGCAAGTAACTTACCTAAATTCTCTGAACTTTGGGTGATTTCTTCTTTTATAGAATGGGGAGAATATGATCTGCCTAATCCGCTACAGTCTGCCATGCTAGGGAGGCGTGGTGCAGAGTGTAAAAAGTCATCCCCACTGTGTGGCCATAGCCCTAGGGCATACAGCTGAGAGAGCAGAACCAAGCAGGATTACAACCCCTACTTGCCTGTAAACTGGGCACCCTGAAATTATCAGTGCATAACCTGAACCTATCCAGCCAAGCTCCAGAGATCTGTCATCTTCTGCCATTAGGAGCTAGCCTGTGGAAAGGCTGCGAAGGGAGACAGTAATGAGCCTGCCTGGTTGCTTGGCAGATTTAGCGCCTTAAAACGGTGCCTGACTTTTTACCTTCTAAGTGATCTTGCTTTCACACTATTCTTTATTTTTAACACACCACTAACAATGTCATATTAGCTCAGAGGTGTCACTCTTGAGGAAGGTGCTCAGGGAAACACTTCTTTCCCTGCTGGTCTCCAGCCCCCACCTTCTGCCTGTTTCACAGATTGTTGAAGCATTTAGTGAGACCACAAATGGAAAAACATCCAGAATATGACATAAACACTGAACTTTCTTACTTGTTTCTCTTTTATATTCCTTTAAGATAGTCTGGCATTTGGGCTTTCTCCTCTTCTCTGTTCCTGGGGTTTCCATGATAGAATGCTTGACTCCCAAGATAAATGGAGAATACTCCATGGAGACATGAGAGAAAAATTAAAATTTTTTATTTATATTTATCTTAATGGGAAAGGAATTAAGCTTTTCTAATATTTGACATAAGAATTGACAGTCCTTTCTGAATATAATTATGAATAAACATACACATACTGAGTGGGCATGGCTCAACATCTTTTCTCTGATATAGGTAAAGGATAAAAATATTTGAAGACCACTGCTCAATTTTCACACCTCTGTAGCCACTGAACCCTCTGAATGAAATCACATGTGTTATTCTTCTCTGCCTTCTTTTGATTTACATAATAAGTAATTGCCCCTGATTTATCTTCCAGGACAGAGCTTTTCTAAATCTTGTGGCGAAACTTTCCCCTCTAATCTTAACCTAATTTTTTCATTGTTTTATTGCTATGGGAAGAAGTGAGCTTTTCTCCTAAAAAAATAATACTTTGTATAATGTAATTTTTAATTTAGGAGAGTCAGATTGGGATTTTTTTTGTTTAACCCTAGAAATTCAGTAAAATAAAATAAGAATGTGGCTCTGGGTCCAGGTGGCCTGGGCTAGATCACATTAGCAAGTTACTTAATCTTTCTGTGTTTTGGTCTTCTCATCTGTGAAATGGGAATAATAAGAGTACTGGCCTCATCAAGTTAAGGTGACAATTAAAAGAATTAATACCCATGAATCTTAGAATGAAAGTCAGTTGCATATTAAACATAACAGAAGTTTGCTGATGTCATCACCATAATCACTACCCTTATCTTCATCCCTAGGAGAGGTACAGTCCACCCCCAGACCTATGCAACTCTGAACTGGAAGTACCAGTTCTGGAATTATTCACTTTCTCAGCAAATATATACTAGTGATCTCAGATGTATCAGGCCCTCTACTAAGTGTTGGTTGTCCACCCCATTGTCAAACTTTATATTTCTGTCTGGGCCATAGCAGTCCACTTTGCAATGAATTCATTTTCTACTTCTCCAATCAAAATAAAGGACTTTGGTGTTACACAATAACTAAACATTTTGCTGTTGCAGAATCACTAAACACTCTGAATTTCCAGCCATTTGATATTTTAAGGGTCATGGGTGGTTGGGAAGTTTTTATTGCTGTCAATTCCTTGGTTATTCTTCCTCTGAACTGTTTGCTTATTGTCCAAAGAATTCCACTTGTATGTACTTCTTCCTGGGGATGATTCCTGCAGTTGATTCAAGGTGTATTCTGCCTCGTACTACCTAATCTTCAAAAAGGTTACATTCTCTCTTACCCAATTGTGATCTTATGAGACTGCTGGACATTTTTACAGTTTAATAATCTCAGCAAACTGAAGTGTTGGTAGAGGGATAGTAGTTCTCAATATAATATTTTGTGTGAAAAACTAGCCAATTTAATATATAATTATTTTACTATTGAACAGTTCTATATCTTTTTCCTCTCTCTGAAGAATTTTTTGTTTTGTAAAAGCTTAATAAATGTTCTTATATTAAAGCTGCTCACATTCATCTATGCACGTAGTCCAGGATATGGGTAAAAAGAAAGGGGAAATGATAAAGTCAGGAATTTCTTTCATATTTCTTCCTTCAAATCCTTTAACTTCTCATACACAAGTTAATATATTCTTGGGAGACATCCAATTCAAGATTGAGACTGATAAAGGGATGTACTTCCCAGACCCATAACTGACTGATTGTCCCAGGCTCCACTGAGGGGGGAAAAATGCAAAATTTTTAAAAAATGCATGACTGTTCTTGAAATATTTATTTTGTCATAAATTGTTCTATGACTTAACAAAACTGCTGTCTTATGTCATAACTTAGACATATATTTCATTTTTCCAACATGTGGGCTAAGAATAAAATTGTGGTGCTGGATCTGAATATTTTATTCTCCAGACAAAGGAAATGGACATTTATTGGATGTTATTGCTGCTTTCTTTTCACTAATGCTATTATGAAAGCTCTTTGAATAATATAATTTGAAAATATTATTTCTGTTTCAGGTCATGCAAGACAAGATAATTTGCCTTCCGAAGAGAGTTCAGCCTTCTCAGAACCACTCATCTGTTTCGAATGCCTCTCAAGCAGTTGCCGGAACCACCCCACTGCCTCCACCTAAACCATCCCCGACTAACCCCGCCACCGTGGAAATGAAAGGACTGAAGACAGATCTGGACCTTCAGCAGTACAGTTTTATAAACCAGATGTGTTATGAGCGAGCCCTCCACTGGTATGCCAAGTATTTCCCTTACCTTGTCCTTATCCATACCCTGGTCTTCATGCTCTGCAGCAACTTTTGGTTCAAGTTCCCTGGCTCCAGTTCCAAAATAGAACATTTCATCTCCATTCTGGGGAAGTGTTTTGACTCTCCTTGGACCACGCGGGCTCTATCAGAAGTGTCCGGGGAGGACTCAGAAGAGAAGGACAACAGGAAGAACAACATGAGCAGGTCCAACACCATCCAGTCTGGCCCAGAAGGCAGCCTGGTCAACTCTCAGTCGTTAAAATCGATTCCTGAGAAGTTTGTAGTTGACAAATCCACTGCAGGGGCTCTGGATAAGAAAGAAGGGGAGCAAGCGAAGGCCTTGTTTGAGAAGGTGAAGAAGTTCAGGCTGCATGTCGAAGAAGGTGATATACTATATGCTATGTATGTTCGCCAGACTGTTCTTAAGGTTATAAAATTCCTAATCATCATCGCGTATAATGGTGCCCTGGTTTCCAGGGTTCAATTTACCGTGGACTGTAACGTTGACATTCAGGACATGACCGGGTATAAAAACTTCTCATGCAATCACACCATGGCACACTTGTTCTCCAAACTCTCCTTTTGCTACCTGTGCTTTGTAAGTATCTACGGGTTGACATGCCTTTACACTTTATACTGGCTGTTCTACCGTTCTCTAAGGGAGTACTCCTTTGAGTATGTCCGGCAGGAGACTGGAATTGATGATATTCCGGATGTGAAAAATGACTTTGCTTTTATGCTCCATATGATAGATCAGTACGACCCTCTGTATTCCAAGAGATTTGCAGTGTTCTTGTCTGAAGTGAGTGAAAACAAATTAAAGCAGCTGAACTTAAATAATGAGTGGACTCCCGACAAACTGAGGCAGAAGCTACAGACAAATGCTCACAACCGGCTGGAGTTGCCTCTTATCATGCTCTCTGGCCTTCCGGACACTGTTTTTGAAATCACCGAGTTGCAGTCTCTAAAACTTGAGATCATTAAGAATGTGATGATTCCAGCCACCATCGCGCAGCTAGACAACCTCCAGGAGCTCTCTCTACACCAGTGCTCGGTCAAAATCCACAGCGCGGCACTCTCTTTCCTGAAGGAAAACCTCAAAGTCTTGAGTGTCAAGTTTGATGATATGAGGGAGCTGCCTCTCTGGATGTACGGACTCCGGAATCTGGAAGAGCTCTACCTGGTTGGCTCTCTAAGTCACGATATTTCCAGAAATGTCACCCTTGAGTCTCTGCGTGATCTCAAAAGCCTTAAAATTCTCTCTATTAAAAGCAACGTTTCCAAAATTCCTCAGGCAGTGGTCGATGTCTCCAGCCATCTCCAGAAGATGTGCATACACAACGATGGCACCAAGCTGGTGATGCTCAACAATCTGAAGAAGATGACCAATCTGACAGAGCTGGAACTGGTCCACTGTGACCTAGAGCGCATTCCTCATGCTGTGTTCAGCCTACTCAGCCTCCAGGAATTGGACCTCAAGGAAAATAATCTGAAATCTATAGAAGAAATCGTTAGTTTCCAACACCTGAGAAAGTTGACAGTGCTAAAACTGTGGCATAACAGCATCACCTATATCCCAGAGCATATAAAGAAACTCACCAGCCTGGAACGTCTGTCCTTTAGTCACAATAAAATAGAGGTGCTGCCTTCCCACCTCTTCCTATGCAACAAGATCCGATACTTGGAGTTATCATACAATGACATTCGGTTTATCCCACCTGAAATTGGAGTTCTACAAAGTTTACAGTATTTTTCCATCACTTGTAACAAAGTGGAGAGCCTTCCAGATGAACTCTATTTCTGCAAGAAACTTAAAACTCTGAAGATTGGAAAAAACAACCTATCAGTACTTTCACCGAAAATTGGAAATTTGCTAGTCCTTTCCTACTTAGATGTTAAAGGCAATCACTTTGAAATCCTCCCTCCTGAACTGGGTGACTGTCGAGCTCTGAAGAGAGCTGGTTTAGTTGTGGAAGATGCTCTGTTTGAAACTCTGCCCTCTGATGTCCGGGAGCAAATGAAAACAGAATAACTTATTTTTGTTTAAAGTCTGACTGAAACATGCTTCTACCAAATACAGTATAAGTAATTAGATAGTCTTAATGCCTTTCCTATTTTAGTTTTTTTTTTTTCACATGAAACAAATGTACACAAAGATTGAGTAAGGAGTATGTATTTTTTAATAAAAGTTTAATTGTATTTTTTCAGTATTAATATTTTAAAGTTTTATTTGTCCTGGAACCTAATGTATCTATTGTTGTTTTCTACTGATGGAAACAGATGGTTCCATCTGTTTTTTTGTTTTGTTTTGTTTGTGTTTTTTTTTTTTTTCCAGTTCATTTTTATGATAGGGAGGGAATCTTAGGTTGCATGCTTTTTGGTATTTTTTAAATAGATGAAGACATTTTGCCAAGGTCATTTTTAGCTTGTTTACACTTGTATGGTTCCTTGTTTTTGTCATCACTGTGTGTATACCAAGGAATCTGTGCTAGTTCTTTTAATACCAGCTGCCTTCTCCATTGGCCAAGCCCTTCATTCTATTGAAAACTCTCCTCTGGAGTTTAAATTCTCATAAGTGCATTGTCACAGACTATTATTTTTAAATTTTCTCCCCAACTCCAGCAGAACCCTAAATTATGTGATTTCATCCACCTGACAGTTAAAGTTATCTATAGGCAAAGATTTTGTAAGTGAGGAAAGACAATAACCTTCTATAGTTGGCAAGCTTGAATCAGCCACTTATAATTCAATTGATTTCCATTTTTACCAACATTTAAAAATATTTAAAAACTAAAACAGAGGATCACCCCCACTTTAATTTTAATGTATCCATGTAGTACTGGTGAACAACCTTACAGAAGCTAGATTTATTATAATTAAGATACATAATTAAATTTAAAAATCATAGAATTAGAAGCCTGGTTTTGGGTAATTTAATCATCTTTGATATCTTTACATGTAGATACGTCAGATGGGAAAAAAATTCACTATTAAAACATTCTGTTAAAGACCTGGTGCACGCCAGTCAGGCAGTGTGGCAATGGAATCTATTCAAATTCTGTGTGTGGCCCAAAATAATCCATTTATACATACATATATATATTAATCAATTTTCCTCAAGTCTCTGATTGCTAGTGATGCAAGCACAGGAACTCTGCTCTCATTAGTTTAAAATAAGTATCATATAAAATGGTTCTGTTACTTTTTGTAAAAATGTGAATAAATTGCTAAATGGACTTCACTTAGCAATAACTTTTGCCTGATGGTCAGCAGAGCTTTTGTCTTTGTACTTAAAAATTCATCATAGTATGAATCTTGGGCAAAAAATTTCACTAATTATTAAGACATGTGGAACAGGAAAATAAAAACACTATTTGTGTTCTCAATCCAGGACCAGTACTGTCGATCATGGAAGTTTGCTTGATCATTGACCATTTTCCAAGCCGTAGTTTCATCTAAGAAAGTTTTGTGACTTAACAATGAGAAAGTAGGAAGATGATTTTAAAATTTGCTCTTTGATCCTGGTGACTTTCTTAGTGCTACTTTGGTTCATATATGGAACATAACTTCAAGAACTACTCAGCAGATATATGTACCTCAATTGTGTTTTAAATGTTACGATACATCATAGGTTGAAGGATTTGGGAAAGAGAGGCTTTTCATTTATTTAATAATCAAATCATGTAAACCAAAGTGCTTCACTATTTCTGCCCTGTGTTAAAATGTTAGATTGGTGATTTTGTAAAGCTGATTTATTTTGACCTGGAATCGAAATGATACATTTAAAATAGTAACATGGTTATATTTCTTATAGGATAAAATATTCAATTCTAGAATACTGTTAGGATCCTGATTTTGAACAATGTGCTATTTTTAGAAACATAGCCCTATCTGTTTTAAACAAAACAAACAAAAATCTGGAAGATTTTTAATAGTTGAGCATAACAAAATACCCTGTTGAAAGGCAAACTGAGATAATTACTGGTAAAACACTGAATGCACTGTTTTTTTCTGTATAAAGTATATAGTTATTTTCTATTATCACCCTTCAAAAGGGATCTATTCAGGTTAAAAATTATATTTATGCTGAAGTCTTTATCTGGTGTTAACTCATAATCTCATATGGGTTCATAATTGAAATAAGTCACTAATAACTAGTTTTTATCACTTGTAACAATTTGCTCAAATGTCCAGAAGAATTTGATTTGCTTTCTAAATGATTTCTCAGGCTTACCCTTAACCTATGTTCTACATAACATCTAATAAATCAGTATTATTCTATGACTTTTTTTTAACTAAATAGGAAAATTCATAGACGTTTCTATTAGAATTTATAAAAATTCAAAATACTCAAACATTATCTCGAGTCTAAATTTTCTGAGTGGCCCTTTTTAATATTGTAAATTTTGTTCACATTCTTAAGTAAAAAGTATTCAATTACTTTAGCCTTTAAATGGGAAACTCAGGTAAATAAACTGCTGTCTTTTCTAAGGTTCTTTAACAGATGAACTCCATATAAAAGGAATGTTTACTCTTTCTGTATTTTACAAGTGCTTTTGCTAAAAATGAATGACTGTTTCTTCAACCTATATCAGATTCATTAAAAAACTGCTATATGTATATAAAAGCACCATATGTACTCATAACTCCTATGGTTGCTTGAAGACCATAACGGGTACGTTTTTTGGTCAATTTTGATGGTTAAGTGTAGAACAGTCTGGCTGAAGGTCTGGTTGAAACAGAACATATAAGTGTATACCAGTGGGACTCTCCTAAAAAGACCATAGCTATGTGTTGAGTTTAATTTGTTTTATATTTAACACACTTTTAATATAAGGTTTTTTGATACAGTGAAACCTGTTATTTACAATTGTAAAGTCTTATTGTTTATCTACTTTGTTCCCTGCTGTTACATTTCCCATATAGCAATTGTAATGAGTTCTAACAATTTACATGACTTCCTGCTTTTTTCAGAAAAGCATGGAAAATCTGCCTGCAAGGAGTATTTTGTTTATTTAGAAGTGACTCCTTATTTGTTTCTCAAGTCATCTTTGTAGAGAGGGGCTTGAACAACCTGGAATCTTCCTTGGGTTACTTGAGATGAGGAAAGTTCAAATTCTTGCAATATGCTCTCATGATTTCTGATACTGAGAAGACAAAATCTTTATATCTATGCTTGCCATTTCCCCCAAGAGGAGTTTTGCTGTTATTTATTTTCTTAATTCTACTGTAAGAAAAGTCCATTTTTAAATAGTTCCTTTTACTCTCTAATTTCATACCAAATGCCTGAACCATAGCAATGATATATTTACTTAAATAGTAAACATTCGTGATCCATCTTTATGAAACCTGTCAGCAGTACTTAGCAGATAGATGAGACAAATTCCAATATAATTTCAATTTGTATTTAGAGACTAAATTAAGATTCAATTCAGATTTTTCCTATTAATACTGAATGTGATAATGCTATTCAAACAGTTCACATTTGGGCAGGATCTCAGGAACTCAGGGTAGGGATCCATACTAACCTGAAGTTAGCAAAACAGCACAGTCAGTGGGGAGGGGGATTTTGTTATCTTTCCTTGTCTATTCAGACACTTTACAAGAAAGCTTGGACAGTCTCAATCAGACTTGCCACTGAGTTTTCAGACTTAGTCCTCAACAACATGCTTCTAATACAGTTTTATACCAGGCTCCCACACCAAGGATCCACTCTCACTCCAGCTCTCCAAACCATCCAGTGATTAAGGCAACATCCTGAAGTTCATTTTAGAAAGAGGGAAAAGAGTCTCCTCTTGCCCCAAAGATTTTTTTTTTCTAATCAGAAGACCTTTAAAAGGGGTTATGTAACTTTGAAAACCTTAATTTCTTAGCCTTATTAACAGTTCCTACACATGGTTTTTAATATAGTATAATTTGCTTTCTGCTGAATATCTTTCCCTCTCCTGCCTCATCTTGCCTCTTGTCATGAATATTTTTACTAGGTTTGAAACTCAATGCCTTATGTGCTCTCTCAGTTTTTCTTCTGCCACTTGTTTTCCCTCATTGTCTATATGTGTGCAGATTGTGTCAAATGCTGGCAAACCTCTAAGACTGTCAAGAAAATGCTTAAAAGTTGATTTGTTATCATGCAAATTCATGATAAAATGTCTTAATGTTATTTGGCTACATAGTACATTGGAACAAAAAATAAATAAAGTCTTTTTTTGTTATTTAAAATTGAGATTTGTCCCTTATTAATTTGAAGAAGTCCTGTTTATCTTTTGCATTTCTGTTGTAGTTTTGCATGTTCTGTTACTAAGGCTCCCTGTACTCTGCAGGAAATGAGCTGCATGCATTCTTTCACTTTGTGTTTAGCAGTTTCTGCAATGGTGACTAATTATTTCCTTCCTTCATTCACTGTACTGCATCTACTCAAGGTGCTTCTGGAGTTTCATTTGGGTAATTAGTGCCCAAATATTTAATCTGCACTGCAATCTCTGTGCATTTGCCAGATCAGATTGCACAATTGCTGCCCAACCCAGCTTTCAGTAAATACTTGGTGATAGTGATTGTGGTTATATACAGGAATCAGAATGGTTCTGCCTAGCTAGGAGGCCTCTCCTACTTAACCACAATACACTACAGCTTTAGGGAAGCCCTTTACAAGAAAATTTTGAGTGCCACTTATACATAAGAAAATTGTGATTGGTAACTTTCAAAGCTAAATTGTGATTTTACATATTTTTCTACAGTCATTTATGGCTCAGTTATTTTACTGAGAATTAACTGATGGTCTGTTGAAGAACTGTTAAGATAAAAAAGGAATGTGGTGGGAGAGGTCATGCAATGTGTGTATCAGAAATTTAGAAGGGAGTGAGTGAGAGCTCTGGAGAAATCTTGGAGACAAGAGCTGAGTAGCGCAATAGATTAGAAACATCTGGTGATTTTAGTGCTCTACAGTGCTGTCCACTGCCGCCTTTCACCCTTCATCTTTTGGTCCTTTCATTTTTGCATAATATTAAGATAACTACTGAAATTAAATATATTGATTCAGTTACTTATTGTTGGCTAGCAAGTTATAAGCATTTTTGGGGGGATGGAAAAGTATGTGAAGAAGGAAGTCACTAAAGCCAATTTTTGAGTTAGGGAGGTACTTACCTAGTCATACCACAGCCCGTGTATTTCTGAATGTAAGTTTGTATGTCTTTCTAAATATCCAAATAGGAAAAAAGTGGAAAACTCTTCATTAGATGCATTTTTGTGTAAATCTTTGAATTCAGGTTATACTTTAGACTTCATATTTAAACATGTGAACAAATTGTGCAAATAATCATGATCAGGCATACTAAAAATGATAAAGTACTTATCACAGGGTTTGAATATTTTACATAAAAAACAGCGTTAGGCAATGGTATTGTCAAACATCTAAACAAACTGGCTATTCTGATTCCTTTGACTCAGAGATTATTCTGTTATAAAATTTGGGAACAAGTAGAAGATGGACTTTCTTTTTTAAAAATCCTTTATGAAATTGTATTTCAAATCAAGTAACTCTAAACAGCATCATTAAAAAAGTGGTTCAATTCCTGTTAGTAGTCTGAGGTAATATTGATCTTGGAGAAAGTGACACAAAAGAGGCAACATATAAGTTTTGCATTTTATATGTCCTCCACAGCTCTTCTAAGGAAAAAAAAATCAAGTTCCCAGCAGCGATTTTGATGTAGAAAAAAAATTATAACATTTATTCGATTTGATTTGCAAAGATTCTTAGGATTCTCTTACTTTCACGTAGACTGTGTGGAATAATGCTCCAAGTAACATTTGGACAGCTTTGAATATCTCGGGTTGATTTAATCCAAGAGTAACTAAACAAATGCAAAAACATGAAAATATAGTCATTGTAGTTGTGAGGAATAAATGTCTAGGAATTTGTGAAATAGTTGTTGAGTTCTGTTTGTGCCCATTGCATTGAAATAAATTATATTTCTTAGTGACTTAAATTGCTCTATGAAAAATATGGTGTAGCCAAGCTCAACAAAAACCTGAAAGACCATCTGTAGAAATAACTTCTTATGCTGTTAATGAAAAATTTATCTGACATTTGTTAAAGTGATAAGGAAGACTTTATTTAGGATATTTTTTAATCTTCCCAAGGTACTAGCCTCTGGTGGTATGACACAGACTTTCTGGGTGGTCACATTCAGAGCCTTAACAATATGAGCATGCTAACGAATTCAGTTGTTCTCTGCATCTAGGAGCAAAGAGAGGATGTTAACAGCCTTTATGAGGAAGTCTTTAAAATGAGTTCATGCTCATGAAATTGAAAACTAGAGATTCCACTTCAATCGGAGTAGCTCAGTCTAAACATTTAGCTACATAAATATTTTAAATCCAGATAACTTCTCAAACTGGATTGGTGTCAAATGGGAAATATAAAGAATGCCATCGGGGGTAAATACCTGATTTATACTACATAAGCCTTTTTGTTTGTTTGTTGAGGGGAAGTGGGAAATGGAAGTGTGACTTGCTTATGTGGGGATAGAAAAATAATTTGCCTTCTACTCTTCTAAGTTCTTCTGGCTAGAATAATAATCAAATTAACATAAGACAGAGTAACAGGAGAAAGGGACCAAATGTATTATGTATGTACATAAGTGGGTTCCATAGCTATATAAGCCCCAAAGACACAGATATGCCACTCTGGGCTAAGGAGACAGAGGCAGGAGTCTGGGGTTTCCAGGGGAAAGCAGGAAATTAGCAGGCAGATGAGAAAGAGCAAATGTGTGGTGAGTTCTTGGCCACCTAGAAACAATGGGACACAGGAGGGAATCTAACAGGCAGACGTTGCTGGTTTCTCCCTGTCTGCCACATTTGACACATATATGCTAAGGCCCCTTCCCCACAGCAAGTTTTTCTATCTGGATTTCTCAGGCAGGTAAAAATGTCTTCTTGAGTTTGTTGGGCTTTGATTGTTTTCACGATGAAATAATCTACATGCCAGGGTGGCGCTATCTGGGAAATTGACTCTGGACCCCTACACTTCACAGGGAGCCTCCTGATAAAAGATGCTCAATGCACTTTCTAAAATTTAGGCTGATTTGTTGCCCTTCAAATTCTATCAATGACAATATTAAATAATTAAATCTCAAATGCAGCAAATCAGCTAGACAATTATTTTCAGATATCTTTCCCTAACTCACTAAGTATAAAACTGCTATATTATAAAAATAAAAGTTTTTTTTTTAAAGAAACTGCCAATGACTGCTGAGTGTTTTAATTATAAATGTGATCAAGCACTTGCATCAGAAATGCCTGAAAGTTGACTCCAAAATCTTTGGTAGATGCTGATAGTGGCATTCTTAATAGCTCTGAGTACAACATAGTAACCATTATAGTGCTTTAGGCAGGCCTAACAACAAAGGAATGACACTTGCTCTGTGCTGCTTGAATTGATAAGACGGGAACCATAGAGTATTAGATATTCATATAAATGCCTCCTCTATCTTCAGTTCTGTCCATCTAAATCTAATTTTGGCTCTATTAGGATCACTGAGATTTTTAAAGAGTTTTAAGAGTTATTTATAATTTCTCTAACAGTTTCTACCTGCCTCTCTATTTAGGGCACTTATCACTTGTACCAAGGTTATTTTAAGAACTATCATATCTCTCCTTCCAGAGTTGGAGGCCCAGTGAGTGCAGAAACCAAGCCTTATTTATATTTAAAGTTCCCTAAAGTGCTCCCCAATGTGACTTATATGACATATACTATGAAAAAATATTGCTGGGTCAATCAAGAGGCCTAACTATTCACTGAGGGCCTTGAAACTGTGAAGGGCCATCATCCCTGTTTAAAATGCTTCCTGGATGTGCTATTTTCCTAGGACTGCTATTACACAGTCCCACACACTGGGTGGCTTACAAACAGAACAAACAGAAATTTATTTTCTCGTAGTTCTAGATGAAGGTGTTCTGAGGGCTGTGAGAGATAGTCTCTTCCAGAACTCTCTATCTTTTTGGTGGTTTGCTGGCAATCTTTGGTAATCTTTGGCTTGTAAATGCATTACCTGGATCTCTGCCTTCATCTTTTTATGGCATTCTCCTTATGAGTGTCTATCTCTATGTCCAAACCTCCCCTTTTTATAAAGACACTATCACATTGGATTAGGACCCACCCTAATGAACTCATCTTAACTCAGATCATCTGCAAAGACCCCATTTCCAAATAAGGTCACACCCACAGGTGCTGGGGTCAGGACTTAGCATCTTTTGGTGGAATAAAATTCACTCTGTAACACTGGGCAATATGTTTCTCTTTCTTGATGAAGCTATTACACACCATGTTTATTAGAAACATTAAATTTAGGTCCCTGAAGATAAGCTTGTCAGAAGTTTTCAAAGAGCTCTAACTCTTCAACAAAATTGCTCAGGAGGACTCGAGAACTGAATAGGGCTCCTGGTTTCATATCTGTTCCAATTACTATTACCATGTAACAAACCACCCCAAAACTTAATAGGATAAAACAACTATTTTATTACACTCAGATTCTTTGGGTCATGAATTTGGACAGGACGCAACAAAGACAGCTTATCTTCTCTGCTCCACAGTGTCTGGGACCTCAGTTGAAAAGACTCAAGAGCAGGGAGCTAGAATCATCTGAAGGCATCTTCACTCCCACGTCTGGCCCTAGATTCTGGCTGTCTGCTGGAACCTCAGCTGGGCCTCTCCACATAGCCCGGGATTCCTCACAGCAGGCAGCTTCAGGGTGGTCAGAGACCTTACACAATAACATAGAGCTCCAAAGTGACTATTCCGACAGAGAGACTGACTGTTGCTTGACCTTTCATGACCCAGCCTCGAAAGTCATATTCATCGCTTCTGCCTCACTGAATTTCTTGAAGCAGTCATAAATCTTGCCCAGTTTAAGGGCAGAGGAAAGGGGACACAGACCTCATCTTTCAATGAGAGGAGTGTCAATGTTACATTATGAGGAGGATATATGGGACAGGAAATATTGTGGCCATCTGTGAAAAATACAATCTGTCACACTATTCACACCAGCTTCTTCAAATATTGGACAGCATCTCTTTCTGACTCTTTTTTACTGACTCAATTTACTAGCAATTGTAGATAAGAAATGCAGGATCCTTAGAGCCCAAGTAACACAAGTTTCAAACAATCTTTCAATGTATTTAGCAGTCATTGTAGAAAACCAGAAAATTGAGAAAACTAGTGTTTTTTTTTTTCACCTCTCTGTTCCTATTTTTTTTATTTATTTATTTTTTATTTGGCACACTAGGAGAGCCTGGTAGAACTTCTGAAATAACTGAAACTGAAAACCATCATTTCATTTTACTGAATTGTATTTTTTGGATCATTAACTTTCGACGGGGTTTAAAGTAGGTTCTTTCACAAATTTCATCTATCAAATGCTTCTTCCAACATCAGCCAAAATGTCCTAAGTTGCTCAGAGACACAGGTGTCTGAACAAATGCACACACCCCATGTCAGTAATTTACACAGATGATTAAGAGGAAAAGTCTTCATCAGCGTCTCTGTTGAAAAATGAAGAGACCTGGGGCGGTGCCTTAGCCAAGTCTCTCAGCTTTTGTTCTTACCCAGGAGTCTGCCCAGTGCCCTAGCTCACTGCCCCCTCCCCACTAATGACACCTTCGATCCCTTGCTTTGCAGCCGTCTCTGGGAGTTCCTATCCTTCTAGCCCAGAGGGAACATTTAGGTGTTGAAAAAGTTTTATAGGAAACAATTACTCACAAGCAAAGAGACCCAAAAAGTCCCAGAGATGTTCTCCAGCAGATAACTTACATGAATGACTCGCAGCTGGGCAGCCTGCCCTATTCCAACTCATGTGAACTGAGTCTATGTAACGCTGCATTAAGATCAGTGTTCTCCCACCCGCCTGGTGAATTTTCAAGCCAACTCACTGAGGGCTCTTCTCCCTCTTGTTCACTCTTATAAAGTCCACCCAGATATTTAGCTCATACAGCAAGAATAACAACTTCCACAATAAGGCTGTCCCACAGATGTCAGCTGGAAGCTGAATGTCTCTTAAAATTTAGATGACATTGCCTATACACCCCCTTCAGCGATCTTGGGAAGTCCCATCCCTTCCCCAAGCTTTCACAATTATTGGTGTGTTCCTGTTTTCAGGCCACTGCACTGAACTTCTGTTTCTACGGAATGTCTTCCCCTCATCACCTTACCATTCCACGTGTTCGTTCAGTCCTTGTTCTGTACCTGAAAGATAGATCTGCCCTGTTTTTGGTTTCCCCCAACACTCACAAGGCTTTTGTGCATTAGAGAAACTAATAAAGGTTTGGAGAGACAGCAGAGCATTCACGAGAGCCAGGCAAGTTACTGTAAGGCCGCATGTGGTACAAGCCCTGCAGCCTGTCCACAGGGTTATTCAGCCACCCGGGTTTTGCCTCTCCCAGCTCCATCTTTTTTCTGCTCCACAACCCCCATCTCAAATTCCTCACCTGCAGTACAGGGCAGTGTAACTTTCTCTCTTGTTTCTTGGTCGGCTCTCTACCTCCTGGCTCTCACTACTTTCATTCTGGCAGTTTATCAAAGTTTTTCTCAGCACACCTTCACCCCAGAAGAGGAATTCTGGTGTCCACTGTTAAATTGTTTTATCAGCCTGTTACAAGTTGTTTGTCTCTCCTGGATTTCCCTGACGATGCCTCCTGTGTTCCTCAAAATTCTCTGCCTTTCTCCTTCCCTCTGAATATGTGAAATCCCCAAGTTTGATCCTCAGCCCTCTGTCCCCCTTTATCCCTCCCAGAGGCCTTAGTGACCTCGTTTACTTTCAGAGCTAACTCTGCAGGCTTCCTGTAACAACTCCCAGGCCTCTACCTCTCTACTTCTCACCTCCAGCTGTCTTCCGCACAGTTTTACTTCCCTGTCATCTCAAAGTTACAAGATGTGTCTGAGAGAAAAACTTATCTAAGCATAAGTATTAAAAAGGCCTCCTGTCTTAACTGATATCTCCACAAACCTCTCATCCTTCATCCCTCCAACCTCTCTCTCCTCTTCTCCTTTGCAAGACTAATTCTCCAACGTATAACTGATTTTATTGCCCCTCTGATCAAATAACCACACATAGTTATTATAATGTTATTGACTATATTCTCTATGCTGTTCTTTACATCCCCCTGACTATTTTATAACTGCCAATTTATACTTCTTAATTCCTTCACCTTTTCACCCAGCCCCCACAATCCACCTCCCAACAGGCAACTCTCAGTTTGTTCTCTTTATTTCTATTTTGATTGTTCTTTTTTTTTTTAGATTCCACATTTAAATGAAATCATATGGTATTTATCTTTCTCTGACTGACTAATTTCACTTAGCATAATACCCTCTAGATCCATCCATGTTGCCATTCTTTTTTATGACCAAGTAATATTCCTTTGTATGTATGTACCACCTCTTCTTTATCTGTTATTTATTGGTGGACACTAAGGTTGCTTCCACATCTTGACTATTGTAAACAATGCTGCAATGAACAGAGGAATGCATGTATCTTTTTAAATTAGTGTTTTAGATTTTATCAAATAAATACAAGAAGTGAGGTCATTGGGTCATATAATAGTTCTATTTTTTATTTTTGAGGACCTGCCAAACTGTTTTCCATAGTGGCTGCACCAATTCACAATCCCACCAAAGTGCACTAGGGTTCTCTTTTCTTCACATCCTTGCCAACACTTGTTCTTTGCTGGTTTTTTGATGATAGCTATTCTGACAGTTCTGAGGTGATATCTCATTGTGGCTTTAATTTGCATTTATCTGATAATTAGTGACATTAAGCATCTTTTCATATGTCTATTGGCCATCTGTATGTCCTCTTTGGAGAAATATCTATTCAAGTCTTCTGCCCATTTATTAATTGAATCATTTCTCTTTTTGGTGTTGTTGTTGTATGAACTCTTCATGTATTTTAGATATTAACCCCATATCAGATGCATATTTCCTCTCATTCAGTAGGCTATCTTTTCATTTTGTTGATAATTTCCTTTGCTGTGCAGAAACTTTTTAGTTTGATCTAGTCTCATTTGTTTATTTTGTTTGTTCCTCTTGCCTGAGAAGACATATTCAAAAAATTATTATAATATAAGAGCAGTGTCAGAGAGTTTACTGCTTATGTTTTCTTCTTGGAGTTTTATGGTTTCAGGTCTTACATTAAAATTTTTAATCCATGTCAAATTTATTCCTGTATATGATGTAAGCAAGTGGCCTAGTTTCATTTTTTGCATATAGCTGTCCAGTTTTTCCAATCTATTTATTGAAGAGACTGTCTTTACTCCATTGTATATTCTTGCCTCCTTTGTCATAGATTAATTGACCGTGTAGGCATGAGTTTATTTCTGGGCTCTCTATTCTGTTCCATTGATCTATAAGTCTGTTTTTATGTCAACCTTATCTTCTTTATACAGTCTATAAACCTTAGCCTGCCTTTCAAGATCCACCACAGTCTAGACCTGGCCTGTGTTTCCAGCACAAGCCCTGGAATCCAAAGAGAATTTGAATTCTCTCTGTCTATTTACCTGATGTATGACCTTGGGTAAGTTAATGTAAACTCTCTGGCCTCTGTTCATACTAAGGAACCATATTTTTCTGCAACTTCTCAAGAAGTACTAAAATGTTAATTGTTCTAATGCTGGCACCACCCCAATTCTGTCCTTACTGAATTAAAATTTTCCTCTCATAGTTTATCACCAGTCCTGGTTCTAATTAAGGTAAACACCATCTGTACTTCTACCCGCATCCTCAGTCAAAAGTCATAGCTATTTCCAAGGTTTCTATGATGTAATCTAAGGTTTAATGGCAAAAAAGTAAAATGAAAAGACAATGAAATAATATATGCAATAAGCCAAGTGATGGTTAACTATATCGTGAAGCATTTAATAAGGGCTGTGATGAGAAGTGGATGGAGTTAGAGAAGGATGGTTTATTTTTTTTCCTCTTATTCAAATGCTAATAGGTGACTGGAGACATTGGACTAGAGCCACTCTTATTGTCTCATAGCATCTTAATCCAGGAGACCATATAATATGATACACAAGACTTGAGATTCATTCACAGTTTACATCCATCCCTTCTCTGCCACTTTCTCAATGTGTGTATTAGAAGAATTTACTTAGCTCCTTGAGTCATAGCCTCCTTATCTATAAAATGGTCAGGGTTTCCCAACTAAAGGACTGTTGTGATGAGTAGTGGTGTGACATATGTGACATGCCTAGTTCTATGCTTGTGCTTAAAAAAATTTGCTAGTATCGTGATGACTGAACTCTGGATAATGAAAACTAGCATAACATACTGCACATTATCCTAAAGTCAACAATTAAATTTAACACCTAGAATGTGCTAGATATTGTCTTAAAGGCAGTAAGTCTGTATCTTTGCTCTCAAGGAGCTGGAGCATCCTAGGGTGTCACAGGTAAGAAGTTACCTTGGGCAGAATAATGAGTGATATAGCAGGCATGTAAATGCAGTACTCTGGAAACAAAGGTGCCTTCTCTACCAACTAGGATTTGTTGAGCACATTCCAGGTACCAGACACTGTTCTAGGTGCTGAAGGATCAAAAACTAATATGACTTTTGTTTTTAAACAGTTCATAATCTAATAGGAAAAGACAGCCATGTATTCAATACCTACAATATGTCCCAGGAGTTCACCTAGAAGTCTGTTCCCATTACGCATGAGCACAAAGGAGAGTGTGATCAGATTCACCTTCCTAGAAGGTTTCAGGAGGTGAACCAAAGCTGAATCTTGATGCAGGTGACCCCCAAGTAGAATGAGAGGACTGTAAGGAAAGAGCTTTTTGTGCTTCAAAGCACAGAGCCTGAAAGACCGTAAGGTGTCATTGGAGGGTTTGGGGGAAGGGAAGGACCATTGTAATGGGAGGTGAAGATGGAAGACACGTTAGATCAGTTTGAGGGTGCCCCATACATGCCACTCACATCAGAGAACTCTTTAGTTTATCCTTCAGATAGTAGGAATTGTAAGGAATTTAAGCCCATCCACAGTTACATTCAAAGCCTGGATAAATCTTACAGTCTGTCTGAGACCTTCCTCTCTGCTTTCAAATCCTTATAAAAAGAAGAAAAGTGCCATCTGGTCTTACAGAAAATCAAAGGCTGCAGAGAGAAGTGTAGGTAGATTGACAATGCCTAGAGCAAACTTGGCTGTGCATAATGACACTCATAAGCATGAATGTGTTGTTTTAACTTGTCCTTGGCATTAGGGAACCCCAAGGAAACCACCAGCAGACTCTTTCTCCTTTGTCCCTGCCTCTTCCTCTTCTTTCACACCCTGTTTAGAATCTGGAAAGTCGCAAAGAAAACCACTCAATTAAACTGAACTCTGTGTCATTCTCAGGACAAAACTTTCCTCCTCCCTCTGCCCCAGCCCCTTGCGGTGCTGGGGGGCTCATTTGCTGGTGCCATTGGTCAGAGCACAGGAGGATGCGCGCGGTGTGTATCTGGCCTCTTCTTTGAAGCCCGCTCCCTGGTGAGCCCAGGCCGCCTGCCTGAGTCACACGGGCTGGACCATCCAGACCAGGAGGTGCGGAGGAGGACGTGGCTTGGCTCAGCCAAGCGTCCCTGTCTGACCTCTTGCCTTTTTCTGTCCCCAGAGGAAAGGTGGAGCTTTCCTGCCACAGAACTTAATTTCCCTTTTCCTTTCTTAGAACGCTGCGTTCCTGTCCTACCTCCTTGGCAGAAGGGGACTTGACGTTTCCTGTGGACCGCGCTCTACAGAATCCCCTTTTCTCAAAACTAAGGGCTTTGATGGGCCTTCTGGGGAAAATGCAAGTTGAAAAGCTAAAAATCATCCCCACTCCCACGGCCATGGTACCATTTCTTAGTGTATTTTGCACTCCTGGCTTTCCTCGAGGTGAAGCTCAGGTTCGGGCGGGACCCTGGTGAGCCTGTCATGGTGGGAACTATTCTGTCATCCGAGTTCACCCCGGCTATACCCTGGGACACCCTCACTCTTCCAACTACTTTCATACACAAAGCAAACACCACCTCTCTGAGTGGGAGTCAGCTCCCACATAAGCTGTCCAGAGGAAGGTGATACAACCTGAATGGTGTAACTTCATGCCCTGTGGGGTGAACTTGAACCCAAAGGTGCTGATCAATAAATTCTACTCCCTCTCTTTCTCTCATAGGTTCTTCCTAGGCTCAGTGGCTTGTTATGCCCTGCTGGAGATGTCCCACATCCCAAGAAACCAGCTGTGTTTTATCGTGAAGCTGTGACCAATTCATTAATGAGTATTCACTTTTCTCCTTTCCTGCTTTGATTTTCCTTTTCTCTCTTTTTTTAAACCCTGTCATTGCACTTCCCAAAGAAGCATTAGCAGGTAACCTTTGCCTCATACTGTTTTCTAGGAAACTCAGTAATGGTGGCCCACTAACCTCAGAATAACTCTCTGGACCCACGAATGTGGTTTTTTTGTGCCTGGGCAGGTTTACAACCAACTCTCCCAACACCTTCTGAAGCCCCCAAATGTCATTCCTTGCTTCTGCCTTGGAGGAGAACAGATTGAGATCTACAAATCCTGGAAAACATTTAGTCAAAAGGAGAGCCAACACAGCACTGTTAACAAGAGGAAGAAAAAAAAGATGAAACAATCTCAGCTTCCAAAAAACAAAGTGATTTTTTGTAAGTGATAATTTTTTACAATAAAATACTAAGTATACATTTAAAAAGTTATAGGCATATTTATCAATATATAAACTTATTCATGATGTGAATAAGTTGAAAACAATTTTAAATAAACATAGCATAATCTCACTTTTGCAAGAAACAAATATATTGATGACAGGAGTATGAGTGAATTCTCTTTTATTCTTTATATGTATCAATTTAAAGTTTTTTCCTCTATAAAATATGTATTAATTATTATTTTTATTTAAAATAAAAGTATACTCAGCCTGGTGCTCACAAACACACATTTTGCCAGCAACATGCTATAACTTTAGGAGGAAAATGAGATAAAGACCCCAGAGGGACTCTGGAAGATGAAGGATAACAGATAAACCTTTTTAGACTTTTATCTTTGGTGAGAATTATTAACAGAATATGGTTTATAATTGTTCCAAATGATATATATTTGCTGAAAGATAAGGGTAATGTATCTGTATCTCTAACAAGAGAAAGGTTATGGTATTGCCTTTGTAACTATCTTTTGTGAGGCAGCTCATCAAGCATGCCCATGTATTTAATTACTTTATTATAGTTAATAATTATGCTATTCCTAAAATAGATACATTGTACCTTGAATATTCTGTTGGTATGCTTTTAAGTTCTTGAGAATTTTAAGAATAAATCATTGCATTTTTACAGGGTATGACAAATGGTAGACAGACTATTTACTCAACATACACTGAGCTTTGTCCATTTTTCATAAAACTAAGCTGGGTCCTGGGGCATTAGAAGCTGAAGAAACCGACTCTTCCCTCAGTGAGTTAGTAGGGGACAAGAACCAAGAACTGACTTCTGCAGATGACTGTAGTGTGCACTCTATGCTCTTGGCTCTCAATCCAGTTTGGGAGGCATGAGGTATCAGGAGATACTTCCCCAGAATAAGTGAAGTTTGAGCTATGGGTTGAAGGATATATGGGAATTAGCCAAAGAGAAAGAGAAAATCATCTAAGCAGAGGTTAGGAGACGTAGAAGGAAGGAGATCTAGGGATTGGAAACTTAAATCTGTTGATCAGTGCTGTCCAAAACTATTTGTGCTTATGGAAAAGTCCCATATCTGTGCTGACCAAAACAGTAGCCACCACTACATGTGGCCATTGAATATAGGACGAACTGAAATTTTAATTTTATTTATTTATTTTTAATTTAAATTTAAATAGTGACACGTGGCCAGTGGTCACTGTATTTTTTAAACCACTTTATTGAGGTATGATTAACATATACAATGCCATACATAATTGAGGTATACAACTTGATGAGTTTAGAGATAAGTATATCACCTGTGAAATAATCACCACAATCTATGCCATAAACATCTCTACGACCTCTAAAAATTTGCTCCTGCCCTCCTATTATTACCATGTGTGTGTGTGATAGGAACACTTAACATAAGATCTACTATGGCTACTGTATTGAACAGCACAGCTCTAGATGAGATCTGCTGCTAGATTGCATACGTTGTCTTTCTCCTGGTAAGTTTTATTTTTTTATTTTAAAGGTGACAGGAGTCACTGCAAAGTTTCAAAACAGTAATTACTTGAGTAAACTTAGAAGAAATATTACTTGAACATTTGGAAGCAAGGTGATTCAACCAGTTTTTAACATGCAACATGAGTTCATTTCCCATGACCTTCTTACATAAGGTGACAAAAGGAAGTATATAAAACAAACACGGCCATAAAATTCATCTTTGGAAATGATCTGGCAGTCAAAATGACCATTTAGCCTACTATAAACCAGTAGGTAAAAAAAAGAAAGCCATCACAACAGGAAATTCAGTAAAGGCATTAATGGTCCATTCCCTAGGGTGAACATAAAAATGGCCAATTAAACATGTACATGTGATTCCTACTTTTCTACAACCAAATTAGTAAAGTTTTATTTTCAAGACTGTTTATTGTCAAGGATACAGATAAATAGTCACTCACTTAAGTGTCTTTAGGAGAATAACTTGGTACATTTTTTACGGAAGCCAGTTTGGCGGTATTTTAGCAAAAGACTTAAAAATATTTAAGTTCTGTCAGCTATTTTATTTCTGGGAATTTGCCATAAGAGTTATTTAAGGATTCTTGCAAAGATGCATGCACAAGCCTGATCATGTCTGTATTTCATACAACATACAGAGGAGGGGAAACATGGAGAAATTTTCCTCTATCCTTCTAGGTTCTTTCAGCTGGTCTGATAATTAAATCAACACGAGGCAGATTAACAAGAGAAAACTAACCAAATTTAATTAAACATATGGGTACAGAAATCCCACATACATTAGAAGTTATGAGACAAACAAGTAAAATGAGGTCTATATCCTGAGTTAAGGAATGAGGCGAGGCACATTGGGATTGCAGAGGGAAGGAGGCTAGAGCAGATATTCAGAAATTAGAAGTTTGCCCTGCTATATACATAAGTCATAAAAAGTTATTTCAGATAATTACTCTTCCTATGAGCAAGGCCCCTAATTTAAATTCTTCTAGGCAGTTGAGGGGGAGGGGAAAGGCAGAAGATTCTCTTGAGCCCACAGGGTCTCAATTTCCTTTAAAGTAGCACACCTTAAGAAGACTGGTTTTAAACCTCTTCAAATGACAACCTAACTGTGATTCCTCATAATTTATTAAATAAATTATAACACATTTTCACAACTGAACACTACACAGACATTAAATGTCATGTTGTATATGAAAAACCAACTGCCTGGGAGAAATATGTGTGATGTATATTTAGTGACAAAATATTAAATCCCATTAGAATGTAAGATTTCAGTTGAATATTTAAAAAATTATAGAAATAGAAAAAAATACTTGAAGGATATTCACCAAAATGTTAATGGTGTTTATCCCTTAGTTGTGTGATTATGGGTGATCTTTATGTTCTTCTTTATGTTTCTCTGTATTTTGTAATTTTTTTCCATGAAAATCTATGACATTTAAAATAGAAAAGCATTTTTTAAAGTTGAGATTGTTAATTACATTGACAGTGTTCAATTATAACAGAAGTAATTGAAAGTAGATAATTGCCACACTTCTGTTACACTAGCTAAAATAAGTGAAGTGGTGGCAGGCATTCATTAGTCTAAATTTGTGGACACTGAGGTTTTTAAAGAGGCTAAGTGACTTAGGCGTTCTTTCCAAAAACTCTTCCCTGCTGTTGGCAGTAGCAGACGTGCTTTAATTAATCAAAATAAAATGTTTCCAACCAGACGTAATTATGCAAGTGAAGAGGACCTTGCAGCAAGATATGTGGGTAGTTTATATAAATAGAAGGAATCTTCCTCTTGTTAGGTTCTTCCTAATATATTAACCTAGATGTACCTGAAAAAGAAATGAGGAGAGAGGTAAGGAGAGCTATAACCAGAGATCAAACAACCAGAACCTTCAGCCAACCAGAAATTCTTCTGCCTTTAATTTTTAGAAGAAAATAGGAAATCTCAAGAAAGTGACTCTAAATTGACAGCCTACAAGATATTTCTCAAGGCTTTACCGGTTCAGACTACTCTGCAGACTTCTACGTCAATACTGACATTTTCTTCCAATGAAAATAATTTCTAACAGTGAATCTGAAACTCCTGGAAGATCTTTATTATTAACTAAAACAGATTAAACTGTGTTTTATATAGTATACCTATAATGAAGTTGGAAAGGAGGAAGGGGAAAAAAATAAAAGGAATGAAGAGAGGGAAGGAGGGAGAAAGAGGGACTCTACAGACTGGGAAGACTGGCCCCCACCCAAAGACTCACATGTCAGCATCAGAGATCTGGCTCTCAAGCATCTGGTACATCTCTCTGTACTCTGGTCAAATGTCCAGTACAGCAGTCCCCCCTTATCTGTGGGGAATATGTTTCAAGACTCTCAGTGGAGGCCTTAAATCACAGATAGTACCAAACCCTATAAGTACTATGTTTTTTCCTATACAAACACACCCGTGGTAAAGTTTAATTTATAAATTAGACACAGTAAGAGATTAACAATAATAACTAATAATAAAATAGAACAATTATAACAACATACTACAATAAAAGTTATGTGAACATGATCTCTCTCTCTCTCTCTCTCTCTCTCTCTCTCTCTCTCTCTCTCTTTCTCATACCTGATGTAATAACCAAGATGGCTAATAAGTGACCAAAGATGTGTAGCATATAAGGCATGAATACACTAGAAAAGTGGATGATTCACATCCCGTCCGGATGAAGAGTGACAGCATAAGATTCTATCACTCTAATTAGAACAGCATGTGCAATTTAAAACTTGTGAATTGTTTATTTCAGAAATTTTCATTTAATATTTTCAGACTGAGGTTGACCACAGGTAACTAACTGAAACCATGCAAAGAGAGACCTCCGTTAAACTGATATTTTCCTTGGGGACTGAGAGTCCTGCTATCCTTCCTCCTCCTGTAGGTGGCTTGGAGGCTCATAGACATTCATGACATTCTCCCCTGTCAGTCACCTCCCCTACCTTACCATCACAGCAGGAGATTTTCTCTGCTCTAAAATCTCCCTCTTGCTCTTCCTGGATTCTCTGATGAACTTTCTAGGCCATTCTGCTCATACATTTCACTTCCAGTTGTGTTTAGTGACAGTTAACAATTTCTGTTTTGGCATTTGGAAACTTTATTAATAATGACGCCACCTTCTCCTCCTCCTGGTTTACACAGATACTTAAAAGGGAAAGAAGAAAACATAATTTTTTATTTCTAAAGTGACTTGGATTAGTAATAGGGTTGAGACTTAGGAGTGTCAATAAAGGTTCGTTTTTGGACAGATGCTGGCAACTATGGGTCTCAGCAGATTATTCTGTTAGAGTTATTATCAAGTGACCAAGCCTATGTAGGGCATGATGTGAGTCTCAGTATATAAGGAAAAACAAGGAAAGTATAGGAGACCTGAGAAGACACATATCTACTTGTGTTATTTTTATTTTTAAGTACATTTTAAATATCTGCGATCAGTGGAGCTTGTTATCAGAAGCGGTGTCAAATGAATGAGCAATTTCACATTTTTGAAAGTGAACACAGTAAGTCTGAGCCTGCCTCAGAGGGCAGTAGGGTTAATCCAGAAGCTACTGGATTCCTGGCTCCTATAACTATCTGAATCCCTGTTCCCTGTCCCCCAGCTGATCTATACATGTGCTCATGCATGCACACACATCCACACACACCCACACACACGCAGCACATGGCAACAAACAAGTCAAGAGCAAAGTGTCACCGCTATAGCAATGACATTCGCCTGCTGCATCCCGGTCTCTGGTGCTGTGTTTCTGACTCCCTGCTTCTGAACTGCGTGTGCCCAGATCCTTGGTGTCTGCCTGAAGGAGACTCGGCTGACCCGAAATCTCTGTCTCACACATCCCAGGACTGTGACCCCAGTTAGTTTCGATCCTTGAAACTTGACTTCTGTTTGTAGCACTTTCCTGCCCAGCAGACTCCTAACTTCTAGGGCCTACTGTGCCAAGTTGCTGTCTCTGTCTTGGTGAGGTGATTGCACTTGAGATTCGGCACACAGTCACAACTGTGCATTCCTAAGAGGCTGCTTTCTGATCCTTCCTGATGTTCGTGTTTTCTAAAGTAACTTACCCTCACCTTTACGAAAAGGTGGTAAATACAGTCTAGGAACTGTTAGTAAGTCGAATATCTTGTTTAACATAAATCATAACTAGTGAGACAGAATAGGCAGGTGGAATGGTCGCAGGCTTTGAAATGAATGAAAACTGCTTTTCAACCCGCACTTGGGAACTACATGATCATGGACATGTTCCTTAACCACTGGGAGCCTCCGTGTCTTCATCTATGAAGCAGAAATAGTAATTCGCGCTTCCTAGGGTGGTCAGAAGGATCAAGCAACATAATGCATGTCAGGCTGCTGGCTGGTAAGAGGTGACAAGGCTTCCAACAATTTAATTCTGTTTCCCCCTCCCTTTTTCCTAACTTATTAGTGACTATAAAAAGATACTTTAGCGAATTCAAATGTACAGTGTATAATATTTATATAAGTTCCATGAAAGCCAGAATTTGTCTGTATCCCCCAAGGCCTAGTGTTTAGCACAAAGTTGATGTTCAATAAATATTTGTTGAATGAATGTGAGTAATTTACATGATTATACCTACTTGCTATTGTTTTGTTTCTTGAACACTGGTCGATTACCTGTGACAAAGAGTTTTCAAACAGTACTCTCTCTGCCTGGGGAAATGACTAGTTTCCGTTCTTGGTTGAGTTACCTAGCCTAAGGGCATTTCACCTCAAATAAATCCTGTTAAGCAAGCCTGTTGCTTGATAGATTGTCTGGCTTCTGCAGTGCCTTTGTCTGCACAAGAAAGCAGGCAGCAGTTCCACGTGGTTCTCTTAGCCAGTTCCTGGCAGAGCATCTCAGCCAGGCAGCGTGCTCTCTGTGCCCTCCCTCCATTCCATTCTGAAGGTGAGGAGAACACTGACTTCAAGGCAATTTATCCATTAGGCATAGAGGGCCTAAAGCTCACAATACTTTTAGAGGCCCACAATGTTATTTTAATTACTTTTAAAATCACAAGAAGAATAAATACAATAATGCTTGCATAATAATGATTCCAGCCTGGATAATATTGACCTTCATATCTACACAGTTGTAAAAATGTAAGTTTTATTTATTTTTTTTTATGGAGGAAGGAGCCCGTGAAGGAAAAAAAAAAAAAAAAACCCACAGCCCATGAAAGTCCTACTGTGGTCCTGGGTGCCCTGAGCAGGACAGCAAAATTAGCCAAGCACTTTGCGGCCCTGGGAGTGGCTGCTCCCTTGGGTGCCTTCCCATAGAAAAGCAAGCTATGCAAGGAGGAAGGCAAGCCTTTGGCAGCGGAAGGGCTTTCTATCCTCTCCAGCCTCTTTTTTCTCCCAAATAAGATAAACCCAGGTGTGACCTCATCCCCTGAATCTCAGGGAAAGACTTCATTCCCTTTTCCCTCAAAAGTTAAGTTCAAGCATGATCTCCCCGCAAATTCAGCAAGATTGTGCTTGATGTCACCGCCCACTCCTCCAATATTTTCTTCCACGTGGCCAATGACACATTTCCACCCAGACAGCTTCTCAGAAGTGGCTCCGCTATAGGTGTGGTGTCTGGCTGGACGCTGCTTCCTTTTAGCCTCAGAGCAAGCCCTCGAGTCTGAAAGGCAGCTCTGAGTCAGTGAGGCATGACAAACCGTGACTCAGCGCGCTATGGCAGATGAGAATTTATTAAAGGTTCAACATTAAATAAGGAGTTTTTAGACAACCCTAGAAGGCAAGATGAGCCAACTCAGGATGAGACACTAAAAAGCAAAAGGGAAAATCCATGGTTGAGAAATTCCTAGAAAAGAATGTATAACCTTGGCCAGAAGAAATTTGCTTGAGTTGACAGGTCTGCTAGGCAGGGATGACAGACCTTCAGCAGCTCGTGACCCCATATGGCAAGCACTCAGGAGCCCAGCCATCTGTCTCTCTGTGTTTCCCGTGTGTCCTTTTGACCTCCTCTGCAAGCACTGGATCCTCCATCTATAAAAGGGAGAATGGCAGGCCCTTGACAGATGGGGCAGCCCAGGTGTGTGCATGGGGGACTCCGCGTCCATGAACAATATTGTTTGCATCTGCAGCCCAGATTCAATTTATGAGAAAAGAGCAAGATGGGGAGGAAGTTAACCTTGTAAATAAAAAAATCTAACCAGATGTCAATACTGGAGGAGGCTGTGCCTGTGTGGGGGCAGGGGACATGTGGGAACTCTGTACTTTCTGCTCAATTTTGCTATGAACCTAAAACTGTTCTAAAAAATAAAGTATATGAAGAGGCTTGTTCCAGCTCAAGAGGGAGACCAGGTAAACAGGACAACTGAGCCATCGTGAGTGTTTGAGTGAGAAACAAGATTGCCTTTTCTTTTCTTCACACTTTTGGTATGTTCCTTGGTGTTACAATTCCTTAACTGTGTACAATTGCTTTGAATACTATAGCTAAGAAGAAAGTTATAGCAAATACTTCTGGGAGAGACAGACTCTAGCATATATATAACTAAAAGATCTATTTTGCAAAAAAATTTTTAGTCTACAGCCATGCCACCCTGAACGTTGCCAGATCCTGTCTGATCTCAGAAGCTAAACAGGGTCGGGCCTGGTTAGTACTTGGGTAGGAGACCATCTAGGAAGACCAGGTGCTATAGGTGTTAAGAAAAAAAAAGAAGTTTTTATATTCTAAGTCTCAGTGTTTTCACATGTGAAATGAGGATAACAATTTTATCTTATAGAGGTATCATATGTTCAGTATTCACTGAAATCTTTGTCATCCACCCTATGGAAAAGTCACCACACCCTCCCCTTCTCAACTGTCATTAGTACTTCCTAGCACTCTTCCTCATTTCCTTTTCTACAATACATTTATCATCATCTCCACATCATATATTTTACTTTTTAAATTCTCTTTATTTCCCTTTAGAATGCAAATTTCATGAAGGCAGAAGTTTTTGTCTGCTTTATTCCATATCCTCAGCACATGGAATATTTTCTAATATATAATCAGTCTTAAGTAAATATTTATTGGATAAATAATTTATGTAAAGTGCTCATCACAATGGCTGATACATGCCAAGTATGTAATACATGTTAACTTTTATTATTTGTATTATTCCGTGTTGCAAACTTCTCAAAGGAAAAATGATGAAGTTCCAGAAAAGAGAGAAAGGGATACAGAAAAGAGAGAACTAGTGAGGATCCAGGAACATAAAAACAGACATCTTCAATGGCATAGTTTTCTTTCTTCAAGGGTGAAGCTTCTCTGAGGCCTGGTGAGAGAAACAAGGCTATATGTCAGCACAGTCTCACCCCTTGATTGAATGGATATCTTTGTGCAGAACAGAAATTACATAACTGTTCCTTGTGGCTAGCTGTATGAGAAGGAGGTCTAGGAGTACGCAGAAAACAAAATGCCTGACCCTACTGCATATATCCCAAGAATGAGTCCCTTTTCCGTTGCAGCTCGAGTTTAATCTGTTGTTGGATCTCTTTTAGAAGATGCTAAACTCCTAACCTATCTCCTCCATGCTGCCCCCTAGCCACTAGCCAGCCCTGCTGGATGTCTGTGGTGTCAACACTTAACTGATTCTAAGTAGGAAGAATGCCTTTCATGGGTTTAAAGGTTGAACAAGTAAACTTAAAGTGCCATTTGGAGAGGGGCAATGTGGTGCTTTGGAAAGGCCCTAGGATATGGAATCCGCTGACCTGTAATGGGAGCTTGATAGATGTCAACTTGGAGAGCCCAAACTGCATTTCCCAGAATTCCTTTCCCTGACTATTTCCTATTAGAACTGCCATAAGAGATATTCTTGTGTGAGATTTAAAGGGGAGAAATGAAGCAATAGCCACCATGTAGCTCATATGTGTTGCCACTAATCTGCCCTTATTGCTGGTCTGGCCTTCCCAGAGCCCTCCAATGTGAGAGAAATGGCTGCTGCCTATCCACCTCCTCCACTATATCCAGGTGAAATACCACCATTTTCTCAGGGTCTTTGAGAGATAAGAAGGAAAGAATGTGAATAGAGGGTATAGGCACTAGACCAGGCTAGTAGGGGAAGTATTTGGGGGTGTTTTGCTCCAAATTCCACCGTTATTGTCATCACATACTCTATTTGGATTCACAATAAAGGTGATTACTTAGAACCTTTTTAGAAGAGAATATAAATCACTTAAAAGAATGCCTCTGTTGTTTAAATTATTTTCCAGTTTTAGGGACAAACTGAAATATGGAACTGAAATAGGGAGGCTTTTCACCAGTTCCTGTCACTTTATCCTCAGATCCATCTGTATCCTCCACTCCCAACATTCATACAAACATTCTTCATCCAGCACTCTCTTTCACCGTGCTGTATTATCACCCTGTACTGTGTCTATCTTGTCAAAAATGAACAGAGGGGTATGAACTACGCTAGGACAGCTTGACACAGAAAAAAATATCTTTCAGAATCTCAGAATGTCACAATGAACTTGTTGAGAAACAACATGATAGACTGTATTGGCTTTTCCAAAGTCATTCTCTGTGGAAAAAATATTAAACATTTGACTCATTTGCTAACAATTTGGGACAGTTAAATAGGGGAGGAAAAAAAGAGGAAGACGAAAAGAATGAATAAATGGTTTCTTTTTTTGTCCATAAGTATCTGATTCAGGTGCCAAAGCTCATAAATCTTGGAATACAGTCAGCTACAATCATAGGTCATTCTCACAGTGAAGAGGCCAACCACTGGCAAAACAAAAAGCAGATTTGGTCCATTGCACGCCTACTCTAATGGATGCCGAGAAACGGATGCTCTACAATCATCCACAGGTTTCCTGGTACTTCTGCTGTCATTCTAAAATCCTGGCTCCTTTAAAGTATCATCGCTTGCCCCTGCCACAGGAAGCCATCCTTTAAAGAAACTAAATCCAAGGTTACTTACTTCCACATAAAGAGGATATTTTGTCAGCTGCCAAAATTCATTTTTCTAATGTACTCTTACCCAACAACTTAAGCCTGGTGTGCTGGGCAGAGTCCAACTTGCATAATTCCATTCTCCCAACCAAATTCCCTCACAAAGTTTGAACTGGTGGTGACATTATTCTTCGCTTCTATAGCTATCTTCTTATTAATTAAACTCATGACTTTTATCCCTAAAGCATGATGAGAATATGGGGATGGAATTTCTAAAACAGTATTATTCTTAAGAATTTAGTGATGAGAAGTTGCATTATATAAATTTAGTATTATTTGGAAGTCAGGTCTGGATTCATTTATTCAACAAATGGTTATTAAAGGATATGCCAAGGACTGTTCTCAGCATTGCAGATGCAGCCTGACATGAGAAAAGGTTTCTGCCCTCAAGAAGTAAATATTAGAATAAGTACCTAGGTAAGGTTGGAGAGAGGGTCAGGAATCAGACCATATGAGCCACAATATGGAGTCTGGGTATTATTATAAATACAGTTGGAGAGCATTGGGGAGTGATGTGATCAGATTTGGGGTGTTTGTTTATTTGTTTGTTTGTTTGTTTGTTTTATAAGATCTTCATGAAGGGAAGGAGCCATTATACAGGACATCTGTGGGCCAATGTCGTAGCCTTCTGGTATTTTCCACTGGAATTGAATCATTCTGGAGTCAGCACAGCTATGGACATATTTTTTCTCCCTGCAAACCTTCAAACAGCATTGAAACCTGGCTAGTGCAAAGGGCCAAGGAGGTCCAAAGCCATGGTTTGATCACATGCACCTTCAGCACTGTACTGCTCCATGATGAATGTTGCCTCCTTCTTCCTCTGTCCTTCATAGGTTGTACTTCATAGGCTTCGTCTGGTTATATGGGACAACAGATAAGAGAAGGTAAATAAAGAAGCATTCACTCATCTTTACTGATGAAGGTTGTTCAGTGGTAAAACCAAGGAGCAGAAGCATTTATGTATTATGTGACTTCTCGAATGGTGGAGTCCTTTTAAGTGCGTTACCACTAAAAAGAATCATTAAAAACTTTCTATTTTTTGCTCCCCCAGAGAACAGAGATATATAATTGAGAAAGCCATAGAATCTGAGACTAGAAGGGGACATTAGTGGTCATCAAGTCCAACCTCCCACCCAGTCTATGTAGACCTGTCAGGGAATCCCATGTGAGATGGGGGGCCCTATGAGTGGCAATTTAATTGCACATTGTTCTGTTGGTTAGGGAAGGTCACTGACTGTGTCACCTATTGCCCAAATTTGTGGTGTGAAGAGTCAAAGGGCAGATAAAGAAAGCTACATTTAAAAAGGGGCCAAAATTACAACCTGGAAAGAGAGCATCAAATAAGTTTGCCAATCGCATGAGCAAGAGGGAGGAAGAAGGATATAGTTTCAAACAAGAAGATACTCAGGATGCTGATGAATAAGGAATACATTGTGAATTGGAGATGAGTAAGTCTAGAGAAATTCCTAAGGTACGTACCAGTTGTCATGACGGCATTTTTAATACATTTCTCACATAACTGTGTATGGTAGTGTAAAGTACAATGAAACTTGGCAGCAGCTGGAAGGAGACCTATGTTCTGCTTCTGCTTAATGGTCACTGCTTCACATGGCAGCCCCTTTCATCATTGGGAAGTGCCAGTGACCAGAATATTCTCTGTATCTTCTTCTCTCTAGCCATTGGTTGCTCTCATGAGACCTACAGAACAAATCTAATTCCTTTTCCTGATGATAATCCCTCAAATAATAATTTAAAACAGTTCCCATGTCCCCTTTCAATATTCTTGCTCTAGGGAATACCACCTCAGATTCTTTCAACTGTTCTCAGCATAATTTCATAATTTCACTTTGAAAAGACTTCAAAAATTCAAGTCCAGTTTTCCCTCTTTACCCAAGAGAAAGATGAAGTTACGAAAGGTGAAATGCTGCTGGGGAAGGAGCAGACTTTGCCCATCATCACCTAGAAGAAGCAGGTCCAAAACTTTAACCTGGATACCTCAATTCCAAATCCAATGTTTTCTCCATATCTTTCAACAACCGTTATCATCTCGCTCATCTTCCTCTGGACTCATTTCACCTTCTCAAATATCTTTAAATATAGCCCCCGATGCTGAGTCCAACAAACTAAGAGAATTTGAAAATAGTTATCTACTTTATACTAAACTCTGTAAATCTATTAATGCTGCTATGATTAGATTTCTTTGACAGGCCCTAATAAGTTATATTGAGAATGTGGTTAACTAAAATCATTGTGTTGTTTTTTAAACCTGAAAGGTGTCAAGCAAGATATTTTCCACATTGTATTAGAATGGTTCATTTTTAATTTAACCTAGATATAGGATTTGATATTAAATCCTCCTAAATATCTCTTATTAGTTTAGGTATATCTTTCCACCTGATTGAGATATTTTTGAATGTTAATTCTTCAATCAGGCATATTAACTATGCCATGATTTATGACATCCATAGACTCAGCAAGTACACTGTGGCAAAGACATTTCTCACCAAATATGCCATGTAATCCCTTACTTTCCCCAGAATTTGTTGTAATTGTTTTAGGGCCTTGTAACTTTCTCTGGCCGATGAACTATGAATAAAGATGACATCATTTCTTTGTCAAGGCTCTCTCTGTAGTCACAATAATTTGTTTTTTTCAGGATTACTTCCACTTGTGTTATCAGAATTTTATTTTTGAAAGTAACTCATCTGTCATGATTAGATCGTTTGATTATACCGGCGAGTTTTTCTTTTTCCTTTTCAGAAATTTCCAGATGTCTTAAGAGTTTTGAGAGAATGGCAGCAGCAGCTAAGATGTCCTTCCACAGTAAGTTTGAACTCTCAGAAGAATCCAATCCACCTTCATTATTCCCCAAGCAACTCTCCCACCTGTCAGCATTATAGGTGAATTATATCTGGCAAAAAGATATGTTGACATCTTAACCCCTAGTACCTCAGAATATAAGATTATTTGGAAATATGGTCTTTACAGAGGCAATAAAATTAAAATGAGGTTTGAAGGACCTGTTCTATTAGTGTCCTTATAAAGAGGAAAAATTTAGACACGGAGACAAACACACCACAGAAAGGACGCCGTATAAATACGAAAACAGAGATAGAGATGATGCATCTACAAGCCAATGAACAGCAAAGATTGGGAGCAAGCCACCAGAAGCCAGGAGAGGAGCAGTAAACAGACTCTTCCTCCCAGTCTTCGGAAGGAACCAATCCTGCTGACACCTTGCTCTTGGACTTCTAGAACTGTGAGACAATAAATTTCTCTTGTGTAATTCACCCAGTTTGTGGTTCTTTGTTACAGCAACCTTAGCAAACTAACACTGTCAGAATTATTCCAAAGATGTGAAAGTTCACAGACTGATTCTAATACGAACTCCACCTTATTTCTCGTAGTTTCGCCTGCTCCAGCTCCTCCCATCAGAGCCCATTGTAATCCCGCTAAAGAGTCTGACTCAAGACCTAACCTCCAGGTATATTCATCTCAGTAACTCCAAGATGGACCCTAGGAATCTGATTTTTCTTGAGCACTAGAGAAGATTCTGAGGCCAGATAAGCAGGAAAGATTCAACTGACTTTGTGTGATTTAGTCTCCTTCCTGGACCCAGGGCCTTAGCACAACATCTGGGAACTGATGTGGGGCTCTTTGTGCTGACTGGTGTTCCTCAGGTGTCCTCCCCAAGACCAGGTCTAGCTGGGGGCCTGCTATGCCCTCAAACCCTTGCCAGTACTGCCCCTGAGAAAAACGCTGACCCTGGGCCACTAAGTTCTGAAGACAGATTTCCCAAATGATGGCTCTTGCCTGCTCCTTGGGCACCACCCACCCTCAATTTTCCATAAAGATAGTCTGGTCGTTTGGGAGAGACTCTACTTTCCTGCATATAGAATATCTTCAGTAACTAGACCTGACTCATGAAAGGGCCTCCCCTGCCTTCTAGACACTGGATGTACCAACCTGATTACATCTCTGTGACAAGGCTCAGCACCTATTTGGGGGCACATGTGCTACACCTTATACTATATACTGACTACATGGTGAAGACCAAGACACATCCCTCCCGGTTTTCATGTTAGGCTTACGATCTAATGGGGGCTACAAAAACGGTAAACAGACACATGTGGCCTTGGGTGCAAGAGTCTGGAGCATAAAGGTGGAACACCTAAGCCAGGGTCTGGGGTGTGGGAGGCAGGGAGAACAGCGTGGAGAAGCTCCCATTTAAAACTGAAAACAAAACAAACAAAAAAAAAAAGAGTTTAGCAGAGGCACCAATAAAGGTACTTTGGAGGAGCTGTATCCTTCTCTTTATTTCCATCGTGGCCCATCCTCCACCATAAGCTACTTAATATTAAAAACTAACACTAACCAATATTCACTAAATACCAAATGCAGTTCTAAGCACTTGACTCATTTAATCATTGCAAGAACCCCATGTGATAGGTACTATTATTATCCTAGGTCCATATGTGGGGAAACTGAGGCACATAGAGATTAAGTACTTCATCTTGGATCACAAAGCTAAGTGGTGCCACTGGGACTTGAACTCAGGCAGCCTTCCCGCCAGAAGCCATGCTTTTATTTCATTTTTCTCACAAGGAAATCGTTTTCCAACTATGCTAGGCAGTTTTGAAACACCTCCTCTAGCATCACTCTACCCATCTACTTCAGACAAGCATCATTGAGCCTCTCTTTTAGAGAAATTTCCAAAGGCCCTTGGACATGAGCCAAACAAAGACAGGTTGTATTGGGGAGTGGGGAGGAGGGGGAGATATTTAGGCCCCAAACCCAGGGTGAGCATGATGGTTCCTGGTAAGAGCAAGTAGCTGGAAGGGTAGGTAGGGGTCAAGGGTTCCCCAGCCCCAATCATGTCTCACTGGGAGAGTCTTTCTCAGAAGAGAGGAAAGGCTGACAGATTACTAACCAGTGATATTTAAGAACACACTCCCTGTCCAATAAAGCATCTTCAGATGGGCGTGAGGAGAAGGTCTGGGTGGGTGAGCCACAACTGACCCTCAGCCCATCTGTCTCTCATTCAGCCTCTGACTTTCTACCTTCACATGTTCTCTCTCACCTCCCCAATTTCTCTTCTGCTTGACTCAACCTGCCTCACAAACCACAAACATCATCTTGCTATTGGCCTGCAGTTCTTCAGACTGTTACAATCTTCAAACTGGCAGCTCAGGTCTTGAGGACAGAACCTCTTGGCACAGCCCTAAAACCGCCCTTTCCCCAACCCTAACCATTCAGGATGGACTTTATAGGCAGCCTGAAGTGAAATTAATTCCTGGTTGGCATTAAATAACAAAGTGCTTCTAGAAATCTAGATTTCACACTGACAACTGAAAAACTTAAGCCACTAGACATAAGACTGAGTACAAAAGACTGTCCCCCACTGCCAACCCCCATCCTAGGCTTTTGGACTTGCCTGTGATGTAAGTCTTACCTTTGGAAATATACTTTCTTAAACCGTTGGGTTATACCTTCATATTTAAAGGACTGTTAATCAACACAGCATGGCAGCTAATTTGTGAAATGAATGGAAAAGAGGAATGGCAATAATTTCTTCACTAAATGAAAGAGGAGATATGAATCTGAAAAACATAATCTGGCATTGATTGAAATAAATTACCAGCTGATTCGATGGCTGTAAATACAGGGAAAGAATCCTCAACAGGCAGCTGGATTTTGTAAGAAAGAGGGAAATTGGAGGGCAAAGGAGGTGTTGAGCACAGACAAGGCTCAGAAAAGAGGAATAATGGCAGCTTTGTACTGCCAAGATTATAAAAGCAGGAAGGGATTTGTGGGAAGTATTCTGTAGTTGGAGCCTGAGTGAAAAGATAGCTCCCCTGCTCCCACTCTGCCAGCCGCACCTCCTTAGTGAGGCTGAAGGTGTTAAACAGCCAAACCCATATCCGGCAGCAGGTAGGAGGGTGTTAGTGTTTGTTATTGTAACACAGGAAGTGTCAACGATTTCTGTTCAGAGGGGGAAACCTGTTTTAGGTTATACTTAATCTGGAAGCTTCTAGCTTCCTACCAAAAGCCCTCTCAGCCCAGCAACCAACTGGGACAGAGTCCACGCTCATCTCAGGGGGAGGTGCCATCCCCTAAATAACAGCTGGGCCAGCTTCTGCAGGGAACAAGCACTGAAGGCAGCAAAGCCCCAGGAACTGAGAACTCTCTGCAGTTAGTAGGAGCATTGGGCAAGGAAAGACAGAATAGTGTAACTAGAAAACTTAACACTCTTCTGTGCATGCCAAAAGAGAGCCCTTCTTCCTCTGGCAACTAGGGGGAGAGTGTGGGTGGAGTGGGGCTTGGAGGACGTGATTGATTGGGGTAGAAATAGTAGGGGAGGAGGATGACTGATTTTTGCTTTGGTGATGAGAGTCAATTAAGCAAAGAACAGGGAGTAGTAGATGCCTGAATCCCATGGGTGTGATTGTTTCCATAACCCTGAGTCCTGCCCTATAAATTTCTAATCCCTAATCTCTAAAACATCTGGGCCCGGCTCATGGTCCAAGGAGAGAACAGAGAGAATACATTGCTGCTAGGTTAGCTCAGCAATCAGCAACACTCCACCTTCAGTGTCTTTAGATTTCAGGCCTCAGGCCCTGGATATGGCTGTCACTGGACAATGGATCAAGTGACCACATTAGCTACAGTTAGCATCAAAAGGAATCATTGTAGTGCAACATGGCAGAGGACATACAAGAGGATGAGTAAACAATATAGAATAAAGATAATGGGGGAGGAGTTGGGGAAGAGGTCTCCTTTAAGCTTGGATGATGTCATTTCTCAGCCAGATCTGACTAAAGGTGTCACTGATTCTCTTAATACCTCTAAATGGAGGTATTTTAAGCTACAACACACAGGATGATACTTGAAGCTTACTGTGCAGATACAACATTTAAACATTAATTGATACAATTAACTGGATACAGTTCTCATTCCACATGTGGAGTTAGTCATTCTCAACAAATCTTTTTTGATTGCCTTTATGAAATGCAGAGTTAAATAGACTTTACACCATTTGGACGTACACAAAACTGTCACCTGTAGTCATGATCCCCATATTCTGAGGGCAAATTCCAAGTAAGTAGCCCCTCTCATTAAATGCTTCTTTAACAATGCTTGCAGCTATCAGAATGTGACACCCATCACAAAAGCCAGGATAAATCAGATCTCTAAAGGGGCACAGATAATTTAGACTGGCCAAAGAGAATTCTGAGATCTTTTAAAAACTAGTTTGGGGCCAACTTTGGACAAGGACAGAAGTGGAACTGGGTTCACTTCATCTGGCATTAACTGAAATGAAGGTTAACATGCCAAATATTTGGCTCACTGACTAAAAATAAGAGCAAATTGGAGAACTAAAGGGTGTGACTAGAAGGAAGTGGTGACACTGAAGAAAAGGAGTAGAAGAACAGGAGGCTGTAATGTTGAGAGCTGGTTTCCTAACGAATAAGATAAACAAAATGAATGCAGAAGGAGACTGAAGAACTGTGAAGAAGTCACAGGCCTTTCCTGAAACCATCACTTTTAGCACTACCATCATTTCCCCATCCCCTCCGCCCTCAGAATGACTCCTTCTGGTGCTAGTGAGAGGCACATTTTCAATAATCCCCCAAGTTCATTAAATCTTCCTTCTCTGGTAAAGTTGAGATGAGAATCAATTTTACTGAAAAAACATTTGGTGCTCACATACTCAGAAAATGCAATGTACTTCTCTTAAGACGTTTCTATTTTATTTTCCTTAAAAAAAAAAAAAGTGTACAAATCCTCAAAACTACAATGGATCCCAAAAGAGCCAATTTAAAGCTTTGAATCTGATTAGATTGCAGGTTTCTGGGGGTAGAACAAAGTCTTTTAGTGAATCTTGTACCATCTACAGCTGCCCAAATTTTCTACACAGAATTTCTTCTCTGTCATCAGAAAAAAGGTTTTTTTTTCCCTGAAAGTAAAAATACATCTCAGGCAAGAAAGCTTTAATAAGGTAAGACTTTAGAAATGCTTTGATTAAATCTTGTTTCTCAAAAAATTCTGCTGCAGAATAAAAAAAAATAGTCTTTTCTTAAAACTGATCCATATTAATGTGATTCCTATTCAAATCTTAGCAAGTTTCTTTGTAGACCCAGACGAACTTATTCTAAAATTTATGTAAAAAGGGAAAGGCCCTAGGATAGCCAAACAATTTTGAAAAATAAGAATTGGGAGGAGTCACTCTTCCCAATGTTAAATTTTAATATACAACTGCAGTATCAAGACATAGTAGTCCTGATGGCAGGAACATGTGCTCTGATCAGGGAAATAGAATAAGAATCAAGGTATAGAACCATGCAAATGTGCCCAACTAATTTTTGACAATGAAGTAAAAGCAACCAAATGGAAGAGAAATAGCCTTTTCAGTGGTGCAGAAGCAATTGGACCTAAATCTCACACCTAATATGAAAAATTAAGTCTAAATGGATCATGGGTTTACGTGTAAACATAAAACTATAAAAGTTCTAGAAAAGAACAGAGGAGAATATCATTGTGACCTAGGACTAGGCAGAGTTCTTAGATTTGATACCAAAAGCGTGATCCATAATAGGAAAAAAATATAATTGGACCTCATCAAAATTAAAAACTTTTGCTCTATGAAAGACCCTGTAACAATGATGAAAAGACAAATTATGAACTCGGAGAAAATATTTACAAATTGTATATCCAGCATAGGTATGTAGGTATGAGTCTAGAATATATAAGAACTCTCAGCCTTTTAAGCCACACTTCTCTTGCTCAGGCCCACTTCCACATCTGGAAGCAAACTTTCCTTTCTAATGAGATATATATATATATATATATATATATATATATATATATATATATATATATATATATATATATATATATATATATATATACTCTCAAAACTCAACATTAAAAAAAAATAGATCCAAGACATCTCTCAGCACCATGTTTTATATTATATGTTGTGTGGACCACCTGACTTGGGATCTTTGGGTGGAGAAGGATAGAGAAGAAGCAGGGGAGGCTTGCTTGGTAAATGCAAATTCTTGTGAGTCACCACAGAAATTCAGATTCCACTGATCTGAGTGGGACCTGAGAAATCTGCATTTAAAACAAGTACTCAGGAGACTTTTTTCCTTACTAGAGTTTAAGAACTCCCACTGTTTAATCTAGTAAACTATAAAGGAATATTTGCATTAGAAAGAATACTGGGACTGGGCCTAGTATCCCGATGGGAAAAAACAAAAATAGGGAATGTTTAAAGACCATCAACAAATCACAAGCATTTGAACATTTTCTAAGAAGAGGCAACAGTCTCTAGGTTTACTGGATGTGAGCGGAAATGATGAACTCCCCACCCCACCACTGCAAATACACACACTCAAGTAAGTATACAAGTGTGAGAAGAACTTGCTGACGTGCTGTCCCAAGGAAGTGTTCACAAGTTGTGAGAGCACAGACTTTGGCAACTTAGGAAATGCTCATTCCCCAACTGAACCATGTCTTTGGATCCCATGTCATCTGGGCCTGTGAGGAAGCCAGAGACAGGGATCCCAACGCCAGCTATTGCTGACAGGTGAAAGCCTGCCTCAGGGGTCTCTAACATCACTTTCTCCCACCACCTTTCACGCTCACTTACACATAAATATATAAATATATGAGCAGCTCCCTCTTACCTAGCCACCAAATAGTCTGTGCTGCTGCTTTTACCATTCTGCTTCCAACAGTTCACAGGTACCAAAGGAGAGCCTAAGGACAAGGCAAAACGACTAAGCACATACACAGGTTGAAGCCAGGGCCCTCTGAGCAGCTTGTAAAAGGGCTGTGACCACACCTCTGAGAAATGTGAACAGGGGGCCAGCCTGCCCCCAAAAACTGCCCCAAGGAGGGTGAAGTAGGTAACCGTCAGCCCATCAAAAAATGGTATGGCTCTTAATAAGACAGGACCAGCCCAAACAAGATGCTGGCCAGGATGCAAAGGTGCCCCGGTCTTTGTCCAAGGGCCACTTGCCTGACCTGGGCTTCTGAGATGGCCTTCTGCCCAAGAGGACTGCTGAGTTGCTCCCCAGCACCTCTGCACAGCTGGGGCCCTAGGTTTTTCAAGGTTTGCTCATTTGTGTCTGCTGTTTCTCCTGTCAAAATCAATGAGGGCTAATTAGTGTAGAACCAGAGACTCCAGTTCACTTCCATTCACCTCATTATCTGTTTCTTTTTTGGTTGAAGCCAAGCGACAAATGATAACATCTCCCCACAGAGCAGGCACACGCAGACACATGGAAGCCTACTCATGTCTGCCAGTCTCACAAGCACACACACAGTACACATTCTCACGCATATGAAACCACATGTACACACACAGGTACTCACCCACACATACTACCTATTCCACGTGCACATGAGGCATCCACACATGCATTTACCCACACACACGTACATGGACATTCGTACACATCCATATGCACACACATACACATTCATACGCACATGCGCATACACATCTGCTCCCGACAGAGGTCAAGGTGAGGTTCAGCTGATGAGGGGCATCTAGGATAACTTCTCTTTCTGTTTCACATCTGGGACGGAGAGAGAAACATAAACAACTGCTGGCCCAATTGAGCGGCCCGCTGCTAGCAGGGAACTGATGTTTGGAATCTCTGGACGCTCGGGCCCTTGGGGCCAGGATCAGCTCACGGGCTGCCACTGGGGTTCTGCAGGCAGCTGTTTCCTCCTCCACGTGCCTGTTCCCTAAACTGCCTGGGCAGCCGCGCCTGCACTCTGTTACGCGTCCTTGAATCTTAGATCCTTTTTCCAGCCATTGTCAATGGAGTGGGAGCCCTTCCCAGTTTCCGTCTCAGTGAAGATCCACTGTTCCAAACCCAAGCTCCTACCAAGCGTTCCCGGCGCGAACCTGGTTTGGATTTTAAAGAGCAAACGCTGCGCTCCCCGGCTGTGAAGCGGCCCTGGCTCCAGGAGAGAAGTGGCAGCCCTCTAGTGGCCATTGCCGATGCGACAGTGGGCTCTGAAGCTCAGGGACTCAGCAGCGGCCAGCAGGCTCTTGAAGACACAGGAAGGAACCGCAAAAATAAAATCTTTAGAGCCTAATGCCCACCTCCTTCACCCCCAAATGCTTCTGACACCAAGTCCTACCAATTTCTCTTCTCGACAGCTCTCTTCAGTGCTTCCAGCCTAGCTCTGGCCTTGTCACCCCATTCTTAGTTGTGCCACAGCAGTTTGTTTCCTGGATTCCCTGCCTCCAACTGCTGTGTCTAATCTATTATGCACCTTGCTGCCAAATTCGTCTTCCAGGCACTCACTGTTATCTTCTATGTTTTCTGCTTAAGAATCTGTTGTGCTCCCCCATTGACGAAGAACAGACCTGTGGGTGCCAGGAATCAGGGTTTGGGGAAGAGTTCGACTACAAAAGTGCAACATGGGAGGAAACTATTTTGGTGGGGGGATGTTAGAAAGGTTTTATATCCTGATTGGGGTAGTGGTTTTACAATTCCATGTATGTGTTAAAGCTCATAAAACTATATACTAAAAAAGTAGAGTTAATGTAAACACAAAACAATATTTAAGGAAAAAAACCTCAGAGGCAAACACTTAGTTTAATCTCAGCAAGTTCAGGAAAAAGTAAGTGGTGTCATTAATTCAATGTAAAGATATTGATCACTTATTATGAGCAAAAAGGAAACCAGAACCCAGTGATGGAGCAGTTTTAAGAGCATTAGGTTGGAAATCTGCTAGAGCTAAGATTGAACCCCTGATCTATCCCTTATGAGATGTGTGTCCTTAGAGAGTTTGCTTAATGTCTTTGAGCTTTAGTTTGTATCATAAAGCACAATGTATGAATGTAGTAGGAGGTCAAAAGTAGTAACTGTTACTATTATCCCCACATTGTTAGTAATAAACCTTGTTCCGTCAATAACAATGATGACTCAACTTTCAAAATCTACCTAGAATCTAACCAGATTTGGCATGTCCGTTGCCACCACCCTGGTCCAAGCCACCGTCACTTCTATAATAAGCTTACTAACTGGTCTTCTTGCTCCTACCCTACCGTCTATTTTCAACCAACAACTAGAATGATCTCTTTAAAATATAAGTCAGATTATGTCACTAGTCTGTTTAGAGCCTTGCTGTGGCTTCCCACTTCACACGGAGTAATAGCCAAAGTCCTCCCACATCCTAAGAGACCCTGCTTGCTCTGACTCTACTTGCCTCTCTCATATTACCTTCTATTGCTTTCCATTTCATTCACTCTACTTTGCACTGGCTCTTCCCTCTACCTCAAACATTTTCCTCATATGCCTGCACTACTCACTCTTGTACCCTCTTCATGACTTTGCTTGAATGTTATATTCTCAAAAAAAAAAAAAAAGAAAAAGAAAAAGAAAAAAAGCCTGTCCTGAACAGTCTATTTAAAATTGCAGTCTGCTCCACTTTCCCCCAGTGTTAACAATCCCCTTTGTCTTGCCTAGCTCTTTTTTTTTCCCCATGGCTCTTACTGCCTTCTATATAATAAAATAAAAGATAACAAATGGTTCTCTCATAGATGACTGGTGGGAGTGTAACTTGGTACAACCACTTTAGAAATCTTTTGGAGTGTATCTACTAAAGCTACATGTATCCTCTTCTACTCCTGCAGGTAAACCCAACAAAAAGGAATGCTTCAATCCGCCTAAAGACACATATAAGACCATTAATAGTGGTTTTATTCATAATATGTTCAAATAGGAAACAACCCAAATATCAATCTATAGTACAATAGATACATGAATTATGATATATTCAAACAATGAATTATTACATATCAATAAAAAGCATTACCAATACCCTTAACAACACAAATGAACCACAGACCTAACTTTGAGCAAGAGAAATCAAAACCAAAAAGAGAACATCTTCTGTGATTTAATTGATAGGCAAGAAAGGCAAAGACTTTAAACATAGAAGTCAGAATAGAGCTACTTGTTTCTTCAAAGGGGAGGTAACCTAATCTCTCTGAAAATAGTCTATTTTGCATAGGTAATATCTTCCTTACAGGGCTGGGGTAATTGTTGTTAACATATAGTAGTTAGCATCTATCACAAGTCCCTTGCACAGAGTATTGGCTTAATAAATGATAGTTTGTATTCATATATATTCTCAATTCATGTTAGTTTAACAATTGATAAGTCAAGGATAGTTTTATTGGTATTAAACCCATAAGTTCTAGTTGCATATGCTATTAGTTGCTTCCTGATAATTATTCCCTTTCTTCTTTCTTACTAGAATCCACATTTTCATTTAGGGAAGCCATATGCTCCTCCCAGAAAGATGAAGCAAGTCTAAGCCAATCATGGAACTCTGATGCCCCCTTGCCAAATACCCACTTTCCAAGTTGCCCCTTGTACCTAGCAGTGCCCATGTACCCAGTTTTGGTCAATAAGACCAAAAGAGGAATTCCGATAGAAGATTGTTTGGAAAAGATTTCTCCTCCTTGCTAAAAAGAAAAAGGCACACACACTCTCACAGGCCCCCCTGTTTTCACCTTTTGACAAATGATGGATGGAGCTGTGGCAACTGTCTCTTGACCATGAGGATCATTGAGACAAGGATTCAGACTCCCAAAATAGCAGAATTATCAAACCACCCACCTTTAGGCTTCTTATTCTAAGAGTTAAGTGTCTTTATTATTTAAGCCACTGTTAGTTGAATATCTGTTACTTCCAGCTGAAATTACTCATGTGACTGACTCTTCCTTTAAAGAATACAAGTGTACAAAAGAGAATTCTTAAACCGATAATTAAGGCATCTTACCCTGCTCTCATTAATTTTCCCAGTGTCTGAGCACAACCTGCCCCTTTCATGGTCCTTCCATGAGCCTCTTCCTTGCTAGTTGACTAAAATGCCTTCATTTTCTAAGTATATGAAACACTAATGAGGTCAGCAAACTCCTTCAGGTCTTGAGGCTAAAGAATAAGTTAACAGAAAAATTTTACTCAGTTTCCACTCCTGTTGGAGCTTAGCCAACTGCTAAACACTGGTGGTCACTTGTGCTAACCTACATTTGTCTACGAGCACACCTGCATGCCAACTCTGTAGGTATAAATGTGCTGTGAACAGAAGACTCATTTAGACAGGGCTCATCCCTGGTCGACATGGCAGATTTGCTTTGAACTAAATGATGTTCTGAGACCCTCACAGGCACAAGCCCTTTCAAGGCCTTTCTTGGGACCCAGCAATGTGTTCATGTTGTTATATGCTTTTAGAACTTGTAAGATATGTTAGCCAAAATCAGTTAAGATCTGTGTTCTTTTCCTCTCCATCTTATGCTCTGTTATATTTGCCCTTCTCTAAGGTGATGTTAAACCACAGCTGTTGGGGATTTGGCTAAGGAGAAGTTAAGCTGGAGATACATAGAGTTTGGGTTAAAAGGTTGTATTTATGTGGTGACTTTCACATCTAGTTAAGTTATTTCAAGCTATTCTGGTTCAGGAATGGCTTCTGGCAATATTCTCACTGCCTGCTTTCACAATGCCACAGGTCATATTACAATATGAACATGACCTATTGCACCGTGCATTGGAAGTATGTAGATATTGAAGGAGGAAAAAAGTTTTCAAAAGTATTAAGCCAGAAGGTAGTCTGTGGAAAATTCTGCTAATCTTCAGATATACAAAATAACAAGCACAGGATTTGATTCTCGCAGATGCCTAGTTAAAACAGACGTTCTATCCTGCCAGAATATACTCAATAAGTAATATATGCAATTATAAACCCATGTTTTTTTTTTACGTAAATCACACAAAATAGAATTTATCAGAATTTCTGTGTTTGTAAGGCACAAACCAGTGCCAGTTCCACAGTGACTGTGTTTATTTGTTTAGTCATATATTTTACACATTAACATATTGGATAATATCATATCCTAAAGAAAATCAGCAGTTTCAGACAAAATGGGATGAAAAATTATCCATCAGTGGAGCACAAGAATCTAAGAAAACAATTCAATAACAAAACTTTTCTTCATATTTGTAAACAAATCAATGTGTGTAGTATAAGAATACTGTAATTACCTAATCAAGTAGCTTAATGCAATGTATGCAGTGTTTTAATTACTCCAGTGTATGCCTTAATTTCAGATAATTCTTAATATTTATTCAGCATTATTAGTTACCTCAAAATTCAAAAGAAATTATAGAGAAATCTGTATAAGACTATTCATAAAAGCATCATGTAATTTTCTAGATTTTTGACGTTTCTGGTTTAGTCAGCATTTTAAAATTTGCAATTTGTTGTAAATTTTTTTCAATACAGGTACATACTTGTTTTCATACCCAATTTTGTATTCCTAATTCTGCATTTCTTTTCCTTAAAGAGTGCCTCCAAATTGTGACATTTTCTATATAACCCAGAGTGCCTCTGCTGGTCAGACAACAATTATAATGCATGAAGATTGTCATATCATTTACTAGTTTGTCTAGGTACCTTGGAATTTCTCTCTCTCCCTTTTTTGTTTTTTAATGCCTACAGCACCCAGCCTTCTTCGGTGGTCTCCCATCCAAGTACTAACCAGGCCTGACCCTGCTTAGCTTCTGACATCAAGCTGGATTGGGCATGTTCAGGGTGGCATTGCTATAATGAAATTTCTTTTTAACTTCATGCTTTGAAAGGAGAAGGTTAAGTGAGAGAATTGAAACTACTTTCTAGAATGCCTTGCCTTACACAGAGTTTGTTAAGTGAATGTAACCTGATGTTAAATAGAACACTTCTCACCTAATTTGTCCAGAGGAACTGATATAGCTTTCAGGTACCAAAGTTTACATGGAACAGAAAGCCATAAGAAGAAGCTTTTTTAAAATCTGATGTTTGGTTTCAAAAATTCAGGACATTTATCCAGGGGCTTCTTTCATGCTTCAAGAGTATAAAGGGTTTTTGAAGAATGGGAAGGGGGAAAATTCTGGTGACAAAAATTTCTTTGGAGAAATTTGTGCTGAGACCTCCAGTCCTATCTTCCCATGAGGAAATAAGGGGTGAGGAGGTGTCTGAATTCCCCCTCTAGACCTGGAGGTCTTCTACAGGGCCACTTTGAGAGTCTGACATGCGTTGCCTAGAGCATAAAAGACACAGCAGCTGAGGGCTAACAGAAAATGTGCAGGATAGGAGAGAAACTGGTAGGCTGTCTTAGGGGCAGTAGAGCCAAAGGTAGGTAGCTGTTTCATCTGAGAAATTGCTTCACCTCGGATTGGTGGCAGGACAAAAGGCATTTCCCAATGTAGAGCACACAGGATGGAGGATCCGCCAGCCTGAGGCTGTTTCAGGATCCACCTGATAGGACCACTAGAAAGGGTAATGTGACTCCAATGGGGTCCTCAAAGAAGTGGGAAGCAGCCAGCTAAGGAGGGGCATGGGTTCATTTCCAGAGTCCCAGCATGGACAACCCCAAAAGTGCCCCCAAGAGAATGTCAGCTTTAAACACAAGCCTAACTGAGCACAAAGCCAAGTCATGGCAGACACAGCAGAAGTAAGAACATTTCCTGTTCCCTTTTCCCCTTTCTCTGCGTTCCAACCCTACGGATAAGCCTAATGAAAAAAGAGAAATAAAGGAGAGATATGTGGGCCGCCAGCCCACAGAGGTGTGGCCTGAGAGACGGAGAACTGATACTAAATAAAATTCAGGGCTTGCTTTATTTCCAGGGCCAGGTGTCCTAATGCGTATCTTAGGCTGTGTCTGTGACTTAAAACAACCACAGCCCTGACCCGATATTGCCTATGGGTGAATCATATGTATCCAGGGCAGGAAAAGATTATCACACATTGAGTTGTATCGCATATTGTGACTTTATCACATGTCAAATCTGTCCAACACTTTTGTTACATTAACTTCAGAACATGCAAATAAAAAGCTACAAATAACCTGAAGCTATAATTATGGTATCGATTGGACATCAATTTCCAATCCTTTTTTCATAGAGCTTTACTGAAATCCATATTCAGAAGTGGTCAAATTCCTGTCTCTGTGCTGGTCTTAATTGGAATCCTTCATTAATTCAACAAATATTTACTGAGGACTGACAAGTTCAGCTTCCTGAATACTGCTGTGATCCTGCCACTCCTCTGCTCAATCACCTTCTGTGCCTCCCCATGGCTTACAGCAGTGATTTTCCAGGGGATGGCCATATCAGTAGGGTAGAGCTTTAATTCATCCTCACCTCCCTCTTTTGGGGAAGTGGAGTGTCTTTGCCTTGCTCTCCAGCCCCCCTCCTCGCTGCCCTAAAAGCCATTACGATGAATACGAGGGCTCTCAGCAGAGCTTCTATGTTTTGTCCACCGAAATCACTTGGATAAAAAGGAAATAGAATTATATTTCATTTGGATTCAGCTTACATTTTCTTTTTTTATTAAGCTGGGAATATGATATTCTCTGTTGGCGGTGGCCCAGTGATAATCGTTTTAGCTCAGATCACTTCTCTAATGCCATGTCCTGGGGAAGGAAAGCATGTGAGGCTTTCATGACAGATTTTTTTTTTTTTTAATCTCTAGGGGCTCTTTCATCCCTGTTTCTTACACTTGGCCTGATAGAAGGTTTGGAGGTTATTGGGGTCAAATCAGTTTGGTTGGAGAGGGAGGATAGTGGCAGCAGTTACAAAGGTCTGACCTGCACCTAGCTTGTAGGATATCTTTGTGGTTAATACATTTAAATGAACTATTCTGAGACGTTATGCCTCTCCACTCTCTCTTCTATAGTCTCCAGTATATCCTATTTGAAATGGTATTAAAATAAATTTTTTGAATTAACTATGATTATTCTGTCACTGCTTGTCATGTATCACATTGGATATGCTAAAATAACTACTGATGGGAAACACATTCAAAACACAGGTATTGGAAAATAAGATTAAAACTTGTATTGTTTTCCTTTATTGTTGTTGTTGTTATTTCTTTGTTCTTTAGTGCTTACACTCAAGGCAACAATTACTATATGCTAAACATTGGGGATTAAAGAAATCAATAAGAGACTGAGGCTGGTGGAAGGTGGGGTTGTGGCCTGTCCTGTGCATCATATGAGAAAGAAACAGAGAAACAGAGAGCGAGAGAGAGAGAGAGAGAGAGAGAGAGAGAGACAGAGAGAGACAGAGAGAGACAGAGACAGAGAGAGAGACAGAGAGAATAAAGGAAGAAAGGAAGGAAAGAAGGAAGAAAGGAAGGAAGGAAGGAAGGAAGGAAGGAAGGAAGGAAGGAAGGAAGGAAGGAAGGAAGGAAGGAAGAAAAGAAAGAAAGAAGGAAAGAAGGAAGGGAGGGAGGGTGAAAAAGAAAAACACAAGAAAAGAAGGAAAGAAATGAAGAAAGCAAGCAAGAGGAAGGAAGAAAGAAAGGAGGAGGGAAGGAGGGAGAATGTCAGTAAGGTTATACAAAGCCTAAATAAAGATAGGCACACCTAATTTCTGAAGGACTTCACATATCCTTAAATACAATTCATTTATAAGGGGGTCATGGGGTCTGGGGTGACATTTTTGACCAATGTCTAGAGCTCCACAAGCAACTCTCTCAGACATTCTCTGAGAATAAACAGAGAAATACTTTGGGCCTTGTGGACATTGAGCCACACAGCTGAAAGAGGCAATCATTACTTCTTGATGTCACTGACTAGAAGAGAGAAAGGAGCACAAACTCCTGGGCTCTAGGGAGCCAACTGTGTTGATGGTTTACATACGTCCTTGGAGATCAGACACAGGCAAGGTTTGCATGGCTACAACAATGTTTCCCTTTAACCAAGGCAAAAATTCAAATGAAAATATTTCTTGATTTTATAAGACAACTTTTCAATATATTTTTCTAATATCCTTAAATGTGTTTTTCCAGTTAGAGTTTACATAAACTGAAAACAAACCCCGTTACCTTGACTCAGCAAGGATCTGTGTAGATATGAGGTCACTGCAAGGAAATGCACGTGATCAGGTAGGTGCCGTCCTCAGAACCACATCCTGGGCCTGGGTTAAGAATTTTAGGTACCTGAAGTCATTTGTTTATTTCTATTTCGTGCATTTATTAAACATTTATTGAGCACATGTCATACCTCCAGTGGCTTAATTTATTCAAGAATAAAGATGGAGGACAAAACTGAATCGCACTGGTTGGGGAGGGATACAGTAGCAGCCACTGCTAGATGTCCTGGATGCTTAGCTGAGTTGTTCCATGACGCCATGTGTTGGAGGCACAAAGTGCATTGCTTCTGCACCTGGAGAGCGGTATTTGTCAGCACAACCTGTGGAGTTAAAATGATTTGGGGTGCAATTGACAGCATAGTGTCATTTTAAAAATATTACATCAGAAGATATAGTGAGTCTTGCTTTTTTATTAGCTACCATCTATATGAAAATGCTGCTGAGGTCACTTCTTAGATAATGCAGTCCAAATGCAAACACTGGCAAGCAACCCAAATTGTAGCCACACGGTGTGTAAAAGACTCTCAGAGCCAGGCTGCCATTTCTAGGTCTCACACAATATATTTGATGCAAATGTCAAAGTCATATTTCTCTGGGTTCCTTCTTTGCCAGCAGGTACCATGTGCAAGCTTCACATGGGCATCATACGGGGACTTAATGATCCTGGCAGCACTGCTTGTGAAGCAGCAGCACCATAGCTGTCCTGTCCCCTGCTGACCCACGGGAACCACGTCACTGCGCAGCCACTGTGAGTCATTGTCGGCATTAAGTGATCAGGTATTTTCTTATGATCCACCTGGCCGTTGGTTGTGGAATGTAGTTTACATATGCCACGAAGCCCAAAGTCCTTGCCATACAGGGCGACTTTGTGTATATTTCTTGGCTGATTTCTATGTAGTTTATGAGGAGCATTTCTCAATTCTCTGAGCTGGAATAATCTTTCTCACCCGGAACTCAAAGAACTTTATGACATTTTTTTTCTTGTGTCTCCCCTGCTAATCTTTGAAATCAGAAATGTGTGTATAATAAGCAGAATAGTGGCTCCCTTAGGATGACAATGTCCTAATCCCTGGAATCAATGAATATGATAGGCTACATGGAAAGAGCTAATTAAAGTTGCACGTGGAACTAAGGTAGCTGTAGAGATGGAGAGATTACCCTAAATCATGCAGGTGGGCCCCATAGAATCACAATCGTCCTTATAAATGAATAAAAGAAGGTAGGACAGACAATCAGAGTTAAAGAAGCTGTGACCAAGGTAGCAGGAATGTGGTGTTGCAATTGTTTGTCTTTCAAGATAAAAGGCAGCCATGAGCCGAGGAATCTGAGCAGCCCCCCAAAGCTGGAATAAAACAAGGAAACAGGTTCTCCCCTAGAGCCCTCAGAAAGAACACAGCAGCACTGCCATGCCTTGATTTTAGCCACTGAGACTCAATTTGAACTTCTAACCTACAGAACTGTAAGATAATAAATTTATGTTGTTGTCAGCCACTAAATTTGTGGTAATTTGTTCATAGCAATAGGAAACTAATACAATATGTGTGATTCATCTTTTTTTTTCCCATAAGTGTCTAACACAGGGCCTTGCTTTCTGCAGGTATTCAATAAGCTTATGTTGAATGAGTGAACACCAAAGAACTGTTTTACATCTGAAGTTGATTTTTTATTGTGGTAAAATATACATAATGTTTATTATTTTAACCATTTGTAAGTGTACAATTCAGTGGTATTAAATTTGTCTACAATGTTGTATAACCATTAGCTTTATCTATGCCTAGAAGTTTTTAATATCCTTCCCCCAAAAATCTCTACCCATTAAATAATAGCTTCTCCTTTGAGCTTACCTCCAGCCCCAGGTAACTTCTGTTATACTTTCTGTCTTTATGAATCTACCTATCCTAGGTACCTTATAAATGGAATCTCATAATAAATGTCCTTCTGTGCCTGGTTTATTTCACTAAGCATAATATTTGAAAGATTTTTCCATTTGGCAGTATATCAAAATTTGACTCCTTTTTATGGCTGAAAAATATTCAATTGAATGTTTATATCGCATTTTGTTTAGCCATTCATCTGTTGATGGACTTGTGGGTTGTTTCCAGCTTTTGGCTACTGTCGAAATGCTGCAGTGAACATTGACATACCAATATCTGTTCAAGTCCCTGCTTTTAAATCTTTGGGGTATGTATACAGCAGTGAAATTGCTGGGTCATATGGTAGTTTCACATTCAACCTTTTGAGAACCTGCCTAAGTGTTTGCAACAGTGGCGGTACCGTTTCACATTCCTGCCAGTGATGCATGATGTTTCCAATTTCTCCAGATACTCGCCAACACTTATTTTCTGTTTCTTTTCTGTTGTTTTATAAAAGTGTAGTCATCTTGGTAGTTGTGTAGTGGTAGCTCATTGTGCCTTTGATTTTCACCTACCTAAAAACTAATAATTATGAGCATCTTTACTGGGCTAATTGGCCATTTGTATATCTTTAGAGAAATGTCCCTTCAAATCCTTTGCTTGTTTTTTAATTGAGTTTTTTATTTCGTTGTTGAGTTTTAGGTATTCCTTATATATTCTGGATATTAACTCCTAATCGGATAAATGATTTGCAAATATTCTTACCCATTTAATAGTTTGTAGGTTTTGCCTTCTTGATAGTATCCTTTGATCAATAAATGTTCATAATGTTGATAAAATTCATCTATTTTTTTGTTTGTTTGTTGCCTGTGCTTTTACAGATGGTACTAGACTTATCAGGGTGATCATTTCATAAGGCATATGAACGTGTAATCACTATGTCGTACATTTGAAACTAATATAATACTGCAGTCAACTATAATTTAAAAAACCAATTTAAAGAAATTTAAAGGCATCTTAGGCTTTTTGATTTGGTTTTCTGTATCTATCACTATATAAAGGATTGTCCAAATACTGGAAATTATGTGTAGCAAAGTTCTCTTTTACATATGAAAATCTCTGACTAAGCAGCTTTATTCACAATAGTCCAAAATTATAAACACAATCCAAATGTTCATCAGTAATGGAATGTATAATAAACTGTAGTATATTGATACAGTGGAATAAGTGTAGACCTACCATAGATACGAACATGAATGAATCTCACTGGCACCCTGATGAGGGAGGAGGCCAGGCACAAAAGTTCCCGTACCATATGGTTTCATTAGTTATAAAATTAAAGAACAGACAGAACTGATCTATGGTGGTAGAAGTCAGATTTATGGTTACCTGGAGTGGGTTATTAATTCAGAAGAGGCAGAAAGGAGACAAGAAACATTCTGAGGTTTTGGAAGCAATCTATATCTTGATCTTGGCTGTGGGTACATTGGTGTGTGTGTATAATTCATCAAATTTACACAAGATCTGTGTACCTTACTGTATGTTATATGAAAGCAAAATTTATATGCAATACTTCCTTAAAAATTAAATCTCTGGCTAAGAGTAAGGTTCACAAGGTTCATGTTGATATGTGATCTTGGTGGTTTTTCCCATCAGAATATGATCTGAACTCTCCAAAATGTTCTTCCACCTTTGGGAAGCTTAAACACAAGAGTTGACAGAGTATCAGCAGTAAATAAAAGCTTCTTAAGATTGTCATAAAGTCTTGAAAATGTGCTTTCTGGAGGAAGAGTTTTCTTGAGGACTATATAGGAGGGCAATAAATCATTAACTTCTAGATTCCTGCTATATTCTTAAGATAAAAATAAGTTGCCTGGAAAAACAGCATGTAACCAAGGAGGATGCTCTAAATGCTGCAGTATTTGGAAACTATGGCCTTGCTTGTTGCTTGAAGATGTTGCTAAGATACGTTAAATACAAAGAAACACATTGAAAAGGATGATGAACAGTACAGCAGAAATGTTTAAAACACAAATATAAGTTCAAGCATGTGTACTGTTAACACAGATTCAGGTGAGAAATTGAGAAGGCATGAAATGATAGTACTTGGCTGCGATTTGTTCACATTTTGTTCTCAGAAAAGTATATGAAGATGTGAAAACATCTCTTAATACATGGTTTTTGAATAAAGACAAATTTTAAAAATCATGTAGATAGGGACCTAAGTGGCTAGAAACATCAGTCATCAGTTCATGTCCATGCAGTAGGGACATGATTAGCTCCTAACTATAAGCATGAGGTTTGAAGGGCAGGTGAGATGAACATGTACCACTGGGTAGGGTAGGGCTATCGCACCTTAAAAGAAAACTAGGCTATTATTCAAAACTAGATTTATACAATGGCCCATTAAAAACAAGAAAAAATACACATAGTAAGAATGGGAGTGTGAGTTTGCATATTTGGCTCAATTCATCTCAGGTTCTGAGACAAGATGGAAAATAAATCACTAAATAAAAGTGCGGTGGAAAATAAAAACTAAGCCTGTCTAACTGAAAAAAAACTTGCTTCAGCAACTTGTGCTATTTCAAAGTTTCAAGATATTAGAATAAATTAACAGAAATATGACAAAGAAAGATGTATGGTATTCAAGAGCTAAAGGAAACCTTCAGTGTGCATATTATTGTCTATATCATGTTTTGCTCACTGAGTCTTTAGAAGAGTATTTTTTTTAAGATGGGTTAATTTGTAAAAGGATTCAGAATTCAACTTTTATTAAGCAAATACTGTACAATAGGTGATGAAGCCCTGAGGACTGTGACATGATTTGAACACTATGAAAATTTCAGAAAAGCTCCTTCATCAAATCTCCTTAAAACAAACAAAACAAAACAAAACAAAACTAGTGAATATTTAGAGGTTAATCTTATTTTGGAAAAGAATCACAGGAGTTAATTCACATATATCTTCAAGCATGTAATTGCTGGGGTTGTAGTAAAGGAATATGATTAGGTGCCAGCATCATCAATAGGGATCAAAACAGAAGTGAGCATAAACGCTACTGAGACATCCCAAAGTGTTGTCTCATTCTGAATTGCACTAACAGTGAAAGTTATAGTGTCTCATTCAAAAGAGCTTTAAAAATAGGACCAACCTCCTCCTGTGCCTGACAGTTTAGGCACTGTATTTTTTTTTTTTTTTCAAGTCAAGGACTCAATGATTTTAAGTCCCTCACACTTGAGTGCTGTTTCTTCAAAGAGCTCACACAACCAACAGATGGCAGAATTGGTATGCTGTTCCTCTATGGTTAAATACAAACCACTATATTGAGAAGAACCAATTTTTTTTTTCAATACTAGTGTGCACTTCCCTGGGAATCAGGGTATCTTACATATTCATGTGCACATACTCTCACACTTTCCATTTCAAAGTACATTACGTAGCCTCTTTCTCCAAAACCCACCATGAGAAAGGACCCACATTTGGCCAACAGCACACTCAGTTCAAGAAAGAATGAGTTTTGTGAACAAGAATCTGAGATACAGTTCTGGGCTCTTCCTTCATAAAAATTCCACTCAAATAGGGCGGTCCTTCCAATAAATGAACAGTTCAGAATCACTAGTAGCCACCAGCAGCCTTCCTGCCACAGTGTAAGTGCTGGACCTTCAGCATTTCCCAGAGGTCCTGAGGTGGACCAGGCCTGACTTGGAGCCAGATGAGACGTCTCCTGACCTAAGTGTCCTGGGCCTAAATTTTGGTTCCAAACAGAGCTCCAGCTCATACCATCCTTTCATGGCATTGATAACTTCCTAGGTCTGCATGAGAGACTCAGGCCTTTTCTTTTAAGCCTATTTTAAAGGGAATTCAGCTCATCTTGGGGTTGGTTCATATACATATAAACAAGGAAAATAAGGTACTAATTAATGTGTGTATATCATTCATCTTCTTCTTCCTGGATCAAGCACTATATATAAGTAGCTTCCAAAATACCAAGAATCTCATGACTCCTTCTCTGCTGGAAATAAAAAGAGAAAAAGAAAAGAAAAAGAAAGCAACATGCCAGACACTATTCTAATTATTATACCTGCATTTATTCATTCAAAAATTTTTTATTGAGTGAGTGACCACTGTTCGCCAGGCGCAGTCCTAAGCACTGGAGATATAACAGAAAATAAACAAAATACTTGCTTTCATAGATAATATAGTCTCGTGGGAGAAGAAAAACAATAAAAAGAAGTAAACAAATTATATAGTATATGAGAAAGGTATAGGCAGATAAAAGAATGCAGATAAGAAGGATAGAAAGTGCCAGTGTAGGATGAGGGACAGCTGAAATGTTAAGTAGAGTGCTTAGGGCCCCCACTGGAAAGGTGGTATATGAGCAAAGGAAAGAGTCAATGCAAAAGTCCTGGGGCAGGAGTGAGCCTGGCACGTTGATGAAGAGCATGAATACCAGTGTGGCTGGAGTGATGTGAACAGGGGGTATTGGCAGGGCTGTACTCCTTAATGCTCTAGAGGTGAATTAATTTCCTTGTCTTTCTCAGCTTCTGGAGGCCACCTGCATTCTGGAAATTGCGTCACCCATACCTGTTTCCATCATCATATCTCCTTCTCTGACTCTGACTTCTGACCTCCTCTTTCATTTATATGGACACTTGTGATGATATTGGGTCCATCTGGATGATCCAAGATAATCTCATCTGATTAGCAACCTCAGCTCCCCCTTGCCATGCAACCTAACATATTCATAGGTTCCAGGGATGAGACCATTTTTCTGCCTATCACAAGCGAGGTGCCCAGGTCTTTGTATCCTTGTGTCAACCAGTTATTGGCAGGGCCTGACCCTTGGGAGAGTATGTAAGTCTCGAGTGAGGCAGTTCTCCATAGCCAGAACCGTCCACATGAGGGACACACCTGTGTGCCTTTAACAAGCAATATTCCCGGCAGGTGGGGGATGGGCATGCCAGTCCTAAAGAGGACATCTGGCAGGAACGCACACCACAGTAACCACTGCAGAGATGAAGACGGCCATGACCACGTAGCCGCTGTATTTGTTGAAGTTAGCTACAACAAAATTTGCTATTAAGAGTCAAGGATACTCAATGATTTGGGGACTGAACGATAAAAACTGCTATTAATTAGACAGGGAACACCGAATCTATACTGTTTCATTTAATCCTCATGATTAAACCGTATGGAAAGTACTTTTATTAGCTGAATAATACAGCTGAGGAGGCTGAGGTACAAAGATGGCAAGTGACAAAGCCAGGATTTGAACCCAATCAGTCCCACTCAGAACATTCTGTTTTGTCATTTTTTTTTCAAAGGAGATAATGGGATCCCTTCCCTGAAATTTTTTTTTAGGGCCCAGAAATTGAATTTATGTCATCTTACAGAATCTTAACCTCTCATCCTGGGCTTATGTCAGTGACTGGCACACAGTAGAATGCTCAAAAATATATGTGAATGTATGAAGATCTAGTTATGGATACAAAATGCCTGTATATATCTCTACTTGGCTGTTTAATATTATGTCCTTGGCCAAAACTCTTCAGTGCCTCCTACCTCTATATTTATAAAGTCCAAACTCTAATTCTAAGTCCATGATGTGGCCTCAGGCGTATCTCTCGCTGAGTCTCAGCCTCTTTGGAGCTGTGTCATATGTCAGCTTCTTTACTTTTCCTGCTTTCTTTTAGGTGCTACTGAGATATGTTAACCACGCTCGACCTGAGACCCGCTGCTTTCTCACGTTCTCTTGAACCCACCTTGCTGCTTCTGCTTCCCTGTCATTGGGGAGGTTTCACTTCACACATGGAATGCTTCTCTTTTCTCCAAACCTAACAGAATATTCCTGACCTGCAAGCTTTAGATGGAGCCTCTCTTCCATGAAGGCTTTTATACAAATTAAGATTTTGTTCAACTACTTGTAACAGAAACTCGACTACATTGCTTTAATCAAGGGTTTATTTTTCTCACACGTCAAGAAATCCAGGAGTAGGGAGTTAGAACTGCTATAGCTGCTTAAAGAAATCAAGGACCAGGCTACTTCTAGCCATCCTAGCATCTGGCTTTAGTCCAGGTATTGTGTCCAGGTCCCAAATAAAAAAAGGAGGAAGGGGCAAGAGAAAAGGATAAAAGGTGCATGTCAATTAAATCTGTGCCTTTTTATCAGGAAAATAATAGCTTTCCAGGAACCCCCACTTCTTCTACCACTTCACTAGCCAGAACACGATTGCATGGGCCACCTCTTTCTGGGCACATTGCTACCCTAAACAAAATTGGCATTCAGTTAGGAAGAGGAAGAGACTGAAGATGATAGACAACCCGCAGTGTCTGCTACACTTCATGAACTTTACCTTCCTCTAAAAAAACCCTATATTTTATTATGTATTATTAATAAAACTGTATATTATTATTTGTGTGCAGCTTGAGGATAGGGTCCATGGCTATGTCCTCTTTAACTGAGTGCTAAGAATATAGTACAGGTTCCATTGACTACTATCATGAGTGTAGAGGCAAAGTGGCATCATGGTTACTACCCAAGTGGTCTGGGTTTGAATTCCAACTCTGTTATTTACCATTTATTAGTTCTGCAAACTTGGGCAAGTTACTTACCTCTTTGTTCTTCAATTGCTCCATATGTAAAATAGAAATGATATTATAATACTTTATATATAAGAATTAAGTTAGTATATTTTAATAGAGCATTTAGACTAGTAAGTACTATATGTCTATTCAACAAATACATGGTTGCCACCTATGTTTAAAATATTACCGGAAAGTGGGACACTCATACAGTGTGAAAAGTTAGAGTGCCTTCATGGACTAATGGGACAAAATAGTTGAAGCCAGGACTGTTGAAGACAGTTTATAGATGCATGGTGATCACTGTGGCTGAGAAATCAGTTAGAGAGTGGAGGGCATGCCAGTCAGAGTTAAGGCTCTAAGGTCAGGCTGCCCAGATTTGGCCACTAGCTTTTTCCCACTTATTTACTATGTGTGTGTCAGGGCCCATTGCTGAATCTAAGATTACTTTTCTCATACATGAAATTGGGATAAAAAATAGTAGTGTCCACCCCTTGGGTGTGTTTTGAAGGTTAAGTGAGATCATCTGCGTAGAGTGCTTAGCATGGTTCACGGTATGTCCAAATAAATGTTAGTTTTATTAAGAATCAAGACCTCTGATGAAGAGGCCAGATGGACTTGACCTTGGCTAAAGGGGATACAGAAGTGCAAAATGAGGCTTTGCCATAAACGTTGATCCTGACTTTGAAATCCATCCATTTTCAGACACATTAAACCTGTATGTATATACATATATATAGAACTGGCATAGAGGAGACATTTGTTTATCTCTGGAAGTCCCTACCTAACATAAATAGAGGCTTCCTGAGGCCACCCTGTGCTAGCCTTTATCATCCCTACACCAGGAAAAGCAGATGGGTCTGGAATCTGGTGCCACCTTCTTCAAGGAGGTTTAATAGGGCACCATCAATGACCCTTAACAGCGTTCTCCAAGCTGAAGCGATTTTGCTATTGCTTCTCTGTTTGAGGCAGAGAGTAAATTGATTAACTCCTTTCTTCAATAAATAAATAAATAAATAAATAAATAAATAAATAAATAAATAAAGCCAAGCAGAAAGCTACTATATCACAGTTTATGATTACTAGAACTTTCTCAGTGCATACAGTACACTTTTTAAAAGCTCACACTTAACATCCAAAAGCCATGATGAAGTAGCTAATTTTGCCTGTGATGTCACTGCATTATTGCAAGAACAAAATGAAATTACAAATTATTAATGAAAGATATATATATGCATATATGTATATATATATGTGCGTGTGTGTATGTGTGTGTGTGTGTGTGTGTGTGTTTCATTAAGTTGGTTCTATGTAACAAAACCCTCCTCAATTAGAATAATACAGAAAGCCTAAGTCAAAATCACTAATAGATATTTGCAGAATGAAAGCACAAAATTTGTAAAATATTTTTTGTGAGATGTTTTAAATCCTTGTAGGTAAAATACACATAATAACCATCAACATTTCTAATAAACTAAATGAGACTAATTAAACACAAGAGCTATAGTTTATAATAGTGGTGTGTCATAACCATGTATATTTAGAATCTAACATACAGAAGAAGTAATTGCTGGTTCTCAAAGTGACAGATTATTGAGAAAACAATTTTTTATACCTTGTTTTGACAATAAAAGAAAGGTATGAATTTAGCAAGTGTTTGAAAATGTTCAGAAGAAATTATCTAAAATTTTTAATTCTGTAAAACATATTTGAACTATTTATTTCTATTTGTATAAGGTATATGTAGTAGCTAAGTTAGTCCTAACTCTCCTGTATGTATTATAGCACACAATACACACATGCATACACACACATACGTACACACTTCTATGAAATTGGAGACTAAATATCTTAGCCAAGATCACATAGTGAGATCTGAACCCTAGCCTTTTAACTTTAAATTATGGCTTGTTACATGTTCAAATAATTTTCTGTTTCATAAAATCAAACATGGGAAGGACAGTCTGATTTAATGTGCATTTCCCATATTCTCTGCATACAATCCTTTCCTTAAATAAGTTATAATATATTGTTGTGAACAGAAAAATAGATAACCTGGACAGAAGATCAAAACCCTTTTTTCCTATCCTCTTGAGAAGGTTCAGAGGCCACATATGCATAGGAGACGGTGTGGAGCCAAGAGAAACTTTGATGAAAACTCAACTGCATTTCACTAGCGGGCATGGCTACACCAGGCTAAGTGGCCTAGAGGCTAGAAATAAAGGCAGTCGCAGAGTCTATTTTACCTTCCTTTCTAGGCACCACCTGCGTCTCAGCCTCTCTCATCTTAGCTCTCAGAGATATGGCAAGACCAATCCAAGGAAGATCAGGAAGGAGCACCAAGAGGAGAAGAGCATGTGAGACTACAAGTGTACCAGTGCTCAAGGCAGAGCCTCTCTGGGCAGCCAGCCCCAGGCCTCAGATGAATTCATTACTACCCTTCTGACTTACCCAGACAGATGGGAAAGAGTGACAGTGAAGAAACAAAAAAGAATGAAATAAAGCAGCCAAGACTTCTTCTTCTTCCTTTGCTCTCCAGAAGAAAATCATCCTAAAAGACAGAAGTCTTATTTAAACTCCACCTCCAATGCCCCACACTTCAAAACATGGCACAAGAATATCCCTGGATACTAGTTGGAACGTGCCCAATCTACAGAAACATCCCCAGCCCAGGACAGATGTCAGAAGTGGATGAGGGGAGCACTAAGAGCTTCCTTAGCCCACAAGCCAATGTGTTTTATTTTATATTCTTTTCTTTTATTCTTGATGTAAAATTTTTAGAACTTAATAATATTATTCAGAATAAAGTAATAAAGGATGATGGAATATTCTCCCACTACCTACTAAAGATGTGTCACATCATCTCCTAATTTTACCATTACAATTGAACACAATCCATACTTCTGAATGATTTATAATGCAAAGCCTGCAAAGGGTAACGTGTAAGTTCTGCCTACTTTATTTTTATAACAGGGGAAGATTATTTCCAGAAAGGGATTTTAAAGATGCGAATACTAAGTGAGCAGTGCTATTATATGTTTGTGAAATGAGAAAGTCTCCCAGTATTTAGGAACTGATGCAGTGGACTGGAGCTGGTTTTAATTATGTAGAAATGATTGGTTACAGTAAAACTTAGACCGGAAAATTGCCTCAGAACTAGAGTAAAAAATTCATAAGATTTTAGAGTTTGCAGAGACCAAAGTGATCATTTTATTCAATAACATTCTACATTTTATTTAATCCAGTCAACAAATATTTACTGAACATCTATTATGTGCTGAAAACTCAAGTACAAAAATCCTCTTTTCATATTAAAATAAGGTTACAGTTAAACGGGTAGAGAACCTGAATAGACATTTCTCCAAAGAAGACTTGCAGATGAGATGGCAATAGACCTATGAAAAGACATTTAATGTCACTAATCATCAGAGAAATGCAAATTAAAACCACAATGAGGCAATGACCTCACACCTGTCAGAATGGCTATCATTTATAAATCAACAAACAAGTGTTGGCAAGGATGTGGAGAAAAGGGGACCTTCATGCATTGTTGGTGAGGTTGCAAATTGGTGCAGCTATTAAGGAAAACAGTGTGGAAATGCATCAAAAAATTAAAAACAAAACTACCTTATGACCCAGCAATTTTGCTTCTGGGTATTTACCCAAAGAAATCCAAAACACAAATTCAAAAAGATTCATGCACCTTTATGCTCATTTTAGCATTATTTACAACAGCAAAGGTATGAAAGCAACCTAAGCCCCATCAATGGACAACTGAATAAAGAAGTGGCATATATATACATGGAATATTACTTGGCCATAAAAAAGAATGAAATCATATCATTTGTGACCACGTGAATGGACCTAGAGAGTATTAGGCAAAGGGAAATAAGTCAGACAGATAAAGACAAATACCACATAATTTCACTTCTGTGTGGAATCTAAAAGACAAAATAAACAAACAAAACAGAAATAGACAGATACAGAGAACAACAGATGGTTGCTAGATGAAAGGGGGATTAGGAGGATGGGCTAGGTGAAAGAGGGAAATAGCAAACTGTTCTCTTGAAAATAAGAAAGAACGGTATTTCATGTGTATTTCTTAATAATTGCATTACAACTGATTTTAGATGATCACAGAAGAAAATTACTCTGATTGTCGTAGGCAAGTTCCTGGTATTTATACCCCTTGTTAGTTCCCTCCTGCATTGCATTGAGGTTGGTCTTAACCAATAGAATACAACATATGTGATGATGGGGGAATAATGATGATAACTCTGAGGCTACATCATAAAAGCATCATTGATTCTGCCTTGTTCTCTCTCGGATCACCCACTCTGGGAGAAGCCAGGTGCCATGACCTGAGGACACTCGGCAGCCCTGCAGAAAGGCCCATGTAGCGAGGAACTGAGGCCTCCAGCCAGTAGCCAACAAGCAACTGAGTGAGCATAGAAGCCGCTCCTCCAGACTCAGTAAGATCTCCAGGTAACTGCAGCCCCAGAAGACATCTTGTTTGCCTCATAAGAGAACCTAAGATAGAACCACCTAGCTAAGTCACCCCCAATTCCTCATGTAGGGAAACTGAGAGATGATAAGTATTGCTCTGAGCCGCTGAATTTCTTATTCAGTAGCAGATAATGAGTACACCCATTGGATATGTTTGGTACATGTTTATAGTCTGGCCTTTCCTGGTGAATAGGTTAATTCCATCGAAAATTTAGTAATGCTCCCCAGTCTCCTTTAGGATAAGAGATAATCTTGCCTGTAAACACATCTTTTCTTAATGAATTTTCGATATGCAGTTTTGGAGAGTAAAGGTAGAAATGGGTGATCTCACCAACTACTACCCCAGATTCCAGAAAAGAGTCAAATTGCCACCTAGTTACACAATTAATTAGCATTTTGATTTCTCTTGATATTTAGGTGAAATGAATCTGTAAATGTAGAGTAAGTCCTGTTAATCATTTTAATAACTATGTAATGCATTGGGACTAATACCTGGTATAGATTATGGAAACAATTTTATAATAGTCATGGACTTTTCCCTCTCCCTCACTCAACATCCAGTCAGTCACTGAGTCCTGTAGAGACTAATTCCTGAATGTCTCCAGAGTCCCTCTTGCTGTCTGAGGCCCAGGCTTTTCTGGTGTGGGTCTCAGAAGAGATGCTGCCACATTGTTTTTTCAGGGGCAGGGGGTGATACTTTCATATGGAGGCTCAAAGAATGCCTGAGCTGAATGTGTCTTTTTCTGAAATAGTTACAATAATATCCAAACCCCAAATCAGAATATATTTTAATTAGAAACTGTTCTAAAAATTTCAGGACTCAAGAAGGCCCATCATCCGAGAAAAATGAGCTGACCTGGAAACCAGCATTTCCAGTGACCAATCATTCATCCCACAGATATCCCATGAGTGTCTGCTGTGTGACTATGAAGGGCATATAAAGGGGACAGGCTCAGTCCTGCCCTTCCAGCTCTTAAAGTCTAACTTTCAGAGCCGTTCCCTCCTCCTCCCTCGCCCCCAGAGCTCCCTCAGCCTCTTCCGCCCCGCCAACCCCAAGCTAGAAGTTGTATGTGGGAACCCAGCCTGTGCTTTTCCTTTTCCTCCTGGAGTGGGGCTCCTAGGTTCAGTCAGAGCAGGAATGGTAGGCTCTCCAGGAAGCCGATGACAGGGAGTGTCAGCCTCTGCTATGTCAAAAAGATGGAAAAGAACTTGAACTAAGCAGACAAGAAGCTTAGGGAGCAAGAGCTACATTTCATTCTGTGTCAAAAAATGTTCTGCTTCTCAAACACTCCTTTTCCGAATGTAACAGTACCTAAGGCCACAGTTGCAGAGTCCTGGGTAGGCCTTGGAGACCTGTGTGCCCTGCAGTGTGCAGACACTTGGTCAGGCCTGCTCAGATGACAACTTAGTCTTCAGTGTGGCTGAAGCCACTGGGTCTCCTGCTAGAGTATCTGTCTACTAAGATAAAGCAAATCAAAAAATGAAGATATATATTACTTAGATCCCCTTTGTGGAAGAGGTGAGACTGTTTAGAGGGAAAAGCCTTTTACCACTGTTAACATCTGGGGATAGTATTCCCTATACCTTGTCAGTTTGTTCCTACTTCTCCAATACTCCCTGGACTGGTTGAACAGTGTCCCCTCAAAATTCATGTCTACCAGGACCTCAAAATGTAGATTTAGTTAGTTATAATGATGCCATACTAGATCAGAATGGCCCTAACACCAATGATTAGTATCCTTAAAAGAAGGCCGTGTGAAGACACAGAGGCACACTCAGAGAAGTTAATGTGATGGCCAAGATAAGGGGTTGAGTGATGCAGCTATAAGTCAAGGAATGCCAAGAGTTACCAGCAACTAACAAAATCTAAGAAGAGCCAAGGAAGGATTCTTCACTAGACTCTCAGAGAGAGCATGGGCCTGCCAGCACCTTGATTTCTGACTTCCAGATTCCAAAACTGTGAACGAATAAATTTCCACTACTTAGTTTGTGGCCCCTTGTTATGACAGCACTAGGAAACTGGTATACCTGGAAGCCACAACCCTGCCCCTGCTTTTTATTGAGGCTCAGAGGTTAGTGGATATCTTAGGCTTAGGTGAGGCTCCTCCTGTAGAAAGTCTGTACTGATTGTGTAAAACTGACTGAAGGCCTAGGATCAGGCACAAAGAGGAGGGGACAGTGGTCATGAGCTTGGAGCAGCCAGTGTCGACTGAGCCATAGCCTCTGCGAAGGCAACTCTGCTAGCTTTCAGGTGTTGCCTTCCTGAATTCTAATCAAAGCCTGGCCTTAGAACCTCTCACCTAGCAAACATTTAGGAGATTGGGATCTCCTGAGTTAAACAGTTGTAGACCTTTGGCTGTGAAAAGAAGAAGGATAGGGCTGGGGGTCAAGAAGGCAGGGTTGCAGAAAAGCCCTTTTGTATGCCCAACCTACTGAACCACTAGATGCTGTGGTGGGTATTGATATGCCTTAGCTGTGGCCTCACACCTTGGGAGATTATCTTTTCGAAAGGCAAACAAATATTAATTACAAAGCAAATGTAGCATTGCTACTGGGAGAAGAATTATGCCCCAGGATAGTAACAGGGGATTTGGACTCAGCTTGGGTTGAAGACACAAGACAATAGTTAGCAAGCACTCCCACATTCCAGAGTGTTGCTAGCTCAGTCATGCAGGACTTGCAAAGCAGGAGGCTAAGAACTGGTTCTCAGACCTCAGCAGACTACCCAGCTAAGAGTCTGAGATCAGGGCTGGGAGCTGCAGGAAGAGAGTTTGGTCAGTGGATGGCGTGTGGTTTACCCAAATCCCCACTGTGCAGAAATTGGTGACAGGCCTTCAGAGACACCTTTTGGAGCAATTACAATGTGTCCCTGAGGGTAGGTATCCACCTCACACTTAGAAAGTAAAGCACAGGAGTCTAACAGATGCTGCCCGTGGCAACAAGGTAGAGGGTGCAATTAGGGAAGTAAGTTCACTCTACTGACATCAGGTCAAAGGTCATGTTTATTGCACGAATATTGGAAGGGTGTGCTGTGAGTTAATTAAAAACCTTTCTTTTTTTAACTTATTATTTATTTTTACTTTTTAATTAAGTTTATTAGGATAACATTGATTAATACAATTATATAATTTTCAGGTGCACATTGTCATTTGACATCTGTATATTCTATTGTGTTTACCACCCAAAGTCTAGTTTTCTTCAGCTACCATATATTTGTTCCCCTTTACCCACTTCTATCTCCCCCTAATCCCTATATTTTACCCCCTTTACCCTGTCTACCTTCCCCGCTCCTCGTCCACCCCACTAGTAACCACTCGTCTATAGTTCTCTGGTAACCACTAGTCCATTGTTCATGTTCACGAGTCTCTGTCCTACTCATTTATTGCTTTTAGGTTTATATCCCACATATAAGTGACAGCATGTGATTTTCAACTTTTTCTATCTGGCTTATTTCGCTTAGCATGATTATCTCCAGGTTCATCCATGTTGTCACAAATGGCAGTATTTCATCTCTTCTTATGGCTGAGTAATATTCCATTGTACATATGTACCGCAGCTTCTTTAGCCAGTCATCTATCATAGGACACTTCAGTTGCTTCCATGTCCTGGCCACTGTGAATAATGCTGCCATGAACTTTGGTGTTCAAATGTCTTTTTGGATATGGATTTTCAAGTCTTTGGGGTAAATATCCAGTAGACGGATATGCTGGATCATATGGTAGGTCAATTCTTAGTATTTTGAGGAAACTCCATACTGTTTTCCATAGTGACTGTACCAATTTGCAGTCTCACCAGCAGTGTGTAAGGAAGGTTCCTTTTTCTACACATCCTCTCCAGCATTTATTACATGTCCTGTTGATTATAGCTATTCTAACAGGTGTGGGTTGGTATCTCATTGTGGTTTTAATTTGCATTTCCCTAATAGCGATGTTGAACATCTTTTCATATATTTGTTGGCCATTTGTATGTCCTCTAGGAAGAGGTGTCTGTTCAGGTCCTTTGCCCATTTTTGATTGGACCATTTTTGTTGTTGTTATTGAGTTGTATGAGTTCTTTCTATATTTTGGATATTAGGCCCTTATGGGAGGTGTTGCTTGCAAATATATTTTCCCATTTGGATGGTTGTCTTTTTTACCTTGTTGACAATTTCTTTTGCTGAGCAGAAGCATTTTAGTTTGATGCAGTCCCATTCATTTATTTTTGCTTTTACTACCCTTGCCTTTGAGGTCAAATTCATAAAATACTCTTTAAGTCTAAGGTCCTTGAGTTCAGTTCCTATGTTTTCTTCTATGCATTTTATTATTTCAGGTCTTATATTCAGGTCCTTAATCCATTTTGAGTTAATTTTGGTGTGTGGTGATAGACAACAGTCTAGTTTAATTCTTTTGCAGGTGGTTTTCCAGTTTTCCCAACACCATTTATTGAAGAGGCTTTTCTTTCTCCATTGTATGTTTTGGTTTCTTTGTCAAAAATTATTTGCCCGTATAAATATGGGTTTACTTCTGGATTCTTGATTCTGTTCCACTGGTTTGTGTGTCTGTTTTGCTGCCAATGCCATGCTGTTTTGATTACTGTCGCTTTGTAGTATAATTTGAAGTCAGGCAGAGTGATGACTCCAGCCTCATTCTTTTTTCTCAGGATGGTTTTGGCAATAGGGGGTTTTCCATGCTTCCATACAAATGTGATGAGTTTTTGTTCCATTTCTTTAAAAAAATGCTAATGAGATTTTGATGGGGATTGCATTAAATCTTTAGTAATACGGTCATTTTAACTATGTTAATTCTTCCAGTCCAAGAACACAGAATATTTTTCCATTTCTTTGTATCTTCTTTGATTTCTTTTAATAGAGTTTTACAGTTTTCATTATATATGTTCTTCACTTGTTTCGTTAAATTTATTCTTAGGTATTTTATTCTTTTTGTTGCAATTGCAAAAGGAATTATTTTTTCAACTTCTTTCTCTGACACATCATTATTAGCATATAGGAAAGGTATGGATTTTTGAATGTTGATTTTGTATCCAGAGACTTTACTGTATTTGCTTATTGTTTTTAGTAGTGTTCTTGTGGAGTCTTAGGGTTTTCTATATAGAGAATCATGCCATCTGCAAATAGTGACAGTATGACTTTTTCGTTTCCTTTCTGGATGCCTTTTATTTCTTTCTCTTGTCTGATTGTATTCGCTAGGACCGCCAATGTTATATTGAATAAGAGTGGCGATAGTGGACAGCCTTGCCTTGTTCCTGATCTTAGAAGGAAGATTTTTAGTTTTCACCATTAAGTATAATGTTGGCTGAGGGTTTGTCATATGTAGGCTTTATTAAGTTAAGGTACTTTCTATATCACTTTGTGAAGTGTTTTGATTATAAATGGATGCTGTATCTTCTCAAAGGCTTTTTCTGCATCTATTGATATGATTATATGATTCTTATTTTTAAATTTGTTTATATGGTGTATCACATTAATTGATTTGCGTATGTTGAACCATCCCTGTGCCTCTGGGAGGAAGCCCATTTAATCGTGGTGTATAATCTTTTTAACATGTTGCTGTACTTGGTTCACTAGCACCTTGTTTAGGATTTTTGCATCTGTGTTCATGAGAGATATTGGTCTGTAGTTTTCTTTTTTTGTGTTATCTTTACCAGGTTTTGGTATCAGAATAATATTAGCCTCATAAAATGAGTTGGGAAATATGGCCTCCTCTTTGATTTTTTGGAAGAGTTTGAGGAGAATAAGTATTAAATCTTCTTTAAATGTTTGGTAGAATTCACTGGTGAAGCCATCTGGTCCTGGACTTTAACTTTTTGATAGGTTTTTGATGATTGTTTCAATTTCCATACTGCTGATTGGTCTATTTAGATTTTCCAGTTCTTGATTCAGTCTAAGAAGATTGTGTTTTTGTGTTTTTCTAAATACTGGTCCATTTCTTCTAGGTTTTTAAATTTGGTGTTATATATTTTTTCATAGTATTCTTGTATGACTCTTTGTATTTCTGCGATGTCAGTTGTAATTTCCCCCTCTTTCATCCATGATTTTGTTTTTTTTGTGTGTCCTTTCTCTTTTTTCTTTAGTAATTCTAGCCAGGGGTTTGCCTTTTTTTTTTTTTTTTTAACTTTCTCCAAGAACCAGCTCTTTGTTGCATTTATTTTTCTATTATTTTTTGTTTTCTATTTCATTTATTTCTGCTCTAATTTTGATGATTTCTTCACTTCTGCTGATTTTAGGCTTCATTTGTTCTTCCTTTTCTAGTTTTATAAGATGAAAGATTAAGTTGTTTATTTGGGCTCATTCTTATTTTTGGAGGTAAGCCTGTAATTATATGAACTTTCCTCTTATGACTGCTTTTGCCACATCCCAAAAGTTTTGATATACTGTACTATCATTATCATTTGTTTCTGTGTATCTCTTGATCTCTGTTTTTATTTCTTCTCTGACTCAGTTATTCTTCAGTAGCATGTTGTTTAATCTTCATGTATTTGTGGTTCTTCTGTCTTTTTTTGCAGCTGATCTCTAGTTTCAAAGCAGTATGATCAAAGAATATGTTGGTATGACTTCAACCCTCCTATATTTGTTAAGGCTATCTCTGTGTCCCAATATGTGGTCAATTCTTGAGAATGTTCCATAGGCACTAGAGAAGAATGTATAAGCAGCTGTTTTCGATCGAAGGCTCTGTAAATGTCATTTATGTCCGGCGGACTAATGTGTCATTTAAGGATGTTATTTCTTTATTGATTTTCTGTTTGAATAATCTGTCCATATCCAACAGAGGGGTATTTAGGTCCCCTACTATGATAATGTTTTTGGTCTGTTTCTCCCTTTAGTTCTGTTAATAATTGTTTTACATATTTTGGGGCTCCCTGATTGGGAGTATAGATATTAATAAGTGTTATTTCTTCTTGGTGCATGATTCCCTTTACCATTATGAAACGTCCCTCAGTATCTTTCTTTACCTTTCTTATTTTGAAGTCTATTTTGTCTGCTATTATTACTGCTACTCCCACTTTTCTCTGAATGCCATTGCTTGAAATATCATTTTCCATCCTTTCACTTTGAATCTAGTTTTGTCTTTGGAGTTGAGATGTGTCTCCTGAAGGCAACATATTGTTGGGTTTTGTTTTTTGATCCATTCTGCAACTCTGTGCCTTTTTATTGGTAACTTCAATCTATTTACATTTAGGATGATTGCAAAATATGTATCATTTTATCTTTTGCTTTCTGGTAGCTTAGTGTTTCCATTGCTTCCTTGTCAGTGTGTTTCTTTTTTCTTTATATTGATTGGCTCTGTGCATTTTGCCTCTGTTTCTTGTTTTATACTATATACAACAGTTCTGAATCTTTGGCATGTGGTTACCATTTTGAATATGTAAAGGATAGTTATATATATACAGTCATCCATTTTCTTCTACACGTGCCTCATCTCCATTCCCCATAGCGAATTCGGATCTTTGAATCCTCCCCTTTTCAGTCATTATTATCTCAATTTGTTCTTACGTATGCTGAACATTCATTACTATCTGGTTATAACAATTCTCTTATTATTATTTAAGTTTATAATGCCCTGTTTTTAGTAAGGGTTGCACTCCTTTGCTTCTATTTGCCCAATTATCATTGTTCTCCTCATTATGTATTTTTTTTGTGTGTCATTTTGTTTTAGGTGAACTGACCCCTTTCAATATTTCCTGAAGTGCAAGCCTCATAGTGGAGAATTCTCTCAATTTTTGTATGTCTGAAAAAGTCTTAATTTCTCTTTAATATCTAAAGGAGAGCTTAGCTGGATACATTATTCTAGGCTGGTAGTTCCTTTTACTTAATAGTTTAAATATTTTATTCCATTCCTTTATGGCTTGTAAGGTTTGCGCTGAGAAGTCTGAAGATAATCTAATGAGTTTACCTTTATAAGTTACCTTGTTTTTTTCCTCCCAGGCTGCCTTGAGAATTCTGTCTTTGTCATTGATTTCTGATAATTTTAATACAATGTGTCTTGGTGAGGGCCTTTTTGGGTTGAGACAATTGAGTATTCTGTTGACTTCTTGAATTCCAAACTCCAGTTCATTCCTTAGATTTGGGAAATTCTCATCAACTATTTGTCTGAAAATACTTTCTAATACCTAGTCCTTTTCCTTGACTTCGATAATACCCATTTTTCTTATGTTTCCTCTCCTGATGGTATCAGCTAGTTCTTGAATTTTTCTTTCATTATTTTTCATTCTTCGGTTTCTCTCTTCTTTCTTCTGATTTATTTCTACATTTCTGTCTTTAATATCACTGATCCTTTCCTCCATTTGGTTGACTATTTCCCAAGCTTGCTATTTCATTTTTCAACTCTTGCAGTGTGTTCTTCATCTCCAGAAGTTCTATTTGGTTCTTTTTGAGGGTTTCAGTCTCCCTGCTCTGCTCATCTAGTTGTTTTTTAAATTCCTGAAATTGTCGATATGAGTTGTTTTGGATCTCACTGAGTTTTTTTCAAAAGTACCATTCTGAATTCTGTCTGTAAGCTTATTTTCTGAAGATTTTTCTTTTTTCTTTTTTTTCTGAGATGCATTGTCACCTTGGTTGTTCATGGTGTTTAATGGACTATTTCTCTGCCTGGGTATTAATTGAAGTGTATTCTGCTGTTTTTCCAGAAAGAAGAGAAGTCTCTCTTTAGCCTGTTGCAAAGAACATGCTTTTCTTTTGGATTCCAGAGGGTGGTGTCTAAGCCTCTTGGATTCCTGCTTTATATAGTCTTAATAATGTTTTTTAAATTTTCTTCTCGATATTTAATCATGCCTGCTCTCCTCAGTTTCAGTTTCTGTCGGTGTCAGTGACAGTCTCAGCAGTATTTGCTCAGATTCCCCTGGGGCTCCACGGTGATCAGTCTTGGAGGGTGTGGGGGGAGGGGCCTCTGGATTGGGAGTTGAGGGCTGTGTCTCAGCCTCAGTTTTGCAACCGTGGCCAGCAACAATCAGCTGTTGTTTCTCTGTAGTACCATCTCACTTCTCTGCTTTCTGCCCTGATGACTGGGCCCTGCAGCCAGCTGGTCACAGGGAGTTCACAGCCATCCCAGGCAGGAATGTTTAGGGAACTCGCTGCAAGAACTCGCTGCTCCTTCTCCCCTCCCCTCCTCCTGCAGGGAGCTCCAGCAGATACAAGAGGCAGCTTCTTTATTTCTCCCAGTCCACCACCTGACACTCGGAGTTCTGACCTGTGGTAACTCTTACGCGCAGATCCCATGCTCAGACATGCTGGTGTGCAACTTGGGTGTTTTTTGTTGAGTTTTAGATGTTCAGCTTATTGTCATTCAAGGGGAGAGATCTGGGGACGTCTCTCACTCTGCCATTTTTCCAAAGATGATGGAAAACCTTCTTAAAGTGACTTTGCCCCAAAGGTCCATTCCTAAAGATCTCCACCAGAGGTCCAACCTCCAAGAACAGAGGAGAAAGAGGGAGTTTCAAGTGGCCAGTCAGTGAAGAGTCACAGAATTAGGTCAGGGCATGTGCAGGTGCAAGCGTCTTAGTCAGTAGAACCTTTCTGGCCCTTTATGTCTACTTGTCCCTCTAATCCTGTGGGGATCAGAAGCCATACCTGGTGGAGGAAGGGAGAAACCAGCATTGTAAAGAGACAGGAAGCTGCCCACATTCCCCTTTCCTACTATAGGCTCTCGCCTATACCAGGCCAAGTTCAGATGCGTTATAGTTTTTATTATTCCTCTAGATGGGACACAATTAATTATTAAAATGAGACTTTCCTGAGATTGAAAGTGAGCAGATCACTTTTCATGATCTTTGAGTGAGCAGATAAGTTATGTGAACTCATCCAGAGGAAACTGTGCCCCCCTCCCTTGGATGGTTTACAGGGGCAGTTGTGGGAGAAAATTAAGTTTGCTTTATGATTGGGCTCTTCAATTTCTACCCTTTCAATTACATCTTGTAAGAGAGGTACATGGTACATTTGACAGGGTGTTGGTAAGAAGGGAGGAGGTGAAGGAGAGCAGGCTGTGGGAAACCTTAAAAGGTCACTGCAGCAGCCAAAGAGGGTGTGAAGAGCAAATAAAGAGGAAGGGTAGAAATAGAGTGCAGAGTGGCCTTTCTGAAATACTCTTAATGAGAGATGGAATAGTTTGGGGTGAATAGCACGGTCATAGGAAGTGATGTCTGGGCTAAAGCAAAGAAGAAAGTAAATTGGTGATGAAGAAATAAGGAAGCTGGGGGCCAGGGCCATCCATAAGATGTGGACACCTCTCAAGATGATGGCAGGACTTGAGAGGGAGAGAAGGGGCTCAACTACAGTGATCAGCTAGTGAGGAATAACAGATCAAGACGACTTCATCAGCCTCAGACAAATAAGGTTTTACAGATGTGAATAAGAGTTGAGATGAAAGGAAGTTCCAATAGCTCAATGAAAGGGCTTGAGAAAGAGGAAGTGAATGGGTAACGGATGCAGAGGAGAAGGAGCAGCAACTTTTGTTGGGTGAGCAATTACAGAATGGGGCTTACAACTGTGGGTCAACCAATGAAAATAGGGATGCAAGGCAAAGATGGTTTGGTCCTTGATAGTCTTCTATGGCCTTGCCAGTCCCAGTGAGGACCACTGGCAGCAGTATCACACAAGAGTGATATCGGGCTCCACTGCAGACTGACTGCTTCAGATTCTCATTTACAGTTTTCCCCAAGTGGTTCTACACATGTTCACAGTTGAGCAGCTTCACTCTAGAGTATGACAAACTCAACACAGCTGTGGCCTAGAAAGAGCACCATAAGGTTATTTCATGTGTCTGGATATTCTTTTCTTCCAGGTGCATTCCAGGGAAGACTACATTGGCCCCCTAGTATATGAAAATAGAGGTTAGGAGGCATTACAAATGAACCAACTACTGGCAAAAATGAGCCACTGGGCACATGTGGATGGGTGTGAATTGCTGTAAGGTATTGGAGAATCTAATCTATTGTGTACCCTTGTGGATGGCTGTTTGGTGGGGACAGCGTGTTTCAAGTGAATTGAAGCCAGTTTCATGCATAGTCAGAATAAATGATTTAAGGGAGTAAGCAAAGACAAAGCCCCAAATACTCTTCCTTTGGTTTTGCTTGCTTCATGCCTGCCATTCCCTCCAGCCTCCAATTCCACAGATTTTTGCTGGGTATGAACCAGGGGCCCCACAGACACTCTAAAATATTGCTTCCAGTTTCCAGAGCCTTTGCATAAACTCTATCATGTTTTAATTTTTATTCTCATAACCACCCTTTCAGGTCAATAGGGAAGATGGGAGATACTGTCTTCATTTACAGCTCTTGAAACGTTGCTCCAAATCCCACAGCTAATAAGTGACCGAGCTGAGATTGTAATCTAGAGTTTCTGACTTCAGTCTGTCTCTGCAAGAAACATGAGCTCTTCAGGGGACTTATTAATTATTTCACAGACATAAGAGTTTGGTGGGCCCTGAACTGTTGTAAAGTGTTTGATTTTCTAATTATGTGAGCAAGGAAATTTGAAATGCAGAACAAGGGCCTTTTTAGTGACAATCTCCCATCCCCAACCTCTCTGACCTCATCTCATGTGCTATTGCAAACAAAATGAGAAGCACCACAGCAATCAGACAGGCCCAATTCAATTGACTTATCTGGGACAGTGTGCAAATAAGACTTGATTTCTTTTGCGGATGAAGAGAACACTCAGGAAAAGCTTAGCCATTGCTTTTCTGCTTCCTCACCTGTGGAGTGTCAACTTTACAAACACCACCTGCTGGTTAATCTAGATGCACACTATGTTAAACATATCGCTGGCAGGAGTCTTAATTTTTAAAACAAGAGTACTAGAAAGAATGAGCCCTCTCACCTTACCCTCAGTGATTCTCCTCTCCCCATCTGTTTCCCCACGTGTCCCCTCCCCCGCCCTTCAGCTCTACTCCACCGTAGTCAGAGAGACCTGGCTAGGAAGGCAGTGGGAGGGAGAAAGGTTTGGAGTCTTTTTATCAGTATTGCTCTACGGATCTGGGCTCTCCCTTTTAGCCACACATTCTGAAAACAAGACGTTTTTCAAACTCCAAGGGAAATAATGCTGACCTGAAGTTGCCTCATTGATATGGGAGATGCCTCTCCCTTTAGCCCCTGAATAATAGTGACAAATGAGGCCAGCTAGCTCCCTAGGGGCATTTTCCTCTGTTGTTTATGCAAACCCTTTACCCAAGGCAATAGAGTTGGTTGGGGATATCACAGACAACAACCTTATTTAAAACATTTTCACTGGGCTTAAGAAGTACCTACCAGAGCCTACAGCTTTTTGCTCTGACAGTAGGCTTATAGTCTTTCACTAGGCTTCTAGTTTTGGTTTTGTTTTTATTTTCTAAAAGACACAATATGGTGACCAGACTCTGGGCCAAAGACCCAGTGATAAGTGTCTGCAGCGCCAGCCTCCTAAAATCAACCAAGATACTGAATTTCTGAGTGGGCTCTTCAAGTAGATTGCCAGAAAAGTCTCTAAACCAAGCATGGACCTTAACCTGCCATCCTTACATAGTCTGAGGCTTTCTGTTGATTTTCCTGTTGACATTTTTCCAGAATTAAAGATGTATGCTACTCAGTATATATAAAAAGAATTGTATTCAAGGGCCTAAGAGTAAAGTCTTTGATGACCGACAGAATAATTTTTTTTTCTTTCTTAGCTTTGTTAGCCATTAAATACTATAATAACTGAAGAAAAACAATAGTAATTATTTATTGAACTCTTATGATGTGCCAGGCACTATGTTAAACCCTTTCAAATATTTCTTAATCACCATAATGTCACATTTATGTAAAGTTACAGGAGCTACAAATTGGTGGGACTGGGATTAAAACTGAAAAGCCCTTAACTTCCATATGTCAGTGACAAAAACATGAGTAAGAAGGGTTCTTTATTATAGGATCATGTGTTTTTCATAACACTTTATAGTGTTCAATGCAATTTTTTAAGTATCATAATAACCCTGTACATCAGGCAGAGCAGTTCTTTTCCCATTTTAAAGGTGAAGAAACTAAGGTCCAGACAGGTTAACTGACTGGCTAATGTTCCAGAAGTGGTAAATACTGGAACAGGGATAAGAACATAGGTCTTCGGACTCTCAGCCCTCACCACACGACATATACTCTTTGCATAGCCTCTCTATTTAGGCAAAGAACCACACGCTAAAAGAGAATGGGACATCACAGAGTCTGCACCTCTCACTTTACGTCTGTGGAAACTAAGACCCAAACATGACTTACTTAACCAAGGTCACCCAATTAGCTAAGAATAAAATTGGCACCAGAAATCAAACTCTTGATATTAACAATTTAATGTTATTTCCACTCTTTCAAATAAAGAAACTTGCAAGTGAAAAAAATTGATAAAAGCAATTCTTCGAGAAAACATTTTTTCCGTTGCTTTGGAAGCACGCAAGGGGCCTTGGTGTGGAGACATTTTTGTCTTCAGTTCTATTGTCAACCCTACAGTATGTACTAAGTGATTTTGTTGAGAGGAGGAAGTTATTAATCAGTAATTGATATTATGGCTATAAAATTATAAATTAATTTGCCCTTGGTGTCACTGTGTATCTTTCTATTAAAGTGTGTGTGTGTGTGTGTGTGTGTGTGTGTGTGTGTGTGTGTGTGTGTGTGTGTGTGTGTGTGTGTGTGTGTGTGTGTGTAATGGAGGCTACATTAGCTCTCAAGGACACTTGCTTTTAAGATTAGAAAACTATCCTCTGTTCCAAGATCGAACGAGTCATTATAGCAGTCAGCACTAGAGGGCGCACCACGAGGAGACCCAGGGACCCACCTGAGCAGCTAGAGCCCGGCCAAGGCAGACGGAGGCGGGCAGAGGAAGGGAAATAATCAGCGAACAGGAACAGTGATTCTTACGGGCCAGACGTCCCAAGCCACACAATGGGTTATAACAAGGTGTGTGTGTGTGTGTGTGTGTGTGTGTGTGTGTGTGTGTGTGTGTGTGTGTGTGTGTGTGGTTTTAGTTTTTGTTATTGTTTTCATACAGCCTTGATCCAGAACAGAATTGAAGTTTCAAATATGGACCCTTTGAAAAGTAGATGTTACTGCTCCACTTCATAGATTAAGAAATCGAGGTTCAGTGAAATGAAATGAGGTGTCCAGAGTCATTAATGCAAAAGTACGTTACTGTTAATCATCCTTCCAAGAGTTTTTCTACTGCACTAAGGCTTTTCCTGCTGAAGACCATCTGATAATTTCCTACTGTCTAATTAAATGCCTTACATTTACAGAATTCTTTAGAATTTCTTTAGCTGAAACTTTGTTATTCCATCACCTTGCCCTTCTAGTCCAGCCAGTCCAATGACTGTACTATCCTCCGCACATACCTTTTTTGGATTCCCTAATTACTTTACTCCAACCTCACCTACTGGAAACATTCTTCCTTTTCTTCATCCACCTCTGACACCACCCTAACTTCATGACCCATAGACTGTGGCAATTTCTCTGGACCTTAGACCATTCCTCTCTGCTCTCAACCGTAGGGTCTGTGGAACCGGAAGAGGTACTCAATAAATACTGGTTCACAGCCAGAATTTGAACCAGGGACTGATAGATGAATAATTGAGATAACGTAAGGACAAGGCTGGCATGGTACCTGGCAGGTAATAAGCCTTTAGGAATCATTTCTAATATTCTTATTGCACTGAAAAAGTTAGGCCCATAGAATTATTGCTCTTGGGGTAAGTTACTATGAGGATGGTTGAGAAGGTAAGTGAGGAGGGTTCCTGAGCCCCTGGCACAAGCCAGAGGAAGGAAGGGAGCCCATCTGCCACCATTGCTGCTGTAACCCCTCCTGCACTTCACCTCCCAAGCTCAGGAGACATCAGCCTCAGACCTGCAGCCCTGGGGAACCATATAGTATTTTAGGATTACAAAGGCCTCACAGGTCACCAAGTCAAGATACCAATCTGGTGCACCAATCCTCTTACTACATCCCTGCCAGTGACCATCTCAACTTTCATCTCTGTCTTAAATTACCCAACATGTTCACACTATCTCTTCATTGCTCTTGAGCTGGGATGGCAGGGTTGGAGACCAAACCCTGGAAGTCATCACTGGATAATGCTTGCAAGATCTTCTAAGTCAACCTCGTGTGTTCTGCATGTGGCCTGCCTGGAGTGAGGATTAACAGGGACATAACCTTGAAAGAGGCTGGAGTTCTTCCCTTCCTCCTGCAAAATGAGTCACCCTTTCCCATTCCCACTTCCCTCTTTGTCCCTCCAGGAGGCAGGGAGAGGCAGGAAAGTTTCACATGTTTATGAATCCAAATTAACACTGGTCCAGGCAGGAAAGGCCCTAAGTCATGGGGAACTGGTGTGGTCGGCGCCACCACTAAGAGCTGGGAGGCGGCTGTCAGGAGAGCTGGCTCACTGCTCTGGCATTTCGAAAGCCAGGGACACACAAATCTGTGTACACTGAGTCCAGAAGCAACACCTCCCAGTTGGCACAGGCCCTCATCAAAGCTTTCAGACTACGGAGTGCTCACTAATGACTGATTTTCATTCTCCAAGGCTCTCTTTACCCTTCATTTCACCAACGTGAAACCTGGGGAGAGAGGTGTCAGCATATCATTCTCTGCTTCCTGAACCCTCCTAGGTTAGCTTTCAGCACAGGGGATCATCAGTGAGGGACAAGTGAATAGAATCCCACTTCCCGCTGTAGTCAAGCACTGGTTACCTGTTTGTCTTGTCTGCCCTTTTCCCTCAGCACACAGCAGGCAAGGCCTTCTCATCCCTGGATGAGTCAGACCAGCTGTCTTCTTCAAAGAGCTGATGCCTCAGAATGGTGCAGTCCTTCAGATTCTCCAGTCCCAACTCTCTCATGAAATTGTACCAGGATCCTGACATCCTAAGCAGACGTGACTCAGGAGCTTATATTATTACCATTTGGTAGCTTATATCTTAATAGGTGCTTGATAAAGGCAAAACAGAATTCAATCTGAGAGTGTGAGTCCATTCTTGGACTGCTGCTCTGCCCCCCAAGACCTCTCTCACCTAAGGCACCCCCCACTCCACCCCTTACTCCCTACTCCCACCCCTTCCATTCTCTCCTGTTGAGGTCTAGAAGCTTCTCTTGCAGGGCTTTGAAACATCACTTGTGAAAAACCTCCCCCACCTCATCATCAGTTCTTCCTAACAACGAATGCTTTCATTGCCTCTAAGACTGGTTCTTAGGCTATTTTTAACTTGTCCTTTCTTTAAAAAAAAAAAAAATTATACCAGAGGAGTTTAATGAGTCCCATTTAATGTTTTCTAGAAAAAGAAAATTTGCAGCCAATAAGTGCTTCTGAATGCCGTGGCTGGCTGGCATACCTCTTAAAACCAGCCTTTTCTCTCCTCAGTACAATAGTTTATTTTTGGACAGCATCCTCTACAAAACATCACAAACATGCCACACTGGGGTTTATCGTTAACTTAATTAGGTGAGAGGTTCAGAAAGAGAACACAGGGTTGCAGAGGGCAGGATGGGGGGAGGAGAGAACACTTGCTGTGAGCGGGTAGTTCCTGCCTCAAGCTGTTTTCAGTACTTCTCACCCCAGGATTCTTTGCTTCTAACCAGTCATTAGTATAAACGATAGGAAGCAAATGGGAGAAAGAATGAGATTTGAGATCTTTGTTAGTTTGACGTAAAACTCATACACACAAAACAATGACAACAACAACAACTAAAAACGAACCAAAAAGAGCTCAGGTGTTCTTGCGGATCATGAGACACAGCAATAAACATCTCAGCCATCCGGTCACACAAACCAAAGTGTAACTCCTGGGTCAAAGTTAATTCCAGGATAAGGTCCTCAGCTGTTCTGCAGGGCAAGGGTTCCAACTCACAAATTACTGCACTGCTCCCAACAGGGTCAGAGCATTCAGGGCATGGCCATTTGCAATCTGGACTTTTAAGCCAAAGCATCATGGAGGATTTCCCAGGCATGAAAGCACAGCCCCAGCCTCCCTGATGCTTACACCCAGCCTTGTGGTTGTTCCAAAGTCTGCTGATTACCTGCCCAGTCACAGCACTTGCAATCTTACCTGAGGCTTGGCCACGGCTTTCCTAGTGGACTTGAAATAAATGCCCTCTGGCCCGAGGTTTCTGCATGCAGTGAGAGGCACGTAAATACAGTCTGGTAAAGCTATCGGTGTGTCAAAGTCTGGGGATAAGAGAGGAGATACTGTAAACTTCTGCAGAGGAAAAACTTCCTCCTTGGGTAGATAGCCCACTCTCTCTGAACTGCATTCGTGTTATTATATGCCATTATTTAGAATCCACACTATTTCAAGCATCCCATGATATCTCAGAAGATAAAAGTGCTCACTCAGAGCTGGTAAAGTGCTGTTGGACTATCTTTGCTAAATAAAAATATTTTTAGGATGCTGAGAAATAAAGAAATTTGTGAATAACAGGAATCAGTTTTAAATTTATTATTTTTACAAAGAAATTTTTGTGGTCAAAATGAATGTGAAATATTTATTATGGTGTGCATAACTTCCATTAATTAATCAAAAGCAGACAAGATGAGAAGAATAGCTCTTTTGAGTTGCCACTCAAGTCTAATGTTCAAAAGGGAAAAAAGCAAAGAATCTTGTGTTTAGACTCTTGACAAGAAATTAAGAACTCAGCAGCTTTATCAAAAAGGAAATAGGTTGAGGTTTTTACTTGCATGTTTGTTAGTAAGACAAAATAATAAAGCCAAGACTTGCATTTTACACACAGTATAAACAAAAATTGTGTATTTGTCCTTATTCAAGAGCTCATTGAACTGAGGTGTAGAAGAGGTCTTGTCACTTGTCCCATGGCTTCAGGATAGAATGGAGTTAAGCTCTGAGCTTACGTTCACACTGTCCCCTCTGCCTATGGGACTTTTGCTGCCTTCTCCACCAGGTGAACTTCTATTCGTCCTTTGGGACCCAGGGAAAATATCATCACTTCTATGATGCCACCCCTGCTACATGAGGCAGGGGACAATCCTTCTATATGTATTTCTGTCTCTTCCCACCAGATCATGACCTTTTCAAGGACCAGGAGTACGCTTCTTCGATATATGTGTTTCAGTAACCAGCACAATGCTTGACTAACAGTTAATAAATACTCAATAAATGCTGAAATTATTTATAATGTATAAAAATAAATTCTTTTTGAATGCATGCATGTCTGGCAATAGTAAGGAGAACAAGTAATAAAAAGTATTGATGGTAGGTATGAATTCATAAATTAATAACTATTAGCTCATCACTGCACAAGAAAAGGGGAGAGACTGAAGAAGCATAAGACAGAGTCTAGGTCCCAGCAGGGAGAGTCCAAAGGACACATGAGAAATAGCAGAGAAAACACAAACAATGGATGCTTATGTCTTATCGTTAATGCTTCAGAGCAGTAGGAGGTGGGCATTAGAGACTGGCACTTTGAGTTCTACCCCCGACCCAAGAGAATTGCCAGAAAGCAATGTTTAAAAGTCAAATAGCTGTCAGGCACCCTTTTCTTGGTTGTTCCTGACCCCACTTTGCACCCACACCTTGTTCTACTTTGTTCTCTAAATAGTCCCACCCTTTTCTAATCTCTCTTCCCTTTTTTTCTTGGATTCTCTGTTCCTCCAGCTCCGATGCCCTTCTTCACTCCCAGTCTGTGACTTCTCTCCTCCTTCCTGGCTGCCCTGGCTCAGATAGACACCCAGCAGGGGCCTCTATCCTGGCATGACCTCCGAACCCTTGCTCATGGGCCAGGGCAGCCCTGAAGGGTTTGTCTCAGTGGCCTGGTGTTCACCCTTTCCCTGACTTGAGAGGGTTTACTGTGAGGACTAAAAGTTATGGAAGAGCCTTGAAAAAGGAGCTGTCTCACCCTGTCACAGCCTCTCAACTCCACACAAAGAAATGGCCTGCTTTAAGCTCAGTGTTTGCAGACTTGGTGTCTCAACTGCCAAACCCCACCCACTTCAAACTTGCTCCCACCATTCTTTTATCCTCTTCTGGTCAAAGATTCTGCTTGCCGTCTACCAGTTTTATGCGAGTGGTGGTTTTCTGATGCCCAATTCCATTTCCCCTGGCTTCTGATCCTCATTTGCCACTGGAACCGTCTAAATGTTCACTTGCCTCCTTTGTGCACCTAGTCCTAGAGCACTTATGAGACAGTAACCTTTGGGTTTAACCAGGCCCCTGGTACCCCACTGCTATTTTATGTCACCCCTGAGCACTTCCCACCACCTATCTAGGTGTCCTGAAAAGCAAAAGGCTTCACGAGAAAGGCAGGTCTTAAAGACTGGGTTAGATTCAGAAAGATAAATGAGAAAGGTTGGCAGGTGGTGAGAAAACCAAAAAATTGGGCATAAGGAAGACGGGTTATTCATGACATGGGATCTTTGGATCAGACTTCTGGGGATTTCTTCCTGGAGCTGGATCATATTTCAGCGCAGCCACTGCCAATGCTATTATCCAAATTAAGGACACCACAGTGCTCAAAACAGCCACCAAGGCAGCACCTAGAGTTCCAGAAGTCACAGAAATCATTCACCTTTGGGCAAATCACTGCTCACTTCATTTATAAATCTCTAAAGAAAAGTTGTAGATTCTGAAGCTTGCATCCTATATGTAATCTTGAGCCGCTGGGCACTTATGGGCACTGCTGTGCTTGATTAGTGCACCAACTATTTGGTACTAAGTGTCAGTTTCATGATCACGCTATTGTGTGGACTGGCAGAAAATTTACAAAGTTCTAGATATTCTGTTGTCTAACCTTAGAGAACTTGGGCAGAGCCAGCTATCTCTAAGTGAGCACATCTTTCAGGAGTAAGTTGATATCAACCAAAATGATAGGTCCAAGTCAAGTGACTCTAATTCAGTGAAGACTAGAAAAGCTGTGGACAGCGTATACCCCAGTACAGAGCCCTGGCAAAGAAGTCAAGGAGAGAGACTACTTATGGAGTCTGCACCAGTTAGCTCTTTCTGGGTTACACTATGATAAACAACTTCAAACTCTCCGGGGCTGATTTCTTGTTCATGGTGTATGTCATTTCATGCGAACAGGAAACGGGACTGTTTCCTCCTATAAGTTCACGTTGCCCTGGGATCTGCTCCCCTGGTTAGAACACTGACCCACATTTTCTTCACTCCAAAATCCAGGCTGAAGGAGCAGCTCTAATCTGGCACGTTACCATTTTCCAGGAAGAAAGAAAAGATAAATGACTAGAACCCACAATGGCTCTAAAGGCTCTTCCTCAGAAGGGGTATGTGTCATTTTCATTCACATTTCATTGGCCAAAGCAAGTCATATAGCCAAGCCTGAGATCACTGGTTGAGAAAGTATAATTCACACACAGAGAAAAACAGCAGATATTGGAAACAACATTAGAACTACTGCAAGGACAGAGCTTGAGCATCAGACCCAGTGGTTTGTAGTTAATGTGTTCAGAAACCACTGTAAGTTTCTGAGACAAACAATGGCACCATAAAGTTGTATTAAAAAAAAAGACATCTACTTTGTAAATAGAGAGGCAGAAAGTCCTATTAAGGGCCTCAGTTCAAGACTATTATATTAATTCAAGGTGAGACCATTGATTTGAGATGAAGATTATGTAGAGGGAAAGAAGAGAAATATTTTGCCAAAATAGTTGTTTTAAAGAAAAAATAGACAGGACCAGCCACATGGATAGGTATGAAGGCTGAAGGGGTATCAGCCAAAGATAATTCCAAGATTTTTCCTCACTACCTGGGCTGTGAGGCCCTGAAACATGTTACGGGGTTGACAGTAAAAACATTCTAAAGATTTCTCAGAATCACAGCACATTAATTATTAAGAATGATATGCAGCAGCTTTGATGTGCCACAAAGAACACTGAATCTGGCCTCACACATCTGGCCTGGGTTCCCTGGTCTCATATTTATTAACTTGGTGGCCCTGGGCAAATCCCTTAACTCTCTGTGCCTGTTTTCGTATTTATAAAAATGGAGATGATTAATCATACCTCACAGAACTCTTTGAGAACTACATTTCTGTGACAATTATTTATAATGATTTATAAGGTATGAATATCAGCATTCTGGTTAGAAGGGCTTCCTTAGTCTAACCTCCCGACAGTGATTATATACTATCTTGGGTTGCTGGGGCTTAAGGCAGACCACCACTTCGCTTTTGGATTCTATTTAGATGTTTCCCTGTCAAAAACGTGGGAGGAAAAAAAAAACCTGGTAGGGTAGCCAGATAATATAAACCATGGATCATAACCTCGAGTGTCTGGAGTAACCAGATAGGTAGTTTAAACAGTTTGGGTATAAAAACTTTAGGTATTTTCACAGGAAACATTATGATATGGTGCAAAGAAAGTGTTCACAAAATGATAATGGGCAATTGACCCCTCTGCTTCAAAAGCAGAAACATTGAAAAGTGGCAGAGGCCTCATGAACAGTAGGGTAAAACCCAGCTGAAAGGGGGGCAGCTGGTATTTGACCCCAGAAGGATTTTGTTGTTCAGGAATTACTCCAGGTTTGACAGGTATGAGGAGGGGGTTTGAGGGTCTGGGTGAAAAGATAAATGAATTAAGAAGTATACATTGGCAGCTAAAAAATAGTCGTGGGGATATAAAGTACAGCATAGAAAACACAGTTGCTAATATTGTAATAACTGTGTATGGTGTTGGGGGGTACTAGACTTATGGGGGTAGGAAGATCACCTCATAGATTATATAAACATCTAACCACTATGCTATTCATCTGAAACTAATATAATATTGCATGTCGACTGTAGTAAAAAAAAGTAAAAAAAAAAATTAAGTGCTGAAATCTGGATGTTTACATCACATTTCCAGATTATTAAATATTGGCAATTAATTAATTTTTTTTTTTAGAAAACCCTCTGTTGCTAAAACACACCTGTAGGCTTTGGGTCTATGCTCTCACCCAGGCACCACAAAAAGAGGAAGGCGAAAAACAGCTCATGAAACTCTTACTCCACCAGCAAGAGAGAAGAATAGAGATTTTAGGAGATGAAGCAAACATTAATGAGGAAGGTGGCAAAAGGAACTGTCTATTAGTGTGCTGGAGATAAACTTCAAGGGGATGTCAGGGAATCTTGGGAAGGGAAGGGATCTGGTAACCTATCTCATGTATTCAGATTTAGATCTAGACTCCTGGCCTTTGTCCCTGCCTGGGCTGAACAAGGACACTGACTTTCAGAATGATCAGGAACAGTGATGGGACAGCTGCCTCCTCCTTTATGTCTCATTGTTCAAGGAGCACCTCACAATCTCTCAGTCTAAACTTATTTTCAAATCTTCCCCAGGCCACACTGTTTTGAGGACCTATCACAAGAAGTTGCAGATACAATAATCTTTCAAACCCAGAATGCTAGATTTCACCCCTGAGTAAGAGAGCTCCACAGGCTGGCTTCTCTCTTCCTGTCCTTATTTCTCTCTCCAGCTGAAGCCCTGCTCAGCCTCATTTTGACACTTAAAGTTTCTGGCTGTGTTCATCCTCTCTTCCCACAGGTGGGGACTCTGAGAAGACATCCTAACCGAGTGAGTTCTTTGTGAATTTTTAAAGATTCAACTCACCATTTGGAAATAACAATTCCTCTTCCTTCCTCTTTTCAAATGAACACACAAATTAGTTTGCTTTGGGGGCTGGTTTTGTTTTGTGTTCTTTCAAAGTATTGCCCAATTTCTTTTTATGGTGGTTTTCTCAGTATTTTTGTGTTATTTCAACTTTCCATTGGCAAAACTATAATTAAGATTCCCACTTGCTATTTTTATGTCACATCTATGTTCTTTCACTTCATTTAAGCTTTTTCTTTTAGCCAGATTAGAATACATAGCAAATTTACTACATGACAGTTTTAAAGTAATGTTATGAGGAAGTAAATGTTTAATTTGCTCTTATTCTTTTCATTATTGTGTTACTTTGCTTAAATATTTTCCTTAATGCAGGTATAATTTAGGACTCTGGATTATTATTTTGCAATTTTGTTTGCTTGTTAACTCATGTCACACTGTTTTCCTTTTCCTGCTTGTTAAGGGACTAACAAAAAGATAATATTTTTCCATTAAGATTCCTCTTCTGCCACATAAACTACAAGGTACTGTTTTAGTAAAAAGTCTGAATTTGGAGACTCTGAATATGAATGCCTTTCTCTATTTAGAAAATCCTTAGAGAATAGCATGATATGAAAAAATCTCTTTCTAGGAAAAAAATTCCTGAGTTTATATTAATTAGAAATCTGGAATAATTAATTAATTAATTCTCTAAAACATAACTATTGAATGCTTATTATGTGTCAGACACTATTCTAAATACATGGGATACATCAGTGAGCAAGATAGATAAAATTTCCTATTTTTAAAGGGCTTATATTCTATCAGGAAGAAATAGATAGTAAACAAAGTGTGTGTGTGTGTGTGTGTGTGTGTGTGTGTGTGTGTGTGTGTGTGTAAAATAAGTAAGTGATGAGTGCTCAGAGGAAAATAATAAAGCAAAGTAAGAGGAATGGGAGCAGGCAGAGCATTTTGACTTTAAATATAATTGTCAGGATATGCTTCCCTAATTAAGTAATATTTTTTGGCGGGAGATGCTAATCATATAAGAACCTAGCAAGACATTGTAAGAACTTTGACTTTACTTTGAATAAAATGAAGAGCTGTCACAGGGTTTGGGCAAAGAAATGAGCCAATTAGATTTACATGATAAAATGATCACTTTGGCTGCTGTTGAGAATAGACTGCTGGGAGGAATGGAGCAGGGGTGGAAGCACACAGACTAGTTACGTGGCTCATGAGTTAACCAAGGAAATAGATGAGTGTGAATAGAACCAAGATATAACAATGGAGGTATTTAGAAGGTAGAGCCAATAAAATTTCCTGATGGTGTCAATATAGGTTGTGAGAGAAAGGGAGACCAGTCAAGGTGGACTCCAAGGTTTCTAGCCCAAGGAATTGGAAGGTTAGAGTTGCCATTTGCTGTGAAGGGAAAATTTGTGTGGATTGCAAAGGTTTTGAAGGGAACTCAGGAGTTTGTTTTTGGGCTTTGTAAGTTTGAGATATCTATCACATGAGAAAGCAGATAAGCAGTTAGAAATGCAAATTGGAGTTTATAAGAGAGGACTATGCTAGAGATATAAATGCAGTTGTTGGCATTGAGAGGAAATTCAAAGCTGTATGAGTAGATGAGATCCTCAAAGGAGTGAGCATGGTGTTTTGGAAGGCAAGAGAAGGCAACTTGCCAAAGAGAAGGGAGTCAATGGTGCTCAGTGCTGCTGAGAGATCAATTACGGATCAAGAATTGATCACTGTATTTAGCAAAGTGGAAGCCATCAGTCACCTTGGCAAAATCATTTTCAGTGATGCATTGGGAGTAAATCCATGATTAGATTAAGCCAAAGAAAAAGTGGGAAGAAAGGAATTGAAGACAATAAGTATAAACAATTCTGAGATGTTTAGATGCAAAGATTTGAGGAGTGGAATAGGGAAAGCAAAGTCAAGAGAAATATTATTCCTTAAGATGGGAGAAATAACATTTTTTAAAAAAATGGTGATGGTAATCATCCAGTAGAGAAAGGAAAATCAATGATATAGGAGATGGGGACAATTGCTGGAGTTATGTTTTGAAATTGGGTGAGATCTGGTGCAAAAGAGAAAGGACTGGCTTTCAGTAACAGCAAGGATAGTTCGTCACTAGTAGTGGCAAGCAGAAAAGCAGAGAATATGGGTACAGATCCTCCAGCGGTTGAATCTGGTGTTTCCTTCTGCTTAAACAAAAAAAAAATCCCTAGTAAAGGGAACACTTAGTCCAGTGCTACAAAATGAGAAGCATTGGTTTACCCGGATAGGCAATTCTAATTCACTCTCCGAATCCATTTTAGAAGGTAAAGATCAACTTCTTCCTTCTCATTATGGTTGATTAAGACATGTTAGTTTCTTTCTAGTTTCAATTTCAACATATTACTTCTAATTATAGCAGTCTGGCAATTTCCCTTCCTCTTTGGACCTTTTGGTACCTCAATACTCATGGCGAGCTACCTCACACACTCCACTCAGTTCCACTTCCTCTACTTGTTCTCCTCCCTCGACATGATCATTTCTAGTCTAGTCTCCAGCATTTCAATTTCCTCAGCTGTAAAGAAGAGCGATTGGTTCCCACCTTTAAGCCCAAAGGTTTAAGTAAGACTAAGAAGTGAAATGGTTTGAATCCATCTGAAGAAACAGAAAGAAGAGGCAAGTGTGGGATGTAGCACAGGAGAAGTCAGGAATTTGGTTTTGGACCTGTAAAATTTGGGATACTGATTCGATGTCAAAGTGAGACAAGCAAGTCAGCAGTTAGAAACACAAATTGGAGATCAAGAGAGAGAACTACACTGGAGATACAAGTTGTTGGCATAGAGAGGGAGTTCAAAGCCATGTGTCTGGATGAGCTTCTTGAAGGGAATGAGTACGGTGTCTTGGAAGGCAAGAGAAGGCAAAAGACTACTCTTACCATTTGGTAGGCTGAGCCCTTATTGTATAATTTCAAAGCATTTTATGTATATGAGCTCCCATCTTATTATTGTATATTATGTCAGCTGTGACATTCATAGAGTCACAATACATTAAGAAATCTGGTCATACTTGTAATTTGGGGACAGACATAATAGTAACATTTATTGAGCAATACATATGTTCTAGGCACTTGATTAAACCCTTTCTATATGTCATTTAATCCTTAGCCTCACAATAACTGGAGATACACATTATCATCTCCATTTAAGAAACTAAAAGAGTGTGAGAGAGGCTCAGATAATCTGATAATTAGCATCTCTTCAGCTCTTCAGCATTACTGCCACTTTCCAAGCAAATATATTATACATTTATTTATGTATGGTTATGCAGGTACATCCAGATTTAGCCCTGTCCCCTCAAAGCTATTCTTCACCTTACAAGAACATGATTTACATCATGATGTTATTCAAAAGCTACCCCAGTGTATTTGGGATCAATTTATAAAGCTTTATTTCTGTAAAAATTTTCAACATGTTTACAGATTATTGAAATTCACATTGTTTATCGCATGTTGGACGCTCTACCCGGTAATGGAAAAAGGAAGAATGCAAAATCACTCCGCCAAGGAGCTCAGATTCTTCTTTAATAGGAAAGTCATTCATTCATTCATTAATAAGTATTTTCATTCATTCATTTGTTCATTCATTCATTCATTAATAAGTATTTTTGAGTGCCATAGGACAGATAACACACAGGTAAGCACAAATCAACTTAGAATTACAGTACTTGTTATAAAGAGATGCACATGTAATGGTCTTCATCTTGCTTCATCCTTTTAGACAATATTGTAAGTGCTTGGACCTCTAGAGTCAGGCTGCCTAACTTAAAACCTAGCTCTGCCACCTAAAGGCAATGAGATCTTGAGCTACTTATACAACCTCTCCAGGCCTTTGATTCCTGTCTAAAAAATGAGAATAGTGATAATATCTATCTGATAGTGTTGCCACAAGGACTAAAAGTGAATATGTAAAGCACTTAGAGCTGTGCTTGGCCCATCATAAGCACTGTAGCTGTTTTATTATTAGTGTGATACAGAATTACCATGTGCTGGAACAGTTGCCATTCCTAAGCATAACAACTCAGCAAAGGACAGTAAGTGCTCTGCAAGGTTCTTTTGAATAGCACTTCCTTGATGCCTTATTGTGTTTTTGCCACCTCACCCCTGTAGTCATGTTTAGTGTAGCCTCAGATTCCTTTTCTATCATATTTCTTAATGCTGAATCTGATGTCAAATCAGTTATTGCCCTTTGCTGCCTCCTTCCCATTTGTTTTCCTTGGGGAACAGGGGAAGCTGACAGCTCTTTGCATCCTAGAACATTAGAGTGATCTTCCATTATTTGTCATTGGTAGAGCTCTTATCAATTAAAAGAAATCTTTTATTATTTTTTATCAAAGTAATATGTGCTCAATATAAAAATAATTCAAACATACAGAACTTTGCAACAGAAAGTGAAAGGCATTGGTAATCTCACATAAAAAGATAACCACTGTTAACTGCTTGTTATGTATGTTTCCAGATTTCTTCTAAGCAAATACTTAATAATATATATGAGGATGAGAAATACAAAAACAAATAGGATCATACTTATTCATATTGCTCTGCAATTTGCTTTTTTCTCTTACAGGTTTTAGACATTCTTCCATGTTGGTACAAATAGATCTTATTTTTATTAATAGCTTCTGAAGGTTTTCTTCCACAGAACTAGCATAATTTGCTTAACTAGTTTCCCTACTAGGATTTTGTTATTAGACATTTACACCATTACACTTTTCTACTATCATAAACAATGCACATTTTTTTTGTACACAGGTATTTCTGAAATACATAAAATTGGCATAAATATGTTCAAAGTATAAACTCCTAGATGTAGAATTGCCTGGTGAAAAAGTACAAATATTTATTTTATCAAAAATTGACAGAAAGTCCTCCAAAAAGATTAATCCAATTTACACTCACAGTTACAGTGTACGAGAATGCGTGTTTCTCCACATTTGTTTCCTGAACATAACTTTTTTTCTTTTCTCAATTTATGCCAACCTTGAAAACACATTTTTCTCAAATCTAGAATCATAGTTTAAAACTTATGGGAGATCAAAACATGGAACAAAGTGTTTTTACAGACAAACATTCCAAATTAATTATAACAGTGGGGTGTTTTCAATCAAAATATCACACCACTAGATGTTAGCAGTTTTAAAACTGCTCTAACCTCCCAGATCAGCAAATCTGGTACTGTGATTAGATCACTTGCCACACAACTACTGCCCACACACCTTTTTGGCTGGGTGTGTGGAATAGAAGAGGCTGCTGGCATGAGGGACAGGGCAAGGAAGGTGAGAAAGCAAGAGAAGGTCAGAGGGCTCAAAATCCAGTGTCATCTTGTAACCTTGTCTAAGACCATCCCTTGAGTGTGCTCTGTACCTGTCTATTCATAGTCCTCCCTGCCAGTGTGGCTCTTTATTTCCAGTTCCTGATGAACAGATGCTCACCACCCAGTTGTATCACTCCCTTCTCTCTGAAGCGTTCCTGAAACCTGAGAACATCACTCTCTTTAATGCCTCACTGCATCTGAACCCTCACCTTCCTGAGGATCTGTAGAATTGTGTGTACCATGCTTATGGAGATTTTAGGTATGGAGTAAAAGTTGATTGAACATTTACTGACTTAAGGAGATCTTGGTAGAAGAGAGGCGAAACTTCCCATTGTTCACAGAAATGGGTAGGGTCAGATAAAAGGAGATATATATCCAAGTATTTGGCCGGAATTATTTGTCTTGTTAAAAACCAACAATTCCAAACATCGCTCCTGAGTTTTCTTCTTGACCCCTGCTTCTCCCCACCCAAGAAAGAGACCGCAAATATGTGTACTTTGATTTTACAACAAAATCAAGAGGCAAGACTATAATGTTGGAAAACACCTGTTGGGAGAGGCCAAGCTTTCATTCGCCAGCTTCAGATACAGGACGCTTTTTGGCAAAAAAGAATAGAAAAAAAAAAAAAAAAGAGTAGATTCGGATTCAAGAAGAACCGATTCTCCAATGTATCTGTAATAGCAGAAACAGAACAAATGGAGGCTGGGAAATATTCGTGCCGAGATCAAAGTTGTGTGTCTCCACTCCCGGGTAGTGAGTCCTGTCTTCAGACTTGGAAGTCGCTGAAATGACTTTTGGGCAAAGACCCCCCGCCACCACCACCACCATTTCACTGCGTTCCTCCTCAAGTCTTAGTCTCAGAGTTGTAGTCAGCAGGATGGACCTGGGAAGGGCAAAGGTCCCTGACCTGGCCTCGCTCCCGGCTGAGGACAGGGGCTGCCTGGCGCCGCGCCCCGCCCAGGTGGGCGTTTGACAGCAGGTCAGGAACCGCGGTCCCCGCCGCCGCGCTCTGCACCTGCTTGGCGCGGAGCCGCCTCTCGCTCCCGGCCCGCGGCCCGGGGCCCCCTGAAGCCGCTGCACAGGCAGCCCCGCTCAGCCCGCCCCCCGGGCCGCGGAGGCGCCCGGACCCTCGCCAGGCGCGGCGGAGCCACCCGGGCGCAGCGCTGGGCGTCACATGCGGGCCCGGGCCCGCGCCATTGGCTGCGGCCGAGCCAGTCGCGGCGCTCGCCGGCTGCGGTTGGTCCCGGAGCGGCAGCGCCTGCCCGGCCTGGAGTCCATGTTCCGCTTTGTCTAATTCCCCCCGTTACAGAGTCATGTGCTGCTGCTCCGGTCGCCGCCGCCGCTGCCGCCGCCCGGGGTGCCCCGGCTCGTCCGCCGCGCTTCGAGGTGGCCGCCGCGGGCGCGGCCGCGGGAGCAGGGTGCAGGGCGCCGCGCGCCTCCGCCGCCGCCCGCCGCAGGTGATGCCGCCGCCGCCCGCCTCCGCGTAAGCCGTGGCTCGGCGGCCGAGCCGCCCCGGCTGCCCCCAGGTGGGTGCGCACCTCCCGGGGCAGGCGCTGCACAGGTGGGAGCCGCGCCGGGGCGCGGACGACCTGTCCCGCGGCGCGTCGGCCCGAGCGGGGCTGCGAGCTGGCGGCGGGGTCCGCGGGGCACGGGCGGCCGACAGCTCCCTGGGCCGGGCCGGGCCGTGCTCCCGCCCCGATCCCTCGGGCCCGGAAGGCTGTTGGGTTTGGGCGATTGGAGTAGCGGGCGCCGCGGGCGGTGGGCCCTGCGGGGAGAGGGGCCGGGCGCCCCTCCGCCCCTCACCCGCGCGCTCTCTCCTCTCTCGCTTCCCTCCGCCCAGCTGGGAGGGCGGGGAGACCCGGGGGTGGCTCGGCTGATTCCTTCCCGAGGTGGGTGTTGGGTGTCTGGCCTTGCTGGCCGGGTGCCCAGGAGGTGAACCCGTTAACTTCTCTAGAAACGCCTCCCCGTCGCCCCCTTTCCGCGCCGGGTGGGTTGGGCGGGGAATCCAGGACCGCGCCCCGCCCCCAGCTCCGGGAGGAGGGAGCCGGGCCCGCAGGTGCACCCAGCCCGCCGCGAGCCATCTCCGGGTTGGGTACCGGTATAATCCGCTTCTAGCTTGTTTGGAAGCGTGGGCACTTGGGAGCAGGACTTCTCCTCGAATCCTGTCTAGGGGCTTGGAAAGGAAGAGGATTGGGGCGGGGGGTGGGCAGCTGCCCGGAAAACCATTACCTCCTCTTACTGGAGGGTCGATAGGGGCCTTCCTCTTTCTGGGGTCTTTTATTTGGGGTATTTCTTACGGATGAAGAAATAAGGGGTTTTCTTTTGTTTTGGTTTTTTAAAAAGCCAGCTGCAGTGAAGAAAAGCTGCCTCATGTCGAGGGGAGGACAGGTAGGTCCCTATGGCGAGGGAGAGGTGGGATGTGGGGTCCCACCGGGTACGCAGTTGGGGGTGTGTGTCATGGGTGGGGGAGGTAGGATTTCCGAAAAGAAAAGCTCAAAGATGATAGGGAGGGATCTCTTAGGATGTAAACAGAGAGATGGGAAATAGATATTGGGAAGTACTAGCGGGCTGTGGGCCCCACTTGATCCACTTGGGCTCATACATGGTTCCCTTTGCTTTGTATATTTCTTCCTTTCCTCCCTGACTTTGAAACATATTTTTTGTTGGGCAGAGGAAGCTATGAGGACATATTTTGAAAGAGATACAGTAGTAAAGAGAGAGCTGACGTCTGGAAATTTTCCTTGGGCGCTTTGATAATAAAATTACATCCACTCACCATTTATTGAGCACCTATTATGTGTTCTGTGCTAGACGTTGAAAGAGTCTGGACAAGCAGGGAATTCCCATCTGTGTAATGGTGAGGTTGTTTACCTCATAAACAACCAAAGGGCACTTTCAAGTGCCAAGAATGTCTGATTCAGACCTTCCCCGCCAAAGCTTCTGGGGCCTTTGCTTCTTACAGACCTGTGGGAAGAGTTCTGCACCATACTGGTAAATGGGGTCTTCAGAGAGCATTTGTTTATGCAGCTCGTAAATACCAAGCACCTACCATCAACTAGGACAAGATTAGAGTTGTTGCTTCCCCTGTCTTTGACATTAAAAATGCAGTAACAAACTAGAAAAGATCCTGAGATGAAAGGTAGGTAAAGAACAGATCTGGCAAAGATGATTTGGAGCGTCTGGTTATTTAGGGAGCCTCCCATAACAATTAGGTAGTCCCTGGAGCTGAAGAAAAAAAAATTCAAAATCTTGAATTGTCATGATTTATATATTAAAACATTTTATCTTAGACTTGTCTCATTTGTACTGAGGTATGTGAGTGTACACATTGTTGATTAAAACTTACCACCTCAGAAGGTTGAAGAAGAAACTCCTTAGGGGACCCAGTCCCCCAGTCTCTTCCATTACCATGTTGAGTAGTGTGTGATGACACAGTAAACGTATTGAACCATAGTCTCATCTTTTTCTCCCTGCCAAGGTTTACAGAATTTTTAAAACTTGGTCAAAACTTGGCCTTTTTCCTTTAATTTTTATATTGTGGAGGGTTTTTTAAATGATTAATTTTGGAAAATTTTGATGTGTTTGTCATGTTCCAATAGCTAAGTTGTTTTGGTAGCTGTATTTTGGAAATTAGACTTGGTTCAGCCTCAGTATTATAGGTAAATTAGCACTAGGAATAAAAAATAAAGTTGTATCAAAACTCATGATCACATATGTTCTTGAAGTGGTAGTTGGTAATAGATTTCACATCTTTTTCACGTATATTTGGAGCTACTGTTTGATGTATTAAGCAACAGCAGTCAATATTGAGTACCAGCCGTAATAAGCAGAGAACTAGCCAGAGTGGTTGCTGTGATGCCTTATAAAGGAGGAAAGGATTCTTGAACCAATAGAGGGCAGGTAAGACAGGTGCGTTTGAGACTACCACTAGAAGAGAATGATTGCATTTCTCTAGGAGGTCAAGGGATACTGACATGGAAAGGGTGTTTGGAGCCAGATGGAAGTGTTGTGTGTGTGTTAGAAGCAGGAAGGAGCACACACTGGGGGAAGCTTTGAAGTCTGTAATGGATCAAAAATCATAAATAGGTTTGCCTGGCTGTAGCAAAAACATGACTACTCATAAAGGAAGGTAGAGGGTATCTAGTTAGTGGAAAATTTGACCCACAAGACAGTGGTGTTAATCATTTGCTTCAAGAACAGTTCTCAACAGGGGGAGGTTTTGCCTCCCAGTAAACATTTGACAATGTCTGGAGACATTTTTGCTTATCAGAGCTCAGAGGCAGATGCTACTGACATCTAGTGGGTAGAGGCCAGGGATCCTGCTGAATATACTGTAATGCCCAGGTTATTGCCCCACAACGTAGAATTATTCTGCTAAATGTCAGTAGTGCTAGGGTTGAGAAACCTTGCTCAATACAGTGAATGAAGAGGCCACTGTGAAGTTACATCTCAGAATAGGCCTTGAAGGAGTTGGTTCTTGACATGTGAGGAAAAACACTGAGGTTAGGAAGCCAATCTGTGAGACTTCTGCTGTGCTTAGGCCTGACGTGGTTATTATCTGAGCAAATTCTAATAAGAAAGGGGCATTTTCAAGATATTGTGACAGGCGAGCTAGCAGGGCACTATAATATTGGGGAGTCATAGATTCAGAACTGGAATCTTAGAATAACCCTGATCTAACTTAGTGCATTCTTATGCTTGCTAGGCAGCCTCTTTAAACTCCCCAGGGAACAGGGTACTCTATTATGAGTCCTCACTTAACATCTTGAATAGATTCTGTGACTTTAAGCAAAACAACATAGAGTAAAGCCTGTTTTACCATAGGCTAATTGATACAAGGAAGAGTTAAGTTCCTATAGCATGTCATCATTGTTACAATGAAATGACTTTGAATGAAATGACATTATTCAAGGACCTGCTGTACTTTTGAAGGCATGTCATTATATCTTTGGACTGCATGTATGAGTATTATTTGAGCTGAAGACTGCCTTCTTGAAACTTTTTCATTGATTCTATTCCTTTGGAACTACCAACTTCCACAAGGTGGCTTTTTGAATGTACAAAGACAGTGTGATGTCTCTCTCCCACCAATTAACTTTTCTCAGTGCACAATAATACCAGCTCTTTTCACATCCTGCATGGGACAAGATTTCTAGGTGTCTTCCTCAGTTTGTTAGCATCTCATGGAGAGTAATGAGTGACTGGAATTGAACATGGTAATTGAGATGTGATCTGGTCAACTCTGTACAGTATGACAGCTGTTTCCTGAGACCAGGGCATAAGCATCTACTTATTGCAGCTTAAACTTACAAAACTGCCTTAAAAAAAAAAAACCAAACAGTGCCTAGTACAGACTAATGTTAGAGGTTCTAGTCAAAACTGCTAGATAGTCAAAACTACTGTATGAGCTGCTGCATTCTGTATTCATTGGGCAATTTTTTTTTTCTTTTGGCGAAGTTGAGTAGAAGTCTTTTGGTTTGTTTTTGCCCCATACAGCACTATCCTGATTATTATTTAGGGCTTTTGAGATTTTAACAACTTGATTCTAGTGGAATGGCTTTGCCAAAAGTTTTGTAGTCACTAATATTAATACGACATGAGACCTAGTAGTTTGGGACTGCTGGTCCTATTTGAAAGGTAGGGGTGCTGAGTGATAGCACTGAATTGCAGGGGTTGGTTAGCCCTTGGTTCAGAGAAAATTCTTGGCCAAGCTTCACTGCATTTATACTTGCTAATGTTTGCACGTTGGGTACCCTTTTGAAATTATTTGAATCTGTTGCAAACTTCTGAAATCTGTACTCTGTGCTCTGGGGTCTTTGTAATTCTGTTAAGACATTTAACAGAGAACTTTTAATGTTCTTTTCAAATATGAAGCTTGCCAAATCTAAGTTGCTTTTGAAATTTGTGAGGAGGTAAACAGGATAACTGGTACTGGGAAAAACCACATGCGAATTTGGTTCCCACTCAGGGTAAGCTTTTTTTTTTTTTTTCTTTTTTGCTGGTGTGCGCAAAATAATTAGTGACAGCTTTACATTTGGAGGAGAGAAGATTGGGGATTAGAAACAAGCTATTTTCCCACAACTGGGCTTTAGCTTGTTGCTGTGTAGTTTCATACTTATCAGATTTCATTGAGAAGATATTAGGAAATTACCATTCTCAGATGTCTTTTGAAGCCTGCGGGTCAGAAATCCTAGGTGACTTAGTGCCAAATTTTCCAAATATTCTAGCTCTCTCCAACAAACTAGATTTAAATTATTTGGTTCTGGTGGCAGTCATTCAATAGTGTAGAGAGTGTTAGAAAAAAATTCCAGATCTCATAGCCTATATGTGCAATCTCTTTGTTAAAAATGTTTATTCTGCCCCAATCCCTTGCTGTATGTTGTCTGTCCAGATAGTACAGTGTGCTTGTTCTCACTTCTGAACTGGTCCACGTGTGAAACCTCTCTGTATTCTCTGGAGATGAAGGATATTCCTATGAGTAGAAGGGATGTTACGTGAATATATGAGATTTCTTGAGGGGGAAGATATTTAAGAACCTTTAGATATTGTTCTTTCATACTTTCAAAGACTATCAAAGGTGAAGTCATTTTGAGATTAAGGATACAATGTGTCATTTTGAATAGAAAGGGAATTTTATAGATGAATCAATACTTGAGTTTTATAAATGAGAAAATCAAGGCACAGTGAGATGGTATTAGCTGCAGCTTACACATGTGACAGAGGAAGCGTTTAACTCCATCTGCCTTAAAGGCCACAAATAAAGATTTTTGAGGATAAAGATTTCTCCTTTGCTTAGAGGTGTGTAAACAGTGGGGTCCCTCAGGTCTTGTTTACGTAATTGCTCCAAAAGAAGGAGGACACAGTGGAATTTCTAGGTTTACAGATGGCAGTAAGCTCTTTGGAATTATGAAATATCTAACCAATGGGAATTTACTCCAGGGAAGCTGTACTGGGATATATTAGTCATCAGAAAATTTGCAGGTGAGTTTCCTTGCGGGCAAATACGAGCTCAAGTATTAAGAAGGAAGTTATGGAACTGTCTTAGGATGGTGCTTTGATGGGAAAACCCAGGAAAAGTCTTCAAAAATACTTTCACAATGTCCCACTTGCTTTTGCAGATTACAAAGGACAGGAAATGTTAAGCTTCATCAAAAAGATTTGGAAGCAAAACAGAAACACAGTCTTAGTTTCCACTGTGATTTGTTCAAAGTGTGGGTCCCCGTCTTTAGGAAAGACATCAGAACCAGCAATGTAATGATACCTAGAAAGCATAGATATTTTTGCTGGAATGTAAGCACTATGAGTACTTACAATTGTTTTTTTTTTTTTCTCGTTGTTGTTGTTTTTAATAAAACTATTAGGATTTCTAACATCAGGAAAGAAGATAGCTGGGAAATGTTATTGACACCCATGAAACCATTGGCAGGGACAAAGGAAACCTGGATTGGTGACCTAATTCCAGCAAACCTGAATGTATTTCAGTTGCTGCTTCCTTGTCTCCACGCTCCAGTACTCTTGTGGGGAAGGCAGGGATGTATCTGTCCTTTTCTCCACTGATTTCCCTGTGTCCCACATATGGCAGGCCCTTCATTTATGTCTGTTGCCTGAAGGAATGCATGAAGAGCTATGCCTTAAAGCTTTATAAGACATAAATTAAAGATGAATACAAAAAATATGGTACCAGTTTTTCTTAACTCTGGCTGGCATCAGAATCAGTCTGGAGAAAGCATAGTGTCCATCTGAAGTTGGGAATCCTCATATGAGGAAGGCCAATTTATAGGTGTATTTTCTATTGCAAGGGTGGCAGGCACCCCTAATCCTCACATTGTTCAATAGTAACTTTATTTTAAATTTACATGAGCCTAGACCCTTGCCCATTCCTATTGAATCAGACTGTCCAAGAGTGGAGTTTCAGTTTGAAAAGAACCTTCACCACCCCCAAGTGATTCTGATTTGCTACCAAGGCTGAGAACCACCATCTGACATAGTTGTACATGAAGGCTGGACACTGTCTTTAAAAAGGTCTTGAAACATTTATGACTGTCCAGATCTCTCAGAATGGAGCCAATACAGATTTATTCTCACCTCATTGGTATAATATCACACAATTGGTTATTAAGACCAACAAGGACCTTTAAGGATAAAGCTGTATCCTTGGAAGGTGATGACTAAGACAGTGGATGTGCCACAGTGTGGCCCATGGAGCTTCCATGAGACACTGCATCCTGGAATGGATGGCATGATGGGCCCAACTGGCAGTCATTTCCAGAATGGGTCCATGATGACTTTTTGCACCAGCCTGTGTAAAAATAAAAATCAAGATAATGCAGCAAACTTTTCAGGTTTAATTATAGTGCTAAATTTATTCAATTTAAAGAATTTTTGTTTGTTTGTTTGTTTGTTTGTTTTTAAAGCTTGGGTTATCCTTTCTACTTTGAGGGGTTAATTTTTTTTCCTTGTATGAAAGGATGGCAATGGTTTGCTTTTGGGGTCATTCCTTGGTCACCTAAAACCTAACAATTTTATGACAGTATTGTTTTTGAAGTTTTACTTACCTATATAATAAAAAATCTAGGAACTACTGCTCTGAGGTTTTCAAGATGTCTGTATCCTCTTGACACCTGCTATTGGGAAAGGCTCACAAATATCAATGTTAGATTTCATTATGAACATTTCATTTCTTAAAAATGTTTTTACTTTCCTTCTCTGCTTGCTGGTAATAATTAGGAGCATTGCCAGAGAAGGCTTCAGTTCCCCAGCAACCCATAAATTCCATAGCTAAATCTCAGCATCAGCCGATCACTGCAATGCATTATACAAAGCAGGGAGAAGAAAGGAAGTGCAAGAAAACCTCTTTCTCTGAAAGATGTTGACCACCAGAAAGCTGCCTCTCCAGATGTCACACAATGTAGACGGGACACCTTCATGCCTATTACCTTTGGTATGAAGTGCAATCAATCAAAATTCTCTTCACTGATTATTCGCAGCACAGTTCTAAGAAATGTTTAAAAATTAAAATTCTTTGGAAAATGGCCTCCCTACTGAATACGTTTTTAAAAATCAGGTTTTTTTTTTTCTAATCAGATATAACTAGTATTTTTTAAAAACTTAATGGTCAAGAAATAAACAATTTATGGAATACCCAAAGTTAATAATAGTAACTATTAGTCATCTACCTATTGCTCACACCTATGACCTGGAATTTACCCACATTCTCATTTAATCCTCAAAACAATCTGGAGTGGAAGGTGGACTTTTTCCCACTTTACAGATGACATAACTGAGACTTGAGAGGTTATGTGATTTGCAAAATATCACACAAGTGGTAGAGGTGGGATTTGAAACCTGTTTATTTCAAAGCCCATTCTCTAATGCTATTTAGATTTCTTTATATTCATTTCACAATACCTGTTAAAATTTTTGTTTAAAAAAAAAAAGAACCAGATTTTGAAGTATAACGGAACCTTACAACTTGTCTAGTTCATGCTCCTCACTTATGGATCAGATCTGAAACGTGGGAACATAGCTGAGAAGAATAGTGCTGAAGTGGTGCCCAGGTCTTCAGGCTTCCATGCTGGTGTTCTCATCAGTAAACAGTAGTTTTTAAAAATACCAACCCGTTGGTAACATCACTTATGTGAAAATTTATGCTAGCATTAAGAGGGTAATTTAAAATCACTTGTTTTAGTGCTTTCTAGCCCTACTGTCTTTTATCACAAATTAGTGATAGAATGCCACTTGTACTATTACACACTAAGCACTCTCTTTCTAAATTAGATCTCACCCTACAGTAACTACTGTACATAAATATTTAAAGATGTAACTAATATTTGTCAAGGTGTTATATCCAAATGCTTGCTGAATAAATACTATAACAAATATGTGCATTCAAAATATTTATATCCTCTAAGAATGAGTTAATAAATACCCATATATTTATATCATATATCTATGGTCTGTTTTATTTATAGATATATTATTCTCAACTATAATCACTTCATTGGAGTGGATTTATTTTGTTAGAGTTTCTACTTGAACGGTTTTATTTTACATATTAACATTTAACCAGTAATAAAGTACAAATTGGAAAATAGTCTGCAGTGTTATACAGCTTGCAAAAATGTACCCCCTTCCTATACACACCTGTGAAGAGAGACTTTCTTCTCTCTCTAACTTAGTTCTTTTAAAATTTATTTTTATTATGGAACTTTTTTTTGCATAGGTCTAAGGTTTTCCTTATAAGATATTTGTATTTAATAAATTATATACCAAGCAGAAACTTTATAATCGTATCTGTAATTTCTGCACTAACAGAAAGTTAGAGTTGGATACTAGCTAATGGCCCAGGGGTCTTAGGCACATATCAAATGCTGCCTGAAGTAGGCCTCATGTGAGATGATTTATGGCAGCTGGTACTCAATCTCAAAGTAGGGTGATGGAGTGAGGGGGGACCTTTGCTGAACTAGAAAATGCAGGTTCTGTTCTATCCAAAGGGGTCTGTTGAGCAGATCTATTCAGCCAATTGTTGCCATATGGAAATACGGGCCAGTCTTGCCAGATCTTCTGATTTTTCACTGTAAACTAGAAATTGGGATTATGACATAAAAATCTGATTTTAAAAGACTGGCTAACACAGCATTTTAAATACTTCCTGCAGAGCAAACAAAATAGCTTTGTGGGCTGGATACAGCCTGTGGGCTTGGGCCTTAAAGCTATCCCTTTAGTGGCCTGATAGATGGAAGCATGGGATTTGAATAAAAGCACAGTATTTTTAAAAATCAGTTTAATGGTAACAATTTCTGACCTTTAAATTTTGTATGGATGTGTTTCAAGGGTTGTCCTTCCTGAGGAGTAAGAGATTCTGGGGGAAACAGGGTATGAGAATGAAGCATCTAGTAGAAGATGACATGAGTATTGGGGGTAGGTGGGCCCAGTAGTAGAGATTGAAGGGTAAGTACCACTTGGAGGTGAAGAAAGAGATCACTTACCATGGAAGATAAGGGACAAGGAAGATTTATTTATGTCTTAAAGTTGATTTGGGTGTAATGGGGAAGAGAGGGAGAACAAAGGAGTCCGTACATGAGAAAGGGAAATCTATGATCTGATAATGTTTTAAAATAGGTGCAGAATCTATGCACATGGGCAGTGCTATTATTTTGCTGTTCTTAGTGTGTGCATGGTAATTTGTGTTGATTTCTGCAAAAGAAGAATTGGAATGAAAAGGAAGGGAAATGGCTCGTGTCAGAAAGGAGACTATGAATGAAAAGAAGGAGAGACTTTAGAATAACATGTCAAAGTGAACCCCAAAAGCTGGAAAATGTATTGGAGAAAGCTGGATATGTTTGAGTACAACCAACATTTTTTTTATCTCCCAAACCACAGCATTGTCTGCAGGGATATGCAAGGCAGTCTCCAGCTTCCAGATGGCTCTGGACGCCAGCTTGTTTCACTTGCGGAGAGCTGACGGTTGCTCAGCACCACTGGGAGCGGCTTGCACAGTCCCTTTGTGTGAAGTTATTGGCAGCATGGTGCATCTATCTGGTCAGGGCACGCTGCTTGGAGAACAGTGCAGGCTGAGTTTTAGCCCCTCTCCCTGGCTGGATGCCCTCAGACCTGTCTTATGACCCTGTTAGTGCTCCTGTCTTTAGTTTTGTCTCTTCCGAGGACAATTCTGTCATCATTTAAGTATAATTTGTTGTACATACACCCTGTTTAAAAGAGAATAGAGATGCTATCTTAGCAGATCTCTGTTACCAGCTGAGTCTAGACTCCTTGCCTGAGAGGGGATTTTTAAAAGCATTTTTCTCTTAATCATCCCAAGTATGGCACTTTGTTCCTGGAATGTCAGTATTTTCTGGGAAAGAAACCCTTTGCTTCATCAGCAGGTTTTGTTCCAGTCCATAGGACTGTCATCCCTGTGTGATCCACTGTGTGACCAGAACACGTTGTTCTCAGCTGGTGTAACTTTACATTTTTAACACTTTGGTTGTGCCCCTTAATTAGTTTAATGCAATAAGTGTCTTTGCTTTTTCTCATTATGGAAGCTGGTTTGTGGTATAGAGAATGGGTACAGATTTCCTTACAGTGTTGCTGAGAAGAAGGAAAATTCTTCAAATTCCATTGTTTGTTCTTCTAGGGACTATAGTCCACAGATGGAAATCCTGGAAGATCCTATCAGGAAGTGAAACTTGTAAATAATCTTTGTGCTGATCTAGGGCATTATGGATTAACAGATTGTACAAGAATCCTTCTTTAGCCTTCTTATAAAATACATTTAAAAAAGAACACAATTGTTGAGACTGATCTATTCCGGAAATAATAATAGGAAGCACTTATATTGTACTTGCACGTGCTTGGCACTGTTTGGAGCACTTACGTTAGCTCATTTACTCCTCACAACAGCCCATTTTGTAGCAGAGGACACCAAGGCCCAGTTCCCCAGTCTGGATGCATTTCCCTGTCACTGTGAGAAGTCAGGGAACTCAGGCCACATAGCTAGAAGTGGCAGAGCTGTGATATGAACTCAAGCAGTTGTGGCTTCAGGATTTGTGCTTTTGAGACTGCATTATTGTGTCTCATATACTCTCTCACAACAAGGATCACGAATCTGCTTCAGAACCTTATTTTGCTTTCCATATCACCTCAGCTGTAAAATCAGGATCCGGGTTTGAAATAAAAAAAGGAAGAAAATTATCTTTCTCTAATATCTCTTCCCCAAGGCAAATGAACAAACATGTGTCGGGAGACAATTTCTATATAGGAACAGAAAGCTAAAGGATTTTTCTGGAACACTGTCCTAAAATACTGTACTGATCATTCTGAGGGCTACATTCAGGGCCTTGTTGCTGTGACAGCCCTCACTCTTGGATTCAGAACTGTTTTTAAGAGCACAAAAATTTTTACAACTAGTGGATTTGCTAAGCTACTGAGAACGTTTCTAAAACTACTTTTCACAGTTTATAAAGGACCATGGAAAGAGCCAAGGATTTGCAGCTTAGAGGACTTGAGTTCTGGTCCCGTCACTCTCTTGTATTGACTGATCTTGAATTTCTCAAGACTTGAGTTTCATCTCATGTAAGTGGTAGAGGGGATAATAATGGCAATGTGATTGGTGTGGTAAGGATAAGAAACTTCTATTTGACGATATTAACACTCGTAGCCGTGTGTTAGGCAGTGAGTGGGCCAGCATGTGTTGTGTCAGTCTTGGAAGTGATTTTCTGTGGGTGAGTAGTGGGGGTGGATGCTTGGGAAGAATTGGGAAATGTTTGCATTGATCTGAACTTTTCCTTTCCTGTTCTCACTTTACCTGTATTATAATGTGGAACCATAGTGTGAGTGTTGACTCAGTTTCTGGCCCAAACTCCTTTTCCTTGGTTTTTTCCCGTCTTTGGGCTCGCCTCCAGCTTGCCTACAAAGTGCTATTTGTTGTAAGGGTGAAGCAGGCGATTCTCTGGGCAGCGACACTGTGGCTGCAGGCAGTTACTGTAGTTCAAAGCAAAAAAGCATGATGGAGTAGGAGGGACACTGACAGGGCTTGTTCCTTAGAATTTTGTACATTGATTTTGATGAAAAGAAAAGGGAGTAAGAGATGACTTCTCAATAGAAATATTATGAAAGGCCCTTCATAACAGAACAAAATTGGGCAAGGAGAAAGGGCTTTAAAAAAATCACTACTTATTACTCTGAAAGCAAATGCTGCTGCTGCTTTTTTTTCTTCTTTAATTTTTTTTTTTTAGTGAAAGCAGATGCTTTTTGAGCATTCACTGTGTCTGCAGTGCATTCTAGATGGATAGAAAACAAAAATTAATAATAAATAATAAATAGCTATCATTTAGGTGCACATTAGGTACCCTGCATTGGCCCAAACACATCTTGTGTTATATCCTCACATCGGTCATGAGGTAGGCATCATTTTGGGGGTACCATTTCAAAGATTATGAAATCGAGGCTCAATTTAGTGTTCAAGTAACCCACCAAGACTTACAGAGCTAGTAAGTAACTGAAAGCACTAAACTTTGAACTTAGGTCTGTCTCTCATACACAGTATGAAAGATGAATAAGATACACCCCTGCTTTCAGGGGAAGAATAGAATAATGTGTAAAACAGCTTAGTATAAGTCAGCGCAGCATTTTTTAGACATTTGCTTAGGAGGAAGGAGAGGCTGTTTTTGACTGGAAAGATTAGAGGTTTCACTAAGAAAAATAACTTGATCATGGCCTTGAAGGATGAGAAAGGTGGCGACTGGTAGGGAAAGGGTGAGAGAGGTTAGGGAACATTAGGGTGGGATAGTGTGGAGTCGCAGGGGAAATACATAATGTGTTTGGGGGAATGGTGGTGTGATAGCTTGAGGTGCGTGGGAGGAAGGAAGGGCAGAAAAGGAGGTGGGGACAGATCGCAGGCCTTGGTTGTCCTGCTAAAGAATTTGTACTTTATTTCATTGCTTTCGAAGGTTATCCCATTAAAGGTTTTTAAAAAGAGAAATCATTTCCTCTAGTCTGACATTAGTGATTCTGGTGGTAGTAAAGGAAAGAGTATATAATGTCTGCAGTAGGGATTCCTCAACCAAGCTGCACCTTAGGGCCATCTGGTAGTTTCTTAAATATACAGGTCTTGGGAACCCCCCACCCCCTGTCCCCCCGTGATTCTCTTGCTGTAGATCTGGGGTGGGGGCTGAGAAATTGTGTCTAAGACCCTGCAGGTGATTCTGAGCACAGTCAGATGCAGGCATAGGTCCTATAGGCATTAGGACGTTGGGGTGAGGGGTCCTGGCTGAGATTAATTGTGGGTGTGTCACTGTGTGGATGATTTTTAAAATATGGGAGAGGACCAGTAATCAAACCTGGGGAAAAATCTGCCTATTTAGGTTTTACAGTTGCTCTTTATTCTCTCTAAATATTCATTAATCTCAGAGCATGTCATTTTCACATAAATGTTCTCATATCTAGAATGTAGAATGTCTCTAATTTTTTATGTCTTTATGCTGTTTCCATTTTGTTTATTTGGAAGGAAATGGAATTTGTTGGATTCCCTTGGTGATTGTCTCTTCACTGACAGTCTTTCTTGTGGCGCATGAGCTCCAGAGTCCACTGCCTAGGGCATGGTGGCTACAGGGCTAAAACAGTTCAGTTTTTCAGTCTCTTAGGAGTGGAATGAAAGGATGATCACTTGTACATTTCCTGGGACTCAGCCTGAATTTAGGCCATTTCTTGAGTTCTAAATTAACTACTGACTTTTAGAGTATAATTTTTGCTGAGAAGGCAAACTGTTCTACCAAGGGAGAAGCGTTTTTTTCAACATTAAAGAAATTAGGAATTATAATTTATGCTTAAAAAAATAATGTTAGTCTAAGTTGTAGCTCTCTTCTCTTCCTTCTGCTCTGTTCTTTATCTTGCCATGTGTTTGCAAACCATTCTCATGACCTTCTGCCTGTGCGGCATATTTGTAGTGGGGCCAGATTATACATACACCACTGACTTTTTCATCTGACCTCTAAATTCAGCCTTTGAGTCTCTTCATTTCTTTGAGTTTTGCTAACAAAATCTACTTGCTGAAAAGGAATATTATTTCCCATGGCCCTTTACTGATGGTGTGTAGAACAATAGGATTATGCTTTTTGAAATTCTGACATAAGGTCCTAAATTTTAAACATATCTTTTGTGCTGTTGTTTCCTTTACTTAGTTTAGTCTTGGCATTTCGGGTCTAGAGGTGGTTAGTACCCATTGGACATCTAGCCCTTCCTTGAAAATTAAAGGGAGCACAAAAATGAAACTGAACTTGTTTTTCTTCACCGTTCTTTAATTGAACTGTCAACTGGCTTTCTCTCATTTGCCCTTTCACACCTCCCAAATTAATGTTTAGTGTAAATGTGATTATAACAGTGCAAATAATTTTTATGATAGTTATGAATACAGATTGAATATTGTACCTTGTGGTTCTTTTCTTCACACAGTAGATGTATCCAGTGTCTTTCTTTCTAGCCTGCTTAACTCCTGTGTGGTTCTTGTAGCCACATAAGTTTCAGTTGATTTAACAATCCCGACTTCATGGGCAACTGTATCAAATGCTTCACCAAGATCAAAGTACATAGGGTTCATTGCATTCCCTTTCCTTGCTAATTCAGTTGTGTTGTAGCCAGACAGTCCTGGAAACCCTCAGTCCAAGATTCTGGTCAAGGTGAGGAAGTAGCCCTTTGTGTCCTACCTTTTCCATTCTACAAATATCGTTTCCTTTCTTTTCAGTATTCATTTATTCAGCAACATGTAGCAGGTTCTGTATCCCGGACTCCCTACAACAAGTGGTTACATTCTTGTTGCAAAAAAGAAAGCCTCTGAGCCTTTTACTCTACTTCTGCCATACCCACGGGTTTATTCCCTGTGAATTTTCATGGTGGGTGGAGCAAGCAAGCCCAATCCAGTTGTTCCCCAGTGGTAGTAAAATGGATTGGTTAAAAGTGGACTCCTTGTCCAGCCAGGATGCACCAGTTCTGGTATTTGCTATTAGTGTTACTTTGGGCAAATGACTTAGTATCTCTGTGTCTTTTTTCTGATCTGTAAAATAGAGGTAATGATAACTTCTACCTCACAGGGTTGTTGTCAGGTTGAGTCAATATATGTAAAGTGTTTGGAGTTTGTTTTGCTAGGTTTAGTTTAAAACTTGATGAGTAATCTTTCAAAATTTTATAATAACATTTCTGGATTTTCCAGCCACTTTCTCTTTCATGCTGTTTGCCTTAGCCATTCCACTTCAGGCCAATGAAAAAAAAATCAAACTAATTTTGCTGTTTTAAATTATTCATAATTTTTTTCTTCATTAAGATTCCATTATAGTTGATAATTGAGAATTTATATACTCAATTGACAGTGATGTGTGACATTCCCTATTCATATATTTTGCTCCCTGCAGATATGTAATTATACAGATGTCTGTATATTTTTAAATCTTAAGGACATTATTTTCTTAGCAATGAACAATATATTTATTTGATAGGACCAATCCTTTTAAGTTGTTGGGTTTTTAATATATTATATTTAAATAGATACCCAAATAGGATTTAAAAATATTTTTTTAATAAGCAGAAATACTCACTACAGAAGATGAATAGACAAAACACGTCTTCCAAAGAAAAATGTGTTATAAGACAGTATTTAGTCTACACAATACATATCATGATCAACAGTCAGTAAATAAACCAAGATTAATCATTGCTAGCATTCTGTGCTAGGAACATTTTGAATACTCTTAACCTGTGTATAAACAGGTATTTGCATTTAGTCAAACTTTTGTGGTTTCTTGCTATTTTTTCATATTTATTCTCATTAAATCTCAGTACGTCAGTCAGTATGCGTTTGAATACTAACCAAAGAATGAGAGGGGAAACTGGAAAAAGTATGTTAAGATTTTGTGCAGTGGATCACAACTTGACCAATGGATTTGTCTTATTTTATGAAGTAGTATTTTATAAAGCTATAGCCCAAGAGTATATTTAACCTAATTTATCAACTGATATTGTTAGGGTTTAAAATCAGTTGGCCTGTTGCAAAATACATGTTTGTAGTTTATACTTTACAAAAATTTGGCAAGGTGATAAAGTAACATGATGCATTAGAGAGAGAGCATTACAAGTTGTGTTTTAAAACTGAGATTCTTCTGAGCAAAAGATGCACAGCACAGAATAATAAATCCCCAGCCAAAATGTACCCACTCATTTCTCTTCAATTAACAGATGCAGGGTGAGTTTTAGGTCCATTACCTACTGCTTTGTGAAAATGACTTAACATCTGTGAGCTCCACTGTTTCTTCCAACACAGAGATGACTTCTCCCTGCAAAGGCAATACTGAGAATTCAGTGAGCCAGGGCGTGTGAAGGTCCTATGTAAATGTTCGTAATTCTGTGTATTGTGGGTGAGTACATATGTGTGTTTGGAAGCTGAGGAAACTGAGGCACTGAGCTGAGGGTACCAGTTTAGGCCTGGAACCGCCCTGGCTCTGTGTTTCTACCTGTAGTTGTGTCTTTCAGGTCCTGTGGTAGGGTGCTCTAAGCAGTGTTTTCCATCTCAACTTGCTCAAAACCTAAAACTCTGTGTCCAGAAGGGAGCCTGAACCATCTTGCAGGCAGATTTTTTAAATAAGATTTTTCACCGCCTTGCTACTTTTTTTTTTTTCTGTCACGGGAAATGCCACTCTGGCTCCTTGAAGATGCCTAATAATCCTCTGTGGGCAAATGCCAGTCAAGCTAGCCAGTTGGCTCTTGAAGACACCTTCCTTGAAAGCCATGGCCCAGGTTTTGGAGAGGCCAGCTGGTGAGTGTGAATGCCAGAGACCTTCTTCACCGAAAAGCCTGTTGCGTGTGCTACCCTAGAAGTAAAGACAGAGAGACAGGGACACTGATGTGAAGGCTGCTCGAATAGAGAGGTAATCTCTTGTTGTTTTTTTATTTTCTTGTTTTCAAAATCCAGCTGTAATAATGACCAAGAATCCTCACACAGAGAAATCTTGTGGCAAACATTTTTAACCACCACTAAGATGAAGATCAGCATCACTTTGGATATGAGTTTATTATCTCTTTTTCCACACCTGTTAGTCGTGAGAAATGCTCTCATCATTTAATTTGGAGCCTCTAAAATGACTCTCACAATGTTGCTGTCTCTATCCATGGACTGTGTGTTGTACTTAGGGAATGGAGACTTGCAAAATGAACCTCTAATATTCTTCTAAAAATCAATTCTATCTTTTTTTGGGTATCATTTGTGCCTTCCTAGGAGCATATTTTTTCTCTTCTTATGAGGTTGTGAGTGTGTGCTGAGGCAGAAACACTTCCCCAGGAAACACAGAAAAGCAGGAGAATAGCCATGGGAAAGTATGATTTGGTGCTTAGGCCTTGTGATTGTTAGGAAACATTTTGGGAACTGATTCAATCTTAGAAGTGTTATATTATCTTAACTATAAACTTTAAGATCCATACGGGTTAATTTAAGCATGTTTCCTTTGCTTTTTCTTAAGAACTTTATTCTTCTTCAGAGGTTTTCTTCTAGGCTCTTAGAGTTATAATGAGTAACAGAAATGAAGGCAGAAATACCAAAAGGTATTTTAAAATAGATTTGCATTTTTAAAAAAACATGGTAATTGTTGACAGGGTTTTTTAAATGAGGGAGAAGTGAGAGAAATTTTGGACTGAATGCCTTTCTTCCTGCTTTTCTCCCACCAGGTACTTTGTGGGAAAGAAATGGCAGTGCTTTGGGAGGAAGCATTAAGTTTGTGCAAAGAGAGGAAGAATTGAAAAGTCCAGGGTAAGCAGGGACTGTGAGAGAGAAAAAGGTGGTAGCAGAGGCTGAGCTGGACCCTAAAAGGATGTTAAGAACCCTTGGGAAGTTTTTAGCAATAAGCCCTCATTAGACAATGTATGTCTGAAGGATGGGAATACATCTCTGTCCCTCTCAGCCCTTGCCATCACACTTGAGGGCCCTGACCTCACATGAGCTGCCCTTGCCTTTCACCTGTATGTTCTGTAAATCCAAAGTCTTCTGCTTAGAGGTGATGGGGAATGGCTAGTGAGATGGAATTTATCTGGAGACAAGGCAAAAGTGCTCACTTTCTCCTTCATTCTTTGCAACTGTTTGGAGTCTCACCATTGACAAGATTCTTAATCACCTTTTAATATGTGTTCTGTTTCTTGGCTTATCAGGAGGCTAATAGCAGTATGCTACTGACATGTGAGTGTGGACTAAGTGCTGAAGCAGAAGGAAATGGAAAATGAGAGAATTTCAGCAGTTTCAGTAAAAGTTAAGGCCATACATGTTTTTTTTTTTTTTTTTTTTTAGCCCTCTTAAAAAGGCCCAGTTAGAGAAAAAGAATTCAAGAAACAAATATTAATCAGCTGATTAAGTTCTGAACTGGACAGACTTTGTACCTTGGTATATGAATGGCTATCCTAGAACCTTTTGAATTTTTGCCACTGAGTAATTCTGAAAAGGCTGATAGAGCCAGTAGTAGATAATAGGAAAGAGCAAAGTGTCCTCTGCTCGAGTTATTAAGGTGCATATTATTCAGGTGGGCAAGGAATCTTGCTTTCTACAGAAATTGTGCAGGACATTCTGAGATGAAAGAATAGATCACAAAGGGATTTTGGGCTTGATTTTCCTCCCAAATTCACAATTATTTTGATAATTAGCGGAGTGTAGAGGAAGTGGCCCAGATTTTATACTTAGGAAAGACCTGTTATTCAGTTCTTCATTGAACCATTTTTTTCTTGCTGAGACATTGGGACAGTTATTGAAGTTCTCTGACCCTGTTACCTCAATTGGGAATATGAGTAGGACTTTTGCAGATCTGTTGGGAAATGTTAAGGCTTGAGAGATTAAAATGAGGTGCCAAGTGACACTGACTAGGAGCTTAATGTCCATCAGTTTCTTACTACTTCAGTCACAATTTAGCGTTTTTATGTAGAATAATCATCCTTTATATTCTGTTCTCCATGTTGTTTTGTGCCATGAAAAACTTTCATTTAAGTTATCAGCTTGATGATAAAATGAACTTTATCAGAAGCAGTCCTCTAAGTGCCTTGGAGACTGATAGATTTGTGTGCAAGGACAGGCAGGGTACAGATGAAACCTTCCACACCTGGAGGCCACCTGGAGGCTCAGACATGGGGTTCTGAACACAAATGCAAATTTCTAGAGCTGGCATGCTGAATATGGCAGATTCTTAAACCTTCTGTTTACTGTTTTTTAAACACCACTCTGAAGTTCACCTAAGTCAGAGGGTAGCAAGATGAACTTAAGCCCAGAACTTTGGAACTGTTACACACAGAAAAGTCCTTAATTGTTTTCTGGAAGAATGCACTACACAATTCATCTTTTTGTGTGTATGTGTGTAGTTAGTATATGTAAGTATTAGGGGACTGAGGGTGAGGATTCCAGTTGAGAGACATCCTTGGAACCCGGAGTCCTTTTTCCCCTCTAGTCCTTGGCAGCTGTATGCACACTCTTTTCTGAGTCAGCCAGGCGCAAGACAAGTCATTTCCCATCCTGATGCTTTTAAAGCTCCGGGGCTGGAAGGGATACGCAGGGATGTGGCTGTTAAAGTTTTGCATAAATCCAGCCTCCACTCCCCTGGAAAGGCTGGGTCTTGTCTTTACACCTTCCCCAAAGGCGATTTTTTTTCAGGGGCGGGGGTGGGGAGGAGAGGAGAGGAGAGGAGAGGAGGAAAACGGAGGCCGCCTGTCAGGGCTCTGGGAGGAAGCGTGTAGTCAACTGACTTAGGTACATGTGGGGAGGGGGGAACCCCAGCAGGGGCTGGAAACGGAAGGGCTGCGAGCGCGCTGGGCTGGCTGGGCTGGCGGCGAGGCCGCCGGCAGGGGGAGGCCCGGGCCCGGGGGAGCAGCCCGCGGGCGGCCGGTGCGGCGTGGCGGGGCGCCGGCCGCGGGGCGGGGGACGGCGGCAATGCGGCCCCCCGGCCCTCCCTCCGCTCTGCCAACGCTCGCGTCTGCCTCCTTCTCTCTCCCCGCTGTGTTTTCAAACAGGAAGTGCACGGCTGTCCCTAACGTGCCGCCGGGTCCCAGGATGGAGCAGTGAAGTGTCCGCGCCGCCGCCGCCGCCGCGTCCAGCCTGCGGAGCCCGCCGGAAGCCGAGTCCCCGCACCGCGCCCTGAGGGAGCAGGGTGGCCGCCTGGTCCAGGTGCGTGGGCCCCGCTGTCACCGACCTCCAGCTCCACGCTGCAGCCTGACGGCGTGCGTTTTCTGGGTTGCGCCCCACTTTCTGCGAGGGGCTCTGCCGAACTCTGTCGCTGCTGCTGCTGCGCGGTGGCTCCAGGTGCGGATCCAGGGCAGGACCTGCTTCAGCTTCCTTACCCTAGGCGGGAGCTTTTCAGGCTGAGCCGGGAAGCCTCCCGGAGCGGAGTCCCCAGCTGTCCTCTCCACCCTCGCCTCCGCCTACTCCTGCCGCCTGAAGCAGTGGCTCTTTGTTCCCAGCCTCGCTGGCCTGGGGTTATCTACGTAAATGTTCTGGGAAGCTTGGGTGTTAATTAAGAGCGGTGTGAGGGTGAGTGTGAGTGGCGGGGGCCTGGGGAGAGAAAGAGCTTGACTTGTGGGTGGAGTGTGAGGTAGAAAGGCGAGCAAGAGTTTTGGGGTCCAGGCTCAGAAATCCCATCTCTTCAGCCGGTGAAGTAGAGGAGCCCACCCTTTGCTTTCTATTTTGGGAGAGCCAGGCCATCAGGAACTGAGGGGGTTAGTGATGCAGACATGCACCGGAAAGGTAGTGACCAGGAATGAGGGACAGCTAGCGCCGAGGTGTTTAGTCTGCTGTCTGGCTTGTTAGCTTCAGTTGTGGTTTCTTAGCCAGGCTCACTTGCTGAGACAGAGGGTACTTTTTAAGGTAGGAACCAGACATCTTTATTCATTACATTCCATTTTTCCACAGAGTAAAATTGAGAATGACTTTTCTGAAATTCACTAGGTAGACTATAATTTCATATCCAGATCTTGTCCCAGCTCAGATGTTCATAGGTGGAGAATAAAACACTAGAGAAAAGGTGGTTTTTGTGCAGAGACTTTTTGCTTCTTCATTTCCCTGGCAGCTTCTCTCTCTGCAGACTGTCAGATCGACTCCTCCCCAGTGAAAGCTGGGCCTTGTTCCCCTACCTTGTTTATCTACCTGGTGAAACTCCAGTCTTGTGGAGGGTCACCAAGGGAGGTGGGATGGCTGGGAAGAATCAGTTTGATGAGAAGATTGTATGGCCTCAAGTTAAATGTTTGCACAATGTTAGAGCCAGCATCATCATCTGTTTTGGAGGAAAGATGTGAGCAAATGACTAGAAGGAAGGAAAGTGAGATTCTGCAAAGAAGGGTCTCATTCTGTAGCAAGGAGGGAAGTGTATAATCATAGTACCACAGTACTTAGCTCCTTCAGAGTACTGGGATGCCAAACTTCCTCAGGAATTAGGGTTAGCTGTAGAATTTAAATTCATGATGTCAGATGTTGACTATACCATTCTAATCTGAAAATTCTTTAATAAAATATATTTACTACATAATTAATTTGTTTGCTTTGAAAGGAAATTATTTTGTAGTCAAGTAGCCTGCTAAATCTGCACTGCTCCCTCCTCCCCCGCTTTTTTTCTATCAGCTATGTGGAGGTAATTTGAACGATAAGATCCCATTATTCCAATAGTCCTTCAGAACTTTAATCTCTTTTAAAATATAGCTGCTTTGAGCATTTGAGATATTATCAATAATTGGAATAATTGTGTTAGCAGTAAGTAGCCAAGATACACTTTGAGAACTGTGTAATTCCATCTCTTTCTAGATAGACATGGGCTTCTTAAATTTGGGATTGTGAGATGTCTGTGTTTATGCCTCTTCTATTGCCAGATTCATCATAAGAAAAAAATTGAAAAGTCATTAAGAGAGATTCTAGAAAGACCAGTAGAACCATAGTAGTTTGCCTCTTTATACCGAGCTATGTACCTGACTCTCTGGTTCATTCATTTCTTTGAAGACTTCCTTTAGCATCCGTCACTGCTTCAAGATAAAATAGAACAGCCTTTGTGACCCTCCAAACCTATTCTTTATTTAGGAACAAGGTTTACTCCAGCCCTAGTGGAATTTAATGTTAATCACATAATGACCCAGGAATAATAATAGTAACTAGACTTTAGATTCACATTTTGTGTTTACAAAGTACATTTTCTGTAGCTCATTTCTAATGTGTTACTCTTGTTAACGTCTGGTGAAATAAAATTCATTTACTCCATTTTATAGAGAGAGGAAACTTAGGTTGGTAAAATGTCAGTAGTCATATTAGTAAACGGAGGTATTGGGACTTGAACAAGAGTCTTTTAATTTATACTCCTTGGCTCTTTGGTAGTCTGGAAAGTTGCTGCCTTTGTAAGAGATGGCAGTGCTGATTCAGATGGTCCTTAGCTATTCCAAAGGGCAAATCAGCCTTACCCAAATCTCCAGGTCTTTTTCTACTTCTCTCCACTCAGAACTCAGGGGGATTTTTGCTTTGTTTTTCCCACGTTTGAAATTTACACTTCCTTTGTGTTACTGACTAGAATTAGCTGTGTTTGCATCAATGTGATTTTTTTTCTGCTGCCAAAAATCTAATGGCAAATTTTAATTTATAGATGGCTTATGCCAGGCCTCAGTGAACAATATGTTTGTGAAGGGTCAGGTAGCATAGTTTAACTTTCTATAATAATAATAATAAGAAAACATTTCTGGTTTAATTCTAGGACAGTTTACATCCCAGAAAAGAAATAATAAATTAATAAATGATGTATATGACACTCCCCACACCCCCTTACCACATATGCCATACCATTACCATACAACTCCCCCACCCTAGTTCAGGATAACCCACTGAAAAGCTGATATTACAGAAAGACATGGGCAAACCCATGTACATGTTATATAGTAAATATTTTTGTAATATTCCTCAGATGGAAATAAGTTTATCTTTCTTATCATTGCAATGCTTAACATTGAGGTTCTTTTTAGTTAAGGTTTTATGTTGCATCGGGAAGGATATAAATTAAATTTTGAGGTACATTTTTACTGGACTAGAAAATGCCAGAAAAATATTTGTTTTTCTTTTCAATTATTGGATTATTGGTAGTGATCTCTAATTTCCTCTCTATAGAATTGTTTTAAAGCATCAGGAGAAGGGGAAGAAGATAGGGAGAAGAAAGAGAGATAAAAGCGAGAGATCTTTCTTTTTTAAGTGAGGATGAAATGATGTGTGTATATTTTCTTAATACACGTTGAACTGCCATTTCTGTCTGTTTTGGACAGTTGCAATAGCTTGTGAACTAAGAATGAAAGGGTAACTAACTAGCCTTGATGTTAAATGCCAAGGCAAAGCTTATGACCAAGAGAGGACTAGCAGTGGAGATAAATGTGTGTTAGGATTTTCATTTTTTCAAAACTCTCTCTTTCCTTCATATCTATTATAAAATAGAAATTATCTTCAATTGGAAATTGTAAACTTTAAGACAATAGTTCTCAACCCTTACAGAAATCAGGAAGGTTTTGTTTAATACTCAAAGATTTCAAAGATTCTGACTTGTTTAGAGTTTTACTTATTTCTGATGATTGCTAATATTTAGTGACAAACTAATAAATATCACTCAACTGAATACATATTGTAAATAATGACCACAGCACCTTCCTTCCTATATTTCTAAAATAGTAGTTACATGTACGTGTGAGACAGGGATTTGGTCTCTTGACCTCTGCCAGGACCCCGAAGTCTCCAGGTTATAAATCAGGACCAAAGTAAAACAGCTGCTTCAGACTGAAAATACTGAAATGGTGATGTAGAATGTACAGTGTGTTAGCCATCAGTTTGTAAAGATTCCTAGGTAGAAATTTTCCTCATTGTTGTAATTAAATACGTGATATGTAAAGTCCTGACATTGGATCTGCTCTGGTTTCTGGGTGAATTGTTTTTCATGGTCAGCTTTAAGGTCTTGCAGTTAGCTACTCAGTCGTGAATACCTAGATTTTTTCTAAGAGCATTTTCCCTTTAGGACTTCTGTGAACATCCCTTCCTTGTGTTTGTAGAGTTAGGACTCTGACACCAGTTGCAGAATCACCACTGTCACAACTAGCATGAGCAGCAGCCTTCTCTTCATTTCCCAGAAGCTAAAAGAGGCTTCCCAACCTTCACCCTTACAGTTATCAATAAATATGTGGAAGGAGAGATTATTTTTTCCTTATCTGTAGTGGAAAAGCTGACATGTGAGTTAATATTGAATCAGTCCCTGGTTTCTATGCCTGTCACTGTGGCTTGGGTATTTTATTTAAGATGATTTAGGCAGGGCACCAAAATCTATTAGAGTTAATGTATGATGTTCATTTTTTTTTTTGGTAAAAAAAAAAAAAAATCACCTCCTACCTATTGAACATCTCATATATGTTAGACACTTGAATGGAATATCTCTATTCCTCCTGGTGTTATTCCAGATGGGTAATATCTCCGTTTTATAGTTGACGAAACTAAAGCAGGTGGAGATAACTTTTTTATGGTTGTCTTTTTAAAAAATATATATATTTTTTAATTACAGTTGACATACAATATTATCTTAGTTTCAGGTATTCAACATAGTGATTAGGGATTTTTTATAGTAAGTGATCACCTTGATAAGGAGATTGTAACTTACCCAAGTTGTGTGGACAAGCACGTATAAATATTCTCCTCATTACATCTGCTTCTTTCTCTGTTTTTAATCTCACTTGTGAAAAGAAATGACAAAATTTTGTTTGGTTTTACCTTTTCAGCAAAGATTCAGCTAGAACTATAGAGAATATGCATATTTTAATAGAGACATAATAGTGTCAGCCTTTTTATAAGAATTTTTGGCATTCATGCAGTATCAATATTTTTTCATAAGGAGCCTACATATAGTGGAACCATTGGTGAGAGTTTCTTGAGGCAACGTCTAAAAGCAGTATTGCTTGATATTAAGATATAATTATGATAATTTTACTACGATCTATGCAGGTCATTGTCAGGTTTATAGATCCACTAGTACTTCAGGTTTATAGATCCACTAGTACTTCTTTTTTATTAACAAATTTCTTGATTTTTTTCCATCTGATAGATGTTTATTGTACCTCAAAGTTTAATTTTTGTTTTGTTTAGTTTTGATTACAAGTGAGGTTGAGCATCTCTTTATTTACTTAATTTCCCATTTCTGTGCATTGGGTCTCTTGCCTTTTTCTTGTAAAAAGTTTCTTAAAAGATTTTTGTAGCATTCCTTGTATTATAGATTAATCTCTTGTTAGCCTTAGGTATTGTGAATATTTTCTCTGAGTGTGTCACTTGCCTGATAATTTTGCCTCTGGTGCTTTTCATTAAAAACAACAAAAATCTTTAATGTAGTTGAACCCACTAATTTTTGCTATTACTACAGTCTGTGCATTTTGAGTTGTTTAAGAAATCTTTTTCTATTCCGGGCTCACAATATAGTCTCTCTTCACTTTATTGGTTTTATAAGTTTACTCTTCTTAGGATTTTTAAAACTATTTGGAATGAAACATATGAGGCATAAATTTGTTTTTATTTTTTAAAAAACTGGTGATAATCGTGAGCCAGTCCTTACCATTATTTACCAATTAATCTACTCTTTCCCCACAGATTTTTGGTGCTACCTCTAGCATATAAGTGCACATTTATATAAATCTTCTGAGATTTCTCTTTTGTTTGGATGGCATATTTTTGTGTTCCTGGAATTGACACACTTTTAAAACTACTGTGGCTTTGAAATATGTCTCACCTTGTTACATGTACATTTCTATGACTTGCTCTTATTAGCGTGATTGATATAAATTTAAAAGTTCAAAAATACTTTCGATTATTTTAGGTAGATTTCTTGCTTTTGTTTGCATCTGTGTCAACACACCTGCAAATGTATTTCCTAGAAATGTGTTTACTTCTCTAGGAACTTTTAAAATCTATTTACTAACATAATTTAATTTAACCTTCCTAACATTACATTTCCTTCTGAGTTTTACTTATTTATTTTTTAGCAGTTATGGCTGCCTTTCACACTTGGTCATCTATGTAGGGCAGTGGGTGTCTCACTTTAGAGTCAGTGTTTTTCAGTGAGTGCTCTGCATGTGTGTATAGAGCTGGGATGTGCCTTCCTGGTACGGCTTTTGAATGAATGTTTTATGAGGTGCGATGCCGTAATACATGACTGAATGCTCTTGAAAGCCTGTTAATTATAGATGCCTCTTTATTAATGGGAAAACATTGCCAGTTTCAACTTGGATTCTCCAAGTTTACTTTTCTCCACTCTGTTTTCATTCACTGGGTCTTATTTCCCCTCCACTTTACAATTTATGTTACATTGAATGTTTTAGGTCACTTTATTTTATGAACGGGCATTTACATGCCTGTACGGAATACAGTGTACTTTTCTTTAGTTTGTGAAATGGAGTGAAACCATGTTGTACATAATGAGGCTTATTATTGTAAATAAGTTTGAAATAATTGTGAGGGACAAGTTGTGGTCTCAAAATCAATATTGTATGACATGGTTCATCTAGGCCAAAGATATTACCCTTTGCCACCAGTTTGAGAATTACATGGGCGACAGGCTGTATTTTATTTATTTTGTTTGCAATTCTTACGGTGCTTTATGGATGTAGGCGAGGGTTGTAGTTTACTGAAATTTACTAAGCTTGCACAAAGTCTGACAAAATTATAATGTAGAATATTATAGGGTCTAAAACCTGCTTAGATAGATAAGAACAATGTCCTTGGACTGTTGACTATTCCCCTATTGTGCTTTAAACAGGATTTATTAGTTATTCACCTGAGCTTGAGTGTAACATCCCCAACTACTTACCTAACTGAACTTATATATTCAGGAGAGGACTTCATCAGGAAGGGTGTTTTCCATATCTCATTCAGGTTCCTTCATGCTCATCTCACCAGCTGTCAGTTCCACCTGTCTTACCAGCCCCCTCTCTTATTCTGTTATTCTGAGTATAATTGACAACCAAGATACTTCATCTGTTCAACAGACGTTTGCTGAGCTCCAAACTGTTAAATTCTACTTCCCTTATCTCTCTTCCTCCTACCTGCCGTGTAGCAATCATTATGTTAAGTTCTAAAGATACAATGAATACCACACAGTGCTGACCTCAGAAGATAGACACATGAATCATTAACTGGAATTTAGAATGTAGGGCACTTTACAACAAAAGTTGTGATAAATAGTAATAGAGAGTAAGGTACAAAGGAGGAAGTGATTTTTTTTTCTTGTTTGTGAGGAAATAATTCATAAAGGAGGTGATTTTGGTGCTGTATATTGGAGGAATAGGATAGGATTATTTACCAGGCTCAAGAGGAAAAACAAAACAGAAGAAACAGCCCAGGTTCAGAGCCTAGAATACTCAGTGCATGAAGAACATGGAGTATGAGTGACTGGAACAAAGAGGAGAAGAGGTTGGAGATGCCTCATGGGTCGGAGGCTTGGTCCAGCCTTGTCTAGGGCCATGCATGCTACTTCTGTTAACTTCTGTGGACTTTTTTCTGAGAGAATTGTGGAGCCATCAAAGGTGAAATGTTCAAATTCAATCTTAAGATATGTAAAACAGAAGCAGGGAGAAGTCCAGTGGCTATTAAAATAATCTAGGTAGAAATAATGAAGACAAACTAAGGTGATGATGTCAGGGGAGGAAAGGAGAGAGGGTGGGTTTAAGAATCATTTAGGAGAAAACAATTGTTGATTTTATGGAAAGTGGGAGGAGAGGAAGAGGGAGGAAGAAGAAAAATGACACTTGGTGTTTCTGGTTAGGAAGGTTCACTGTCTGAGGTCTCATTAGGGTGGAAAATATAAGAGGAGCAAGTGTGGAGAGAGAATAGTGAGTTTAGTTTGAAGTAAAGTTGGGATACCTGTGGTATATTCAGCTGATCTTGAGAGGCCTAGTCTCTAAGAGAGAAGCCAGGGCTGGTGACATATGTTGGGAAGTGACGAAGACTGATGGTTGTAGCCATGAATGTAGTTGAGATCCCACAGGGATGGCCAGAGGGCCAAATTCTGAGCAGACAAAAGAAAGGGAAAGGGAAAGAGAAAGAGTGTTAGGAAAGACCAGAAACAAAATTAATAGTAATATTGAGCACCTGGTGTTTGTGTTTTGTTTCTATATATTTTCTCATATAGTCCTCTGAAATAATCATTGTTATTGTCTTTTACAAAAAGCTATTTATCTAAAGCTTAGGTAAGCAATTTGCCATATCGCCCAGGTCATAAATAGGGAAAAGCCATCAAGTCTGTCTGAGGCCACAGGAAGGTCAGGTAGATTGACGTGGGAGATTGAATCTGGCAATTAGGTGTTCATTTGGTGGTTAAAAGAGCTCTGAAGCCTACATTTGGATTCATGGGTGAGAAACAAGTAGGAGTGAAGAAGTGAGGCCACTGAGTAGAGTGTGTGTGTGTTTATACACGTTTGTCTATAAAGGAATACTTTTTGTGTGTAATGGCGACTGGAGCTTATGTTTTGGTTGAGAATACTGGAGTCACTAAAGGTAGAATACTAATGGAGTAAGGTTCCAGAGAAGGTAGGGTGGATGAGATCCTGAGTGCAGACGTGCTCAAATGGGTTGTCCTGGGAGGGAATAGGGACATTTATTCCTTTGGGACAGGAGAGGAGGAGAAAAAAGATAGGCGTGATGGTAGATGAATGTGCAGGAAGAGGAGGAGGGCAGTCGATAAAGTTCATTCCTGATGGCTTGTGTTTTCTCAGTGAAATAGAAGCAGATGGAATCTGAGAGTGAGGAGGCCTTGAGAAGACATTTGAAAGTTAGTAATAGTTGACTTGGAAAAAGGAGTTTACTGATTTAGATTGAGTAATGACCGAACATCACCGAGGGCCCAGTTGGGACCTAGTCATGGGGGATTAGGTACTGATGGTAGGTTTTTTTCTTTCTTTCTTTTTTTCTGGTTGATAGAGTAAGATGAATACCATGTATGACCTTTTAAAATAAAATACACAGGCCTTGCCTGAAATGTTAAGATGGTGATTCAAAGGAAGCTTCAGGATGTGGGGGTTGGGGGGGAGCGGGGAGGGAGGAAAAGTAGGACAGAGGAAACAACAGATTGAGTATTAGGGAACCTGAGTTCTAGTCTTAGTTCTTTCATTAACAGAGAATAGCCTCAGAGAAGTCAGCTAATGTCTCTGAGCCTCAGTTTCCTCATTTTTTGGTGGAGGAAATTATACTTAATGTCTTCTGCAGTCTCTTGTAATTCTCAGAACTTCTGTGAGATTTGTTATTAAACAAAGATAAATGGACAGAAAAATAAATATAGTTGTATTCCTGTCATTTATCATTCATTCATGAGTTCCTCTGAGAGCAGTTCTCATGCCAGTGCCTTTGGGGAGTTGACAGTATGGGTCCAGGACAGCAGATGATCATGTCCAAGTGTCTGTTACTGGGCTGTCCCCAGTAATGGGAGAAAGGAGGCAAGTCAGGAAATTGGGAGCAGGAGCATGGGGCTGTGATGGGAGTTGTGCAAGGCGCAGACAAGGGTAGGTTTTCTGTGTGTCAGGTCTCCCTGAGATGTTAACGGGTCAGTTCATAAAGGTGGTGACAATGGTCTTTGCATCCATCATCTATGTTGTTTCTTTCCTTGTATGATTACTTTTTATTTTCACTGGGTTTATTTCTCTCTCTTGGTTTAAAATGTGGCATTGTAGAAGATAATTCAGCAGTTAGAGAAGGCTAAGCATATGTACAGCAGCTTACCTTAGTTTGTTTTCCTTCCCATATCCTTCACTATACTTTGATTTTCTTTTTCTGTAGGGAAATCAGAAACAGAAGCATTTCATCACTCTTCTCATTGAGCGTTGTGCTTCCCCTGGAAGGTTTACTTTTCAGAGCTATTTAACTGTTTCTACTTCCTATTATAAATAGGGATGACATCTTAAAGCCTTAGAGGTGTGGCTACCTTTAAAGGTGAATCCAGATCAGACAGTGGCTCCAGAGATTACTGTAATAATTTAACAAGCCTAAACAGGTGATAGGACACTCTTTTAAAAATTAAACCTTTAATCTTTCTTGTTCTATTACATATTTGAGAGAAACTTGGGCATTCCTTTTTTTTCTCATTAAGCTATTACACAACTTAAGGCTTGGAAAATTCTTCACAGGAAGAAATAGGGTGTAACAGTTTGTGTGAGACATTTTCTAAAAATTTACCCTTTTAGCTGAAGTCTGAGTATATTATTCTCTCCACCCCACTGTTCTAGTTTCTTTCTGGAAGTTAATTTCTCCACATAATTAAATATTCTTCAAAGTGAAACAGTTAAAAAGTTAAAGCCATTTAAACTATGAAATTAAAACATAGTCTAAAAATGTGTTCCTCCATTTCCTGAGAAACAACAGGAAGGATTTGCTTTCTCAAAATAAACTAAGTAGCCTGACTGTGAACTCCGTAGTAGAGATCAAAGATTCCAGCATCATCACACAATGAGAAATTTTCAGTCCTTTTTTCTATCCTCAGAAATTCAAATATAATACTCTTGGGGTTTTTTGTTTGTTTGTTTTATTATTAATAACATAAGGAACCACTATATAGAGGTACAGTTCAGAAACAAACCTCTGACATATATAACATCATTTTAGCCTAAATGTTGACCATCTGGTATGTCTAGGAGAGTCTGTTTCCAAGATATCCCTGATCAGTATGGACATGCTATACATTCAGCAATGGAAAGTGTCTTTCTTGGCTATTAAATTTAAGAACAGTAGAGGAAAACCACATAGCATCTAAGCATGAACTTGCTAGATTAGTAAATTATTTTATAGCTCTGCTAATAAGCAAAGTTCAGTAGCTCGTATTGAACATTGACCTACATATACTTAAGAAGGAATCTGCTACAGGAATTTTATCTTTCTGTTTACACACATGTATACACATACATTCTCAGGTAGCAATAAGGACATTTATTAATTTTTCTCTACTTCCAGAAACAAGGAGTGAGAGCCCATTTTAAAGAGAAGTGTAATCTATTGTGGCTGGCAGATTTCTGTTTGTGAGATACAAGCAAGATTAGGGAGAAATGTGTAAAGTTTTCATCCCTTAATTTATGGGCTCAAGTAACATACAATTCTGTAGTCTTCAAATAGTGTAAAATAGGTCAACATTTTGAAATATTGAGCAGAGTTTATATATATTAGAAAAATGTGTATACATTGAGAACTTTATAGAATTTCTCAGTAGGCTAGTTTTTTCTGCACTTGTCTTTCAAAAAAAGGTAGGAAAATGGACCATCAGAACAGTATACAGTTTATGATATCAATTTCTTTCTCTTTATTTTTAACCTGTCTCTTTATATTTACAGTGGGTGTCTTGTAGACAACATATATTTGGGTCTGATTTTTTTTTCATCTTCTCTGACAGTCTATGTCTTTTAATTGATATATTTACATGATTCACATTTAAAGTGATTATTCACATAGTTTGATTACTTTCTGCCATGTTTGTAACTGTTTTCTATTTGCTACATTTGCTACTTTTTCCCTTTCTCAGAAATTTTTGCCTTCTGTGGGTTTAAGTGAACAGTTTATATGATTCCATTTTATCTTTTAATATATCAAGTTAAATTTATTTTTTACAAAATTTTTAGTGGTTACCCTAAAGTTTACAATTTATCTCACTTTCTTAAAAAAACAAAAAAAACAAGGAAACACATTTTTAGGTGTTTATGCATAGGAAAAAAAAAAAGGAAGGCTATATACCAAGATATTTGAGAATAATTATCTTTAGTAAGATTTTAGATGATTTTCACTTATTTTTTTGTAGTTTTCTGTATTATCTACTTTTTTTTAACAGCAAGTAGGTATTACTTTTATAATCAGAAACAAAAAGGCTCTTTTCCTTTTGAAGAGAGAATTAAAACATACTGCAAATCTCCCATGGTTCTACAGTTTATACCCTCTCTACTTCCATTTTGAGATAAGCATTGTCCCACAACCAACAGCACTCCACTAGTAGGAAAAAGGAAGCAGGTCGGCTGAATGTTATGTTGTACTGGGAAGGTTGTCAACTCCTTAATACAGAGTAAACCAAACCCCTCTATTTTTGCATAATTAAGTTCTCTACATGGAACACCTTTATGTCTTTAGCTGTTTTTCAGAAAATAATGAGCATAATAAGAACACTTGAAAACTAGTTTAAAGTATAGCTTTCTACACAAAACTTGTAATAGTTCTTTGGTTTGCTGCTCTCTTTTGGTTCAGGATGGGAAGTAAGTACTAGGGGTGTTGTCTGTGATTTAAGTGAATAAATTATAACCAAGATGAAGCTTTGTTCTTATGTTACCCACTTAACTAAGCATTACGTGCATTGGCCTTGGTGCCTTTGATTTGCTGCCATTGGTCCCCTTACCCTGGTTTTAATTTGTCAAAGTCTGTAACGTTCTGGCTGCCTTTTTGCTCCTCAAGTTCAGCTGTGAAAATTACTTAAGTGGGAAATGGCTTGAGAGTAAGAACTGCGAATGAAGGAAAGAAATTATCCTCTTATTATTTTAAATACAGGAACAGATTATCTGCAACCCTGAGATTTTACCCCAGAAGAACTCGTAGTATAATAGGTTATCTTTGCTTTTATAAATATAAACCAGAATGCTTTAATAACTACCATAATGCTTTAATAACTACTTTTAGGAAAGCTGCTAATTTCAGTCTGCCTTTCGTCCATTTATTTCGTGATGGTTCCTCTCTGTGTGTTCCTGGAATCATTTACTCTTTGAAAGAAGTAATGAGCTTGTGATCAGTCCTGCCACCAGTGGCCCAGTATGAGATCTAGATACTGCAGCAGTGTGCTAACAAAGAGGCTACCTCCCTTTTTGTGCTTTCAGGAGGTGGTTGTAAACAGCTAAATGAAAATCTAAAAATTGCAAAAGTGGTTTTAGTACCACCCTTAAAAATACTGAGTATTAAAGTAACAAATATACAATATAATAAAATAAAATAGAAAGTGGACTTATTAAACTGTGAAAAAAATAACATGTATAGTTGCCTAATTAATATACATTTTATAAATACATAAAATATATGAAATGGTTTAAATATTTGCTAGAGTAAATTTTTTTGCCTTTGAGTGTATAATTCTAGATGAGTAAATTGTATATTTTAGGGGGCAATATCAGTAAGGCGAAAAAGCAGCATATTTACAAGTCTTAAAATACAGTTTACCAAGTAGTATTCCCACTTTGTGGATGGAACCCAAAAGCCAAGTAGTTAGTTTAAAGTTGGAGGTACACATTAGATGAGCTTTCCATTCCTAAGTAATCTCTCATCAGAGCTAGGGAAAAAAAGCTTATACATCTGCTTTAGGTAGGCTTTTATCTGAATCTTTTCAAGATAAAGGAAATGTACAATTTAAGCTTTTCTGGAATAAATTAAAACCTCTCTACTCTCCGATCTCAAATCAATATTTTAATTTTTTATGCTAAAACCTAAGGCAACTCTGATTTCTTTCTTAATAGATATCCATATATATCATCATCTATGAAATAACTAACCAAAGACAGACCTACCTTCAACCTTCTCTGTAGAAAGTTTACTAATTCTAAAGCTCTTTACTCTTAACTTACAAGTCCTTTTTTTTTTAAGTACAGGATTTTTGCAGATTTTTCTTAAAATTTTTCTAACATTTTCCATTCCTCCTTTTAGTTACTGATAGGGGCATTGACGAGAACCCTCATGTGCTGCAGATGTGCTGATCTCCTGGGATAAAGGCAGGTGGAAGTTGCAGGGAGACAGACTGACTTAAGGTGAGGAAGAAATCTCCTTCAAAGCCATGTGGAGCTGACCTGAACTGCCGGTGCTCTCTAGGGCCCAGGACTGGAGAGGCTGATCCTTGGCCAAGAGTTTAGAGACTTGAAACTTCCTATGGTGGGGTGGGCCAGAGATACTCTCTGAGGTCATAAAGTGTGTTCAGTCACAAGCTTTGTTCTAGAAAAACACATTCAAATACTGAGGACTCTGCTGTATAGTAGGTAACCCTAGGAAAATAAGCTAAATTCTCTAAGCCTTGGTTTGCTTATCTTTAAAATGAGGATAAAATGATGTGAGGCGTATCATGTAAATTTAATGTATGTAAAGCACTTGGTATAGTTATTCTTTACAACTGACTGTGATTCTGTAGCCTTTCATTCTTATGCCCCTTTTCTTTTACCCGTTCTTTTTCTACCCTCCTATTCATTCTTTTTGAGACCTATTTTCTCACCTTTCATTGTCATCTTCCCTACCTGTGCTGTAGGGCCTTCCAGTGGTACCCAGGGGTGCCCTGAGCTCCCTCAGTAGCATTACCATCAATGTGTGATGCCTGGGCGAGCCAGTGAACAGCTATGAATACTCTGTGTCCTTTGGATTTGGCACAAGGGCCTGCCTTAAACACCTTGATAAAGCTACTACAGCACTTTCTGCTTCATAGATGGTCACAAAAGCACTGAATGGGGAGTTGGATATAAGAAAAACCCTTTTTATGCAAAGGCTTATGGGTGTAGAAATCTGTTGGTGTAACATTTAATTTTTTCTCTATTTAAGTTTCTGTTTTGGAGCCAGGCTCTTAACTGCGAATGTTGTGCTTGAGAGAGAGGAATAATAATATCAGGACTAGAAGCCCAGAGGCATTTCTTTTTAACAGGCACATTTAACATAACTTTGAGGAATTGCTGTGGGGACTAAAGGGGTGACATAAATAATTTTTTTCATCATAAGCTCTTTGAAGACCCACTTGCTTGACAGAGTGATATTACTCAAAAATGCAAGGGAATCTCATTTGCACATACTTTATGAGTGAAAGAGATCTAGTGAAACCATTAAAGAAACACAGATTATTAGAGCTTCAAGGATTCTTTGCCATTTAATTCAATTGTTTTCCTTCATAAATAATGTAGAATTACAGAGGTGAAATAGCTTGTTCCTTGAAACAGAGCTCTTCATGTTCACAAAAGGCAAACCTGGGAGACGTGGTCCCCGACACTGTCGTTTCCCCCTTATGTTCCAGTGCAGCGCCTGACTCCAGGCTCTGGGCCTGGGAGGCATCCTCTTATGGCTCACAGACATCTCTCCTTTGTTAGCCTTTATTGCTCACTAAGGCATTGATGAAAAAATTTCTGTGTTCTCATTCAGATTCTTTCCTTTGTCTCTGTTGATGATTTTATGAAATCTTTGGTTTGTTTGATTGCTCTGGCTCAAGAATAATTAAATAGGCTAATATTTGGGCAGTTTAGTTCTATGTCCGTTTTTTGATCTCCTCTGTGCTAGGCACTTTTATGTTTTTGAGTGGTTGACATGATTAACTCTAGGAGAGTATAGGTGTAATTATACTCATTTGCTGGGTAAGAAAACTAAGATTTACAGGGGGTAAGCAGCTTGTCCCAGGTTATATAGATCAGTTTTCCAGCCACGTGTTCATAATTGCTGCCTTTGATTACATTTTCTGCCCCCTTTACTGTCTGGGTAATGGGGAACAGGGCATAGAATTGAAGATCTTGTGGCAATTGATTCAAAGATCGTCTGGCCTAGCCCTTTAGCTTCTGGAAGATGAGGTATATTTATTCCTCTGATTTCACACATGAAGTACTCCAGGCCTTGTTTTTATTTCATTTTTTGATTTGCTGTTTCAAAGTAAAAATGATCTTTTGTTTTTTTGCTATTAAAAAGTAATAAATTCTCATTTAAAGGAAATACGTAAGTCTAGAAAATAAAGGAGAAAATTAAAATAACCTTTAAAACTCCATAGTCAGATGATTGAGTGGGTTCAAATCTCAGCTGTATCACTGACCAGCTTTTTGACTTTGAGCAAATTTTAGAGCCTCACATATGCAAATTACCCATATGTAAAACAAGAACAATCATAGTTCCTTCCTATTATAGTTGTTATAAGGATTAAGTGGGTTCTTATTTGTGAAGCATTTAGAACAATGCCTAGCACTTAGTAAGTATAACACAAGTGTTGAGTAAAAGAAAATAAATGATTACCCATGTAAATAACCTTCCCCTCTGCGAACCTGGAGAAGGTGGTAGAGGCAGGGCCAGAATGAAGATCAGGCCGGCTGTAAGTGGGTCATGGGCTGAGCTATGTGGAGGTCTTCAGGAGGGCGGCCCCAGGGCCTTCAGCTTCTGTTTTCCTTAGCAATTTTGATAACCTGGAATATTAGTAAAGTTCTGTCTCTCACTTTCAAGACAGTAAAAATGATCCTGATTTTCCTTTTTTCTACTCCTTGCTTTTAGGGAGTGCACAAAAAGCACCTGTTTGTTTGAGATTTTTCTCATAGACAAGGCCAGACATGAATTTTCTTTCATATAACATTTTCTGTGTTCTGCATTAGTTGGGTTCTTCCTTTGTTTTCTTGTACTTTGGTGTGAAGAAGATGCCCTGTTTATAAAGCCTTACTGTCTTTCATGTGTATAATGCATTCTTAAACTAATTCTGGTTGCTCTGACCCTTTGGGATTTTTTAATTGCTTTGTTCCATTTTTAAAGCATTTTGAAATATTAAAAATATTCGTGCGGGAGGGTGGGTCATGGGAACATTTTACCAGAGTTGTTTGCTCTCAGAAAATTGTGAATGTGCATGGAGAAGTCTAATGTGAGGTTAAATTCTGCCAGGTGCATGCATTGGTCTCTTGAACTTAAGTTCCCATTTCTTTTGATATTTAAATCCTCATTTCTGAGGCACAAAGTATAGAGCTGGAGCCTCTCAAACCTGAGAGCCTGTGTGGTGCTGTTGCCAGTAGTCCCGTAAAAGAAAGGTCTTAAGTAGTTCTTGTGTTTGCATTGAAGCAACATGTCAACAGTAAGGATCAAAAGATTTGTCTGCCGGGAGGCTGGTCACTCTGGCATCTTGAAAAAAGAAAAAAGAAGAAAATTGTCTGTTCTCTGATTTTTGCCTTTGAACCAAGACTTTCCAAAAAGAACAAAAAGAACAGAGACTTGTTTTGAATATTGCCGCCTCTGGGTGTGAGTGATTATGCAAGGCAGTAGTGTTTTTTGCTTTTTGTTTTTTTAAAAAACTTCATAATTGATGCAGAGGTATGAAATTGCAAAAAAAAAAAAAAATTCAAAAAGTAATATAAAGCAGTCTTTGAAGGCAAGTGGTCTTCAGCTTAAAGGATTTGCAGTTCTTCATCTTGTGAAAGTCACCATCCACCACTTGGGCATTTCTATAATAAATTCTTCTCATTTACCTTTCACGACAATCAGTTGCCAAGTTGTCTCAATTCTGTCTTAAACTTAAATTCTTAAATTGAATGTGGTATCTCTTGAAACTTTCCAGTATTGTGTTCCACTACAAAAGTACAGCGTGGCCACCAGCATGTCCTGCTTGGGCTGCTGAAGCTGCCTCCAGCTGCCCTCTCTGCCTCTGACCTCCAGTGCTCTCTACACACTGAGGCCTGAGGGGTTTTTACAAAGCAAAACTCAATATGTCAGTGACTTACGTCAAGTCCTCTAGTGACTGACTTCTCATTGCCCTCAGAATTCCTTCATAAGGAGTTAAAAGCCAAACTGCTTAAGAAGACTTCAGGGTTTTGCAAGAGGAAGTCCCTGCCTCTATCTGCAATCTGCACCCATTGCTCTACCTCTTCCACCACTGTACTTCAGACGCACACCATATACAGCCTCACAGAGCTTCTTTTTGTTCCTCTAATCTGCTGTTTTCAGGACAGCAAACCTTCAGGATATGTCTGATTCCTACACACTCCCCCTCTGCTGCCTCACTTTTGCCTGGCTAACTTCTGTGTCTTCCTTTTGTCTTAAATATCATATCCTTCAAGAAACCCCCTTTAACTCCTAAACTAAATAAGTTCCCCTGCTGTTTGTTTCTGTTTGTTTCCTTGTCTTTTCTGATAGATGCCCAGCCCCATGAGGTCTTAGACATGTCTGTCTTATTCCCCACTATATCCTAGTGTCTAGCACACAGTAGGACCACAGATGTTTTTGAATGAATGAACATGTTTCAAATCACTCTTTTTATTACTTGTAATAGTACTTACCACACATACCTGCATTACTTCCTTTCAAAGTTTTCAGCAAACTCCCTTTGTTGACATAAATTTGCTTAATTATACTAAATATGTACAAACATGAAATAAGATATATATACCTTATGCTTATTGCTCTTATGTAACTATTAAAACATTTGAAAAATCATAAAAATGCGAATGCTATTTTAAAACCATTCAATTTAAATTATTAATATAATCAATGAATGCTCTTTTGCTGAAACTAAGTCACCTATGTAGATTGTTTAAAAATGTATGAATTTGTTACCTTAGATCCTAATATATACTAATTCACATGAGTCTTGATTTTTTATGATGATGTTAATGCAAAGAATGTTTGTTTGAAATAAGCATTTTATTGAGAAGTACATTGTGGACTTGAAGACCTTGCTTGGTCCTTATCTCAGGACCATTGACCATAACTGGACCAGTCCTTGAATTACAATTTTAATGGTTTCTGATTTTCTTGCTAATGCTGTAACTGTCTTATACATGCAAAGATAAGGTTAGCATTCCAGAGTTACTGAAGTTAACATCAAACATATATCTAACTTAAGTATTGCCAGAATCAGAAACAGGAGTATAATGTTTGTTAGTTTCAGTTCTCATAGTTATGGAAAACTTAGTTTCAGCATGCAGACTGCTGAAGGAAGTTAGTAGATAATAAAAATGACACATTCACACTATTTTGAAAATGACTTGAACATAGCTTTTTCTTATTGCCTTTATAATTTTTTAGCTAAAACAAAATCTTCATTCTGTAATACCTTCATGCCCTTATGAAGATACTATTATGAATGCCTTAATGCCATTTGACCTTCGCTTGGTACGACTACATTGATTGTATATCAAGTTTGCCTCTGTCCTTTTCTTATTAGCCTGTAGCAATTAGTATAGTACTCTGCTGCCTGTTTTTTCATGATGTTATGAATTCAAAGTCTTACTTGATAAGTGTCTTAAATTGACCTTTGTCACTGCCATCTCTGCTTTGCCAGTATATCACAAGTGCAGTTGCTGATGAGGATTGCTTGCTGCCCCTGCAATCCTAAATGCAAACTTCAGTGTCTTCTTGGTACAAGGTCATTCACATGATCCAGTGTGTATTTATATCAGTTTCTTTTAGATTAACAGAAGTGAAAACACAAAATTGAAGGATTATTTTGGAGAAGTCACAGACTCTTGACTGTGTGGTCCTTTAAGGATCCTTTGACCTCCATTTGAAAACTCTTGCTTATAGCAGTCATAGCCAACCAGACACCATGCACAAACATATAAAGTCAGATCATTGCATTTCTGGAAGTGTCTGGCTCCTGTGGGTCATTCTCTTGGTTCTCTACCTATCTAGCCTCCTACTCTATCCCCAATACTTCCATAGCCACTTCATGGTGGGAGGGATGGAGAAGCCTTGTTTTCAGGTCTCACTGAGGCCTTACCTGTTCCATTGGGAGTCTTTGGCTGTTTGTGGTAACTAGGTAAACCCTGCAGCCTTTGTCATTTGAGCATGGAACACCTGTTGAGGGGGGAGTGTGGTAAGCACATAGCAGGAATGGCTAGGGAGGCAGTGAGGATTTCAAGTATATCAGCTCCTATATTTAACATTAAAAAGAAAATGTGGTGCAAATCTTGCAGAGATAGCCCAAGTTCAAGGCATTAAGCCAAACATAACATCATGGCTTTAGTCTAAGGACCTAACAAGTCATTTTTTTTGTATATATAATTTTGATAGCTTTCTTGAGATGTAATTCATCTAGCATACAACTGGTCTATTTAGAGTATATGATTCAGTGGCATTTAGTGCACTCACAGAGTTGTGCAGCCATCACCACTACCAATTTTAGCATATTTCTTCACCTGAAAAGAAATGTTATACCTATTACAAGCCATTACCCATTCTTCACAATCTCCCTAGCCACTGGGAAACAGTAATCTGTATGTTTCTAGGTTTGCTTATTCTGAACATTCAACATAAATAGAATCATAGAATATGTATACCTTTGTGACTGGCTTCTTTGAGCATGTTTTCAAGGTTAGCATGTTGTAGCATATGTTAGTATTTCATTTATTTTTACTGCCAGATAACATTTTATTGGATAGATGACCCCCAAATTTTTAAGTTACCATTCAGTAGTGTTCACATTATTGTGAAACAGATCTTCAGGACATTTTTATCTTGCAAACTGAAACTAGATGTACCAAATTTTCTACATTTTTATTGCTTGATGGACATTTGGGTTGTTTTCCAGTGTTTGGCAGTTGTGTGTAATGTCACTATGAACATTTGTGTACAAGTTTTTGTGTGGACATATTCCCATTTTTCATGGTAGATACCTAGGCATGGAATTGATAGATCATATCGTAAACCCATATTTAACATTTTGAGGAACTGTCAGACTTTTCCAAAGTTTCTGCAACATTTTATATCCCCTTTAGTGGTATATGAAGATTTCAATTTCTCCACATTCTGGCCAACACTTGTTATTACCTGTTCTTTTTATTATAGCCACCTTAGGGATGAAGTGGTATCTCATTATTTTTAATTTGTATTTCTCTAATAACTAATGATGTAGAGCATCTTTTCATGTAAAGATATTTAATTAAAATTTATTTTCCTAAAAATGAAGTTTTCCTAGACTCACAGTTATAATTTAAGAAGGAAATAACACCCTTTGGGAATCTCAAAAGGTACAAATTGTGACTCAAATTCCTATGATTTCAAGAATTGGCAGAATGAGAGCTGCCCTCATTGTTAAGCACTATTGGCAGGTCAGAATTTAAATAGGAGCATTTGAACAATCTGATTTTCAGGAACCTGATAAATGGAGTCATTGTCTGTGATAAGCAAAGGAAAGAAAAGAAGGTGGAAGATGGGCCCAAAGGTAAGAGATTTCCTTTCAAGGCACTAATTTACCACCACAACCAAGCCAAAAAATGGCCTTCAAATGGTGGGAAAAAACAAACGTCATCTTTCTAGCCCCTGATTCCTTGTTAGCACGAAGTATTTGCTACTGGTTTTGAAGAAAGTGTAACCTTGATTGCAGCAGACAGTCCAAGAATTTAGAATCATAGAGCCTAAGAATTAGAAGCTAATGGTCCCTGCATGGAACTTTACTTTATGTAAAAAGGGTTGCAAAATAAAGCATCCCATTAAGTTCTTAAAAGCTCTTAGGTGTCCTCAGATTACACAGATTTCTTTAAAAATGCCTGCCTAATCTCTCTGACAACTACCATCATACATATCCATATGAAGCGCATTTATATACTCCATGGTGCCAGTGAGGTTAATTTATGTGTAGAAAATCTCTTCTTATTCCCACCTTTCCCAAATAAGGCAAATCAACTATTAACAGTAATAAAGAGCTAATTGCTGAGCTCTATATGCTAGGCACTGTGCTAAGCAGTATATACTGTGTCAGTTGACACATTTCAGTGAGGTGGGTCCTACTCTTCCCATATTACAGAAAAGAAAATTTAGGCTCAGCATGATTAAGTAGCTTTTCCAGTATACCCCATCTTTAAAGAGGCAGGCTAGGAGGGTTCCAGGCTTCAGCCAATGCTCTCAATCACAGTACTCGGTGCACACACACACACACACACACACACACACACCCACCCACCCTTCCTTCCCCCTCTGAGTATTTGCAGCAGGAATTGAGAAATGTGTACATATTGACTCGATACTACTTTAATGGAGATTTTGTCATTGCTTCCTTGGCCTGCTCACTGCAGGTGCAGTTGAATATGGCAGGAATCACAAAGGGTGTGTAGCATGGCTGCACCTGGTTGTAGCAGTTTTGTGAACACCTGGAAATGTTGGACTTGATCTAGAATCATCAGACCATTATAACCTAGGGAGAGTCATGATTGGATTTTCTTTTCTGAAGAAATATAGCTGATAGCATAGTGGAGAATAGGTTGGAGTAGTGGAGAGGGTGGCAGGGAATTCAGTTTGGGTTAACCAATTTCCTGTTTGCTCCAAGAACACTCTCCAGTGGTGCTTGTGGCTGCAGCATTTATGCCAAGATAATTTGTGGATTATAGTCTTAAGTTTACCCCCAAAGTGTGCCACGAAATATCTCGCTTTTGTTATTATTTCACACTGTTCTAATATATCAATTAACAGTAATAAAGAGCTAATTGCTGAGCTCTATATGCTAGGCACTGTGCTAAGCAGTGTATACTGTGTCAGTTGACACATTTCAGTGAGGTGGGTCCTACTCTTTGGAAACAAATGACATAATTTTATTAATAGCATTCTATTTTTAGTAATGGTATTTCCATTTACAAAATATGATAATTCTAGATTGCTGAAAACGTCAAATCCTAGAAAATGTAGCGTTCCTATGTGCGATGTTAAATTACTATTGTTCTCATACAGTTGTTAGCTGGAGATTCATTTGATGGATCTGATTTATGTATGCGTTTGTTGCATTAGGATTAGAGATAATTTCTGTTTAGAAATAACTCCAAGAGCTGTTTTTATGATTTATTTTCACATTGAAAACCAGTCAAATTTGCTTCAGCCTCGGAGAGTGTGTTTATGTAAAATTAGTGCCGAAAGCTGCACTTTTCTTTTTTTCTAAACAGAAAATAGGTGAAACCTAGATTTAGGCAGTGGGGAAGAGAGGCCCAATGTGAAAGAATATTTCTAGGGTGAAGCCATTAGGACTTAGCAACCTTTTGGCTGTGAGAGTTGAAAGAGACCCTGAAGAATGGCCTTTAAAATTCTAGTTTTGGGAGGCATTGCTGCAGACTTGTAGGATTGGAGTAGAGATGGGGTGAGGAATGTAGAAGTCAGTGGTAGACTTAGGTTGAAGGCTCTGCTCAGATGATCTGAGAACCTTTGTGGTTCTCTTGATCATGGGTGCTTTAGTCAATTTAGTTAGAAGATAAAAGAAGTTAAATTGTGTTTGTCCTTTAGTTTTTCTAGAAAATTGATAAACCCTAAAGTTTCTCCTGGCCTCAAATAATTGTGTAAGTTAGTGTTTAGTTAAACTATATGTATTTTTGTACTAAAGTTTTCCTATTTTTTGCAAATTTTTATTATAAGTAGGAGCTTTTAGAAGGGAAACTCAATAAATAACTTTCTGTCATTAAGGAGATGAAGGACATTTTATACTATCTCCAGAGGAGTTCAGTCTGATAATGCAGGTGCTTTCACAGTTGTAGGTCCCAACATTCATCCCATCCTTGGCTATAAAATTTCTCAAGATTGTGATGTAGAGCAACCTAAGTGCCCATAAATAGACAATTGGATAAGGAAATTATGGTGCATATATACCATGGAATATTAGCCATTAAAAACGAAATCTTGCATGGATGGGCCTAGAGGGTATTATCCTGAGTAAGTCAGACAAAGACAAATACCATATGATTTCAGTTATATGCAGAATCTAAGAAACAAAAGAAATGAACAAACAAAACAAAACAGACTCACAGGTAGAGAACAAACTGGTGATTGCCAGAGGATGTGAGAAGGTCAGAGTTTGAAAGTAAAAATAAAATTAAAAAAAAAAAGAGAGATTTAGTTTAAGGGGAGCAGGTACTGTAGGCAGCAACAACTTGGAACTAGGTATTCCTCCCAATTCAGCTTTATGAACGTTAGTTGAGTTTGATAATTTTCTCAATAAACTAATGGTATTCTCAGCATTTTATCCTTCTTGGAAGAATTAAATTTAGGTATTTTCTATAGGACACTCCATAGCTTCAGTTAAGGCACAAAATTGAACTTTAATAATTCTACTTCAAAATCTGTTTCTGAGATGTGATACTTAGTAATCTATATTGAGTGGTACATGATGGAGTTACTTCCGTGTTGTTTCATTCATGCCTCAAGGTTGCAAAGTTATGTAACTTGTTTACAGATAAAATGCTAGTGAAGGAAAGTTCATTTGCCACTGCTCCACTGCTAGAAGGTACACACCCCAGGCATTTAGTGTGATGGGTTTCTTTGGTCTTTTCTTTCAGTTGTCTTATGTTTACAGAGTCAAATTATCTCCTGTATATCTAGGGGTCAATGTCACAATCTCCTTGGTATTACAGTGTAACAGAGTTTCTTTTTGGTACTTTGTTAAAGAAAGTGAGTAGATGATTACCTGGGGTTGAATTGGTATTTGGAGCCTAATTAATGGTTAATTAAAAACACACAGAAGTGCTTTCTTCTAAGTGCCTGCACACACGGTCTTTGGGGTTCAAATATTCAAGAGATATCATCTCACCACTGCTAAAGAATATATTTACTTTCAGACTTAAAATATATTTGAACAGAATTCAAAGCTTTGAGTTCTTAGACTGTTTGCAGTTACATTAATTTACATAGGTCATAATTACTCTTCGGTCTCTGATAGCAGTAGTGTTTCATTTTTTTTTATCAACAATATCGTTTCTTGCTGCTACTTAGAAGAATACTAGCACGATGCCTTAACTATCTCGAGTTTTATAATGATTTATGCTAATCATCTTCAATATAAAATTGATGATTTGCAGTTAGAAAACATTGGTGACTCATAGGATCTGGTTCCCTGTAGTTTGGTACAGAGGGTGGTCAGATTTATTTCAGTACCCTGGGTGGCTCTTTGTCTTAGTAAAACTCCATTGAAAACACTGAGGTTTTTTTTTGGGGGGGGCGGAGTTTGTACTTTTGTTTTGTCATCTTTATATTTGCTTGTTTGCTTTCAAATGCTACCTCACATCTCTGCTTTTCCTTTTGGGTACCCGTGGCTTTTACCTTCATTTGGCATTTGGGACCATTATATTTCTGTCAACTTAGTATAGTTCAATTCCTTGAATGATCTCTTCCTCAGTACCTGGCAATCTCTTACAGAATTTCAATGTATATTTTATAAATTGAAATGTGACTTAGGTCTATAGATAATCACTTTTCTAATAATATATTTGGTCTCTACCTTAAATGCAAATTCTTTGGGAACAAGTGTTATGGTTTCAATGTATATTATCAACTGACAGTAACTAGCATGGTGCTAACTACATGGTGCTTTTATGCTAAGTATTCATTGAATGAGTTGGCCTGGGTGCATGATGAGTAGCCTTATTATCTGGAAGTGGAACATAAGAAATGTTCTGATAGCTGCTTTCAGAACTGTGCATTCCAGACCAAACAATTTACATATCCATGCCACACTAAGCTACTGATTGCCAACACATGCTCTCTGAAACTGCCTGGTGCTATGGGGGAATAGAGGCATTTTGTTAGCTGCTGGTGCTTTTTTTACTCTTTATGGGGTCCTTCCTCTGTAGTGACCAGGACTTTGTTGTTTGTCACAGAAGGAGTAAGACATGAACCAAGCCAGTCATATTCTGTACCAAACACATTAGCAATCTGTTCTGCTTTCCCAACTTTGGCTTCTTCATTCCATGTCTCTGAGAGAATTTCCATAATGAGAGCCATATTGTGAGAAATATATCCAATTATGTCAAGGGCTTACTTTATGCTGTCTTTTGGAGAAATCAAATAGTATTGTGTATTTAGTTCTTTAACTTTCCTCTGGGTTCTGCCTGCTTACTTAATGCAGCTACATATCTCTAAATTGAATGCTGGTCTATTTTTGTTATCTCCCCTAACTCTGCCCGTCACCTTCTGGACGAATACTCATAACCGCAGGCCCTTTACCCCTCTACTTCCTGCACTGTGCAAGGTATGTAAGTGCTTATGATATTTGTGCGAAGTTTGCATGAATAAATATTTTCAAGAGACTTAACTCTTAATTTAAAATATTTTACTTAATTTCCACAAATTGGGAGAGGATTGGTGTGCAGTTGAAATTGGAATAGAATCTAGGGAATTGTAGGTGAAAAGAGTTCGAGACCTGAGATAAATAAAAATGGATTTTTTAAGCAGCATTACAACTAGGCTTTGAGATTTACTTATACTGTCCAGACTGTGAACAGTTGTCTCGTTCTCACCAAAGGCAATTTTGTTGAAGTGTCTTTAGAAACAGTGTATACAGACTTCTGTAATCATACATATCATACATATTTTTCAAATATTTTGAAAAATATTTGACCCCTTCCCTCTAACTTAATCCCTGAAATCTGTCAATACAAAATAGGAAAGAGATCAAAACCAGTTTCCCTGATATAGCCTGCTGGGAAGAGGATGCTAGGAGAAAGAAAAAATATTTCTAAATGTATAATTGCATATATACCCTTCTTAGGTTCCTCTTGTATTTTTTAAGTCGTAGTACCTTAAACATTTTTGATAAGTTTAATTCTTACAGAAACACTGAACTACCCCCCACAAAAGACAGCTGGAAGCGGTGAAAGACTAGGTAACTATTGAAGCCCATGGCTCTTTTCCATGGTTTCTCTTTGTGCATCGCTCCAAGTTTATGTTCAAAATGGACTGGCATAATTGTTATGTTCCAAATATGCCGGGGGGTGGGGGGGTGTCACTGTCTTATAAAACAGGACTCTCCCGGGAAGCTAAAACTAACTGTTGAAGAAATGAAATATAAAATACATCTTTGTCATTATGTATAATTGAAAACTACCTTGATTTAAACTATTGAATCAAATTTATGGCGTGAATCTTAGAACCTTAAATTTTATAATGCTGTCAAGTTTGTTAATGAAGCCCAAATGTTTACCCTTATGTTCCTAAAGCACATTTATAAAGGCAGAGTATCAGCTATTTTATAGTAAACCTAGAGTGCCTTTCAATGCTGAATGACCTAATCGGTTATTAATTTTTTCTATGGGGAATGCTTTTTCCTCATCAGCTGTCTAAAATATTTGGAAAATTATATCTTGCGGGAGTTGCCATTCATCAGGAAATGCTTGTTCATAGATGTAAGCCAGACCACATGGAGCAGTAAATGTTATTTATCACTATGGGAACCAAAAATCACGAATGAGATAGTCTTAAGTATTAAACATTTGCTTCTTAGGAGGAGAAGTCATATCCAGATTTGGTTCAGTTCACTCAAATATTTATGGGGCCCTTAACGATCAAAAGGTCTGTGGGTACTTTGTTTAATGACTCATTTTCCTCTACACAAAATCAAGATCATTAGAGGGAAAAAGTAGGAGGAAAAGATTCCAGTTAACATGGATTATCAAGTTTGTAAATGTAGAACTCTGGATTGAGAGACAGGATACACCAGGGGTTTAGTTCTGGCTGTTCTAAAAGCTAGCTGTGTGGCTTTGGACAAATCTTTTAATTTATTTGAGTCTCAGTTTTCTCATCTGTAACAGGATGAGAGTTGGATTGTATATGACCCCCTTGGTGATGAATCTGTTTTCCTTCATTGTTCCTTCAGAAGTAAGAAACTACTTTTTGTTTATTGAGAAACATATTATTTGATAGTAAGAGTAATGAGGATTACTGTTATATTGCACTGACTTTATCACCTCAAAAAAAAGGTCTGTGCTCAGTAAGGATTAGAGTCACATGTCCACGTATTGCCATTTGTTTGTATTCCTCTTCACTCAGGATGTACTGATATTGGATGCCATATCATATAGGGGGGTGATGAAATATGCAGTGGTATGAAGTGTAGATGTTTAATTTGACTATTAGCCAAAGTTGGCATTTAAAAGATTGTCATTGTTGTTTCTTGGTAAAAATATGGATAATGCCTTAAGCTAGGGATCCCCATTTCCCAGGCTGCTTACCAGTACTGGTCTGTGGCCTGTTAGGAACAGGTCTGCAGAGCAGGTGAGCAGCGGGTGAGTGAACAAAGCTTTGTCTGTATTTGCAGCCGCTCCCTAGCGCTAGCATCGCCACCTCAGCTCCATCGCAGATCATCGGGCATTAGGTTTTCATAGGAGCACTGGTCCCTGATGCCAAAAAGGTTGGGGACTGCTGCTAAGCAATAGTCAGAAGTTGTTAGGAGGCTGGAAGAATGGAGGCTAGCTAAACAGGTTGCTGAGAATGTTTATTCATATATTCATTTAATCCTTTACTATATATTATTTAGAAATACAGTAGTGAACCTAACAAAGTCCTTATCCTCAAGGAGACCAAACAGAGGATGAGGCTGATAAGCATACATTTTGTGGACATCTGTTAGCTATTGCATAATAAGTGCAGGATAAGGAGACGGAGCGGGCGTTAGTGGTCAGGGAAGGCTTTTCTCATTAGAAAGCCTAAAGAAAGTGTTGGTACAAGTCAGGTGGAATATCAGGAGAAGAATCATTGTGGGCAGAGGAAACCTAAGTGCAAATATCTTATGGCAGTTTTGTGGTCAAGGAAGAGATTCCCTGGCAGAGTTGAGTGAGGGATCAGGCAGAGCAGAGGAGACCTTTGAGGGGTGGGTACAGGGAGGTGACAGATCACCTAGGGTCTTTTGGGCCACAGTACACACTCTTAGCTTAGAGTTTTTATTGTTATTTGTTTGTTTGTGTTTCAGAATAGTGATACATTTTTATTTTTCAATAAGATGACAAATTCTAATTCTAAGAGGATGCTGCCATACATCGCAAAACACACCAACCACATAAAATCCACAGTGAAAAGTTTACTAAAGAGTTCTTATGAAACCATGGAAGCAGAGTGACTAATTTATAAAGAGAGAGCCACATAATCAATTTCCTTTAAAAAAAAAAAAAAAAAAGGTCTCTTTTCTCCTGTTTTCTAATTGGTACCCAGAGCTCTTTCCTGCTGGACCCATATGAGACCTTTCAACTGCTCAGTTGTCACTTGGATTTTCCTGGGGCTGCTTGGGTTAAGTGATTGCTTTTCTCTGTGGTTTGGGGATAACAGCTTTTGAGGGGAATTTACTGACTAACTCACCATCCCTTCTCCTATCTAGTGTTCAAAAGGTTAGCAGTCTTTTTCATGCTGTGGTCCAGAGACCACTAGGGTTAAAACTGCTTTGGGACTCATTTAACATGCAGATTTCTAGGCTCCACCTCAGGCCTAGTAAATCAATCTTTACAGATGAGGCTCAAAAATCTGTATTTTGAGCTCTTTAAGAGCTACTGAATTCAAAGGAGTGCATTTGCTCATGTTAGAGGAAAGAGATAAAATAGGAAAGAGTTCTGTGATACCAATTTCTCCCCACAGAGAATGCAGGGAGATTCTGTAATCCTGCTACTACAATTCTTTTCTCTGCTGCTTAAGGAAGATAAGTTACAGGATAGTGGGAGATCAAAAAATTAAGGGGAAATCTAAGTGAAAACTGCAGTCACCTAGAAGAAGGGTTAGCAAACTATGGCCTGTGGAACAGCTGCCTTTTTTGGAACATAGCCACATTCATTCGTTTGTGTGTGTATTGTCTATGACTGCTTTGTACTACAATGGTAGAGTTGAGTAATTGCTACAAAGCCTAAAATATTTACTATTTGGCCCTGTACTAAAAAAGTTTGTCAGTCGGCTGAGCTATCCACTAGACCTTTCTGTAAGGATGATACAGTTTCTATCTGCTCTCTCCGATACTAGCCACTGACACTTGCAGTTTGGGTATTGAGCACTTACTTGATGAGTGGATAATGTGACTGAGTCAATGAAAATTTCATTTTATCTAGTTTTAATTAACTTAATTTAAAATTAATTTAAATTTAAATAGCCGTATTTGGCTGGTGGCTACTGTATAAGATTGAGGGGGACTAGAGCAAAAGTTTCAGATCAAGATTGGCTGTGGGGTGTCAGTTAAATACTGACAAGGGTTTACTTCAGGTCGCTGGGAAGAGGGAGACTAGGAAAAGGAACATCTAGAAAGGATTCATTTTAGAAGGATTTTCATTTTTTTATTGTGATCTTTTAAAGAGTTACTTATATTAGGATCCAGCTTTGTCACTTAATCAGGTCTTTGACCTTGGTCAAATTAGTTAGCTTCTCTTTGCTTCAATTTTTTCATTTGTGAAACAGGGATAGTAATAGTACCTACCTTATAAAATTGTTATGAAGTTTAACTATAACTGCTTAAACGATGCCTTGCACATAGTAAAAACTCTGTGTTTGCTGCTCTTATTATCATTTTATAAGTTATTTTATAGTCTAGTATGAGGAGGTAACCCCTCTCCTTCTGAAGAAAATAATACTTACTTTAAAGTCAAGTAGATTCTGAATTTCAGGATCATTTGTACATCAACCAAAGCCTGTTTCTGATCTAGAGACCAGCTATGCTTTGTATCTTTCCATGTAGGTTCATTGCAGTTAACCCAGCATGTGACATATGCGGCACGGTACTGTCTGGGTTTTACTGATGGTCACTGTAAACATTGATAGTTGGCCACATTATTTTGTAGAAACTCTTCACAAATAACCTAGGCATATTCAGTTAGAAGCAGAACGTTTCTTAGTGCTTGTTCCTCAGCTGGAGAAATCCTATTAATATTTGAAAGAAAGTATGTTTCTATTTTATCTTGAGACGTGTTAGAATCTCCTAACAAGAGTAAGCTTGATGTCTTCCCTTTTATAGAAGCATGAGCAGGCCATCAGAAACATATTGGGAGGTGGGAGTTGCAATTATTTGTATAAATGATAACAGTAATAGAAATCCAAAAGTGAGAAAAAAATATTTCGAATGATATCACTATGGGTTTTTAAATTGAGTGATTATTTGTTAACTTCTCATCTTCAGTATTACATAGTAATAATCCAGTGCAATATACTTGCCATAGCTGAACATATCACTTTTAAAGACTTCTCAGAAGCCAATGTATGGAGCCTCTTGAAAAATCTTTTAGGTTTTAAAGACACTAATGATACAATACTTTTCAGTCCTCAGATCTGTTCTCCAAGGCTGGAACAACAGAGTGTTCAGCAGATATTATGGGCTCAACAGTTGCTCTCCAAGGCTACCTTTTTGATCTGTAAGACTGTGTTGCAACACTCCTTGATAAGGAAATAATAGAAGACAGCCTTGCCCAGATGGCATGGACTGCTTCATTATACAAGTAATGATCCCATCCTTTAGGTCATAGTTTTCTGTTTGTTTTTCATTTTCAAATTCTAGATTGTGTTTGAATCTATCTGAGATACATTGAACCTGTTGAAAGTTTTCATGGGCTCATTTTATATAGAGTAGAAAGGATGAGGAAATGGTCAACTATTAATATCCTCGAGCTTGAAACCATGCGCAACCTAAAACTGTGGTCATTACCTTAAGGAGCGAGGATATGGAAGTTTGAAGTCTCTAATATGATGTGACCCTTGAGGAGTTAGATCATCCAATGAACACACCTGTTTGACTACGGTTCGTTTTCCTGGGCACTTCTCTGTACCTCTGGCTTCTATCTACCCACTGCATTTGCCTCCTAGACTTTTATCTGCTGCTGTTCTAACACATTTATCTGCAGCCATTGACACTCATTTGTATCAGAAGTAAATATTTTCTTACTAAATCTGTGATGTTACCTTATGTATAGTGTTATGTACAAGGAATTATTTATTTTTCTAAACCATAGGTTAACGAGACTAACTTATCAAATGTGGTGCTCTAATACATACATTTCTTCTAATGACATGCATTGTATAGTCATCTTCCTTGCAAATTCATTTCAAAACAGTTGACTGATTAGAGCATACATGAATGAATTCAGCAATTATTTACTTGTGATCTATTATCACAATGCTAGCCTTATGGAGGATAAAAATATAAATGTAAAACTGCCGTTGTAGTCTAGTTGGAGGATTAGACATATGTACTTTAGCAGGATATACATGAGCCTATGAAAAATATCAGAATCAAAATATAAAGGAAAAAAATGCGAAAAGGGAGCCTGTAATTATTCCTGGAGCAATCAGGGAGTCAATGTGGACTGAACTTAAAAAGACAGATAAGGTTGGAAAGGGCAGGTATAATTAGCATTTACTTGGTATCTGCTGTATGTGAGACATTTTTTATGTGCTTTGCATGTCTCTGCGACGTTTGGTACTGTTACCCTCATTCTGCAGATGAGGAAGTTGGTTAGGGGTAATTAAATAATGTGTTCAGGATGTGTGTGTGAAGGAGGGAATGTTGAGTAGTCTGGTGTTGCTGAATATATGGTTCGTGGGGACAAGAAACTAGATAAGAGATGGGAAAGGTATATTGGAGTTAGATTATTGAATCCAAATGGAAAAGATGACTTTCCACAATCACTTCTGGGACCATCAGAGGCAAAGTATTTCATTCAAGGTATATTGACATAGGAAAGTTGAGCTTTAGATTCCAGTTCTAGACTGTAATACAGAAAAATCTCATTAAGTTCGAACATTTGTCATAAACCAGAAAAAATGCTGGACTAGTAGTTAAGAGACCTGGGTTTTTTTTCTTCTTCTTCTTTTTTTTTTCTACTGCTTTCAGAGTGTGCTTTGTCGACTCAGTTTCTTCATCTGTAACATGAGGAGCAATAATACTAACCCATGAGTATGTATGTGGTAGTTCCAGGCTTGGTGTCATATATATTTATGTCCTTTCTGTCCCCCTTCAACCTCCTGTGTTTAGCACCTTATTTCTTCTTGAGAGGACTGTTGCAAAGTCCATGAACTGATTTACTGATTTCCATACTTACTATCCTAAGTGTATAACGTCTGACTAATTTTTTCAAGAATAATATCTATCATGTCATTGTTTAAAGATCTTCAATGGTGCTCCATCTCTTACAGAATGAAAAGCAGGTTCTTACCCCAATGGCTCCAACTGTTGCAATTTGACTCTCCCCTTCTCACCTGCCTATCTTGGGCTTCTTATTTCCATCTCCATCTCTATTCCTAATCCTTTTAGTCCAAACAGATTTCTCTTTCCTTTATTGTTCTTTATGTCTCTTGTGACATTTTTCACGGGTCTTCTACTCAGCCGACATTGATTGAGCAGGGATATGCGTCACATCACACACTCTGTCAGTTGGTGAGAACAGACAGGTCAATAATAAGGTTGAGTCACATCCTCATTTGACTCACCTAGTGATATTGACAAATATGTATACCTTATCACTACTGCTAGACCGTAAGCTCCCTGAGGACCAAAATTGTGTATTTATGTATCTCTATATGGCACTCGATGCCTTACACTAGTGACATCTAAATATTTGTTGAATAAATGGTGAATTTATATTTTAACAAAATTATTCCAACTTCTTCCAAAATTGTAGATATACTATGAAAATTTTAGTGAGACAGTGACCACTCACTTCATTTCTCAGTCTTTGCATTTGTAAAATGTGTACATCATTCTTTCATAATTAAAAACATGAGAGAGGTAAAGGAAATACATATTCATTGGACTCACATAAAATGATAGTGATAGGTATTTGTATTTATTTAGTCTGTTGGAAGAGGTATGTTTCTGTTACCATCTCTCTCTATATATTTTTTTAAATTGTAACTTACAGAAATCTAAACTACTTGGCCATGAAAACAACAGTTAAGTAGAGAAGATTGCCTGAAACCAAAGAGGAAGTTAGGAATGACTGGAAACTTGAAACAGAATGTGGATCCAAGTCTCAAGACCTAGTAGTTTACAAAATAGCACATGGAATTGAACTTTTTTGTATTTATATGTATGTGTCAAAGTTATCTTTATTTTCTTCTTTAAAAATTTAAGTTACACATTTAAATTAAAAGGCAATATGATGAATTCTGGGAAATAGAGAAAAGAAAATACCTTAGTATAATCACTGTTAACGTCTTGATATCTTTCTGTGTTTCTTAACATGTAAAGTTGTGATTCACAGACCATTTGAGATGTACATTTTTTCAGATTAATATAAAACCATTAGTACTATAGGACTATACAACATTCCATTTAGTAGGCACACCATTTTTTTAATGGTTGGAAAATCAGGTTATGTGCAGTGCTTTACAGTAATGCAATATGCTGTCATCTGTAATGCTGATTATGATGCGCCTCTGTGTTTTTTCTTTTTGCTAGGTTTTGGCATATTTCAACAGGTGAGATTTCCAAAATGACTTCTTTTCCATTTGATGGAATAGTTTTATTCAAGGTATAATACTTTTTATTTATCTCCTCCTTGGATAATTCATAAAGAAATGATTGAATCATTTTAGCCAGGCAGTGGTTTGAATATATTATACTGACTAAAGCTTTGAGTAATTTGGGAAAAAGAAATTTTATGGCTATGTCCACAGATGACTTTAGCACATGAATGATTATCAATTGATCTTGAAAACATTGTTTAAAAGCATCTGATTGAATAGAGTTTTATGCTAAGCACATACTTTGATGTGATTTTATAAGTGGCATGTTTCTGTATGCATAACCCACGCATCAGGATATCTGAAGACCTGCATTGAGTTTACTGTGTTGGAGTGACTCACCTAACGTGCCTCCTAGCAGCTTTCCCAGCCACCTGTCCGAGAGCTGTAGACATGCCCCTTGCCTCCCAGAAAGGAGACTGCTAAAGAGTGCAAATTATGTTTTTTGAATTATCAGCCTCTGGATAATGCTGGAGTATTCTGTGATCTTAGAATATCCACAAGTCATAGAGAATAAAAACCTGTAGGCATCACATTGAAACTCAATCATGAGAAAGCCAATGAGAGGGGAGAAGGATGGATAACAAACAAATTTAGAATATGTCATGTGACAATAAGGGCTAGGGAGAAAAATAAAGCACAAGAAGGGGACTCGGCCTTATCAAGATATGTGTGTGAGAGAGGCATAGGGGAAGCCTGGTGGAAGCGGTGGCAGAAGGCATGTACATAGAGTTCAAGGAAGAGCGCATAGAGCAGAAGGACAGCATAGGCAAAATGGCTCCGAGACAGAAGAATGCTTGATGTATTTGAGGATCAGTGCAGAGGCCTGGGTAGCTGGAATGGAGTATTCTGATGGAGTGAGATAGATGAAAGCCTGATTAATTGGGTTTTGAGAGATTGGGAATGAGTGTAGACATGTCTTTAAAAGAATTTTTCTAGAAAGGAGGCCAGAGGAATAAAATAGAACCTGGAGGAGGATGTGAGGTGAATGAGGTGTTTTTTTTTTTTTTTTTTTTTTAAGATGGAGAAAATTATAGCATGCATTTTGCTGACAACTATAACCCAGCAGCGAGCGGAAGATGGTGATGCAGGAGAGAGAGACAACAGCTAGAGAAATGATGGTGCAAAGAGAAGCGGTAGGCTGGCAGGTCTAGTATACAATACAGATGCAGGAGTTGCTTTAGTTGGGGGTGGATAGTTCATCCATACAAACAGAAGGAAAGAGAGGGTACAGGTATCAATACAGGAAGGTTGGTAAAAGTAGATGAGCTTAGCATGTGGGAATTCTCTGATTGCTTCTGTTTACCTAGCAAAATATAAAGCAAAGGTCTTTCAGCTATGGATGAAGAGAGGATTTCTAAAGAGAGGAGAACGTATGAAATAGTCATCTAAGAAAGGGAAAGGATGATAAACTAGGGAATTAGAGTGGGATTGCCAGGCTGAACTTGAAAATTCAGTGGTCATGAGTTTAAATGGAACTTGTTCATCAGTATGATTATGTGTTTCTCCAGCACCTTTTGAGCAGCCCAGGTGCAGGTGCAGATTAGGTAGAGATTTAGATTTAAAGCAAGAACTATGGTTTGCCAGATGAGTGGGATGAAAAAAGAAAGAGAAGCAAGGGATGCTGAGTTAAAAGGAAGGAAAGGTTTTTATAAGAGAAGGCATGTGGAAAAAGAGGTCATTAGGTATCTTGGTGACAGTGAAAAGGTATCAGATTAGTGAAATTTTGTTCCAATGGGATTAACAGATTATTGAGTGAATACCAGAGAGTGATTTGGAAAATTAGGAGTTTCAGAAATGTTTAAAAAATAAACAGACCTTCCTATCGATGAGATGTGGGGAGCAAGGACAAGGAGTGGACTCAGGGATGATGGTCTGACATTCACTTGGGTTGACTAGATAAATATGGTTTCCAGTCTCAGGTAGTCACAGGCCACGCAAGTAAGCATTTTTTCCTACTCCAAAAGGATAAGGAGTGGGTGATGACTTTGGTAGAGTGGCAGGCACATGGTCTTGACAGTAGGTCACGCAGCTGTGGTGGTAATAATCATGGGTATGTAGATCTTAGGCTGCTAGGTCTTCCAGTTTAAAAAAAAAATAGGATTTTAATATGCAGTCTTCCAATTTATAAATGCTGACCACTTTTTTTTTTTTTTTTTTTTAACTAAACACAGTGCTGGTTGTATTTAGACCCCAGACCACCCACCACTTTTAAGAACATTCCTTTCTGTCAGGGAAATAAGATTTATTTACATGAAACTGCACCTGTACTCCCACCTTGTTCAAGAATTTGAAGCCACATGAGGTAGAGGCACATGCGAAGCACTAAGTTGTGTCCTCCAGGACACAGATACTAGAGCAGTTCTGAGAAGAGGCAAGGGAGAGGTTACAAAGTGCTGACCTGGAGGTGCTGATAATGTGCTGGCTCTGGGAACCCTGGGCCCTGCCCTCAGGCATGAATTCTTTGTGGTTTCCATCCCATTAACCTTGAACAGTTTCACTGATCTTTATTTTTAGCTTCTGCTCTTCACTTCCAAATTGATAACTGAGTGAAGTGGTCATTGGCCCAGTGAGCCTTTGCTCAGAGCAGCAAGGCCATGCGAGGGTACCCCTGGCCATGAACCAATAGATGGAGTTGGCCCTGGTAACTTTAAGCTTTTCTATGAACTGTTCAGGAGCCTTAGTCTGGAAGCAGTTCATCCAGGACCTTGCCCAGGTGATGGAGGAAGGTCTTGGGATGTTCTGGTGCTAAGGCTCTGCCTAGCAGGACAGCTGCCAGAGTTGGAACCAGGGATCCCGTTTTTTTGTCATAATTCTGCCCACAGAGCTTCCTTTGGCTTTGTGCTGGGAGACGAGACTAAAAACCTGGCAGTTGGTTTAGAGACAAGTTCCTCAAGGACCCTGGCTGTGGTAATTTGCTAAATGTTTGTTATGTCCCCATTATGTGCCAAGCCCTGTATTTAATCCCAGGGACACAAAGGTAAACAAGGCAGATAGTAGTTTGCTTCTTCTTTCTTCCTTTCATTCCTCAGATTTACATACCAAGCTCTGGACTGGGCTGTTGGGGATGTAACAAAATTATGTCTATCATCTTAAGAATAAGCAGATAAATTTCAATGCATTAACATTTTTTCTTTAATTGAGATTGCTTGAGAGTTCTGTAAGCCTACAGACCTAATGAGTGATGAGGATGATACTGAACAAAAGCATTCATTTTCTGTCCTCAGGGACCGTTCAGTCCTCTCAATAGAGGAGAAGCCACAGTACCTCTAAAAGAACATACCACTGTTTAAACTTCTCACTATTTGATCCTTTGTATGTATTTCAGACTCCAGGTGTCTTTGTATTCCCAGCCTAGTACCTGGTGCCCAAGAGCTTAAAAATGTTGGTTGAATTAATGAATAAATACAAGTGTGTGTTTCAAGACAGGAATTAACTGTTATAATAAGAGATGCGTTCTTTTAGAAAGAATGACATTAGAGCCAAGCCTGGGAGGTAGCAGTCCCATGTGAGAAGAGAGGAGCTGGCCCCAGGTATTCCAAGCACCAAAAATAGCCTGAGCCCTGCATTAAGCCCAGGAAACAACATGGAGTTCTGTTTGGTGATGAGCATAGGGCATTTGGGGAAAAGTGGAGAGACAAGAAAGGATGGAAGCAGATAATGGAGGGGCTTCTACTGCCAGTCAGGTGAGTTTAGGCTTACTTTAGCAGACATTGGAGTTTTCGAAGGTTTTTTTTCAGAAAGCACTTTCAGAAATTACCTTAGATAGCAGTGTGATGGGGAGATTGGAAGGGTCGCAAGATCAACATAGGGAGGGAGGGGGAAATTTTCTAGTTTTACTAACATATGAGGGGTTTCTTTTTAGGGTGGGGAGAGACCCAAACATGACTGGAGGCTACGGGAAAGAAACCAGTGAAAGAAAGAGGGTTTTCTGAGGTGAAAGATTACGCTGAGATGGTGAGAGAGCTTTTTGTGGGAGGAGGTGGTCTAGTCAGTACAGGTACAGGGCACCCTCACCAAAGCCCCTGCTGCAGATAACTGTTGGAGGCATTGGCCTAGGTTATAGATTCTGGGGCTCTGGGGCCTCTGTCGAAAAGTCTATCCATGGGGTTTCAGCTGGGCAGGGAGATAGATAAGAAAGGAAAACCAGAAGAGGCTAATGCTATACCCTTGTATGCTCCACAACATCTGACTTGTTGTAGCAATGGTGGAAGTGGAATATTGAAGATTGAGCATGAAATACAAAATGCTGCATGTTCTCTAGGGACCTTAATTACCTCTTTTGTCGAGTAACCCTTCAGATACTGTTCAGCACTAGCAGTCTGGGAATCTGTCAACAGAGACATAAGAGACTTTAGAAAAGCTACATGCTTCCTGCAAGCCCAGACAGGCACCTTCTGCCAGCTCCGGCTCAGGAAGGTCATCTGAGCCTGACAGTGTGGTTGCTTTGCTCCATTTGTTGGCTTACTCATTATTACTAATACCTTAAAGGTAAAGTTTGTAGGAAAACAAACTAGCTAGTTTAGAATGTGTTTCATGTTAACCTTTCTTTCCTTTGTCATTGCTAAAGGAAGTAGGGCATGTTGTTGGAACAGCATCTGTCGTGCCACAGCCTGTACCTAAAATTGCAGATGGGCCTTTCTGCAAGAATCTTAAACACGTGAATGCAGATTTTGCATGTGTTCTATATACTTGGAATAAGGAAAATGATCTCATAGTAAGCCTTAGTAAGTTTCTCTTTGGAGTGGGCTGTAAGTGAGGTAGACTCTGTAATGGAGAGTTTCTATTTCTTGGCATTAGTCATTGAAGGACAATGCCCACGTAATAATAAAAACAATACCTAACATCTGTTCAGACTTTAGAGCTCCCAAATGTCATATATATTTACATACAAATATTGGAATTCATATATGTGATGTTATACTGTAAACTAATGGAAGTAAGGGTAGGTATTGGGTGTATAGGGGACTGTGTTAATTTAGGAAAGAATTTGTGGGGAAGAGCAGGCTGCTTCTGTGTTTTCAAGCCTTGACACTTGGGAAGCACTAGTGTGGATAAGAGCCATGGAGTTAGACAAATGTGGGTTTGAGTCCCAACTCATTCAGCCACATAACCTTCAGCAAGCTAGTTAATATCTCTAAGTCCCCCTTCTTCGTGGTAAACTGGAATGATAATTCCTCTCAGAGTTGGTGTGACAGTAGAAAGAAATCAGGTTTATATAAAACTTCTCAAACACAGCCTGAGCCAAAGAAATGCAGTGACTGATAACTAATAACAGCATCGCTCATTTAGTTCATATGCTATCAAATCTTGGCATCGGTGAGCTTTCCTCACCATTGTCCCTCAGTTCCAGACTATCACAGTTCCCACCTATGTTACTTCTTTTGAGGAAAGAACAACTGCTCTTTCTGCTGCAGTCCCATTGATACTATGCTTGGCTTTATCTCCAGCAAATTATGGCAAAAACCTCCCAGCCAAACTCTACTGTCTCTCATTCTCCCATATTCCTCATCCTGTGTTATACCTACCGTATATCTCCTATATCATGATGTGACTATGCTTCTATAGCTGTTTCATGTTATTGTGAATTTGCACTCTCAGTTGCCTAAAAATAAACAAAAGTTTCTTTCTAATTCAGTTTCCTGACATTTAGCTAAACCTTAACCCTTTAACTTTATTTTGTGTGACTACTCAGAATGAATTCTTTGTTATAATCATACCAGGTGTTCTTAAACTTAGACATACAGTGAACTCAGTCTGCCCGTGTGCCTTTGTTCATGCTGTTTCTCTTACCTAAAATGCAGCATCCAGCATTGTTTATATTTTAAAATATGCATGTATGTATGCATGAACCATTAGTCATGAAAGAAACATCAGGACCTAGAAATCTTTCTTCTGAAGAATGGTAAAGAACTTTATATCTTGACATATATATTTCTCTGCTTTCTGTTTTGCTTTTATCTTGATCATAGGTTTTCTGACTGTGTTGAGATCCATTGCCTTCATAGTTGCATCACTACATTCTCGTAAGGATAGTACCAGAGCACTAAACTGTGTGGAGGAAGATGTTTTTGAGTTAAGGGATTTTGAAAAAGCAAGAAGGCAATAACAAGTGTCCTGTTTGTGTGCACTAAGAAACATTTTTCTAGACCCCTCAGAGAATCCATATTTTGCTGTTGCTGATATTTACTGTCTCTCTCTAACCCTTTCCTTAGATGTAATAACATCATGAGTAAGCATTAGTGAAGGCCTCGTGTGTGGAGGTCTGCTGTCTGTCTCTTTCAGGAACCTCAGCTCCTGAAAACATGGCTTCAAAGCACAGACTGTGGAGGTGGAACAGGCAAAAAGGCATTAAAGTTTGCTCCCCAGGTTCCTTTCCATCAGTTTTCTTTCGGTACAACCAGATGTTTCTTGGACATAGACAACTACTATTTTAAAGCTTGGTCTTCACAACTTAAAATTATTCTGGTTTGTTAAGATGCTTAACCTCACTGATTGTGCTTTCATCTCCATAAGAAGTTGAGAGGGATATTCATGAGAGAATCTATTCCAAGTCAGACCTCATCCATGATAAATTTCATTCATTTTTGAAAATCTCTCTCCCATTTTCTCTAGTCCAATGCCTCCTTTGTTGGCAGGTAGTAGAAACTTAAATAACATAAGATTTCTCTCTTTGCGAATTCATTTGCTCTCTGAAGAGTAGGAGAGACTACTTCTACCTTAGACAGGGAGGTACTCTTCTCGAGAGGTCCAGGCAGGGTGGTAATGTATAACTGCCAATGAGATAGCAGTCACACTTAGTGTTTCCTTTTTCTGTCCAAGTTCCTTCTTAAAGATTTTAAGTAGTGGAAGAATGGTCTGGTACCTCTGTAATCTACTTAGCATACTCAGTAAAATTTCTCCTATCCACTCAGATAAAGTGCTTCTAAATCATAATAGCAATTAAGGAGCTGCTGCTTTTTTCCTATTAGTATTCATTTACAAGGGCAAGGATATTTTTTAGAAACCTAAGGCATTTAGCCATACGTGATTTAAAAGGGGGCAGAGGCAGAAACATTTTCCTTGTTTTTCTTTTTCATCTCAAAACATATGGTGTCTTCACAGCCCATAAATTCACAGTAACAGCCTATTTGGTAAATGAGGAAAATGCTTATCAGGTTACCCAGGTCAAATGCAGATATGTATATGCAGTAGAATAACTTCAGTGTGAAATGAAAACCACAAATTTATTCATAGAAGAAAGTGGAGGGGAGTATCATGAATGCTAGCAAATTATCTGATTTGTTTTCTCTTCTTTTTTGAGTATTACTAATTTTATAATCAAAAAGTCACTTTTAAAAAAACCATGCCAAATGATAATGGTTGAAAGCATTTTGGTGTTTATTTAAATTTTATTTTATTTTTTAAATGGGGAAAAACACAATACAATATGGGAGAATGAATAAATGTAACCTGTTGAATACAGTGATTATTCATTTGGGCAGAAATCTAGAAATCTCAGATATCTGGACAAATCACCCAGAGGCAAAGTTAAGTTGTCTGATTAATTAAACTATAAAGTGTTCTTTGAGCAATGTTTGGGATGTGATAAGCTGATTATTTTCATTGTTATTATTTTCGTTATCATCATCCCCAGATGCTAGCACATTTTGTAACACCTTGCAGATCTCAGTATTCACTATATGCTTGCTGCATTGATTTTTCTAGACCCTTCCCAGCACCACTTTATCTAGTAGTGTCACATTTGGGCTTTGATGTCCAAAACTAAACTGAATGGAAATGGCAGGCTTGATCTGGTAAGTGCAAAGACTTGTGGGGTGTCCCTTTTCATCCCAATCATTGTCGTTCTGGTAATGTTTGTTTCGTCAACATAAGAAATGTCCAAACCTGAGAGAATTTTTTTTATCAGTTTAATTGAGCCAAACTGATGACAATTTCCAGGAAGCAAAATCTCAATGGATTGAGAAAATACTCTGGAGATTGGCAGTTTTGCAGCCTATTTTATACATCAGAACAGAGGAGGTGTAAGGAGGGTTGTATGAAATCCACTGGTGGTAGGTTAAGGGGGCGGGAGAAAACAGGGGTGGGTTCTCTGAGATTGGATCAAAAGTAAAACAGACACATACACAGGTACTTCTTTTACATTGGTGGATACAGGATGATTAATAATTAACATTTACAGCTCATAGTGATGGTACAGGGACCAAGATAACAATGAAGGATTCTGTGGTCTGCTCTGGAGCCCTGAGGCGTCTGGAAAAGATTACTCTGACATTTCAAAGGCATGTTATCTTAGACACAAAAGGAAAATAGACTCACTTAGGTAAAGATTGACTTTTGTCGAGGGAGCCACAAGCCTTATGGAATGACCCTCCATGACTCACTTTTAGTCAGGAATTTTTATATTCAGAACATCCTATGTGGCTACTCTCAGTCTTTGAGTTTGTAGGGCCTGCCATGCTGGCTTCCCCCTGTGCCTGTCAGGTTTAGTATGTGGCACCTTTTTTTATACGCAATTTGGTGTCCAAGTCATTGCCTCATATTAAGCTCCCGATCTAGAAAAACATTGAAGTTTTTCTCATAGATGTAATAGCTTTTAAGCCACCTGATCTGTGCTCTTGAATTTTTTGAATTAAATTATTTAACTTGATCCCTGCTAAATCTAGGCTATTTTGTTTTGCCTCATCTTTTAGCCTGTTGAGGTGTTTTTGTGGCTAATTCTCTTTCTATCCCATCTGCTTTACTCTTACATTTTGTACAGTGAAAACTGTTTCTATAACAATATTATTGATTTAAAATGTGACACAGGACAGAGAGCCCTGTGCAGTGGCGATCAAGGCTTTCCTATAGGGAGGATAGATAAACATTTCGGGCCCTCATTCATTATCTGTTTATTCTTGTTTATAATGCTAACAAAACTCATCTTCTTAGTTTTTTGGCTAATGACAGATTAGGAACCGCAAGCTGAAGTGGGAGAGAAAATTCTTAAAGAAGATTAGACTAACCATAGCCTGAGATGATGGTCTGATGCATCAAAGAGAAACAAAAAAATAAACTATTAAAAAAAATGCCTCAGAGGATACATGACATTTAGGGGATTGGAGGATCCCAGGATGGAATTCAGACTACAAAAGAATCTGTTTACAAATGTATGAAATGAACTGACTGAAGAGTGGTTGAAAAGGGTACTGACCTAAGGAACTTTGGAAATGAGTTGAGTCTGCAAGACTAAAGACAAAGGGTCTGCGCATAAGCACTTTATTAACTGTAGTTGAAAAGTTATTTCCCATGAGGGCGAAAGAAAGTACAGGCCAATGATTCTGAAACCACTGTTTGTATGTATACTGCCCTGAATAATTAAGTAAATGGATAGTGAGTGGATGGTGGAAGCCTGGTTTCTCACTTTGGAATGGGAGGTTTCAGATAAGCAAGGGGAGGAATGATCCATATAGTAATAGATTACAGTTGGAGATATCAGTATTCACGTTTAGCTTAATATAGATATGGATGGACACATAGAAATACTTGTAGATATGTGTGTACATACAGGTTGGTATACACACATCTTTTTCTTTGCTCTATCAGCTGAGGGCCTGGTATCAACAGTTCCTCAGTAGCATGCCAGCACCTACATCTTGGTTTCTAATTCCTGTCTCTAATATAAAGAACCAGGACTCCTTGCAGAATGGCTAATTCTAGGGCTGGGGCAGGAGTATACAGGATGAACTTGGAGTAAGGAAGTGCTCACAAAACCCCACAGTGAGGGAGTTTTGTCAAAGGTGCATAGGAGGTAACTGAGATAGCTCCCAGTGGCCAAGGCGGAAACAATGTGAGCAAAAAAAATAAAATAATGAATTGCAACACAAATTATAAATACTCATGACTCTATACTGATGTAAATAAGTAAATGAGGGAGAACAGACAAATCTGTGCAGAAAAGTTGCAAATGATTTACTTGTTTATGCCACCATCAAGGAAGAAGATCATAACTTGCCACCCGGCCAGTGTGGGGTTTGCATAGCGACTTCCCTCCAAAGAGTATGGAATGGAAAGGGGGAAACCTGACAAATAGTCCCTCAGCCCAGTGGTCGAGGTTAAGATGAGCAGTAAATAAGTCATGGTCTCTTTCTTCTTGATGTGAAGAGAATGGCACTCTATTTCCTCCCCAAACCCCAAATTGCAGGCAGGACAACTAAATGTAGTATCGTGGCATAGAAAAAGGACATTAGGCAAAACAAAGGAATCAGCATAAAGTGTGGACTTGAATGAACAATAGCATATTGATGTTGATTCATTAATTGTGACAAATGTAATACTAATGTGAGATAATAATGGAGGGAAAAGGATGAGCTGTATTGTAACTCTTAGTAGGAGTTTCACAACTTTTCTCTAAATCCAAAACTATTAAAAATAGTTTATTAAAAACAAAAATTCACCAGTACTTCACAAGCCTTGCAAGAAAGAGTGAGTCTCTAGGAGCCTGGGGGCCACCTTGTTACAAAATGGTGTTTTGATAGATGCTCGTGGAGCTGAGTCATAGGAAACAGGTTCAATTATCTCCCACATATGCTTCGATTCAGAATAGTTCTCACTACATTTTCCTGGTCAGAACCAGCTTGCTGGTATTTCTAGCCCCAGGCTCTGTACACCCTCTATCCTCCACTCAATCTTCCTGATAGGGTTTGGCTTTGCAGTCTCAAAATTCGGAATTCAGGTATGAGGCCGCCTCTCCTCGCTCCTTATATCTCCTGGCAGGATCTCTGGCTCCTGGGTCAGGTACATCCACTATTTCAGCATTTTATTTTGAAATAATTTTAGACTTAAGGAAAAGTCATAGTACAGAGCGTTCTCAAATACCCTTGCCCGGCTTTCCCTGGTGTTAATGTCTTACTTAAAAGAATAGTTATAGAAACTAGGAAACTAAAAGTTGTACGTACAGTGAACCAATCTGCAGACCTTACTCAGATTTTGCCTTTTTCTCCCTTGCTAGTGTTCTTTTCTGGCTCGGGATCCAGCACTGGTTCCCACATGATGATGCTTTCTCCATTCTATGATACAATTTCTCAGTTTTCCTTTGTCTTTCGTGATCTTGACCCTTTCGAAGAGTGTTGGCCAGTTATTCTGTGCAGTTTTTCATTAGGGTTCTCTGGTATTTTCTCTCTTTTTTTTTTTTTTAGGCTGGCATTGTGTGTTTGGGGTAGGAATACCACAGAAGTAACATGCTTTTCCCAGTTAGTCATATTCAGAGGCACATGATGTTGCAAAGTCTTGTGACTGGTGATGTTAACTTTGATTTCTTGGTTACGGTGGTGTCTGTCAGGTTTCTCCACTGTAAAGCTAATACGTTGCCCATTGTAATTAGCATCTTATGGAGAGATACTCTGAGATTATGCAAATACGCTGTTTCTCATCATATTTGTGCCCAATAATTTTATCATCCATCAGTGATTCTTGGCTGCAACAATTATTACATACAGTGTGTGTTTGTCTTAACGGTGATTTTTGTGTTTCCATTATTCTCTCCACATCTATTAATAGGGGATCTGCTCTAAGGAAGAGTTGTCAAGGAGCATTCAATTTTAATAATAACCATAAAGCAGTAATAATATGGATTCTAATAATAATAGTACCCAGCATTGTTATTATGACTTGCTAGGTGGCTGGCACTGTGCTAAGCTCTGGGTTTCAGTAACTTTTCACAACCCCCTCTGGATTGAGTCATTCAGCCCCAAGCGTTCTTTTCTGGAGCACCTTTTTCAGCCTGCATGCATGGACTAAATACCTCTCTTTGTTCCCATAACTTACAGTTTGCCCCTCTGCCATCATCTGCCCATCCTCTGTGGTAATTCTTGTTTTTTTCTCTCCCACATTAGACCTGTGGTCTGTTATCCCTCCGTCTCTGGTTCTGTGTGTAATGCCTCTCACATCATAAGTGCTCAGAAGTTTGAATGAAATGATTTATTTTTAGGGCCTTTGTAACCCTGGTTCACCCTCCCTGATTATGCTATGTTGTTATGTTGCACTTTCTTATAGTGGCTTGGTAGCCAGGCTATGTTTTTGCCCCAGATAAAGCTCACAGTCAGTGATAAAAAACAGGCCTTTTTTCACAGGTGCTGCTGCTATTAAGCCAGGTCTCAGGAACTCTGTCTCTCTACTCTTGAAATTTTAAATTGAGTTCAAGGCTTTGGGCTGATCCCTATTAAATGTCCTCTTTGTTTTAGCCTGTGTTTTTTCAGTCAGAGGAGACCTTTGTGATAGCTCATCCTGTTCTGCAACCCATTTGCTATCTTTTCAGCTTTGTGCAATATAAACATTTTTCTCCTTCCAAATGATTGATAACAGTATAGGATAAGGCAGGACCAAGAACACAGAGAAACTCGACTGGCATTATTTAGCTTTCTTGAGGTGCAGTGGTTCAACCTGTAAGGAATCTGCACAACTGTCACTGGATTAGTATTAATGTCAGATTCACGTTTATTATGTTCATCTTTGTTAAAGACTTGAAGTCAAGGTAGACTGTCTCTGATATTCCTTACTATACCACAGAAAGGTAAGAATCCATGAGACAAAGTTAATTTGAAATTATTTGTTCTTTATGACCTTTCATTGACATCTGGTTAATTTTTTCTTTCATCATTCATTTAGCATGTAATTACTGAGCTTGGCATACTCAAAGAACAGAAGAGTGGTCAGTGAGCTAGTTACTTGACAGATAAACTTACTGATATTTTCAATAAAAAGCATCTAATTTTATGCTTAAAATTTGGTCTTGTGGTATAAAACTGAAAGCAACAAATGAGCAAGACAAATAAAAACTCATAGATACAGATAACAATTTAGTGATTACCAGAGGGAAAGCGGGGAGAAGAGAAGGTAGAAAAGGTAAAGGGGGTCCAGTATGTGGTGATAGAAGATTTGACTTTAGGTGGTGAAACACAATGTATATACAGATGAAATAATATATAATTATTTACCTGCAACCTATATAATCTTATTAACCAATATCACCCCAATAAATTTTTTTTAAAAATTGGCTTTCTTTGCTTAGATAGCTAGATAAAAGGTAGAACGGAATGCAAGAAGAGATTTACCACATTTCCCCAGAAACAAAGCTGTCATCTGAAAACAGAACATAATACTGGAAATTGTGAATACTCCATAGTTGATACGAATGCTCCCATTTTTCCAAGTATACGTTTCTTCCCTCAAGTAGATACAATGATATTTCATAAGTAGGAAACCTCTCTATTATAATGAGTTATTGTTTTGGACACATTAATATCAGTGTAAAGTAGTGCCTTGAAACATGCACTTGGTTTTTTATAGACTGGAGACCTTTCGATGATTGCAGACTTGATATGAATCAGATGATAGAAGTTATTTTCTTAGTCTTTTCTATAGAGCATATTGGAAAATAAGAGTTTTGGTAGATGTATATCTGGAATTATTAGTTTGGATTGTGGTGTCTTGGTATTTGTAAGTAATTTTTTTTTTTTTTTGAGTTTTTGGCTGATCCTTTTCAAATGAACTTAAGAGTAAAATATGCTGAACCTTTCCCTCAGAACTCTCATCAGAGCAGTATACGCTAAAAGCACAGTGCTTGGTATCTCTGTGTCATCTCTCATTTTTTTTTACTCTTTGTCTCAGAGTCAGCCAAGTGTATAGCATTCTTGGCATTAGTAGCACAAGAGTATGAAAGGAAATGCTTAGAAGATGACTGGAATGTACAGTAGAAGTATCTAATTCTTGTTTATCTGTGAGTGTTAAATTTCAAAATATAGGAAATCCAGATAGTCCCTTTTTTAAATATTCTTTCAGATAGAAATTTAAAGAGAGGTAAGTTAAATCCTTTTAGTAAATTGGACAAAGTCATGTTCTTTGAGGTTCAGAAGTAGATAGTATAATCAAGTATGGTGGCACGAACTGGCTGAAAGTAAATTAAGAACAGAGTAAGCCGGAAGATTAAACTTGTGTATACACATTATCAACACAATATTAAGTCAGCCGAATTATAGAAAGATAATTTATACTTATTATTTTTTGGATGTGAGTGACGTAAGTATATTTTCATAAAGGTAATATAAATATCCACTTGTGTAGTTGTCTTGTCCTTTCCTTAGGATACATGCTGTCCCATATTATCATAGGTCAAGAAGCTCATGGCTTACATATTAGGAAAGGCTCTATCAAGTTCAGAAAGAACAAGCAATGGAAAAGGAAAAAATATATTTCCTGCAACATATTTGAGTCCTTTTATTGTTAGCCCCAGGACCCAAGTGTGTCCTCTGCCTTGCCCATCCATGACTCAGTGAGTTAACAGGCTGATGTTTCGGTGGTTACTGTGAACAGTGTTAACTGGCTCATACACAGCTTGTCTGAGGACACATGCATGGTAGGTCATTAATAACAACATGTATAATAATGCAATGAAAAATTTTGAAAAGCAGAATTATAGTCCTGAAAATATAACCAAATATTTTGGGAACATATGTAAACTTTTACATTACTACCCCAAAATGATAAGCCTACTATACTCGTTGAATGTATAATGAATTCTGTTAGATTTGTTTGGCACTGAAATTTGTTTTTCTTAGTATATTTTTTTCAACTATCGTAAACAAGCAAACAGCTTAGAAAAATTCACAGCTGGGTAATGTTATCCCAAATATCTCTTAAATTTCAAAAGCAACCTGATTCAGCCCTGAGCAACCTCAAAAAACTTCCTGTAAATGTATGTATAGTGAAATTTTTTTCTATGCAGTATCTTCTAAGTGGTGTATATGTTCATTTGAAAAATTTATATAAAGATGTATATGTTCATTCTTTTTGGCTCATCTTTAGTTTCTAATTTTCTTTGTGAACAGGTTTGACTTATACAATTTTTAAAAGTATTAAAAATATCTTCATGTCTGCAACTTTCTATAAGGAATTGAGCAATTGAGCTGCTTCTGAAAAGTTGTTGAGACCTGGAACTTTTGTAAACTAAATTATTTTTGTATGTCCTAAAAGACCTTTTTTTAAAAAAGTCACCCCTAATATTTTTAAAATGATTTAAAAATGATTAGTGATCCCTTTGTCATGTTTTCTTCAAGTATTTTACATCTGTGTATAATATGTAAGGGCCAGGATAGATTGTCCCTGAGTCTGACACTCCAGAGTATCATGCCCAGCTCTATGGAATAACATTTCCATGGGAAATCTCAGGAGAAGGAAGCTATGCCAGAAAATGTTTATTAAACATTTTGCACAGTGTATGTATTACATTTTCTCCTAACAGGCAATTGTTGGAATCATTAGTAGACATTATAGTCTTAATACAATCTCAGTGTAGCTTACAAATACATTCTCTAATAGACATAATATATGTACATGAGTTTTAGGTTTTCAGACTTGCCTCCAAAAATCTTAAGTGGCTCCTTATACATATTTAGCTACTAATAGTATGTTTGTAGGACGTGGGCAGAAGTCAGAGTGTGGGGAGAAGGTCAGTATTTGAGAACTCTCCTTTGGTGACTGGGAAGGCAGAAGGGGGTACACTGTGGAAGGGGCCAGGAGATGTAAGGTTGAGAAGGGGGATCATAAAACTTTGGATCAGGAAGGCAACTTAGAGATCAGATTGTCTAATAACATTGTCTTACAGAAAGAGAAACAGAGATCCAAAAGGTCTGTGTGGCAGGCCCCAAATCACAGAGTTGGTGGTGAAGCATGACGTGGAACATAGGTCTCCTGACTTTCGACTCACTTTATACACAGCAGGTGCTGATAGGAGCTGAGAAATCCATACTCTAGGGCTTAGAGAGAGAGAGGCTGCGATAAATGGCAGGGGTTGGGGGAAGCTCCTATATGAGAAACAGGTTTTACTTTACCTGGAGGACAGAGGTGGCAGGAACTAAGCAGAAAGATCAGGACCCTAGCCAAATAGATTAGCATTCAGGACTGAGTCCAGTCTAAGAATGAGAAATGCCATACCAGCGTGGTGATGGTAGTAATTACTCTTCAATTTTTTGGATACTTTTTATGTACTAGGGCTGTACATTTTTATTGTACATATCACTTAATTTTCATGGTAACCCTGGTAGAAAAATGCTATATTCCCATTTTCGCAGAGGAGGGTGCTGATGTTCAGAGAGTTACATGATTCGCTTAGTCACATAGTCTGCTCTGAGAGGGAGCTCCATGATTTGAACCTGTGTGCCTTAGCTAGATCTCTTGAATTTCTGCAGTTTTATGCTGCCAAGCCAGAATAACAGATGGCAGCAGAGGGGCAAATATGACAGAGGTCAGAGATGAGACAAGGTGCAGTATGGTCCTCGATGCTTACAGTAAGGAATAGCATTGTCATGGTGTCATAATTGGAGGTCATCTCTCTCAGAAGAACAGATAACAGAAGGTATTTCTAACTAATTTCTGTACTTAATCCCGAATTAAGATGATTTATCCTCTGCAGTGTGGCCAGACCGCTCAACATGGTTTAGTGCCCACAGGCAACTGATATTGGGAGGGAAATTTTTGGATTCCTAGAACTTGTAACACATTTAATATGAGCCACTAAGCAGCTGATGGTATTACCATATTCTCTGCACCAGAATCCACTGATGCTGTGAAAGTGAGGACACCAGAGACATTTGTCAAATATCGGGAGTTCATAGGAGGAGAACTGGGAAGGTGAAGAATGGAAAAACCACAGCCTGATGAGGAATGATTATCTGTGGATTGCTAAAAACATGGATGTTCATCCTTAAAAAAGAGAGCTTTGCGAGGAGGACTTGCACTCCCCATTAATGGGGAAGGAAGGAAAGCATTATTCATTGAGCATCTTATAGTGTTCCAGATAATTAGGTGCTTTCCAATCTTCACAAATCCTACAAATTAAATACTTTCACTTCCTATGGATCAGGAAATTGAAGTTTAGAGTGAGATCATTTGCTCTGTGTCTGGATTCAAACTTGGGTATGCCTGGATCCAAATCAAGTGGAAGAGGAACTAGACTTAAATCTGAGTAGCAAAGCTAGAACTAGTTGGTATAATGTATAGTGAGGGTAATTTCACAGGTTAATCCAATAACACTTTTTTATAATAAGTGCTGTTCCCAAGATTAAATAAAGTTTAAAACACACACAAAATAGCTTTACTGAGATATAATTTGTAAACTATAACATTCACATGCTCTAAGGGTACAATTCCAAAGTTCCTCCTCAGGTAGCAATTTTCCTGTCATTGAAAATATTTGAGTAGAAGAGGCTGGAAACTCTCCCAGTCAAGGATATAGTAGAGGAATGTTCTGCTTCTATTTCTAGAAAGGTTGATGTTAAGTAACTCGAAAGCACTTGCAACATGTTCCCCTACCCTCCACACCCCCTCTGCCCCATGCTGAGCATTTAAGTTTTTTAAACTTTGATGAACACATGGAAATGAAGGGGCCCAGGAGATGTTCCAGTTATGCTTGTCATCTTAACTTCAACGGTGAATATCTTTTAGAGGCTGCCTCATGGTATCCTAGGGTGTGCCGCTGTGCTGCAAACTACTTTCCTCAGCTGAAGAAAGGCTTGGGTGCTCCAAGAGGATCATGAAGGGTCAAAGACCCAAACCAGCCCTATCCTGCCATCTGCCCCAGTTCCTGCCTGTTATTGTTTCTCTGAGCCCTAATGGTGAATCTGCCACATCCGAGTTACTTCTGGTTTGGCAGGCACTGCAGCTGACCTAGGTCCAGCTCTTTCAAGATGTCTGAGGCAGCGTTGGCAGTTTAACCAGAGATAGTTTGTTTCATGACCTTTTTAACCAGATGGACTGTTGTTTGTATCTAATTTGTGCCAACTGACCTTTCTGTGGAGCTTTAAGATAGGTGGAAAGGTCCTTGAGAAAAGAGTTCATGTTAACTCCATCTCCATATCTGATCCCTGCTCCTGCTTTCAGAACAATGACTTTACCCATATTTAAAAGTTTTGTGTCTTGTCTTGGGTCCTGCAGGTTGCTATATATATTCTGCATTGGAGGACCATGTTTTCTCTTTTATCCTCTCTACGGAACTTGTATAGTTAACTGATTATAATGTGGTCTAGTGAAAATCTAGCCTGGGAGCCAGAAGGTGCCAAAACTGGTGGCCTTGGGGCACTAATAAAATCTCTCTGAACTTGAGTTTCTTTGTTCGTGAAATAAGACCAGCAAGTCCTGTCTGTGTGTCACTTTGAGAATACAGTTAGGCAATGTGTGTGACAGTGCCTTACAACTCTCTATGTGTGTTGCAGCCTTGCTGTATGCCAGGTGCTGTTTGTTTACCTGGGGAAACAACATGAATAAGTTATGATCCCTGCCCTAGAGAATCTTACAGCTTTAGTGAAGGACATAGGCTCAAAACCAGGTCAATGTAAAAGGGTGTGGAGGAGCAGAAATGCACAGGACACTCTGGCAACATCAAGGAAAGATAGGAGAGCTGGGTTGTTGGCACAGAGATTCAGTGAAGGCTTCCTGCAGAGGCTGATGGTGGACAACGGGGACATTACCAAGGTGAATCAGAAAGCTGGATATTCCAGGCAGAGGGAACAGAGTGGCTTGTAGATGAGAACTGGAAGGAGGGGTGTTGTGATACTAATAGATGATTTGTTCAATTCTCACTTGCTTTCCATGGGAAGAAATGAATTCTTATTAAGTAGGATGCATTGGAGATCATTTAAAGGAGGACAGAAGGCAAGAGATAGAGGTTAAAGAGTCATCATCTGTGTCCCTCTTCATTTGCCTGATTTTGAGTGGGTGTTTAGGGTATGGAAGAGGAATGAGATTGAGTGATTTATATACAACATCAAAACCCCGTGATTAAAAAGAACATGTGTCTAGGTAAGGTACCATGTATGTTTAACACTTGTGGTGGGCATTGAAGCATAATAGTACTTACAGAAAGTCTCTATCAAAGGAAGGAGGCTGATTTTTATAAAGAAAGCCTTTTTAGCTCAAGAAGTCTAAATAGTAATTAACCCAAGAGATGGTCCACAAACCACACAGAGCACTGAGCAAGTGTGTCAGTCCTGATTTTACAGCCAGCAAAACCACAGCAGGAGCCCTTCAAGGCCAGTCTTAAGCAGCTGCCTCAGTTGGTTTACATGGGTCATCCTCAGCCTGTATTGTTTACAGTTGTATTCTCTTAGGAATCAAGAAATCACAAAGCCAGGTATCTAGTGGGGATTTCATTTCTTCTGCAATGGCCAGTGGAGGCATGAGGTGGGCAGGGAATGTAAGGGGTGCATAAGTATCTCGAAGTATCAAGCCTGAGCCAGATCCAGCCAGACTTCCTCCTGGCTGGGAAGCAGACTGTGACCATACATTTCTAGTCTAGTGAATCCTATCAGAAGGACAAATGGCTTCATCAAAAACAATGTGATAACCAGGAGCCTAATCTCTCTTGCCTATTCTGTTGACTCTGTCAACATGTGGTGCTGAGGCAGGAGAGACTGCAGAGTTCTTCATGGCTACTTGAGCTATTTGTTTGAGCCTTTATCCCCCATTCTTTGTAAGTGTAAAGGAGATATGCAGAGTGGAAAGAACAATAAGGAGGCAGCAAGGAGGTCTGGGTTTCACTTCCAGCTCTGCCTCAGACCATCAGCTTCGGCCCTGAGTAAGTCGTCATCGGTGGGTTATGATTTCTCTTCTGTAAATGGAGAATATTGGGTTTAGATCACCTCGGAAGTTCTCTAGATTTAAGCTGGCAGGATTCAAAGCTGCTAACCTTACTCTGACTGTGTCATTGCTCAGTCTCTGACTCTCTTCATCTTTGCCCCTCTCCTTCGGTTCCCCCTGTCTCCTCCATTCTTCCCACCCCGCCTTCCTGACTTTGCCTGACTCCATTCTTTAATGCCAGCCTCTCCATCCAGAGGGAACCCTTTGGTACCCACGGAGGCCTAGATTACCAGAGAGCAGACTACACATGTGTTTAGGGCACCTGCAAAGCAAAGGCACTACTCCAAAATGTTTTTAGAAGAATTTGATAGTTACTGCTTTAAAAAATATCCAAGCAGTCATCATGAGGAAGAAAGCAGACTTTTGCTTGACTTCCTTATTCTTATGTTTTTGGTGTGTTGTTCTAATTTAATTTCTATTTGGAGGAACAAAATACTCTTTTCGGTACTCAGGACCACTAAAGGCTTAAACTTCTACCTCTGAACTTCTTAGACTCAGCCTTTTCACTAAAGCCTCAAGGAGGTGGAGGCAAGCATTCTGCTTTGCTCCATGCCCTTTACTCTCTAGGTGCCATGGGTGTGCTTATTTTAGTATAGTAACATCTCTGCAGCACGAGCTCTCTCGGGGCCTGCCATTTTGTTGTGTACTTTCCAGTTGAACACTTCTGTGGAGGGGTTAGGCCTTGGGACAGAGTAAGTCAAGAGTGTAAGACACCCTCACACTCCTCCAGAGCATACAGACAAATGGAGACATAGTTATTCTCCAGAATGATTGAATGCCAAAAGTGGCCATAAATATTTGAAGGAGTGCTGTAGGAACAGAGAGACAGAGCAGTTTCTGAAAGGTGCTCCCTGCCAAAGGGACCTTGACAGAAGAGTGGTGGAGAGTTTTACGATATTAACAAAATATGCGTATCTGAGTGGCCTGTTACTTTATTTCTAAATTCTAAATCCCATGATGTGGACTGCTGGCTGCTGCTCATTCTTAGATCTGCCCAAAACTAGTTTCTCCAGACTCAAGTCTCTGTTCTTCCATATCTCTCCTGCCCTGGCTTTGGTCCTTTGAGCCTGACCCTTCTGATAAGCTGCTGTAGCCACTGAGAAGAAAAACCAAGTTGAGTCCCCTGAGCCCACAGAATAAGAGGTCATTTTTTTAGTGGACTCTGTTTGTGTGGTTGCCTAGGGGAGCATATGGCTTTTTGCAGAGGCTATGAGTAGCCCCGAGTTCCTTATTTTCACCACAATCTGGCTAAACCCATGTCATTGTCATCGTCACCATCATCAAAGTTAAATGTATTGAGTGCTTATTTTGTGACAGGTATTGTGCTCAATGCCATGTAAGTGTGGATTTCTTAAATCCTCACCAGAGCCTCAGAGATGAGTGCTATTTTTTTCCCTTTTACAGGTGAGGAAAAGGAGGGACAGAGATGTTCAGGAATCTGCCTGGAGGTCTTAGAGCTAATTAATGGCAGAGCTAGAATTTTTACCCGAACAGTGTGTTTCCTGAGTGGTGTCTTAACCATTACAGTACCACTACATGTTCTAAGGAAGAGGGCCTGGGCAGTGTGTGGCAGGCTGGGTACAGCATAGGGAAAGTAGTATCGTTTTGTGTTGGAGGAGAGGAAGGACTGATTTTGAGCAGCTTTCCATCTAGAAGGAAGTTGCTTGAATTGGTAACAAGAGGAAATACCAGAAAGTCTTCCTCATAAATATATTTTAGTCATGCTGCCTTTTAAATTCTTCTCATCACTTTTTTCTTGTTGTTGTTGTTGTTGCCCTATTTGATCAAAATAAAAATCGCCTGATAGGCATTCCTTTTCAATGCAGTACACAGTATCACATTGCCAAGGATAATCTCCATTCCACTCAGGTGACACTGTTCTCACCACTGAGAGAAATGGCAGGATTAGCCAGAATGGATGGTATTAGGTGTCTTATCTCCTCTCACTCTACGAGCAAGCAGTTACTTACATTGAAAAGTATCTTTTCATGTGCTCTGGTTTTTCTTCAAATTGTATAACTCTTTCACCTTTTACTAAAGATTTTCAGAGAATGAAATGTGTCTTTTCACGATTCTGGTGGTGTTAATTGGTTTAAGAAAGAGGGTTTCCTTCACAATGTTAAAGATTATTTTCTCTGCTTTTTTTTTTTTTTTGAGGGTATTTGCTGATGTTTATAACTATGGTAATAATCATGATTCATAATAAGGGAGTCTTTGAACATTTCTTTTCTTTTTTTTTTTTTTAGGCAAGGCAATCCTTGCTTGACCTCACAGATTGCAAAGACCTTGTCCCCTTATAATCCCTAACTTTTTATTTTTTTACACCTACAGCACCCAGTCTTCTTAGGTGGTCTCCCATCCATCGGCTCCCATCGGGCTTGTTCAGGGTGGCCTGGCTGTACACTGAACATTTCAATCTGTTACTTCCCTTGAATGACGTTCTTAAAACTAATTTGATGCCTCAAGTTGAGCCTAGAAAGTTTATACTTAGCTCTGAATTGATTTCCTCCAAAACATAAGTATACTTTAAAGATTCTCTTAATAACTCTGGTATCTAACATCTACTTGTCATTTTATTTAATGATTCTAATAGCCTGGGAAGCACCAATCATTCATTGTTTTTGCCCCTGAGAATAATTACTATGGAATTCCCAATTTAGCTTGAGAGCTTCCAGCATTCCCCTACTCAGGAGACAAGCCTGTTGTTGTTATTCCAAGAACCAAACAGAGAAGGTGAGGCCTAAAGAATTAAGGTGAGCGGGCAGGATGAAAACTTGACAGCAGAATATCTTTCTGAGCACTCTGGAAGGATGTCTTTTACCCTCCCCATCCCCATACTTCTTTCAAAGCCAAAGGCATTGTACGCTTGGTTCCTTCAAGTTCCCCAGGCTCAGCTGCAGTTTTCATCGCAGTAAACGACCATCTGAACACTGAGGAATTTGAGAAAGTGGACCTTCAGGTTCTCTTTGGTGTTAATGGAGGATCCTGTAGTTCAACATATAGTTCAAACTTTTTAGAGATATCCACTATCCACTGATGTGGTTCCTGGGCTCTGTCTTTGTGGGTCAGGCCCAGGGAAAGGACAGAAGGAAATAAAATGAAATGAGTTCACTCACATTTCTTCTCTAAAAAGACTGCAGGAATATAAAATGTAGGTCAGGGGCATCTGAACTCAGTGGGCTGGCTATCTTCCTCTCACTGGAGCTCTGTTTGCTACTCCTACAGTGCCCAGGTCCCTGTAAAGCTTCAGGGAAGGATATAGATATGTACCATTTCAGCCCCACAGTCATGAGTTTATAGACAGCACTTACCTGGGTTTGAGTCCCAGTGCCACCACTATTAATTAGCTCAGTAACCTTGGGCCAGAAGTTGAAACTCTTGAACAGAATTTTATTTCCTAATTTTAGGTTTATGATAACACCTATTTCACAAGGTAGTTTTGAGGATGAATGAAAATGATGACATGTGTTAAAGTCACTCTGTTAACTGTCTAGTATCCTTGCTGTTATGGTTCTACCTATGGTTGACTTTTTCAGTAGCAGACAAATAGTTAGCTACTTGAATTTTTACATGGAAATATTTCATTTTGAACATTTTTAGTAATTCTTATAAAGGATCGATAGTATATAATATTTGGTTGTGAAAATAGGGAAGAGTTTGTAGAGAAACTTCATGGTGCCTTTCAGGTTTATTTTACCACACACAAAGAAATAATCCTAAGGGTTAAGTGTTTACCTGTGTCATTTTGCTTATAAAATATTTAGAAGAAACTTCCCAGGTGGTTAATGATCCTCAAAGGTCAAAAACCCATTTTCATGTGCTAAGCCACCATTCATCTTTTTGATAGGGCTATTTCTCTTGAATATATTTTAGATGAATTGTTTTCCTATAAGAATTCACACAGAAATTAGATACTGTGTTTTGGACTATCTTTCCAAGAATTTGGTGGCATAGGATATAGTCACATACCTACCCATGAACAAGACAAAACAGATGATTCTAGTTTCCTTCCTACCACATTTTTGCATATATAGGTATACATACATATATTATATGTGTGTATATGTATCTTAAGTAAATAGTTGCTAAAAACTACAAAGCAAGGAGGTCTAACCACTCTTGAGGTTTCAAGGGACCCATAAATAACCCTTCCTCTATGCACAAATTAAGAAGCAGTTGAGAACAAATAAGGAGTCAGCCTGATGGACAGCAAAGTATCATCTGTATTACTGAAAATGCTTGTTTGGAGAATGTGGCTTTTGGTTTGGTACCATATGGGCCTTCTGAAATTTCACCCTCAAATCACATCGACTTACCTACTCTTTCACTGGAATAGCAGGACAGCAGAAGTTGGCAACCAGCAGGGAGAGCCTACCACCCAACAGGAGAGGAGGCTAGAATTCACCATCTCTGCAGGCAGGCAGATCCCAAAGCAAAGAAGGATAAAGGAGGATGTGGAGAGAGAGGCCAGGTCTGTTACTGTGGGGAATTCTCTCCAAGTTATGAGAGTGAATAAAAGTCATCTCGTAGCACCTGCTATGGGGTCTTCAAAGGTGCATCAGACCTGGCCCTACTTATCAGGGACATTCAGTGAGGAAGGGAGATAAGGCATCTGCACAGCTGTGATTGCCCTTTGCCCTTCTTCACGGCTTTAAATAAAGCTTTAAATATGGAGTAGAAGGACATTATATGGGCTATCACATTTTTCCATGGTGTTATAACTGGCTGCCATCTCTTCTCACTTCTGGCTCCCTTCCTACATCTGAAGCTTCTTTCAAGTACCACTTTTAGCCTTTAAAAAATAAATTCTTATTTGACTAAAAATTGATGAGTGTGGAACAGTTCCTCTTCATAGAAAAATGCAAAATGGTACTGCTTTCCAAATATCTGGTGGTTTATTTGACATACCCAAAGGTCAGTTTTACCCTAAATTTAATATATTGCATGGCAACACTCAGCTGAAACAGAAGCAAATGCATTGCAGCTGCTGAAGAACAGAAAAAAGTAAAGTCACTGTCATCACTGATGGGAATTTATTATTATTACTGTTAGTACTATGTTTAATTTCATAGCTTTGAAAATTGAATTGTAGTACTTAACTAACAGAACCCTACAATCCCACCTCCTACCCAGCTTCCTTTTTCTACTTGGCCCGAACTTGTGTGCCTTTTATAATGAACAGCATTTTACAGATTTAAAGTATACCACAACCTTTTTGTTGGTTTCCTCAGCCAAACTTTTGGGAGCTGGTTGTCAAGGGGAACCTGGGACTGGCTTTCTTCAGAAAAACCTGCCCTTGTATCGAGCCAAGTTGTAATACCCACTCCATGTTGTTCCCAGATGGGTTCTGAGTCCATGTGGGTGCATTTGTAGTAGCCACTGGATAAGAACCAGAATAATGACTCCAAAAGTAAAGGGTCACAGCTCTCACCTGCTGGGTCATCTCAGCTCAGCCTTGCTGGCAAGGGCTCCCAAGCTGCATTTAGTTTGCTTTGCTGCTCAATGCATTCCAGTCTGTCGGAGGCTCTTTTGCAGATCTCTGAGGCTCAAGTAGAAAGGGATAGGTCTGGGTGGAGCCTAGGAATGTGGATTTATAATATGTATCCCAACTCATCTTGACTCAGGTGTCACTTTAGAAGAAACACAAAAGAGTGGGTAACTCAAGCTCTTCTCTACAAACCTGTCAGCATTTATTCATGCAGAGAGACTATTGTGATCTGTCACATTCAGAGCACAAAGGGTCCCAAAGGGGTTCTTGGCCATCCTTCAGGTACTGGGCTTCCTGTCCTCCAGTGTCTTTATACACAAGTGCCAACAGCCTTCACTCCCTTTTGTTCCTAACTGCTAGGAATGTGCATGAACAAGAAAAATAAATAACAAGGATCAGACAAGTCCTACATGAAATTTTGTTTTGGAACTTGAAAGCTAAACACTTTCATGCCAAAAACCATATATCTCTACCCTGCCCTGGCCTGATGTAACCTCACTCTTAACTTACACCGCCCCATTAAAAATTTTTGTTAACCTTCGCTAACATTTTTTCTTTTGCTTTACTTCAAGTGTTTTGGTCTATTCCAGCTCTGAATTGGTCTCTACCCTTTTCATTGTGTACGTGTGTGTTCTGCCTGTTCACTCCTCCCTCTCCCCAGCCCTGGCAACCACTGATCTTTGTCGTTTGTTTGTTTGTTTGTTTGTTTGTTCCTATTTTTTAACGCCTATAGCACCCTGTATTCTAAGGTGGTCTCCCATCCAAGTACTAACCAGGCCTGACCCTGCTTAGTTTCTGAGATCAGACGAGATTGAGCACGTTCAGTGTGGCATGGCCGTAGACACCCTTTTGAAATAACTTTTTCTCCTAAACAATTGAATTATTAAAAATAAGCATGATACAGGTTTATGTTCATAATACAGAGGAAGAGTAGAGGAGGAAAAACTGACAAGACTCTGCCATGCAGGTCACAGAGTGTTAAAGAATCAAAAGATCTTAGAGATCTTAAATTCCAAGGGAATGTTTTTTCCTATAGAACTCACTTAAACTTATGACTTAAAATGTGCTAACCTTGTATTATTAGTCATCATCACACATGATTGCCCTGTTTCTAAATTGCAGATAATTTATGGGTGGGAACTTTGTATAACTCTGGAATGTGGTCTTCGGGTTCAAACAAATGCTTCCTAGGGTAAGTCTGAAGAATTTATTTTAGAAACATTTATTGTGTAGCTTTTGTATACCAGGCAATTAGAACCTAACTGTTAGATGACAAATATGCAAAGATCAATAAGACATAGTTTCTCCTCTGGAATAGCTTACAGTCTGTTGGGTAAGCAAATAATATATTAATGGTTACCCTAATGAACTGCGAATAAAGTAGAAAGGAGACTCAGCTACTCTGAGCAGCTAACTGCTTTGGGATGGGGATGAGAGGCAAATGGCTTTCTTTGAAGGATTGACTTAGATTTTAAGACACAATCTGACATAGGCCTCTCATCCTGAGACCTAGAGATTTTAATTGTCATAGCTAGTCAGAGTCAGAACTAGAGTCCCAGTAGAACTTTATTATTTCTTCTAGAAATAGAACTTTGGATACTCAAAGAAATAATTATTTTGGGAAAAGGGGGTTGACTGATTATAGTTTCTCCTGGAACATCCTGGTGTTTTTATAGTCATGTTATTCATAAAACTCTCTTAGAAGGATTAACTGTTAAATTTTCTTTTGTATGAATCTAAACTAACAGCCTTCCTAGTACATGGACTAGCTACATAATTTTAATATTTTATTACAAAAACAGTAAAAGACAGGGAAGTCTGGAAACTTGCTAATTGGAATCATTTGTAGCCCCCCAGGTGAGGACAGCAGTCCCCAAACCTTTTTGGCACCAGACACTGGTACTCCAATGAGAATCTACTGCCTAATGACCTGAGGTGGAACTGAGATGGTGATGCTAGCGCTGGGGAGTGGCTGCAAACACAGAATAAGTTTTGCTTGCTAGCTGCTCACTGCTCACTCACCTCCTGCTGTCTGGCCTAGTTTCTAACAGGCCATGGACTGCTACTGGTCCGTGGCCTGGGGATTAGGGACCCCTGATCTAGGATATAGAAATCATTACACCAAATATATCAGAAGGTCACACAATAAAATTAGGCAGATAAAAGAAGGGATGAAAAAATCTTTCTCTATTTTCTGAGCCTTAGAGAAACTTAATAGAAACTCCTCCTATATAATAGAAACTTAATATAAATGGCATCGAATTATTTGAATGTCGAACCCTATCTTAAATATTTTCTATGACATTATTAACATCACTGCACTTTTTTGTTTTTAATTAATTCTAATTATAAGGATTAGTTAGATGAGAGTAGTCTTTTAAGCTTATAAGGGTGCCTAAAATTGCTGTTCCTATAGTTTATTCCTAAATTTTTGACCATATGTCCACAAAAGCATTTATACGTTTATCCTAGCATATCATTTGTAATTCATGAGTAGTAAAATTAAGTGGAATAATCCAATAACCTCATCAAGAATATTTGAATACCTTCCTTCTTTATATTTCTCTAAAATGACAACCTGCAAAAGTGTGTGTGTATGTGCGTGTGTGTGTGTGTAGTTTTGCTTCCGGGTATATTAGTGTTTAGCTCTGTGACTTTATGAAGATGTTGCCTAACATTTCTAAGCTCTTTCCACCCTTAAAATTAGGGAAATAATTTGCCTATAGGAATTGTACCAAATAAATGAAATAGTCTTTGTAAAACCTCTTTCCCAATTAGCCTGGCACGTACTTGAATCTCAGTAAATTATAACTTGAATTATATTGCTGCATTTCCCATGGATATGTTATAAAGCATTAAGAACAATCACAAAGAAAACGTATTTGGTATTGAGAAAAAGCACCCATTCTTTCCAGAAGGTAATAAGAGTATGATAAATATCCTGCCTCTCTATTCTTTTGGGGTTCTGGTAAACATTTTTTGCAGCAGCAGGTTTTAATGATTAATTTTGAGGCTTGAACCTAAGCATTATTGACTAAGATAAAAACCACAGGCCCCATGAGTCAGTCAGTATTGATGTTGGTTGAAAGCCAACGGAGTACTGTTGTTTAATATATTAAATATTAAATGCAGAATCTTTTAGTTTGGTGAGTATTGCTAATACTGCCAATTAAAACTTCAGTGTGATTTTCAGAAGTTTACATTTGTCTATATACAATCCATTTCACTTGACAGATACTATATAATAATAATAAAATACTGTCAATAGTCTAGATAATTTGCTAAAATTCTGTGTGAATTCAGTAAAAATAACTTTATTTACATGCTTATATTTTTGCTGGGTGGCTAAATTTGCATCTTTAATATTACCTTGAATGCTTATAATATTAAAGTACTATAAATTATGTTTTTCCCTCCCTCTTCATTTTCTGCTTTTCTGTAATTTTCAAAATATCATTCCAAACTCTGACTTTAAAGGCCTACAGTTTTCTGAAATACAAACATTTCTGATTCTTTCTCCTTAAACCTATATTATCTGTGTTAGTTTCATATCTGACACTAGAAATAAGTTTTTTTAAATCATACTTACTGTGTCACATTTTTTCGAAGTTCTGCTGAAGTGTATTTCCGAAGCAGACAACCTACATTTCATCACTTTCTATAAATTTCTAAGAAGTAAAAATTGTGGAATAGCACCAAATCAGAAACTTCCAGGCTTAAAATAATATTTTCAGAAAAGCAATACAAAAATGCCAAATATTACGCTCTCATGGATCACAACAGTAGCTAACTTAGACAGCCTTTATTTTGTGCTATGAACTGTTTTAAGTGTTTGTATTAGCTTGTTTAATCTTCACAACAGCTTTTAGGCAGGTGGTAGCGTCATCATTATTATTGTTGTTATTACTACTGCTGCTGCTACTACTACCACCACCACCACCACCACCACCACCACCACCACCACCACCACCACCACTACCACTACCACCACCACCACCATTTCATAGAGAGATCAAGTAACTTGCCTTGTAACACAGCTAGTATCTGGTAAACTCAAAAGTTGAACCCAGTCTGGCTCTAGAATCTAGTCTTGTCATTACTACACCTAGGGCTAACTATAGACCCAGCTTCCACAAAACTTCCACAGACTTACAGTATGATTTGTGTTTAAGTGATTTTTTTATTTTTCAAACTTTTCTAAAATACGTTTTCTAGCACTAAAATGTCTAAATTATTTGAAATGGTGTTTTTGCTGTGAGCAGATGTGTAAGAGGAGTTGTGCTGACAGTCTCTCTAAGCTTAGTTTTCTCAGTGTTAGCCCCAAAAGTGACGTCAGTAAATACGTAATCTGATTTCCTTCTTTTCCCAGTTTACAAATGAGAGGAATTCTTCCATGAGTCCCCCGAAGTTAGTCATTTCCTGCTTTGTGATCCCATAGCACTTTTGTTCATACTCTGTATTTTAAGTAAATACTAATTGTAATTAATCTGTTTATATGTCACTTCTTTTCATCCCCCAACCTTGCCTCCAAGTGAATTCTTCAAGAGCTGGAACCAGGTCTAATTTATTTTTGTCTCCCACCAGCCTGGTGACAAATGGATGAATCATATTGCCTGGAGAGATTAAGGAATTTACCCAGATTAGCAGACCTGAAATATGAAAACAGCTTTCCTAACACCCAGTCTAGTACTTATCACTCAAAGAGATGTTTTCTAATGATTTAGATGCTTGCAAAGTGCACCGTTTTCATCCTCTGTTCCTCCAGACTAGCCCATTTAGAAAACAATAATAATAATAGTGTTGATAATGAAGATGGTGATGATGCTGCTGCCATCACCACCTGTCCTACTGTATCATATTGAGGATCAAATGAAATGATAATGTTTGTGGAAGCTTTGGAACTGGTAAAAAAAAAAATCTACGAAGATGTATATTGCTTTTCTAATCTGTTATTATTTACATTTGGTTTACAAAGTATTTTTATAGTCATTATCTCACTTAGTGTTTATTACACCCGTGTTGTGGAATAGATGGCCTCATTGCCATTTCATAAATGAGAGAACTGAGGTTAAGAGAAATGAATTATTTAAATTCTAGACAGATTTTTCGTTTTATCACAATGTGGGGTCGGGACACAGAAAGCTTTATAAGATAAGGTGAGCAGTGTGATTTTGAAGTGGTCTGCCAGGATTGTTAGAAGCAGCAGCAGCTGCACTGTGGGTCCAGGCAGGAGGAGGTAACCCACCCCTCTATCACTTTTGTCTCTATGGGAAGTTCTGTACTATACTCTCAGAGGAAGTGAAGGATGGATGATAAATCCAGCTGCTGCTTCCTGTTTCTATAATTCTGAGGTTGTTTTTTTTTAGGGGTAGTATGCTTTATTTTTAAACCGGTGGAAAATACTTTCAACCTGTTCCTTGTTAATATTTCCTTAAAAACTAGATATACTCACTTGGGTTTTTAATGAGTGGGTAGATAGGTGGGTGTGTATGTGTGTCTGAAATTCCCATGATGCTGCCTAGGCTGGCTCACTCTGTGTTTTTCAACAGCAACAGAAAGAAAACCAATTAAGGCAGATTTTACTGGGTAGGAAGCTCTATATGAGATTGATAACAGTCTGATTTCGAGGAGGCCTGTAATTTGTAGCAGTGGTATTACTATCTCAGTTATGCTTGTGCAATTCAGAGCTGGTTTTTCTTCTGCTTGTGTTGTATTATTAGTAAATAAAATCCTGAGTCATTTAAGCAACACACTGCCTCTTCATACTCCTTAGTTATGGAAAATAGCCATTAGATATAGATTACTGAGATTCAACTTGGTAGGTTTGATTGTATAACCAGTGGCTCCAAAATTAAAAGTGACTGGTAGAAATATTTTCTCTAATGCCAATTTTTTTCATTACTAATTTAAGAGACAGAGAATGTGTTTGGGGGTACCTATGATGCATCTTTTCAGAAGTACTAAAGGAAATTTATTTGGCTAAGTAGAATTATAAGAATATAGTAAAAATAGACCACCCCCTCACTGAGTAAGAATCTTAGCTCTGATTTAGTCCCCAAGCCATCTTTTAATATTTCTAAAATCATAGCCATGGCAGTACTCTGTTCGTAGTCAGTACAAATTTTTTTCTTGTGAACTGGCTGGCCCAAGTTATTTACTCTTTAAGAATTACAGTTAAAAGTTTATAATAAATGAATTCAAACTAAAAGGAAACCTAAATTTAAAGAAGCGCTTATACTGAATATTTGGTCTGACTTGGCGAACTCCTGAAGAAATTGTGAAACTGTAACACTCACTCATGGGGCCTGTTCTCGGACACTGGATACTATAGAACTCTCCAGTTCTAAGCTCAGCTATGCTGTTTCCTTGTTGAAACCAACAGTTTCTTGACTGATAAATGAAGCTGAAGCTATTTTTTTGTGACAGTAGTTTGTAAGAGTCAGGTTAGTTGGAGTCCATGCACGTGCTCTTAGAACCTGAGATGATGATAAAGGCATTAGTTAGGTAACACTTGTTAAATGGCAGTTCTGTTATAAGTGGTGAATTCACTTTTTAGACTTTGTTCTTTGTGTCCTGAAACAGCCTTTGAACACCAGTGTTTTGTCTCTTTCACCTAAGGGTTTCTTCTATTAATTTTTAGGTTGGGGGGAAGCATAATTTAATAACTGCACAATCTTGGTCAAATTCAAACTTTCTAAATGTCAGTTTTCTCTCAATAAAACTAGAACAGTAATGCCACTATCCAGGGACGATGTGACAATTTAATGAGCTCGAGTATGTGAGTGTTTGGTTGCTCAATAAAGGATAGTTTCCTTCCTGTCTCCTCCTATATATTTGCAGTACTCTCAGTGTTGAATGATGAGATACAGCCTGAGATTGCCACTTAAAGATGCCAGCAACACATGCCAGCTCTCCTCCCTTTCTCATCTTTCACCCTCCATACTGCAGTCAGGGAAATGAGAAGTAAATTAAGCTGCTGTAGGTTGTCACCACCACTCTCTTTTGGCATAATAAATATTTTTTCTGACCTTCTTCCTCTCAGTTTTTTCTGACTTGAGCTCTTTTAATGCTGGGCCTTCACAAGGAGTTTGAATGGGTGAGAAAGCCAGAAACTGTTTGCATTACTTGAACACATACAGAGTTACTCATATGTCCATGTGCTGTTTTTTCACTTCAAGGTTATGTGGGCTGTGGAGTTATTTTTTGCAAGGTGCTTTTTTTTTTTTTTTTTTAATTTAGACTTTCTCAAAAAGGATCTTTTAAAGTTTTATGACTGGATAAGTAATATGGTGGTTAGCAAGGTTAATATTTACCAACTTACTGAAGGGAAAAGCAAACAATATATCCAACCTCTGTTTAAGAATTTCCGTAAAATTATAAATTCTTTCATCTTAGTACCTTAATTTAGTTGTAACAGCATGCCACATACTTGAGTCAGAGCTCCTAGTAGAAATGTGTTTGCTGTATATGATTTAACTTCATGCTCAAAATAAGAAATAGCTACATGTAAACATGTCTTAATTTCTCACCCTGCTATTATCAACTTCTACCTCCCTGTTTCTTCCCTATCCTAAGAAAACATGCTCTGCCATCAGACTTGTCTCTCCTTCTTGCTGTTACTTTGTTTTTCTCCCCAGCCAAGTTTCAAGAAGCAAACACCCCTTCTCCCACTTAATTCTTGCCCACGGCAAGCTATACTTCTTCGTTCAGTGCTTAGGCTTAAGTTTCCAGTGACTCACTGCAGCCACTCTTTCTTCTTTAACTTCTGAGACTAGCTTGTGATACTGCATAGCACTCTAAGTGTTTGCCTCCTTTGGTTTCCAGGACAGAGTGCTCTTACTCCTCCTCTGATGCGTCTCCTCCTTTGCTGAATCCATTTCTTCTCTCTGTTCCCTGAGTGTTAGTGATGTCCAGATTCTTTGACTATTTTCTCTGTAGGTACTCTCCTTGGGTCATTTCCTCTTCCATATCCTGATTGTTCACAAATGAGTAATGCCACCTTAGACTTGACTACTAGACTTCTTTAGGTCATTGCACCAATCAATCCTAGTTATTCAAGCTAAAAAAAAATTTAATTTACCCGGAAATCATCTTAACTAATGTAACTTTTGCACTCACTTTCCTTCCTCCAGTCTTTTCTCTCTCTATTTCCTCTTCCATACTCTGGATAGAATTCTTTTTAAATTGGAACACTGAAATTATTGCACCTCCCTCTCCCCCAAACCTGTTCATGCTCTAGGAGGGGTTCCTTATTGCCCCTTTCTTAATTAGATATGATAATGTTACATTTTCCTGGAGACCTGTTTCTGGAAAATTTCCTACCATTTTGTGTTCTGGGAAACCAGAAAGGAGTACCTTGCTCTCAGATATTCTGAGATAATAAGACCCACCTCCATCCTTCCTCTTGACTTCCATGGACTGTCAGATGACTCCCTTGTCTACCTGCTCCTATGGGACTCCAGGACCCTTCCTTGCCTTTGAGATAGCCCTTATTAATGAATTTTCTCCCTGTTGTAACAGCCTGAATAGAACCATCTCCTAATTGTCAATTGTATTTTGTCTCTCATGGGTGTTACCCTTTAAGCTTTTTTATGGTTACTATTCTATCGTTGTATGTTTACTTATATTACTTATAATGTCTAAGTACATTAATAGGTCATTTGTTAATATGGAATTGTTTTGTTTATATCTTCCACTGTAAGTCTTTAGTAGTTATGGAAATTCTTGCATTAGAGTTAAGGATCAACTATAAAAAAAAGTCTTTCTATTTCTGTGCTTTTATTTAATAGAATGGCGTAAATAGGATAGTGATTTTCTTCTCATATGATAGTCCTTATGTGAGCAGCCAGGCACTGACAGGCCTCATACTTGGTTTCTAATGTTGGGCCTGCTTCCTCTTTTTGTAGCCAACGAGAGAAAGGGGAAAGGAGGGCCAAATCAAGTAGCCTGGTCTTGACAGAGGTTACTACCAAGCAAACAGTCACTTCTTGTTACATCCTATTGGTCCCCCTCAGTTACTCAGCAATAACTGGTTGCAAATGAGTCCAGGAAATGTTATCCTGAGTTGGACAACACTGCTCCCATCTAAACTAGACAGTGATAGTAGCAGTATCTGTTACCAAAAACTAGAATGGTAGAATGGTTTCTGGAGGATACTGAGTAGTCTTATCACAGGAAGGAAGAACTATGTTGATTAAAAAGTACTGGGAGTAAATGAGTAATTTTTTTAAAAAACCCATCTGGACCTACTTTGGAAGGTTCCAGTGGCCATATGTATGTAGTAGGATTCAACCCCTCTTACTTTTTTCTTTCCCTTTCAGAAAGTATGCCTTTCAGGGTTAAGGACATACAAATGAAAAGGACAGTTTGTAGCTCTTATCCTCAACTAATGCATTTGTGGTTTAAAAAAAAAATTGCTGGTACCATATCCATGAGTACCATATCTACAGATTGATGCTCATAGCATGGAATTTTTCTCTACTCTTCTTTGTCTAATCATTTATATTTTCACATTCAGTATAACTTTTGGTATCATTTTGTCAGCATCTTCTGAAAGGTAATGTTGACCTATTCTTTTTCTAAGGGGAATTATTCATTTCATCCCTTCTCGTATTCTTTACTCTCAGGTGTGTAAACAAACATCTGTCAGTGTGTTGCATATATGGGTCAGTTTCTTGGCTGGGATGCCATCGCACACTGCTACCAGAATAAGTACATGTTTGCTGAAACACTCTCAGCCCAAAGTGTAGGGCACTGCAGCCGTGAGCAGCTTCATCTGTTTTCTGCTTGGTACGGTACAAATATTATCATTTTCTATGTCTATCCTAATGTAGAAAAGGGTAGGAAATGATGTTTAGGTGATTTCTATTTTATCTTTTTTTTAACTCTCTGTTTCTTACTAGAAAATAATCGTAACATGTAACATACTCCCATGATAAAAAGACAGTCTCCAGTCAGAAAGCAGTGAAGACTGTACTGAGGCATCAACTACTTTGAAACAATTGATAGCTGTGAAATAGCTAAGATAAGAAGTGTCTACAAATTATTTGCTTAAAAAAATGTAGACTTGTGTTTATATAGGAGCATTACATAATAACATCAGAATGTTCTAGCACATGTGGCCTATACTTAGGGTGATATCAACTCCTGGTTTTCCCAGAAGAATCCCAATTATACCTTATCCTGTGTCCTACTTTCTCTAACATTTGTCACTCTCAAAAGTTTTCCAGTTCAGAAAGTGAATATGTTTACTTTTATTGTATAGTGCGTTGGTCTCAGCAATCATCATTTTCTCGACATTCATCTACTTTGCTGTCATTTTTGATTAGGATATACTAGCACTATTTACCCTAAATAATTCTGGGCAGAATGGTATTAGTACTTTATGTTTCCTCTTTTCCAGAATACTTAAGGTAAGCATGGACAGATCTTTAAGCTATGAGAGGGCAAGACCTGTATCTGTCTTGCTCTATTGTGTATATATTCTCAACACCTGTCACATTACTTACGCCAAATATTTGTCAAAAATGTAAATGGCATGAGCTGGCTGGCTTGATGACAACAAAGGTTTCGTAAAGTTTATTATGGGCAAGGTTAATTACAAGTCCCTACCCTAGTACCTAACAATGTATAATGTTTTAGAATGAATCAGTGAATGATTAACAACCACCCTCTGTCTTAAATATTTCGTAGCATTAGCAGCCTCTACCTAATGATACTGGTCCATCAAGAACATAAACATAATTATAGTCCTCATGTGTTACATGTAAAATCACACAAATCACAAATGAGCAAATTTTATCTCAGTTATAATGATCTGTTTTTACTGTTTTTGGTTTGGCTGAAGAAGATAAGAAGACAGCATTTAATCACTCCCAAAATTATCACACCTTAGATGAATAAATTCTGTCACTTAAAAAATTTAGGCCTTATTTCACATCCAGTATTTGATACTTTAGTCTGGAATTCCCAATGGATGTTCTAAGAGTGAGTACCAGATAGCTGAAATATAAGTTGACTGGGGTGGAGCCTAAAGGGTGGGTCTGGTTGTGTGCACTCTTTTCAGTTTATTACCCAAGGGCGTGTGTGTGCAAGTGTCCTCTCCTCTGTAAGCCATGACATGAAATGGGTTGTGAAGCACTGTTAATGATCTCCACAGTTAAAATTACCAGGCACTTAAATAAATACACTGGTTATCAGTGGCCCTGTAGTATGTAATACATTTTTTTCAAAAATGTTATTGTTTTTTTTTTCTTTCTCAGAGTTAATATCATGGCTTATCAGAAAAGAAATATCCCAAGTTTTCCAAAGTCAAGATTCTTTGCGTAATCTTCAAAGAAGCAACTCATCTAAAATAAATAACACCATAGAAGTTCTACTTATTTATATTTTGTACCTTCCTGATACAAAAAGGTTTATGGGTTTTATGAACTATAGCTGCTCAGTTGTGATTCACGATGACAGCTCCACTAATTCTTTATAACTGAGGGAAAATGTTGTAAATCATAACACAACTTGGCTCTCTGTGAAAACTCTACAAGTTCATTGTAACATGGGGAAAGGAAAGAGACTGTGAATTCTATACATACCTTAGCTAGTGAGGGACTTCCAGTTAAATGTCCTGTCAGACCTGCTTTTCTAAAGATCATTTGTAATTTTCACAAGAGCTGCACAAATAGATACTAAATAAATTGAATATGAATAAAATATTCATTTTATCAAATCCTTTGAATTAGGACAAAAATGATATTCAGCCAAGTTTACCAGTTTGTCAATAATTCCAAAATAAGGCTTTGTTCACATTACTTTAAAAGGTTAACCCTTTGGGGGTAATATTTAGTTAACTCTAAGATGGTTTCTAACATCAGTAATGAATTCCGCTCTAACAGGTTATATTGCCAAAGGTCATTAATTATTTTTAAGAGTTTTGATTGTCTTTAATCTCTGTCATTTTTGACTGATTTAGACCTTTATTCTCTACAATTCCCCTCCTTACATTGGTTTTCTTGATTTTCTGTTCTCTCTTTTCATTTTTTCATTGATTTTTTTTTTTCCCTCTCAAAGCCTTCATGGTCATTTTTAATACCTATTGCTGCCACATTCCAAATCCTGGGTTTTCTCAGGGGCTCCCACTTTTCCCAATTTTTTCTGTACATCTAGAGCCAATTTTGGAGAATAGTTGAGGTAGAAACATTCAGTGTTCTCAACATACTGGGTATGATGTGTGGTCTTGTCACAGTGGTGTTTTATCCCCCTATCGTTGATAAGAAAATTGAAAGGCCAAGTTTACACTGTGATATGAGGCATTATTTGTGTTCCCATTTTACAAATGATTGGTAAGGGGTAGACAGGGATGAAAATTCAGGCAGGCTAACTCCTTAAGCCACGTTCTTACCCATTATGCTACCAACTTATTAAGAATTAAAATTCAATTTTAAATTATTAGCTCAGTAAAAAGAGACTAGGTTATTTGTGCATGATTGTTATTTTTTTATTATCTTTGTGCAAGTTTAAAGGATTTGGTTTTGTTCTATAATAATACCCTTTATGTCTTTGCTACCCACTGCTTGGCTATTATTTACTTGGAAAATGCAAACTCATTTCAATATTGACCTGAAGAAAACACAGTAAAGAATGAAACTATGGGATAATGAAGTTTGGGTTTTTGTTTTTTTGCTTTTGTTTTTATACTAGTTTCTATTTGAGTTTATTCTAGAAACTAAATTTTATTAGCATCAATATCACAGGCTTTGTAGGATTCTTACAGTATTATATTCTGGCTCCTTTTTTATTATACTGCACATGATGTTGTACTGTCAACACTGTATATGTATGTACTCTTGAAACACAGATGAAGACAGGACTATTTTTGTTTCTCCTAGTGTGCCTCACCCCAGAAGCATTGTAAAAATATAAGTATTGAATCATCTGTTTGTTGATACAGTAATGTTTTTTGAACTGTCTGAGCTTATAGACTTCATGCCCAAGCATGTGAGGACTTACTTTTTATTTACTATATAAAATCTACCTATTTTAAAAAAGGATTAATAGGTGATTCTGGAAGATGTGTGAAGGAAAAAGGATTCGAAGGGCATGTGAAAAAGTATATAGTTACAATAAAACCTTGTAAATGAACATAAAAGAACAAGAGTACAGAATCACAAAGTTAAGAATTAAGAAGAATCTGGGGGTCATCCTTGACACTTTTCTCTCCTTTCCCCTCCTCACATAATCTATTGATTCCTGTTGTTATTTCTTTGGCCTGTGAGCTCATAAGTGCATCCCTTTTACTCCCTTCTTCACCACTCACAGCCTAATATTTACCTTCATCCTTTGCCCAGAGAAATGCAATAGCTGCCTTCCTAATCTCACAGCTTTCCTCACTAACCTGTACACTAGGCCCATGGTGATCTTTCAAGAGGCACAAGTTTTTAGCCACCTCCCATCTCCAGCTCAAAACACATCAATGGCTTCCCACTGCCCTTAGTTCGGTGACATCAAAAACTTTCACATGGCTAGCAAAACCCAGTATCATGTCACACAGCACATCTCACTCACGCCCTAAGCTGCCGGCTGTTAACCTTTCAGTTCTTCAGACCTTTTTTGCTTGCTCCTTCTCTGTTTCCCCACCTCCTTCCCTCCCTCCCTCTCCCTGTGTGTCTCTCTCCCTCTTTCTCCTCTCTTCCTCCTTTTCCTCTCCCCCACCTCAGAGCCTTTGGACATTCGGCCTAGCCTACCCCTTGTACCCTTTCTTCACTCAGTCATTACTTCCTCCCTTCGCGGTGATTGGAGGAAAATCCTCTATTACCCACCTTCATTATGATGCAGGACGGAAGGAATCCCACTGAGTGGGGACTTAAGTCCTACAATCAGAGAGAGAGAGAGAGAGAGAGATCTTGACTGAGCACAGGAAAGAATTCAAGAGCAAGCCAGAGTTAGAGACAAGAAGAAAAGTTTATTAAAGAAGGAATAATGCTCCACAGCCAGAGACAATGATCTCTTCTCAAAGACAGAGAATGAGACCCAAGTGTTTGAGAAATTCAGTTTATATGTGATTCTTAGTTTCGATGAATTAAAGCTTAAAGTTCCTGTTTTCCTTTCATGGTATGGGTATGCAGTGTTAAAGACATGTTAGTAAGCTCAGCCCTTGTTCTGTAAGGTTCCCTGTGGTATGGCCGTAGGGAATAAATGGTTGGATTTATTTTGTGTGGTGTACAGCTTAAAAGACTTTGTTTTTCTGTTTCCCTTTCATGGTATGGATATGCAGCAGTAAAGGTACAGATAAGTGGTTTGTCAGTAATCTCAGCAGGAATCTGCCTTTGTTGTGTAGGTTCCCTGTGGCCTGGCAGCACACTGCAGGCTCTCAATACAACTTGGTTTAATATTTTTTCAGTTTGTATAGTTCTCATGCCTCTTCCCTATATCAGTAGTACCATGCAAGCAAAAGTCTGGGTTTTCTGGAATCCCAAATTGGAGAGTACTCTTTTTTAAAAAAGCACACAGAGTTAGAAATAAAAAAAGCGCAGGGCCACAAAAGGGTCCTGGGAGAGGGAGGGGTCCTAAAGCTGAACCTTGTTTCGCTGAACAGCAAATCTGCTTCTGCCTGTTCTGCTTCTTAGTTGACCATTTGACAGAAATTCAGTTAATGAATACTTCTCTCCCCTACACTGTGTACCCTGTGAGAAATGAAATATGTCTGAATTTGCTCACCAGATTTTTCTCCAGGGATTTGTATCGTGCTAACACAAGTATTCAGTGTATATTTTATGGATGGAGGGATGAGTAAGTGAATAATTAAATGAAGACTTAGGCCAAGCATTGTTGCTTATAATGCCTGTATAAAATTAAGCTAAATTTCTCGGAAACCTAAAGTAAATGGAGAACGTCTGGATTCCATGGCTCTCTGTATCAGTACATCACTAAAGACACAAAACTTCTTGTAGTGTTTTTATCATACTGATAAAGAAGAGTTTTTATCGGATTCTTAAATATAAAATGGCTCATTTAATAATAATTTTATTGAATAATAATAGCAAATTTAAATTGAGTACTTAACAGGTTCTGGGCAGTTGCTCAACATTTTAAAATGGTATTCTGATTTAAGTGTTTATGGACTTCCATAAACTGCACACAGATATGGTCAGAACTTTTACATCGTGAAGGGCAGAAAACCCCGGGAGGACCAGAGAAGGAAAGCCTGAGGCTCTGGCAGCTTTGTTGTCTCAGGAAGTTTGCCTCTTTGGATCTCCTTCCTCCCTGGCCTGTTCCATTACCTGGCTGCATGCTAAATGGTGCTCCTATGCTTCTGTGTACTGTGCTCCCTGGCTTATCACCTGCCCTCTATTAGGAACCAGATCTGGTCTTTATCTCGCAGTGAGGGTGTGCCCAAACTTACCTTTGTATTTTTGTTTAAATAATTAATTAAAGTTTGATTGAGAGCCACATTGTATGCAGATGGTCAATCAGAATGAGTTAACCTTCAGAATAACCTATTCAAAAGTTATTTAGTGTTGTCCATTTGGATACTGAAGACTGCCTGTTGGAGCTGATCATTTTGACTTTGGCATAATTAATAATAACCTTATATGTCACTTTAATTGATAGTGAAATGGTCTTTGGCTCACAGGTTCAATGCCCAGAATGCTGATATAGGTCTGCATGGTTTATTCTGTTATAGACCTTTATTAAGTCCATGTGCCAGGCCCTGGGGGCAAGCACATGAAAGAAACTTAGGAATTCAAACCAAGGTGGAGGAAAAAAGGGAAGACAAACAAACATACAGGTGGGACTCAATTTAGCAAAGATCATGAGCAGCCATTGTCTAACTCTTCATTCATTTTCAGTCCTAATGGCTAGGATTTTCTAATAAACTGCCAAGTAGCTTTTTTAACTAAATATGCCACATATCCAAGCATATTGTATTACTATCTGAGTATCTTTTATTAACTTTGAGAAGTTTCTTGAGAGTTAGTAAGATGAGCAAGGTACTCAGGTGCTTTCTAGCAGTCATTACAAACCAGGAATGAGGATTGAGAAGCTCCCAATAGTCCACGTGCAGAGCAGACACTCCTGTGTTTGTGGTCAGAGAGGCTTTCTGTCCCAGAGACAACTGGAAAAGAATGTGGCAAGCTTTCTGACACTGGGAAGTGGCTTAGGGCAGGGGTCCTCAAACTCCAGGCTGAGAACTGCTACTGTTCCTACGCTTTAGGGACAGGGCCACACAGCAGGAGGTGAGTAGTGGTTGAGTGAGTGAGTAAAGCTTCGTCTGTATTTGCAACTGTACCCCAGTGCTGGCATCACCACCTGAGCTCCTCCTCAGATCATCAAGCATTAGATTCTCATAGGAGCACTGGTCTCTGGTGCCAGAAAGGTTGAGGACCACTGGTTTAGGGTGTCAGGGACCTCCATCCTACTTTACTTTCTTTAGCCCAGTTTCAGACATGTGCCAGTCATACCTAAAGAAACTATTAAAAGTGAATAAACTTAAAAAGAAAATGATCAATTTTGGTCTAAGATGTCTATCTGTCTTACATAAGAAAAAGGGAATTAGGTATTCAAAGTGCCTCTTTAAAATTCCCACTGGCTGCCTCATAAACAGATGAAGTTAGGATTCTAAAGGGCTTCACTCTAGGCTAAGGATGGCTTTCTCTGAAGCCTTATTAGGGTCTGTTAATTGCCCACTCTCATTTTAGAGGCTAATCACACCATTGCCATTATCTTCTCTGTGTTTTCTCTAGACTGCTTTCTCAGTAAAGACAGCTCTGAATTTTTTTTTATTCTTCTCCCTTTCTATCCTTAGAACCCCTGTATCTAGCACACATAGAGGATATTTATTGAATGAAATGAACTTTCTAGAAGAAGGTACACTAAGTAAGGCCTGTAGGTACTGAAACATCTGTGAAATTCTTTTGGCCTGCATTTGTAGTTGGAGGAATGCTAGTGATAACTTGTAGAAGAAACTCTGACATAGTGTGGAAGAAAATGTGGAAGCTATTGATTTAGAGGCTCTTTTGTATTGTCCTATGAATAAAGTATCATTTTCTTATTCTCAAATGTGGACTTTCGCATTTAGAATTGTGAGCTAGAAGAAAAATGCAAGAAAATCCACAACGGTATAAATAATACATTTTTGTTAATTCCTAAGGTATTTTGCCTTAGGTCTACTAAAATGTATTTAGAGTTATATTTCTTAGATTTGAAGGACGTTTTCTCTGTGAATAGCAGTATTCTAAGGGAGAAAGCTCAAATAAATAAAAAAAAATTTTGTGTAAAGCTCATTTTATATTTCACAAGTTCTGAATTTTCTTTAGTCCTCTCAGGTGTTCAGTGGACTTATAAAAAGCTTTTGGAGATTAGCAAAATGGTTGGATTTTGCCCAATGTGAAATTTGATTTTGATTTTTCCCTAAACATTTTTTCAGTTATTTTTGAGGTATCTAAATCAAAATACTGTTAGGAGAAAACTGTTTTTAAAAGTATAATTTCTTATCATAATCTTTTTAAAGGGAATAACATTAGTGAATTATTTCATTTGTATATAGAATTACATCAGCTATAGAGTATCTTGTATAATTGTAATATCCATAAGTATTAATACTTATGCAATACTAGTAATACAGAGCTCTTTTGGAGGAACCTGAGTCATTCTTTCTCATTTTGCATCTGAAGCATTTCTTTAATCATGTGAATTTTTAATATCAAAATTGAGTATGGGGGGGTATTGAATGTTAAAAAAAGATTATTTATAGGGGTGGTGTAGTTTACTGCCTCTTTATGAACTTTAATTTGTTCTTTTTTGACTTATTTCAATGAAGGATTCAAGAATTTGATCCTCACCAGTCTCTTGGATGTTCTCCCATTTGCCCAGTTTGGCCAAAAAGGCTGATTATTTTTTCACAGAACATAGTAGGAAAAGAAAATGAAAATTGATACTTGATTAAATAGGGAACTCATACTTATGTGGAAATTTTATATATTAGATTGATTAATCGAGCTATTTGTTTTTTCATATCCTAAACTCTTCATTGAGTAACATTTCAAAGCCATTTGACTGCCTTTTTTAATAGGGGTATTGGGATGACCTAGTGCAGGTGGAACTACTTTTTAAAGCGATCCTATATTTAGGTGATCATATTTTTATGTTTTGATGGTAGAATTTTACTGTATATTAATCATCTTGTTAATATAAGTTTTTTAATGGATGCTAAGTTACCCACATGTGCACTGTTAATAAATGTGAACAAAGAGTGGTATTTGAATACAGGCCTCTTTGGCATCAAAGATCTGCCCTTTCTAATATAATCTGCCACCTCCTAAGTAATTTTAATTGAGATATTTTTGAAAGAATTAATGAAATTGAATACAAAGTTCCATTGCCACTCCTTTATTCCTTCTATGTACAGAAGTATTGCTTCTATGTGTGTAGTTGCCGCATGCTAGTTCAAAATTCCAGACACTGGCCTAATCATCAGTTAAAGACTGATTAAGATGGGCTTACTTTTCTCCTCAGAGATTCTTTTCAACATTCAGATTCAGGAAATATCCTTCAGGGTTTACTTTGTGTCAGACCCTGAACTGGATGTTTTCAATACATGACCCTGTGAGGTAGGTATTTTGGGTATTTACAGCTGAGGCATGGACACTCAGAGAGGATGAGTAAAATGCTAAAGAGTTTTCTCTGGAACTGCTTCAGTATAATTATAATAGCGTAGCAATCATTTAAAAATATATTTGAAGTTAGCATGTAGTCTAGCATGAATATTTATAATTATGCTACAGCCCTATCTACTTTCACTGTCCTATTTCTGTTGAAAAGGTAGTTTAGGCAGTAAAACAGATTGAAATCTAGCTTCTAAATTTTAACAGCTTTATTGAGATATAATTCATATACCATAAAAGTATACAGTTCAGCTTTTTTAGTATATTCATGGTGTTCTCCAATCAAAATAGCTTTTAATTTTGAACCTGGCTGTTAGTTGTTGGTTTATTCCATTATTACTGGTCATACTCTCAGATAAGAAAACAGAATTATATATCATAAAAGAATTGAGATTCAGTCTGTTATTTTCTGATTCATCTTTGTACAACCAAAGTCCAAAAACTTCCTCCTTTTAGTTCAAGTGTAAAAAGCTTCCGTGACTTCCATGACAAAAGTTTGCTCACAGGAATGTTAATCTGGTTTTCATATGTGCCAGAGACAGAGAAGCCTTGGAATGTGAAATCCACTTCCTTGTCATGTAATTCTTTAAGTTCTTTGCAACAGACGTATTATAAAGGAGAACCTAAAGAATGTCTGCAACTAATACTTACTAAGGGTGCCTTCCTCAGGTTTAAAAAAAAAAAATCCTCTGATAACTATTTATAGTCATTCCGAGTCCTAAATCACTAAAGAGATATAAGGTCAAGATATATGGGATTCAGAAACCTAGATACTGATCTCCTATCTTGGATTTGACTTTCACTTAAAGTCACCTGAGGATCATAATGTTCCTAATATATACTATATATATGAATATGTATCTAATATACTTTTTACACAAAGAATACATTATATGAAAAGCAACTTTAATTTTCAAAGTGCTACTGCATGTTTAATTCAGCTAATGATTGAAACACTCCCTGGGAAGTAGGAAGTTTTTACCCAGTTTTTGATGGGTCAGACAGGATAACAGACACTTTAATTGAAGTTTATGTTTGAGATAAGAGCTAGTCAGTAGCTGACATTGCAGGTAAGTACTGATTTCCTGCCTTATGACCCATAAATCATCCATGCTTTGATTTTCATCTATTGGTATAACCATAAAATGTACAGGGGCATACTAGACTAATAATGAGGTAACTAGAATTGTGTGTGGTTTCTGTGACACATAATTTCTCTCTGTGTCTTTACACTTGTTATTTTTTTCTGCCAAAATTGTATTTCTTATCCTCAGTACCACCCCACAATAGTCCCTCTTCTTCTGGTCCTAGCTGAAAAACCATCTCTCTGAGAAACCCTCCCAATTACCAAATGCAGACATGAGCTTTCCCTGTCCTGTGCCTCTCCCATACTTTATGTTAACCAGGTGAAAGCAACTGCTGGGTTACATCACTTCTCTATTCCCTGCCATGGTACCTGGCTCATGGTTTTCTTGAATTCTGAGTGAATGTCATGAAAGGTTGCCTTAAGGGAGGTGATTACATAACTGTATTCCTTTGTGTCCTCAAAGCTAAGGACAGCAAGGAGAAGTGAGAACGTCCCCTCTTCAATAGCCACCTCTTAGCCATGACTGTGCGATAGAGAAAAAAGTTTGGAGATGAAAGATTCTGTTCGCTCTTGTGCTAAATTAGCTCAGGGAGGTCATTGAAGCTTTTGTGCCTCAGGTTTCCTTATAGTATTCAGCAATAGTAATGCCAGATTCACTCGGTTATTGTAAGAATCAGTTGAGATATTTTATAGAAAAGTAATTTGCAAACTTAAAGCACTGCAAACATGAACAGTAAAGAGAAGCAGTGTAATGTGGTAGAAAGAACATGTGGTTTAGCCTTGGATGAGATTTTAAGTCCAGACTCTACTACTAGTTATTTGACTTCTATGATTCAGCTCCCAGGAACCTATTTCTTTACCTGTCAAAGGAAAATAATAACACTTTGGCAGCTTAGAGTAATGTGAAGGTTAGATGGAATTCCACTTATGTCCTTTTTATACATCCAGGGGATATTCCACTTGTGTTCAATCTGTGCATGTTCAAATACTTCCAGCCAGAGCCTTTGCACATTGCCTATGCATACCTCTGTGCCCTCTTTTCCGTGACAGATTCAGTACCTTGTACTCCAGGGAATACAGACCCTTTCTCTTGGGCTGGGGAAATAGACAGCAAGGGTAGGTGCCAGAGAAGGGTCACAAGCTTCCCTGGCCCATGACCCCAACCAGCCCTGGATGTGCCTTGAGATGGGGGGTGAATCAAAGCCTCAGGCTGGTGTCACAACACATTCCTAGGGCAGCTGTTTGTGCTGCAGCTTCTTTTACCATTATTTTTTGAAACTTTTTATGGCAGTTAAAGCACACATACTAAAAAAGGCCCATAGCCTAATTGTGCAGATCACATTTTATAAACTGAACACACCCCTGTAACCAGATTGTTCATTCTCATTGCTGCCATATAGTCTAACTTGTGAATATACATTTTATTTTTCCATTCACTATTAATGGGCATTTGGATTGCTGCTTTTATTATTATCATCATTGTCATCACCCTCACATCACATCACATCACATCACATCACATCACATCACTAAATGCCTTCTCTGTTTTTCAGAAAAGAGAATAGGACATGGTAGACACAAAGGCAAATAAGACATAGCTTCTGCCTACCAGAAACTCAAGATCTAGTCAAAAAGACCAACCTTGGAAGCAGATTGTTATTAGTCAGTACGATAGGAGCTCAATGAAGGAGGAATTATTTGAGCTGGAGCTTGAAGAATAAGGAAGAATTTAACATAAAGAAAAAAGGGATTGTGCTGGAGGAAATGGCAGGGGCACAAACCCATGGTGGAGAGTGGCAGAGTAGACAGCATGCTGGAGAAGAAGGGCCCATCTGAGGCTGCAGTCTTGGCAAGCTGGTCTCGTTATTCAACTGTTGTCACCCTTTGGTCAACTGTTGTCACCATTGTTCAACTGTTGTCACCCTTGCAGGGATGTGGGGGGCTGAGCTGGCGACCACTGGGGGTCGGTGTGAGGTTACAGTACTGCACCCACCTTTGCCTTTCTTCCTCCTCTGAGAAAGTAATCAGCCTTCTTGCTCCTGGAAGCAAAGCCTTTCCAGAGGACAAAGTGCTTGAAAACCAACATTGAAGCTTTGACAGCTGCAAAATATCACTGGTTACAAGGATCCCACGGTTTCTCTGCTGTGTGGTCCTTTAGCTATTTATTTTTATGCTGAGGCCTAGCTCGGAGTTTTTATTCTTACGTTGGGCCCAGGTTGCTTTGTGGTAGCAATTAAATTTGAGAAAATTTTCTTCTGCCCAAAACCATATGGAGACACTTAATAAATGTTCTTGAGGAATTTTGATGATGATGATAATGCCGAAGATGATTATCAAGAGCTCATACATTCTTTCACTGATTGAGTTCCCACTGTATGTCAGGCTTTGCTACATAGCAGTAAGGAAGAAGATGGGCATGGTCCCTCTCCTCATTGAATTTATAATCTAGTGGAGGATCCAACAGGTACACAGTTGTTTCTACCACAGTGTGATAAGCGCTGTGATGGGTGGAGGTGCAGAGTCCTATGGGAGCACATCAGAGAAGCACCTGACCCAGACTAGGGATCTGAGAGGGCTTCCTGGAAAAAGCGAGAGAAACCTGATAGCCTCATGAAAAGGAATGGGGAAGAGTATTCCAGGTGGAAGACATGATGTGTTCAAGACAAGGGAGAATGGCTGGTTGGAAAAGCTGGAAGAAGTTATCGACCTAGAGCACAGAGGAGAGGAGTTTTAAATAAAGGACCAGGAGCAGCAGGGTAGACGATGGATTGAAAGAGTCAAGACTGGAGGCAGAGAAACCAGTTATAATAATGAAGCCTTAAAAGACAAGTAACCAACATTCTCAGTACAGTGACTTTCAAATTTCTCTCCTCCCTCAATCTTCTAACCCAGATATCCTGGCTTTGCTAAAGCCCAATACAGCTATTCGAAATGTGAAGAAAAATCCTATTAGAAAGAAGTTTTAATGTGCAAAAAGAATCTATTTTTTTTTATCACCCATACTGATGGACCATTAAAACCCTGGTCCTTGGTATGACCACATGAAGTTCTTTGCTTGGAATAAATGTGTGTGAGGCATGTTTTCTAATCTCTGTACATGAAGCAAGAGCCATTCTGTAAACTCTGGATGGGTACTGTGTTTTGTGCTTCTAGAGAGTGACTAAAGAGCTTGCATGGCACATGGTTACACTGTTTCTCATTTAGTTTGGCCCACTGTGCATTCCAGGGGCATTGCTTCCTGCTTAAATTCCTACGCCACTCACAAACAAGACATAAAAGCTCAGAATAAAGGGGTTCCTGTGGGGGTGTTATCTGCCACTTCCCCATACTGAGGTGCAAGTATTTCTTTTTCTTTTCTCCAATCTCTTAGTAAATTTTTTTTACAAAGACTGGGTGCCAGGCATTTCATACTTAAGCCCTGAAGTCTAGAAATGTGGTTTCTAGCATGTTTCACAAAATATAAATACAACTCAATGATGTAGATGTGTTTGGAGTTCTTGGGCTCGTGTTTACCCGATTACATAAAAGATATTCACTTAAAAACTATTATATGAGAATTGCTATTACCATTGAATAAATATTTATTGTTTTTTTATTATAAAATATCATGCACATGCATCCGCTCTGTACAGTAGTACTAGATGTGTGGGGAAATTTCAGAAAAAAAGACATGGTTCCTGCTTTCTGAGACTTAATCTGAAACAGAATAAGCAGAGTTAAAGTACTAATGCCACCACTCTTCATTTTGTCATTCCAGGAATGACATTAGTAATCAGTCATAATACTATTTCCTACTAAAGCCAGAGTCAGCCTCAGAATCCTTTTCAATACAGCACTCTGGGCAACTTTTGCATAGAGAGATAAAAATCTGTCTTTCACCCTTTATTTAAAAAATAAATACATTCTCAGAACCTTAGGTACTTTCCTTGCCTTTTATCTCTTTCCTAGTTTTAGAAATAATTTTATATATGAATATGGGAACCTGAAAACTTCCTGAAAAAAGCAGAATGTGGTAATGTTGCTTTTCAAGAAGTTGAAACTTCTACATTCAAGAAGGTAAACATTTGTTTCCCATCCATGATTACAGAAGCCCATTCCCATTTTTTGCCACTATAATAAACATTGTGTTTTTCTTGGTTACTTCCGTAATGGTTGTCCTTAGACTGTATTATTTGTGTGTCTAGTTTCAGGACTATAAAGCTGTCAGCTGTTAGTGAATGGTAACCACATTTCTGAGTGTCCTGGCACTGGGATTCTCTTCCTTGCTGATGGGGTCACTGGCTTTGGTAGAAATCAAAGGTCTTATTAGTCCTGACTCAGTATCCTCATCACTGATCATTTCATGCCCATCTGTGTCTTTGAGCCTCTTCTCATTCCACATGTTTTCCATCGGGCCAGAGTTTCAGCTACATATGCTAGTCAATACCAAGTACTAGACTAAGACTCCTTTCACACTCTAGACCTTTGATTTAACCTTTGAGGGACATTTCCACCAGGGTGGTAGGAGCTAACATAAAGAGCTAACGAATACTTGTGGCCAGAGGGTGTGCTAAAAGCTTTATAATCATGACTTAATTTAAGCTTTCCAACAACCCTTAGAAGTTACCATCCCCTTGTTACAGAAGAAAAATATAAGGCTTGGGGAATCACACCATTTGTCAAGTGATAGGCCCGAGGCTGGTACACAGGCTATCCAGAATTTAATAGTATGCACAGACCCTTCAATTTAGGCATGTACAAAGTAGAAGTCATCCCAACCCCCTTCTACAAAACTCCAGTCTTAACCTTAAATCAGTCTAGTCCACAACAGATATCCTGTTCTCATGTTCCTCTTCAAGGTCCAGTAAGTTACAAGTCTTTCAGTTCTGTCTCCTAAATAGCTCTCAAATTTCCACTTTTCCTTTTCTACTCTAACCACTACAGACCTTGTGTAAACTCATTATTTTTTACGTACAAGAGAGTCTATCCCCCACCCATTTTTGCCCACTCTTGGGCTAGGAGAAAAGAACTAGTACATCATTTTTCTCACGTATGTTTATTTTGTTTTTCACTATACCCATCTTGGACAAAATGATAGGACCTGGATGAGAAAACTTAGTTTGGAGCATGTGAAGGGTTTTTCTCATTTAATGTTTTCACTTGCACATCGGTAATAACATTTTTTGTGTGCTTGTTTTGTAGGAATGTTTACCCTTGCAGAAGTTGCTTCACTTAATGACATCCAGCCAACTTACCGAATCCTGAAACCATGGTGGGACGTGTTTATGGATTATCTGGCTGTAGTTATGTTGATGGTAGCCATCTTTGCAGGAACCATGCAGCTTACCAAAGATCAGGTGGTCTGCTTGCCAGTATTGCCATCTCCTGTAAATTCAAAGGCACACACACCACCGGGAAACGCCGACGTCACCACCAGTATCCCGAAGATGGAAGCAGCCACTGACCAAGACCAACATGGGCGGGCGACAAATGACATTTCCTTTGGCGCATCTGCTGTGACACCTGACATACCTCTCAGAGCCACATATCCTCACACAGATTCCGCAGTTCCAAATCAGGAGGCAAAGAAGGAAAAGAGAGATCCAACAGGCCGAAAAACAAACTTGGATTTTCAGCAATATGTATTTATTAATCAGATGTGTTACCATCTGGCCCTTCCATGGTATTCTAAGTACTTTCCATACCTTGCTCTTATACATACTATTATTCTCATGGTCAGTAGCAACTTTTGGTTCAAATATCCCAAAACCTGCTCAAAAGTAGAACATTTTGTTTCAATATTAGGGAAGTGTTTTGAATCTCCTTGGACTACTAAAGCACTGTCTGAAACCGCATGCGAAGACTCGGAAGAAAACAAGCAGAGACTAACCGGTGCCCAGACTCTACCAAAGCACGTGTCTACCAGCAGCGATGAAGGGAGCCCCAGCGCCAGTACCCCGATGATCAACAAAACTGGCTTCAAATTTTCAGCCGAGAAGCCTGTGATCGAAGTCCCCAGCATGACCATCCTGGATAAAAAAGACGGGGAACAGGCCAAAGCCCTGTTTGAGAAAGTGAGGAAGTTTCGTGCCCACGTGGAAGACAGTGACTTGATCTATAAACTCTACGTGGTCCAGACAGTTATCAAAACCGCCAAGTTCATTTTCATTCTCTGCTACACTGCAAACTTCGTCAACGCCATCAGCTTCGAACATGTCTGCAGGCCGAAAGTTGAGCACCTGACTGGCTACGAGGTATTTGAGTGCACCCACAACATGGCTTACATGCTGAAAAAGCTGCTCATCAGTTACATATCCATTATTTGTGTGTATGGTTTTATCTGCCTCTACACTCTCTTCTGGCTATTCAGGATACCTTTGAAGGAATATTCTTTTGAAAAAGTGAGAGAAGAGAGCAGTTTCAGTGACATTCCAGACGTCAAAAACGATTTTGCGTTCCTTCTGCACATGGTAGACCAGTATGACCAGCTGTATTCCAAGCGTTTTGGTGTGTTCTTGTCAGAAGTCAGTGAAAATAAACTTAGAGAAATTAGTTTGAACCACGAGTGGACATTTGAAAAGCTTAGGCAGCATGTGTCACGCAATGCCCAGGACAAGCAGGAGCTGCATCTGTTTATGTTGTCGGGCGTGCCCGATGCTGTCTTTGACCTCACAGACCTGGATGTGCTAAAACTTGAACTGATTCCAGAAGCGAAAATTCCTGCTAAAATTTCTCAAATGACTAACCTCCAAGAACTTCACCTCTGCCACTGCCCTGCAAAAGTTGAACAGACTGCTTTTAGCTTTCTCCGAGACCACTTGAGATGCCTTCACGTGAAGTTCACCGACGTGGCTGAAATCCCTGCCTGGGTATATTTGCTCAAAAACCTTCGAGAGTTGTACTTGATAGGCAATTTGAACTCTGAAAACAATAAGATGATAGGACTCGAGTCTCTCCGAGAGTTGCGGCACCTTAAGATTCTCCACGTGAAGAGCAATTTGACCAAAGTTCCCTCCAACATTACAGATGTGGCCCCACATCTCACAAAGTTAGTCATTCACAATGACGGCACTAAGCTCTTAGTGCTGAACAGCCTTAAGAAAATGATGAATGTTGCCGAACTCGAACTCCAGAACTGTGAGCTCGAGAGAATTCCACATGCTATTTTCAGCCTCTCTAATTTACAGGAACTGGATTTAAAATCAAACAACATACGCACAATTGAGGAAATCATCAGTTTCCAGCATTTAAAACGACTGACTTCTTTAAAATTATGGCATAATAAAATCGTTACCATTCCTCCCTCCATCACCCATGTCAAAAACTTGGAGTCACTTTATTTCTCCAACAACAAGCTCGAATCCTTACCAGTGGCAGTGTTTAGTTTACAGAAACTCAGATGCTTAGATGTAAGCTACAACAACATTTCAATGATTCCAATAGAAATAGGATTGCTCCAGAACCTGCAGCATTTGCATATCACGGGGAACAAAGTGGACAATCTGCCAAAACAATTGTTTAAATGCGTTAAGTTGAGGACTTTGAATCTGGGGCAAAACTGCATCACCTCCCTCCCGGAGAAAATCGGTCAGCTCTCCCAGCTCACCCAACTGGAGCTGAAGGGGAACTGCTTGGACCGCCTGCCAGCCCAGCTGGGCCAGTGTCGCCTGCTCAAGAAAAGCGGGCTTGTTGTGGAAGATCACCTCTTTGACACCCTGCCACTCGAAGTCAAAGAAGCATTGAACCAAGACATAAATGTTCCCTTTGCAAATGGGATTTAAACTGAGATAATGCGTGCACATCCGTGTGCAGGAACAACTTCCTAGATTGCAAATGCTCACGTACAAGTTATTGCAAGATAATGCATTTTAGGAGTAGATACATCTTTAAAAATAAAACAGAGGATGCATAGAAGGCTGGTAGAAGACATAACTGAATGTTCAATGTTTGTAGTGTTTTAAGTCATTCATTTCCACATCTTTTTTTCTTTTTTTCTTTTGGGGAAAGGGAAGGAAAAATTATAATCACTAATCCTGGTTTCTTTTTAAATTGTTTGTAACTTGGATGCTGCCGCTACTGAATGTTTACAAATTGCTTGCCTGCTAAAGTAAATGATTAAATTGACATTTTCTTATTATATCACCTTTTTTGAGGTGTCTTGATTTACTTTGCTTAATTGATACAATATTGCTTTAACTGAGACCACTGAAGACACATCAAGTCCAAACTTGAAAATTTAGATTTGGTGAAAAATTGATTTCTGTTTTAATTTAAAGCACCTCAAATAAGCACTTATAATATTTGACTGGTACTACTGCTTCTGAGAATCCCATTTTATAGATTTACACTCCTAAAACTCTGGAATGCAGTAAAGGTGTGTAGCTTGTTGGGGTTTTTGTTTGTTCTTAAAGAATAACTGATAACAAAAAAAATAATAGAATACAGCACTCCCTGTAATAGCTGTTTTTTGCATAGTCTGGAGTTCTGATTATATGGTGCATTTTTCTACCTAGAATATAGGGTTACCAATAAATAGAACATGTTTTTAAATAATAAATGTATCTGATTATAAACAAAATAAAACTTTTAATGGCTTAATCATTAATAACCTTCCACTATCACCTTTTGGAAGATAGCATAAAATGAAAGCAAGTATTATTTATGTTCTTGCCCTGTTTTCACTGTTGAGGGGGGAAAAAGTAGGACTCATAGTTCATTGAGTTGGAAAACTCTTAACTTTGTCTATTTATTTTAGTGACAGGCTACGTTTCCTGTGTTTGTCTTCAGCTAGGACTGGAGGTCATGTCCAGGGGAAAGATGACAGAATTTACGTTTTAGATGATAGTTTTCCTTAACTTACAAAGTCCATCTCAGAAAAATCACAAAATTCCCTGCCACCTATTTAGGTATTGGTTGGCAAGTATTTCATAGGCCTTTCCATGGGAGTGTTTTTTCAAAAGAAAAGAACTATTTGGCATTTTTGTCACAAAGTGGTATCTTCTCTGTAAAAGACAAGAGACAATTAATGACACACAGGACATTCTCTTGTCATACCTTGTTTCGGCTTGAAAGGTTTTGCAGAGACTGGAAAAGATGGACTCACAACTTTGGTTTTTCTCCCAAGGACTGAACTCTGAGAGTACTGGCCAGTTGCAGACAGTGGTGAATATTTGCCTGCTTACAAATACTCTGCAAAGTGTTATCTCCAGTCAAAAAGCCTGCGGCCACTGCGACTCAGTCAGGAGCTGACCCCAACTCCAGCATCCTGGCCATTCATTCTCCTCCTAAAAGACTTGAGGTAGAGGACTAGCTTATGAGAGCCCAAGTTTAGACTATCAGGCAGAAGACAGTGGCAAGTTCTTGGTGTAAGCAAATTCTCTCCCATGTGTATACCTTCCGTTCTTCTCTCCACATTCTTTAATTTATTCACGAATGTAGATTACACACCTAGCCAGTTCAAGGAACTGGGGATTCAGTATTGGAATAAGTCACAGCCCATGGCTACATGGAGATTTGTAGCAAACTGGGGGAGATGAATATTAATTATGCAGGTAATTCATTCTAATACAGAAGATGTACAGAATCAGTGTGAATAATGGCTGGGATAGGGGCAGCTTAAAGGGGAGCTGCAGAGAAGTTTCACGCTTATTAAATTGCCTATAAACGCTCCTGCTGGACACTGCCTTTCCACCAGCTGCATAGGGCACCCTGCTAAGTAATGCTGCCCCCCAAAATTGGTATGGCGTTTTTAGAAGGATGCTATACTGTCTTGTTTGTGAGATAAAGAGGCCAGATCTTATGACTCTTGCTTTACAGGCTTGGAAATATGTTTTGCTTTATTAAAACAAGTGCATGTTGTTTTAGAAGCACACAGTGGCAGGCCACCCACTGCTTACCTTGTTTTTCTGAGGGAAGAACTGGAGGAGCTGGAGTCTTTGTGATGCTCCCAAAGCTTGACCGCTGCCAGCTGCCTGTAGGCACTTGTTTTCTAATCAATATTTGGGGTTCAGTCACTTGGAACTGATTGGTGTTACGTGCCTTCCAACAATGTCAAGGGGTACCTTTTCACTCACTCAAACTTCTGTTGACCTTATTAGCCCCTAATGATTTCCTTGAACTCTGAAGAGTTCACGGTCAATTGATTTAAATGCCACATTCCTTACCACTGTTTGCAAATATTTTAAAAGCGGTTTCCTAAGAAATTCTGATTCATCTAACAGAATTGAAATATTTTGGGTCTTGAAGTCTCAAAACAGCAGATGAGCTTTTGCACCCAAATATACTATCAACCCATGTATCTTCACAAATTTATGTTGGCACCAAACACACCAGACGTGAGGAAAAAACAAGTTAGAATGTTCAAGTTTTGGTTTATCAGTATTTTCATATCTTTTTCAGAGTCTCTTGAACACCATCTGAAGAAAACTATTTTAAAGTATCTTTAAATGTTCCATGTATGTGTGAGTCCCACAGAAGCTGAGAGAATTTGGTTTGCTTTTCCTGTTTGACTTCTTTTCAACAACATTTAGGGGTTCAAAAAGAGGAGCTGAAATTGTTTATAGGGGCCCCATTCTTAGTAGTAGAGATTGAGTGATTTAATAATATATAGAGAGAGTTTATTCTATATATAAGTTCTATATATTCATATATGAAAGGAAAATTTCTATGTTTTATTAATATTACTGCTACTACTTTCTCTGACTGCCTCCCCTGGTCTCAACTTCAGCCGGCAGCTAAACTCCAAGTTGCTGAAGGCAGCAAACTCCAAAGTGCCCTTGAGACCTACACCCTTGCCCAATAGTTGTTAGCATTCACCTTGCTGAACAAAAGCCAGAGTGCTGTCCACCCACTAAGATTTCTGGCAGCACTTACGTCAGTAATTCATTCCAATAAAATGGTCCCTTTATCAACTGAATCCCCAAACAAAGGCTGTACTAACAAAAAGCCCCTTTCATGAAAAGAAAAAGAAGGGGGGCATAAAAGAAACCCTAGAAAACTGTTTTCAAATGTCCTCTAACTTGTGACTGCAACACAAAAAAAGTGGCCATGACTGGTCCTGGCCTGCTGTGGCTCCCCTAGGACAAGTGCACCAGGTGTTCAGGGTGGTATCTTCTGCGGGGGAGGGGGCAGCAGGCCACAAACCATGACCTCAAGTCTGGCCTAGCCTGGTGTGACAGTCGTGCTGCCACTATTAGGGGAATAAGCCCCTCAACTCACCTGTCATAACTCCCAAAAAGAGTAGTTGTCCTGTCTTCATTCTTCAGGCTCTAAAAATACAGGGTACAAATCGTCCCAGGTAAGCACTGTCTTTCTTGTGGAAATGCACATGATTTTCTGCTGTCAGACCTGCAGGTTTCATCTCATAGACTCATGATCCACCACCCTCCTTCCCGCTGCTGTGCAGCCCTTGATGGTAAAAACCGCCCCAGTCTTTCCTGCTATCTGTGTCCTTTTCTCCTAAGATTGCAGCCTCTGGAGTGAGAGTGCCTGGCCTTCAGTCCCGTCTCTGCCTCAGCAGTATAACCAGAGCAAGCTGCTCAACCTCTTGAAGCTTCAGTTTCTTTATCTGTAAATAGGAATAATAATAGTTCCTACCAGCAGCGTGTTTTATGAAGATTGAGAGAGGTGATTTATTTAAGGTACTATGCTGGCAGATAGAAAGTAATAACATTCTTCTATAATTATTTTTACCCTCAACTGTGACAGAGACTGTTTAGTGCCACCTTGTACACATTTTCTCCTGCCTTGGTCATAGTATTTTCAGGGGACTCTTGGGAACACAGAATAAAATGTGTATAAAATTAAAACATTACTCACGGCTAGATGTGGCATGTGACTTAAGTTTAGCCAAACGAGTGGGAATGGAAATGGAATGTGAAGTCTCTTTCCCCTTCCCCATGCCTGCTGGTTAAACTGCAAATAAATGAGTCCAGTGTAGACTGCAGACCAGGGCAGCATGCCAGGCATGGCCCAGCAGTAGGATAGAAGTAGCCTGGGCCCCTGACAAAAGAGGGAGTAAACTTAAGGCTCTATGGATGTGGGGGCCTCTGATATATGCAGCAAGTCCAAAAGACCTTGCTACTCAAACTGCCATGCAGAGCCAGCACTTGAGAACTTCATAGAAATGCCGTCTCAGATTCCTTCCTAGACCTATAGAGTCAAAATCTGGATTTGAACGAAGTGATATCCATGTAATTTATAGGCATGTTGCAGTTTGAGAAACCTTGTCCTAAATACCATCTATCAAGAATAAGTCAGCTGGTCGTCATTAGGAGGAGGAAGGTGCTGCCGACCAGTTTTTCTACTGCCATTAGGTTCTGCCTCTTCTGACAGCCTCTTGCTGGGCTCTAGTGGGTCAGGAATTGGGGTTTTGCTGGTGCTTTTGGCTTATACCAACTTCCAAGACCCCCTTGTACTCCCCACCCATTCATTTTGCTCCTGCTGGCACCCATACCTCATATCACCACAGCAACCACAGGAAGGAGGGTGATAGTCAAACTGCCATCATCTACTGCCTGAAGAAGTAGTAGTTATATATATTCTCTCCCAGGAGCCTGAGGTTTTGAAGGTTCTGTAACTGCTCTAATGACATGTACTCATGTTCAGTCCATGGACACCCTTCAGATTGTTCAGCCTGGGTCGCTAAACAAACCCATTCTATTGGTTAACCTTCAGGTTGGGTCTGGATTAGCTGCTCAAAGCTCACTCAACCATAGGGTAACCTGCTCATTTCGAGCCTTTTCAGAATGTCCCTGGGAAACTGCCCATATAGATTGGCATGAAGTAGTTGGCTGGAGCAGTTTCTGGGGAAGACTCACCCAAGGAGTCACCCGGTTTTAAGCCAAACTGTAGATACTATAAGGAACTTTTTTTTTTTTTTTTTTCCAATTTGCCTCCGGAAAACTTTAAATAGTAGCCACATAACTCAGTAGTTTAAAATGATGTGCTAGTTGAATGGAACCTCTTCAAGATGCATCTCCAAATCTTTTCTGCAACTTAGGCCTACTGGCTCTTTACCTCACTTTGGTTGCAGTGGGAACAAGTGGTCACCATCCAGATGATAACGCTTTGTCTTCCTGAAGATGGCAATTAAATCACTCATCTCTTCCCTGGAATGTTCTGAGATTATGTCAGTGCAGTGTCTAGAGCTCCCTGGAGATAAATAGTGCATATACAGTTTGCTTTAATTTATCATCGGGGTAGGCAGGAAATTCAGTTGACAGTATTTTCATCTCTGCTGAGAAGTAGCTGATGTATATTCAAGACAACACCTCCCACCTACCAATTCTAAGTCTCTGCTGTTCTTGAGAGGATTCTGTTTCAGGTTTCCATTCCTGAAGGTGGAAGATGTTAGGAAGTGGACTGGACAATCTAAGTAGTGATAATAGCTCAGACTGTACTAGATGGACACTTGACTTACTCTGACTTACTTGTCACAGCAGATCTGGGAGGTGTGAATATTCCCCATATTACAGGTGGAGAAACAGCGTAGGGAATCTGCCCAAGTCACCTAGCTAGCAGGAGATGGGGGTACCGGAACACTGCTAAATCACTCGATGTGCATTTCTTGTCTCATTTGATCCTTGCAAGACCATCAAGAGAAAGATATTATCCCCCTTTAAGAGATGAACAAACTGCAACTCAGAGGAAAGCTTGTCTCTGGTGCCACATTGTAAGTAGCAGACAGGATCTCAAACTCAGACATGCTTACAAACAGCTATGTTCTTACACCAGACGCCAGGGCACATGGCTGCTGCTCTGTCTGCAATTCAAAAAGAGGTTTTGAAATCGGTTGACATCCAATTACATAAATCTGCCCCAAGCTAGGATTTTGCTTCATTCTTTAGTATTAGAAATTTTTAGTGTGTCTCAACATCTGTCCGTAGCGTTATGACTTGTTTCTTCTGTTAGGCTGTCTGATAGTCATGAAAAGGCAATCCAGGGTAATCCACCCAGGGAAATGTCATTATTTTCCCCTCGCTAAATAAATGTTCAAGGCATGATTGCCTTTACTTATGGTCATTTACTCAGAAATGAGAAAGCTCTATCTCAGCTATTTCATGCAGAGTGAATGTGGTAGA